>OY986048.1:22142004-22742004 GCA_963920205.1 Stenodema calcarata
TAAAGTTATTATTGAAAACAAAAAAAGGACGGAAAACTGCCATCTCTCGAGTTTCTGAAGGATTTGAGCTGCCTACTGTGATAAGGAGATTGCAGGAGCCACACGGATTCCGAGCTACAAGAGATATCATTCGTATGTTACAGAAGATAAATGAAAGACAAATAGCTCGCATTACGTGAATATTGTTTCGCCTGAATGGAAATTAATATTAGCAGTGATGATTGTGTCAGGGGGTAGGAGCCAACAGTGAAAGGGGTCGTAATGAACAATCGTCTAAGGTTGTATTGTTATCGTCACCCCGTTTGTAAAACGGTCGCCTTTATCGAGAGGGCGAGTATTATTTAAAAGCCTTCAACAATATAGCGGGGGTGGGCAGAGGACGCATTGCCCTTCTAAACACAGTAAATATTATGTGTCACCTAAACCTAAGGCTCATCTATCATGCGAGCAGGCTTACGAGTCATGGTTTGATGGCCTACCATTGTCACCCCATTTGTTCGAACCCTGTATTTTCCTTCCCTCTAAAATGCTGCTGTAGGACACCGTTGAAGGGGTGATTTTTTTTTCTTTCTTGCTTTTATTCATGAGGGCCGAGTAGACTAATTAGCATCATTGATGTTACACACGTCGTAATGACTCGTTAAGTGTTACCCCCTCAAGACTGATTTCTCCATATTTTGAGGGTTTCGGGGTACGCGCACCGACGTTTTGAACAAACCGCAATTGAGTCGAGAATTGGCCACTCATTAATTTTGATACCAAATTTACTTGTACCTGTTATCGGCAATAATTTATCCCCCAAAAAAACACTCCGTGTAAAAATGGTGGTAGAGATTTGGAATTTGGCATGTAGCCTCCTTGCACTCTAAGAAGAATAGTCCCAGGATCAGTTGAGTGGCTCCTAAAGCTAATTTCGATGTTATTCACACTATGAAGCTGTTTTTAGGAATGTAGCCTCCTTAGGACTTTAACTTGACGCTGCCCTGGCCCCAGATCAGCTGAGTGGCTCCTAAACCTAATTTCTATGATATTTACACCATGAAGCGGTAGTTAGGCATGTAGCCTCCGTGCACTTTAAGCCTAGACTACTAACCCTCTGTAACCCCCCCCCCCTCGTTACTAACCATACGTCGATTCAACGTGCACATGACTAAATTCGGGTTTTATAATCATTTTATGGCAAACAAAGGAAATTAGACTTCTCAAGAGTTTTAAAAACAACAATTTATTAACAAATAAACTCTTTTGTTTAAACTACAGGAAATCGCGTGATAAAACTTTTAGCATCTCCAAGAGCCGGATTGTCCACTTTCGTGAGAATGGACTACCTATTATCGAAAACATGGTTTTCTTCTCCTTCAGAAGGTGGTAGATCTTCAACAACCTCATCTTCTTCATCGGCCTCGACTCCAGAAGAGCGTGTGTCGTGAAAAAGTTGCTGGATTTCTTCATCCAACATGACTTTCCTCTTTCGATCCATTTCTACTTATAACAACTGAGAAACACTGGAACAAAATTTGATTTAATCAAATGAACGAAAACGACAAAGAATAAAATATGAAAAGAGGGTTGAGGTATTTTTGTATGTAGGTATAGGTCGGTCCTTGGTGCTACCTTAAATAGTTTTTCGAAGGAAAAACTGTAATTAGTTCTCAAAAGAGAGAACACAATCCATATAAATTTGTGAATATGAAATAAAGGAACAAAATAAGAGTAAAATGAATAATTTGTATGTTTACTTTTTGATATATTTTTCTGTTCTACTCTGCTAGTCTTAAAACCAAAGCGGATATTTCTAAGAGTCATATAGAAAATTATAATTTCAAACTCAAACCTATACACAATTTTATAAAATAGGAGAACAACAAAAGGCATCCAGTAAGTGCTATATGATATACCTACATGAATAAACGATCGACCATCGCTGAGCTAATTAACAACTCATTCTCTTCACTTGGGGATGGCCATCCGGTCACCTATTAAAACAATATTTCAACTCATTTTGTATATACAGTGATCGAGGTAGAAGGGAGTACTGTACATAAGATCTCAATTTACGAAATGTTATTCGTTGTTATTCAATTTGCATTCAATAGTACGCCATTGTCTATTAGGATCTTTCCTATGAATAATATTGCAGATAATCTTTGGTCTTAGGCTTCATTTTCAATCCCTCCAATTGTGTTGTGATTGTGAAATGGTATAAACTACGACTTTCCTCGATACTTTTGCCCAAAATTTCCCGAATCCTTTTATGCCGATAAATAATCCAGCAATACTCATTTACCAATAGCTGAGAAGCGAAACACGCAAGGTCCCCAATTACAATCCATGAGCGTCCTAGCTTGATCGGCCCCATGGGATTCAGGTTCGGCCAACAAAGCGCCATTAAGAAAACTTGGCCACGCGAGAAACCATTGTGCGCTTTCATATTCACAATGGGCCAAAAGGGTGGAATCAATTGATAAGCTGGAGGGTAAGTTTTGATTCACATCGCTGATTGAAAACGAGCGGTCTGTGATCAGTGACACTGTGACGGTAAAAATAAAAGCGTATCAACATAAAGATAATGAAATATTTAAAATCAATTTGAATTGATATAATTCCGGGTTTTGGTTCATCATCTTCAACAATGAAACACCAGAATCAACCAACAAAAACAATTTTAACCCCCCCAAAATTTAAGGCATTACGTTTCAAGATACGTAGATTCAGAAAATCGAATAAATATCTCTTGAAATTCTTGGACAATAGTTTATTATCTTCTGTTTACATAACTGTTCATAACTGTGTTAATTTATTCATGTTTATTTATATAAATGATAAATTAAGCATTTATTTTGATGCTAACTATTTAGAATTAATTTTCGTTAATAATTCTGGGGTTTTCACTAGGAATCACTCACGTCGCCGATTATTTATGACAAGAAATACCTACCACCGAATATTCGACATTACCTTCTTTCCGTAGACACGAAAACTATCTCAGAACATCACAAAACCATGTGTTGTTTGACTCAGCAGTTCCCCAGCATGACTTACTTCCGCTTGATTCACTCCTATGTTGAAGACTCTCCATGGGCATTTTTCTTTTGAGCGCTCGTTGTGAACGAACGGCTGGTCGTATAAAGCTCTGGATGGTGCTAAAACACTTTACTAATTAAACTCTATTCGAAGAAGAACTGAAAACTATACCGCTCTATTACAACTTTTCGAGATATGACGTTTTTAAAATTTCAAAATTAATTTTCCATGCCCTCATTGACCTAGGATTATGAAAAGTTTTAAAGATCATCCTTGGGCTGGCCCAATGCCGTAGTCCAAATTTCATTTTGTTATAGAGCTACTTGATGGTTATCATTTCGTTACAAGTTCATAAGTGCCTTGGTAACCATGGTTTGTTTTTTCTATTAAAAACCTGAGTTTGAGTTTTGATTCCTAACGAGCTAGTCGGTTTGTTTCGCTAACCTTTTAGCCCAGTTCATCTGGTGGTAGCGGTGGGATACCGTGCTGTCTACTTGACTTAGTTCTGTTAGCGTAGACACCTGTACCATCAGGAAGGGAGCCTATGGAAAGGGACGAGGTGATCGGCGAAGAAGCAGTGGGAGGCATCGAGAACCAGATGCCTCGGGTCCCTGCAGGCCTCTCGGTAGACATCTCGACGAACTCGTTAACCTGTGGAGCAATGAGAGAAGAGGTTGTTTGGGTGACATCAGGTTGGTGTTGAACGAACATTTGCAAAGATGAAGGGTTATGAAGTTTGTTCCGTCTCGTCGGAAGTGTCCTCCTTCGCTAGCAGGTGCGGACAGTTTCACGTCGTACGTACCCGCGACGCGACGTCACGGGAGGGGTCTACGTAGCTTGCAAGTGGTCTGCAAAAACTCTCTACTGATACCACCATCTAGCGTCAGCGGGCCTTGTGGGGAAGTGGAGGAGGTCCCTATTCCAATTGGATCCCTACAGAGCCCACCGAGGCCTTGGAACCTGATGAATTGGTTACAGATATCTCGGCCAAGTCATTGACGTCCGATAATTTGTCGGCGTTCTTCAGAGCCAGGACACCTTGCAAAGAACTGCTACCACCTCGAGCCTTGGAGGAGATGATTTCTCCCATGGAACAGACATTGGTATCCTCCTCCCTCCAGGATGTCCAGAACGTGGGCGGACAGGTTCAGGGCTGAGAGGGCGGTTTTATTCAATAACAGACGGCAGGACGCCAACTACTCGGTGTCATGATGATATGGGCAGGAAGATGGACGCCATCAACTCCCAATGGACTGGAGGGGGGGGGGGGTCGTGGCAATGGCAGAAGACGGGCACTCCGCAAAGACCGGTGGCAGCAGTAGGACCCTCAAAAGGCATATGAGGACATAGCCCGCCAAATGGCACCCTCCCATCAAAATGCGCTGCCTGCCCCTGCTGCTGGGTCACCAAGGCCAACCCTGGTAGCTGGCGGAGAGCACAGTCCGGGTGACAAGCCCACGTTAAGAAAAAAAAAGTCGAGCTCAACAAAAAATTCAGAAAAATGTACTGGTTGATAGGGAAACACTCTGAACTATCAACACACAACGGGCGGTATGAATAATACGAAGTAAAACCTTTTACTTTGGGAAAACGAAGCAAATCCTTAAAGTTTTATGAATAAAAAAACTCTGCAAATTCTTGACACAACGGTTCATTATCATCTTTGTACAGATCACCCTTCTGTCTAGATCACTAGGTCTAAATGTCTAGATCCTAAATGTTAGATTAATAATTAATCTAACATTTAGGATCTAGACATCATTATAATTATTGATAATAATTATTATTATTATCAATTATCACTAATTATTAACAATTTTATCAATTACCTAGTGAAAATTATTATAATTTATTGTTAGGTATTAATAATTCGTATTTATTATTAATAATAATTATTATTAATTATGATTAATTAATACGATATAATTCTGGGGTTTTTAATACTACGTCGGTAATAATAATTATTAATTATTATTAGAAAAATTATTTTTCTATAAAAGAAGTACCTACCAACAAACATTCGAAATTACCTTCATTTCCGTAGCACGAAACGCACCTCAGAACAACAAACTCGACATCACTTAAGCCATATGATGTTCCAAAGAGCTTCTTAGTATGAAAATGGACCTGTATTTCAATAGTTTGATACACGATCGTGTTTTGAGGCACAATCTTTGAGCCGTCATTGTGAACGAACGGCTGGTCGTACACAGCCGCGGATGGTCTTAAAAAATTCTACGGAACAAACTCTATCTAAATATGAAATAAAAAACATACCGTTTGATGGGAATTTTTCGAGATATGGAATTTTCAAAATTTCAAAATTCGTTTTGAACCCCTTCCCCTTGACCTAGGGTTATGAAAAGTTTCG
Organism: Stenodema calcarata; assembly: GCA_963920205.1. Taxonomy (NCBI): domain Eukaryota; kingdom Metazoa; phylum Arthropoda; class Insecta; order Hemiptera; family Miridae; genus Stenodema; species Stenodema calcarata. The sequence continues at coordinate 22,147,400 of OY986048.1, forward strand.
AGGACCATTGTGGGGCTGGTCCAAACCCAGAAACCAAATTTCGTAATTTTAACTCAACGCTAACTGGGCAAAGTGGCGCGGACGGCGGACGGCGGACGGCGTACGGCGTACGGCGTACGGCGGACGGACGGATTTTTTTTTATTCGATTTTCTGAATCTACGTATCTTGAAACGTAAACCAACAAATTTTGAGGGGGGCTTAAAATTTTTTTTTCTTTGGGCGATTCCAATGGTTCATTATCGAAGATAATAAACCAAAAAGAAGAGCGAAACCTTCCGCTTCTGTAGGAAAAGCATAAGCTCGAAAAAAAGCATTCCCTTCAATCAAAAGTATTCCGTATGAATAAAGCTGCTCTTTTACTTCGCTTGTGAAGCAAAAGCTTTAAAAAAGATGCATCTACTCCTGAGTTGATTCACTTTCCTCAATTTATCATATCAGTCGTTTATCAAGTGCCTCATTTTTCCCTGTTTTATGAGAGTGTGAGTGTGCATTTCGTGCTTTTGCTTCCTCTGTCAGTGCTTTTATATTATTATTATGGCGGAAATCGTGAATATACGTAATCGTAAATGTTATAAGATTTCGGAAGTTTATTGCGATTTTCGGAGGGAAAATGGCTAACAGATCATTTTATTGGAAATGATGTCAACGATACTCGCGATGGTTACCTATCTCTGGAGCTGGGAATGAAAGCTTGTTTGCGTTACCTAGCGGATCCCGGGTTCGAAAAAGGCATACGGGGAAGAACTTGGTATACACCAGTCGAGTGTTTCATTGGCGGTGAAATTCGTAGTTGAAAGCAGACACTTGGATACGGCTTCCGACGGCAGAAGAGGAAGTTGTGAGGGCAAAGGAACTGTGGCTCCGTAAGTTTTCTTTTTCCAGTGCAATTGGTGTGGTGGACTGCACTCATATTGGTATCAAAAAACCATCGGTACGTGGGGACGAATATATCAACAGAAAAAGCCGAGCATCACTGAACGTGCAAGCAACGTGTGACGCCACGTGTACGTTCACAAGCGTAGACGTCAGATGGCCGGGTTCTGTCCATGACAGTGGAATATGGAAGAATTCCATTATACGTGCCTGCATGTCTCGCACTGAAAAAAATGTTATACTGGGAGATAGTGGATATGGCATTGAACGATGGCTGATGGTCCCTTTTCGTAACTCCAGCAATGATCTAGAATGATCTTTTAATACCTTACTGACAAAAAAAAAAAAAAAAAAGAGAGAGAGAGAGTGCGTTGAGAGATCTTTTGGCCAACTGAAAAGGAGGTTTCCAATTTTAAAGTACCTACGTTTGCTGGGTTAAACAAGACAGAGTACCTAAAATAGTCGTGGCGTGCGTTGTACTGCATAACATAGCCAAAATGTTACTCGGAGTGAAGGTAATGATTATTCATACGAAAAAGAGTAAAACCTTTTACTTCGAGCATTTCCTTCCAAAGCAAACGCTTTTCCTTCGAGCAAATGCTTTAAAGCATTTGCTTTCGTTTTATTCATACCGCCCAATAAGTTGCTTCTATACCAGCAAGTAATCAAACCAATCTGGACTTACGGGTGCCAACTGTGGGGTTGCACAAAGAAAAGCAATATACAACCTACACAAACGTATCAAAACAAAGTTCTGCGGTGTATTGTCGTGGCACGTTGGTACGTACGAACAGCTGATCTCCATCGCGACCTACAGATGGAGACTGTTGGCGAAACTATAAAAAAAAAAAACTTGCGATGGAGCACGAGAGCCGGCTGTACAAACATCCAAACGTCGAAGTACTGAAACTACTGGACAACAGCGAAGACATACGGAGACTGAAGAGGACCAAACCATTGGACCTTGTCATGACTCATTAGTGTGGAATGATGTGTAGTGGATCGTATATACCACAGAAACGCTCTAATGTATTAGAAAAACTTTGCTAGATCGGTGAGCGATATATTGAGGTTTGTTATAGAGTGAATATTGTTTGGGTGTCATCGTGCTCTTTAGTCAGAGTTCTAAGTGAATCACCCCCTTATGCATTAAAAATATTTTACGTCGCTATGCGTCGATAAAAAACGCATTGTAAAAGCGTTATGAGGATTAAGTTTTATGTGATCCTCGTGGGAGGGGCGAGGAGAGGGAGGTATTTTATGATACTCTTTCCCTATTCATTGTCATCGGAAAGAAAAGATGAGTGTGGGGTGAGGTCTGAGGGTGAAAGATCAATTAAAATCTCGAGTCCGGAACCATAGTCGATGACCATGGAAGACAACAATGTGATGGGTTTGACAGACAATAAGTAGAAGAGGAAAGCGAGCCCCGGTGTTCAAAAAGCGCGAGGGTCGTTAACAAAAACGACGGAAGGGATGATGATGGGGTTGCCTTCATCGCCCTCCGTAACAAAGATATCGGAGCCGTGAGCCGGGCGTCGGGTCCTGACACGCTCCGGAAACGGAACCAGCTCCTAAGAACCTTCTCTGTCTTCGATCCCCCCAATTAAACCTTCAATCCTCCTGTCATCGGACGATAACTGCTCACTTGGCCCGACAATGGGGAATCTCCAGTATTACAGCGTCATATTTTGACGCGTAATCGTCCGCCTGCCCGGTCGCGGCGATAGAGGGAGCAGACGGATTTAAACTGTTCTATCGGAATAATCGACAAGTCATTTGACCGGGCTTTGGAGAGTTTTACGAGCAACACTCAAGTCATCTACAAGAACTCCAGAAATACAATGAGTAAATCTGTATGGCTTATCTGTCGACCAACTCGTCTTTCATGATGTCTGAAGCGTTTACTGATTCTTAGAACCCACTTCATCTACAACAAGCGGAACGCTGTTCTAAGTGGATTTGGTCCTCTGCAGTACTTAAATGGGGTTTCTGATACATTCCTCCTCATTTTGTTGAGCTAATCACAGCCTTTCTTTAAAAATTCTTGTAACATTCTACGCCCCACAATATCAGCTTTTATAACGCAATACCGACTGTTATGGTTGTCATCCTCTATCACTATTGACTCGTAATCTGGATCATCATCTTCTTCAACGGGTTCTTCTTCTTCTTGCTCAGGATCATCCTCCTCCGATTATCGGAGAACACGAGCAACATCGAACAACTCAAGTCATTAACCTTTCGAAAATGAGGTTTCTGATATATTCCTCCTCATTTAGATGAGCGGTTTCCAATGCTGAAGTCCAAATTTGAAAAATTCCAATTAGGGAACGAAGAAAATTGGGAATAAAATGGAACAGTATTTCTAAAGGGCAACGAAATGAAACAGCGATTTCTGGCCCTGGTTACTCCTTCTTCGAGGAAGGACATTTCATTTTCTTCAATAAGTTTTAATGCCTCGATTCCTTGGTTGAGAAGGACTTTCACAAGTAGCTTCTGAGCCACAAAAAACTGAATCTTGAAGCCCTGCTTCACCTCCTCCCCAGAGTTTGGCACACAGGTCTGCTGATTAAGCAAAGGCCACAACTTTCTAACATCGTTTTCGATTTACTGAAAAGCTACCTGGACAAAAGAACTTTCGTTGTGGACATAAAAAATGAGGCTTCGTCAGTTCGAACGATACGAGCTTCCGTTCCGCAAGGTAGTGTCCTAGGACCCTACCTCTACGCTCTATATTGCCACGACATACCGTTACCTGTTGCTCCTAAATTCTCTGGTATCTTTTTGGTGACGTGGTTTACGCCATTAGCCGCTCTGATCCGGAGGAAGCCTCGCATGTCCTGCAAACTTTTATAACCAAACTCGGGCAGTGGTGCACTAAATGGCGGCTTGAAATCAATCCCAACAAATCTACTACAGTGACATTCTCTTACCGTCGGAGATTCCTAAATATTCCCTTATTCTATGATGGCTATCAACTACCATCAGCCTCAAACCACAAATACTTGGGAGTCACCCTAGACCGCCACTTTCAGTATCATATGACAGACCTCATAAAAGCGCACGAAAACCAGAACAAGCCAACAGAGACCATTGTTTAACAACTGCAACCTAACACTGTCCAATAAAATCATTTTGTACAAAACCTTAATTCGTCCCATCTGGAGGACTTACGGTCTAGCGATCTGGAGGCTACAATTCAGACGTCTCGAGAGCCAGCAGAAGAACATACTGCAAAGGAATGTTCTTCATACCCCACCATTCGTTTTAAATTCAACCATCTACAAGGATTTCTCAATGGAATCACCGACCGAACTCCGTACCTCCTGCATGAAAAAATTCCATAGCACCTACTCCGACCACTTCAACCCACTCATCACAAGCAGTTTTGCACCATTTTACAACCGACGGCTCACCTGACCTCGCCACATCCTCGATTTTATTTCACCTACAACTGTGGAAACGTCAACGTCAGTCCCTTCGACTGCGAACTAAGTGAGGTATGATGATACATCATTTACCAGTCTCAATCAAAATGAAACAAATGAAAATACACTGCCAAGATGATGGCACAGGAGCTTCCTCGTCACAATCAGAGTGACCCATTATAAAATAGAACAGACTCGGAAGCAAAATAAAGAAATCTTCACATGAAAAAGGCATTTTACAGACTGAAGAAGGTAGGTACCGTAAATGTTAAGATAAAAACAAGGGGTGACCTTGCACCTGTCCTCCGAAAAATGAATGACGCAGTTATGAAGTTGCTGCTTGAAAAAACCGAAGGAGTTAGCGCCTGCGCAGGGACTACCGTTGTTCGATCACGATGATACTGATAGGGGACCTCAATGGGCCCTACCAGCTTAATCCCTGAGAATTACATTGAAATTGGGTGAAATCTTTGGTTATTACGGCTGTAACAAGGAAATTGAATATATTTCACGCCAGCGCATGCGCAGAGCGCACCGAGGGTCCGATCAAGCTGAAATTCATACTGGAACTCACTAGGCCTTGTCCAAACAACCCTTGAAAATTTGAGCAAAATTGTGAAAGTTATGTGTGTTTGTTGAATTTCACGTTAGCGCATGCGCAGGTCGTATTGCTGGATCAATCATGTTGAAATTTGTATGGGACCTCAAGGGGCCTTATCCGCACCATCCCTCAAAATTTGAGCAAAATCAATTCAAAATTGTGGAAGTTATGGCTGTAACAAGGAAATGCGGACAGACACACAGACAGTCAGACACGGAACCAAATTTGTTCAGTAGGCTTTGAAACGCAAAATGCAAGTGGAAATTTTGATTTCTGAAGACAAAAATTTTTTGGCTCACGAAAGTGAACACAAGGCTTCCGCTGCTTTGCAGACTCGGAAGCAAAAAAGAGAAAATAACCTTCTCCCTCCTCCCCAGCCCGAAATCCCGTAGATCAGTACTCCTTCCATCAATAAATTAGAAGCACCGAGCCTATACATGATGATTGTTGGTACTAATTTAGAATGACATATTTCTTATGGCTGTTCTCGATGTTATACGAGTATAAAACTTGATAGAACCTCGCAGAAATTCGAACATCATAATGACTTGAAACTGCCAAAAGCAATTCAACTCCTTCTCAGCCCACTCTTCAATAAGTGAAACGGCTGGTGTTCACATTGTGAAATGAGTGGAAACTGACACTCCGTCAAAGAGACATACGAAAAAAAGAAAGAAAAAAACCTTGGATGCTCAGGCTCCTTTATATTTCAATGAAATGACACGTTATTCATGTGCAATAGATTCGTAATAATTATTAGACGAGTGGCAAAAAAAGAAGAGATCAAAGTCTGGGAATGAGGTTTAACATGATGTCAGCGGGGTTGCAAATGGGGAGACCCCCCTGCAACAATGAATGGCGCACTCAAGAGTTCTCTAACTTCTTTGACCCGAGTTCGAGTCCATTGGTAGCCACCCGACCTCAACTTTAATCCTTACACTTATTTTAATTAATATATCTCTTCGAGTGAAAAGAGAATCCTACTCGCTTTGACCTTGTCTAGTTCAAAGCTAACGACACACTTGTAGCCTCCTTTGATCTAGTAAGTCAGATGGATTTTTTTTTTTTTTTTGCTTCCTTTTATTTCCTCTTGATTATTTCCCCTTAAGTGGGAGTTGGGGAAGCTGAAAGGAGAAACATTGGGAAGGAACTCGGAGGAACATCGCGCTGTTGGGTTTCGTCGATTTTGCACAGCCTTTTGGCATATTGCTTGTAATAGTCTGTACAGGGTGTCTACAGGAATTATGGGACAAACTCGAGGAATCAATTCTACAGCTAATTTGCAACATACAGTGTCTCCTAGAGTCTTTTCATTGCTCAACTAAAAAACCAACTTTTTTCACTTGACAGTTGTGTCATACTGCTGCCGATCCATCGTGTTCAGCGTTGAAAAATCTATTAACTGAGGTGTTACTATGCAAAAAAAAAAGGACAACATTTGTTACGATAAAACCAGAAAAATTGAGACATTTTACGTAAAAATCAGTTATCTTCAAAATTCGCTCTTATAGCCATGCTGCACGTTAGTGGATATTTGGTTATTTTCTTTGTCCAATGTTTTGTGTCCCTTAACACCCATTGCACGTGTTTGTTGCTTATATGTATTTGGGTGAAGCTTGCAAGGCTCGAGTGTTCAGTTCACTGGCGTCAATTGATTGAGCACACAAAACAAAAGTATGAAATCGGTTTTGAAAGTGCCAAATCGACAACATTGGACTTCGGCCGCACACTACGCGCGAGCTGTTGAAATACAGATGGTGTTACCAACAGTAATTACCTTCAATGACCCTTGAAGAAGTGTTTATCAAATAGCTTGTCGCATGTGCCCTCTGCTATCCCAATCCCTTTCGAAGAGGCTTCCAATACGGTTTTTGACACATTGAAGAAGGTGATTGCTTTTTCACTGCAGTTAACGGATGAAGTATTAGCGCTTAGGGCGTTGGAGAGGAAGTAAACTAATAATATTTCAAGTGCCTCCGTCGATTTGAGGAGTTGACTTTCGAGTGGCTCCAGTCGCTCGAGAGCACTCCGCTACACAATCGGTTTTACTATATTGCGTGACGTCCTCAGCTTTGCAATCCCTTCAACGTTTCCCCCTAAATTGATGCTTCAACGCCCTAAAACCAATAACTGTCAAAATAACACTCAAACTGTGATAATGATGATATTCTTCTTTCCATTGAACATACAAGGAGAGCAGTCGTCAGAGACAACAATAAAGTCGTGATTTTGTTCGCGTAACTTGCTTCCTGGGGCCTATTTCATAAAACAACACATCAGAAGTTAACAAGTTTTTAAGTATTAGAACTTGTAATGCACAGCTTCAAAGTACAATTTTTTAAGACGACCCGATGCTTTCTACGTCAATCCCTTCCTTTACAGTGAGGCGTCAAAGGTTGAGCCAATGAAATGCCGTCATAAGAGCGCGTATCGAACGGCGCGGCGGCAAGTCGGGTCAACGGTCTTTCTGTGGGACAGCTGATTCCAACAACAATGTTTTGAGTTGCTTCTTCTAAGATACTTTTCGTGTCTATGGAATGAAGGATTTTTCGAAAATTTAGTGGTAGGTACTACTTAGTGTAATAATTACACTAAGTGTAATAATAATTAGTGTAATAATTATTATTAATAAATTTTATTGCCGACGTCGGTAGGTAAAGGTAGAAACCCCAGTATTATACCAATACGAATCAATTCTAAATAATGTTCCATCTTATGTAAATTTTTAATTCATCATTTATATAAATAAGTTATTAAGCATCACTGAGCTAGTTCCCCCCCCCCCCCTTATTAGTCACTTATTTGTACAATTATTTTAGCGAATTCTCAACTTTTTCCGTTACAGAGCAGTGATCCAGACAGAAGGTTGTGATCTGTTCAGAAGATGATAAACCGTTGTGGAAGAATTTGCAGAGTTTATTTCAATTAGAATCAGTCCTGGTTGAGTTACAGTTCTTTATGTGGTGTTTATTGTATTATTATTAGTTATAAAACTTCGATGACGTCCTCAGACATCCTCAGACATCCTCAGACATCCTTAGTATTGCGTGTACATATAAAAACTCTTGTAGTGAATTAGGATGAATGAAAATAAAGTTTTTTTTCCATGCAACTCTTTATTATTCATACGGTATTCCATTATTGTGGTTGTACGAACTTCCAAATATGAATGCAACAGAGAAAACCATGTAGAACTGAAACGGCAACATGAGAATAATTCATGTCATAATCACCCAAATGTACTCCAAACGTTTTTGTGCATTAGTCAAAACAATGAAGGAGAATTTTATTTATTTCACTGAAAACGGAGACAATCCTTCATCTGATACAGGAAGTTATAGGATTATAATTGTTGTTTTTTTCTGTTTTGAATATAATTCCATTATATTAAAAGAGTAGGTAGGTATTATTTAACGTGGCATTATTCAACACCAGCCTAATTATTCTGCTCCAACCCCATAATCAGGGAGGAAACGATTTTTAAAATTTTAAATAAACTATGATCCTCATAACACCTTAGTATGTACCATAGCCCGTTGGGGTATGTTTCACATATCACACAACCTTGTTTAAGTATGAATATACAGCCGAATAATATATTATATCAACATAACACTTGAAGAAGGAAGAAGCTATGTACATTATAACAAAAAACAATTATTAACTGTTCACATACATGTTGAACGAAACAAATTTTGATAAATCTAGTTTACAGCCAAAAATAACAACGCGATTTTCAAGACGCCTTACTAAAATTAATAAATAACCTATATTAGCATAGCGGTCGAAGTGGGTCTTCAATAATTTATGCGCATAATCGCACAAGGCCTAAAAGACTACGAGCGAAAAGGAAAGACATGAAGCGGGAGGGAGGGAAGAGGGTCATGGAATGCGATCTGTGCCAAATACAAGCGAAGTAAAAGTCCGAAACGGACAAAATTGAAACACGTAAACAAATTCACCGTCACGTAAAAAAAACCAAATACAACAATTACCTACTTCGAAAGCAACTGGATAGCTGTGACAAGTCCATAGGGAGATTTTCAGTCAGTCTTGTGCTGCATTGTCTTCCACCATCTGTCATAATGTACGGAGCGTCCAAACTGACTTCTTTAATTCATAATTCGAAACTCTGCCCAACGATCTTCGAGGGATCACAGTTGGAGGACCCTCACACAAGCTCGTTCCTGAATGAGGGGGTGCCCTTTCGTTTTCAATCGATACATGGGAAAACAAGCGATACCGTCTCACACCGCTATTTTATCATAGCTTCAATGATAATGTTTTTTTTTTTTTTTTTTTAATTTTAATAATTTTAAAAGTCCTGTATTTTAAAAGTCCTACTTCACATTTACTTGCATCAGTAGTTTATGAAAATTTGAATTTGGTTTGTGCAAGGTTACTCATATATGATTCGGGCGAAGCAACATGATCTTTTACACTGGCATAGGCGAAGAACTTCACAGAGTGACGTCAGCATTGCTCTTCGCGTAATTTTTAAAATCAAGCAAACATTTTCTATCTTTTCGATCCGTTGTGGATGTCACTCAAATCGTCCTACTTTACCAAGAATTTAATTAAATTCAAGCTTTTCCACAAAAATTCATTTTTTTTTTTTTTTTTTGTGTGAATTTCCCACAATTCATATTTTTTTGTGAATTCATTTTTTTTTTTGTGCATTGTGTACAAACATTTGCCATTTATGGATGATATACACTAATCTTTCCACTTTTTACTATAAATTTGACACATGCCAATTTTTTACATCAGTTTTACTAAAATTCAATGTACCTATTTGGTGTGAATGTTACTCAAATTTTTCTATTTCACAATGGCTTTTTCTGAAATTCAAGTTGTTTTTGCATAAATTCTAATAATATTTTACAGTGAAAAAGAGAAAGTTCAGTGTAATTCATCCCTAAATGGCAAAAGTCTTTATATAATGCACAAAAAATATGAATTTCGGGAAAATTTACAAAAAAAAATGAGTTATGGTTTTCCCACATAAATATGAATTTTTGGGGAAAACCTTGAATTTAAGTAAAATTTCCGGTAAAATAGGAAATGTTGAGTGAAATCCACAAAAAATACAGTAAATTACAATTCCAATGGTTCATTATCGTAGATGATAAACCAAAAATGTGAATTTCTGGGAAAATTCACAAAAAGATGTGATTATGACTTTATTCATATTCATATTCAAATTTATATCTGTATTAGTACTCTAATTTATGAATTTTATTGATAGGTATACATATTTATGAATATGAATACGCCCATCTCTGGCTTCCCAAGATTGGGCCAGGATATGCTTTCCCGCACTTGTTGCAAATGTTCACAGCAATGACTGGGCTTCGATTTTTCACCATTTTGCTAATCACTTCGTTAGATATTCGAGTAAATTTTCATGTTACCCCACAAAGTATCACAATAAAATCGAAGAAACTGGGTTTTTTATTACTAAACTGCAATCTGAAAATGAAATGAAAACGAATGATGTGAATCGTCCTTCCTTTTCTTTATTCAATCTCCTGCACACTCGGAAATTAATATTGAAATTCTATGTTCCAGAAATTTTATTTTCATATCATGAATATTGAAATTACCGAAGCTTGTTCGACAACTAAACCCGAAAATGAGCTGTTGAAAACTGACCTGATACATGGACGCACCTACGAGTACATGAGATTTTCTCGCGGATTTGGTTTGAGAATGACCTGTACGAATTCGTCTCCTGTTATCTGCCCTATCGGCTTTAGGTTTGTCCTCCTTCAACCAACTGCAAAACAAAAGGGCACCCCTCATCTTGGAAGCTCAGCTTTGTACGGTCGACCCTGGCGAATGATAAACTGCAAATGGCTTCCATTTCGTTCCATGACAACTAAAAATACGCAGAAAATAGTCAGGACGCCCCGAAAGACCAAGTGGAAGGAAAACTAATTTACCAATACTACTGCATACTGTTGCCTGTCAAATCCGGTTACATTGGGGATGGATTGATTCGTTCACGCTATTTATCAATCATTGAGCTGGTTTTTCTGTTGAAACAAAAAGGGCAAACCTCCGAGGGGAGGGGGGGGGTTATATCAGGTTGAATAAAATGGTGAGGTATGCACTTACAATGCCATTGAGATTCCGTTTGTTCCGAATTGGTGTCTGAATAAATAACACATCACTTCCAATCATGTGCCTTTAAAATCGGTAGAAAAAAACCTTAGTTGAAAATTAGTATAACCTTAGCTTAGTTGGAGGTTTACAATTCACAGTACGTAGAATCCAGAAAAATAAATTCGCAGTTTTGTAAAACCGAGTGCTTTATTTTTCAATGTTTTCCACGCCTACCGAATGACTGTAATATTGTGTATCTACGTTTTTTATGTAGGTAACTGCAAACAAAATTAATATATTTAAAAAAGTCACTTTCTAATAGCTACTTGCACTGGGGTTATTTCTATATGTTGGCAATGAGCGGGGTTGAATGATGTGTATGACTTTGCAGCGCTTTTCAAAGAGTATTTAAAAAGACAAAATTACATTGATGGGACAATAAAGCAGATCTACGCTCGGAGCAGATTAAGGCCGACACAAAGAAAATACACGCATTTCTAGTTCCAACGATATGACTTTTGATGAAGGAGTTGATATTAACCTTTGCGATCGAAACATGAGATCAAGGGACGATTTTTCAAGGGTTTCCCTTTCGATAGGGCGAATCACACACCTACAGGTACTTACAATGGGTTAACACTTAAGGTACAGAGTTTGTTGACGAATAGAACAATAGGAAACAAATTTGTCAACATATTACATTATACTCTTACACACAATAATTCAATGTAAGTAGGTAATTTTTCTCCATTGGTGTACAATAACAACTACGACAGCGTCAACAAGGGCTGTTTTAGATGTTAAATTCAGATAAGTATGCCCTGTTTCCACGCACCAAATACAACAATTCAAATCTTAGGTGAGACCCTTATCCATAGTTTTGACGTTTTTCAATAATATTTTGACGTATCCTACATAATTATAAAATAACTTGACAAAAATTATGCTCATCAAGTTAATATCAAATATATTTTATCACCATTATTATCATTAAAAAACGGCAACATGCAGTTTTCACTCTGCTGTTTTTGAAGAAGAAAAAAACCCTATTAACGGCGTTTTATAAAAAGATTAAATATATGTACAAAAGCTCAAATTCCACTGACCAATGGTTGAGAAAAAGAACGAGATCACATCATTTCATAGATCGCTAAAAAGACAAAACGTAGTAAGCTGCCGATTTGGGAATTATGTGAGTCCACGGTGATGATTTCATCAAAGACACCAAATGAAGAAATTTGTTTAAATCAGGTTTAACTTGTGAGAAAAAATCCAAATCCAAATGTAATGTATCATTTCTATACTAAATACCACATAATTTTTATTCAACTACGAACCTCCATTTAGGATATGCTATAAGTATGAAATATCCACAATTTAATTTCTTCAAGGATTTCTACGCAATAAATACAATAATGAAAAGCTGATAAGCACACCAAAGTGGTTCGCTTAAAAGGTATTTATAATCTTTGAACAACATAATTTTTGGAATCTATCTTATTTATTATATATATTTCCGTTGTCAACAGTCTCTATGCAAATACTAGAAACACTCACGAACTTAGCAGTTCATTTTGGTTTATTATCTTCGATAATGAACCATTGGAATCGCCCAAAGAAAAAAAATTTTTAACCCCCCCTCAAAATTTGTTGGTTTACGTTTCAAGACACGTAGATTCAGAAAATCGAATAAAAAAAAATCCGTCCGTCCGCCGTACGCCGTACGCCGTACGCCGTACGCCGTACGCCGTACGCCGTACGCCGTCCCCCGTCCGCCGTCCGCCGTCCACGCCGTTTTGCCCAGTTAGCGTTGAGCTAAAATTACGAAATTTGGTTTCTGGGTTTGGACCAGCCCCACAATGATCCTCGAAACTTTTCATAACCCTAGGTCAAGGGGAAGGGGTTCAAAACGAAATTTAAAATTTCGACAATGTCATATCTCCAAATATTTAACTGAACCGTGTAATGTTTAGTTCACTTTTGAATGACCTGAAAAATTACGAATCTTTTAAGACCAATTGGATTTTTGTGCGACCAGCTGTTCGTTCACAGTGAGCGCGCAAAGGTTTAGGAAAAACACTAAACTTTCGCGTCGAAAACGGCCGTTAACCCCCAGACGCCCAGAATAAAACTACCTTTTTTCATCTTCCCGGTAAACTACAGTCTAGAAATTTTAACCGTGAGTCGGGGATAGACCACATTGCAATATTTACTCGGTTTCTCATCTGTAAAATTGTTTAAATAATACCTTTTTGTAATAATACAAATTAAATTTTGATGATGAGCTATTGACTTGAAATTTTAAAAATAGGTTAGAACTGGATAACAATGCAATATTCACTCGGTTTCTTGTCTGTAAAATTGTTTAAATAATACCTATTTGTTTAAACAAATTAAATGTTGATGATGAGCTAGATACTTGAAATTTTAAATATAGGTCTGAAATGGATGACATTTCATTATTCACTCGGTTTGTATGACATGGTATGAGTATGGTATGGTATATTATTGTATGTATGATTTGGTATAATACAGTATGGTATGATAGGAAAGAAATTCGTATGGTATGGTATGAGTACGGTGAGAATATGGTATGGTGCCGATTTGCAATACAGTCTGGTATAGACAGAAGGGTGATCTGCACAAGGAAGATAATAAACCGTTGTGTCAAGAATTTGCAGAGTTTTTTTGTTAAGCCTAACATTTTAAACTAATACGAAATTGGACCTTCCTACACGCTGTTGGAACAGAGGATAGTACTTTATTACGTCATCACCCGTCCGCACCTAAACAAGCGTAGGTTTCGAAATGACATCATGAAGGAAAGTGATAGATTTGAATAAACAAAATTGTTCAGTTCTTTCTTTGGGTGTATGTGGTAGGATGTGGAGGTACAGTATTATTATGGGAAGTTCGTTACTGATGCGTAACAATGAAAACGCGAGCTCCGTTCGTTGTTTCAGTTTTGAAGGAAAGCGAATAATGTTATACAATTTTTTATCCAACATCAAGCCAGGTGTTTCGTACATTCAAATCGACTCTGGGGCCTTAACTTGGTTTAATAGGGTTTTACACTTTACCACGAATTGTTACCTGAACAAATTTCACGCGACTATACCAATGAGCACGTGAGATATGTCTTTTAATGGCATCTAAATTCGCTACCATCTGTGTACATACTGCTATTCTCAAAATAAGACTAGAAATTAGATGGAGAATACCCAGGAATCGTTGGAGCCAACTCTTGTTGGTTGTACTTTCTGAGCCGTGACGGCAACTACGATGTACATCCTTCAACCTGGAGGAGTTTTTGTTTCCCTCCAACTACTCTTCTCCAGCTCTTGTGCTAATGCTAATGCCAATGCTATACATCTCGTTTGACATAGCTCTTGATAGAGATGGCTGCTGCTTTGGATCGTGGAGAAACAATCTTCAGCAGGTCCGCACAAGTCCTTACCTACGCCGAATGTCGGTATGAGCCAAGGTGATGTGAACGGTGTTTTCCTGGCACTACATCGAGAAGCAAAGAAAGTGGGGTTCGAAGTGACTGCACATATGACCATATTCATGATAACTTGGATCGGTGGTCAGAGCCAGCAAGGACACTTCTACAGTTCTACTCAACTCATTGCACCTAGTTTATTCGCAGTGCGACGCTTCAAGTCAAGGAGCGTATCCACAAGCACCAAGGTAGGACATATTTAGAAGACACAGGTACGACCTGTCTAAGCTTAAAGATGGAGATGGAGAATGAGATGGATGCTGCTTTGGATCGCGGAGAAACAATCTTCAGCATGTCCGCGCAAGTCCTTGCCTACACCGATTGTCGGTATGAGCCAAGGAAATTGCATCGTGAACGAGATCACATAGTGAACGAGATCACATAGTGAACGATGCTTTCCTAGCACTACATCGAGAAGCAAAGAAAGTGAGCTTTGAAGTGACTGCACGTATGACCAAATTTATGGTATTGCATTGACTGAGGCTGAGGCCGTTGGGAAATACACCTTCCAGCGTGTAGATTCTACCTCATAACTTGAGACGGAGGTCACCACTAGCGAGGACACTTCTACAAAAATCTCTGCTCAACTCATTGCAGCTAGTTAGGTCGAAGTGCGACACTTCAAGTCAAGGAGCGAACGACCTGTCTTAGCATACGGCTCCGAGAATGGGTTTTGCCAGCTTCAATAGTCAAAGTCACCACGGCGAATATTTGGACTAGTAAGAGACGGTGGAGTGATAGGTACAATCACGAAATTCGGCAACTTTAGTGGAAACTGCAGACCACACCCACAAGACTATGGAAATACATTTGATCTCAGATTGTTCAGAATGTGGGTCGTCCTCCTCCTCACTCTTCCTCAT
The DNA here is from genome assembly GCA_963920205.1 of Stenodema calcarata. Lineage (NCBI taxonomy): Eukaryota > Metazoa > Arthropoda > Insecta > Hemiptera > Miridae > Stenodema > Stenodema calcarata. The sequence goes on from OY986048.1 coordinate 22,162,779, forward strand.
GATATTGGGGCAACTGGGTTCTTCTACACAGAATAGACAAAATCCTACTCCTCTTCATTCTCCAAGAATAATGCAAGTTTCCTCTTTAGATTGGGCTTCTCTAGTGGACGCAAACTACTCCAGCGAAAGCACCAATGGCGGTTTTTGGACTGCCGGTCTGAACAGAACCCTATAAGAACCCGGACGCAGAAAGATGAGTGCTACAGTGAAAGGCAGCGTTTTCTGATTCCATGGGAACGGCCCGAAGCAAGTTCTTCATGCTACGAATAGATTTCTCGCAAACACGGGAAGAGGAGAACGAGTAGTACAAAATACTCTAATTCTTGGCGGCGTGTAGAGCTTCTAGTTCTTGGTTGCGTTTTACGGATAATTTGTCGATTCTTTAAAATGTCGAACGGATCATCGGGTAATACACAGGTTACCTGTCACTGATAGTTTCAAATTTGATAATTTATTCCTTGTTGGTGAGCGTCGCAGGTTAAACGCGTTACCCTACCTTAATTTATTGTGATTCCCGCACTACTATTTGGAATCTGTACTCTTTTGATCTATCCTGTTTGGAAATATGCAATAAACTTTTGCCAACCTCGCGTTGAAACCTATCACTCCTAATCCACCGTTATCCTACCAATCTCATCGCCGATTACAAGAGTCAATTGAAATAATAATATTTGCTAGAAATTCACTAGTTCAATTCCTGAATATGTGGGTAAGCGTTCTTGCTCTCCACGAAGGCCACGTGGTAACTACCCTTCCAATTTATCCTGTGGACGTACGAATTTCAGACCAGTTATAGATGAAAATCTTGTGGCCCTGTATCCAAGAAATTTGCACACATTTAATTTTTTGAATACCTGAACAAATTCTAGGTTGATCACGAGTGCAATAAATGCTTCATATTGAAGGTCCATTGAACGTTGTGTTGAGAAGGGAAAATATTGCTCAATTTTGATTTTCCACGAGGTAGGCAAGTTTCCCTTTGAGCTCTAATTCAAGAGAATATTGCGAATACTTTTTTGTACAAAACACCTCCATTTATCATAGTCATGCTCTTCTAGAAAATGGCACAGATAAACTTATTACATCATTATTTGAACCATCTGATTGATACGATATAATATTATTATAAAAGAGCCTTACTCTTCTCAGGAAATTGTTTATATTTCAGATAATCTTTTCGGGGACACTTCCAGAGCTGAATAACACAGTATTTACAATGTTTTTGGATCCCTATATTAGATGACTTATGTAATAGTTTCTATCAGCCAATAGAAAGCAAGCAGAATAGAAAGCTTAGTTTCAAAGTTACATTTATTAAAATGAGCTTAGTGGTTAATTTGGGCCCAGATCAAATTGTAATATCAATTTTTTGTTTAAATTATAGTATCTAAAAAATCTAAGGTGGGTCAACAAATTATTGCCGAATGGAAGACAATATGAAATAATGATGCTGGAAGATTACCTATAATAATTTGCCATGTATCAAGAATATTTACCTATCGTTAGCTAGGTATGAAGATGCCGCTTCATGGGGGCATTGATGAAATTGTGGTCCAATTTCGTTAGTCATAGTTGGAAAATTAATAACTGTCGCATGTTTTCAAGAGCCCCTCAACACTTCGAGGCAGAACAGGCTCGACGAAAAGAGGGAGTGACATACTTTCAAGAGCAAACACACTTGATCCATGTAACAGACTAGTCATGGCGAAATATGACTCGATATTCTCTAGTTTGTTAGAAAATACGAAATTGGGTCAAATCTTATCATTAGTGACTTGCGATAGTTCACCAAAGATGGGTTCACACATTCAATGACTCATTTGCAATAAACAATAAGCCCAACTTCAACATAATTAATGTACCTATGAAACAGTCATAAGAGTCAAGTCAAATAACCCTTTATTTAATTCGTTCAAACGTCTTCAGCAACGAGTGTGGGGGATGCTGCTGTAGTGTGTCCGTTGAGTTTGATCTCATTGACGGAATGAGAGCGGTTGTGGTTGGGCTGGCTGGTGATTGGAGCGAGGTTTGCCGAATGTGAGCGCGTATGTCCGTTTCCTTTGCCGCTCGTCTCCCTCAGCGCCATCTGGTAAGCGACTTCAAAGGCTTGGCCGAGCGTCAGAATGATTTCTGTGGCCTGATCCTGATCAGAGCACGCAGAAGTATTAGACCAAGAAGTCATGTTGTACATGAAGTATTGATAGCATTGGGGAAGAGTAGTTCGGTACCTCCAACTACAATTTGGTAATGGTGGGTACAACTACCCAACCCAGTAAAAATGGGAATGCACTTGAGTATTGTAAGATGTCACAGCTTGAAGGCACATTCCTTAAGGAAAATAAATCCAGCTCTCCTTCTAAAGTTCTAAACTCCGAAACGGCAATAAATAGATATTTGGCTTGGCAATTGGGTTCGTGTCTGTTGTGCAGACGTGCCAAGATTTGTGAGAATCCATCCAGCACTGTACTCTACAATGAGAAGTACCGGTCTTCGGCCATTGTGTTGGGACAAGGGCTAAATATAGGTTTTCCAAGTCAGATTGAGAATTAGATTTTCCAAATCTAATTGAGAATTTTCAAAATCAAATTGAGAACTTTCAAAATGAAATGACGAAACTACGAACAGTGATTATTGAGCATGATTATGCACTTTGCCCGTCTGCAGCCCCTTCCTTTTTGGAGGAATATTCGGTGGTTGACCCATCTGGGACGATCCCAGGAGTGAAAGTGACAGTGAGCTTGTTCGAGAAAACCGCCGGCGAGGTTTTAATCGTCCTATAGCTTCGTCTAGTCAGAGCACTGATACGCAGGAATCACAGAACGATGCTGGAAACACTGGAAATGATGCACTGGGACAGATACGTGGAAGGAGAAGCAAATATGCATGGTACACCGAAGAGCAGAAACAATAATTGTTTTTTATAAGACTAATTGATGAAGGTAGGTTTGTGTATATTTCAATATTTCAATACTGGTTTGTGTATATTTCAATTTCTGCACGTTTTCATAATTTTAATATGAACTTAAAACAATGAATAAATCCTTTTCCATCTTGCATTACCCATATTTTCTCATACCTACCTAATGTACATACAACATTTGCGTATTTTAAATAATAATAATCAATCTACCATTTAGTGATCTAGACAGAGGGGTAATCTGCACAAAGAAGATAATAAACCGTTGTGTCAAGAATTTTCAGAGTTTTTTGTTTCTTCTACAAAAAATACCTGTGCTAAAAAAAAAGTTCTGAGTTGTCAATTTGATTTGGGAAATTCTCCATTTGACTTTGGAAATTCTCAATTTGATTTGGATAATTCTCAATCTGACTTGGAAAACCTATATGTATAGAAGCGCTACCTTACCATCAAAGTTTGTACTAACGTTCCAATGGCATCCGAAAAATTTAAAATTCTACTGATCAGACGCCAGAAGCAGCATTGCAGTCGACGTTTTTCCCCGCCAGTTTCAAAAGAAGCCAACGCCCCTGCCTTGTCAATGACTGTTTTCAATATATTTTAAATATTTGCTGTTGCAACCTTGATCTACTTGTAATCAACGTCATTTAAATGAATAGTAACTGAATCAAGTGTTCCCATTTTTCGGGTTACAGAATCACCGGTGATAAAGATAGCTCTTGGGACTTCAAGCGCCTTGAATCATAAGGCGCAATCCCCATAGTAACTCGTATCACCACGGAAGAAGTCTAAACTTGAATGTATTATCTGGGATTAAAGATTTAAGATTAAAGATTTTTAGCCAGCCTGGGTTGCATTGCGGCGCACGTGCAATCACTAACAAATTCCGACTTCATTTCAATATTTACACCTCGTATTAGCTATTCGTAGGTTTACAACTTCTTAATATTCAAGTCCAATCATTGTAAATTAATTATTAATGTATTTTTTGGGATAAGTACTTACCAAATTCTGAACGGAAAAAACGTGACAATAATGGGATTTCGATGTGTGATCCTTAGTTATATAAGCAAAGTAAGTCAGGTCATCAGCATCCTGACAGGCGCAATGGATATTCCTGATCTCGTGCTCACATACAAGCTCCTAAACAATATAAATAAACATTAAAAGTCGCATTTTGAATTATCAAGATATGTGTCACATTACTGATTCATTTATATGATTATGGAACGAAGACAAACTCTGGTGTCGCCGCTCAAAAATTTCACGCCTCTGTAGGAAATGGCCAAGTAAATATCCCTGGGTGAGTTTTGCTCGCTTTGGGGTTTTTTGAGACGCTGAATTGACTTCTTCGTGCTTTCATTTCCCTGCATTTCGTGCACGACCGTCGAACCCAAATACTGGAAGAAAAATTCAAGGTTCATTATGATCGGAAGTGCGTGTGCAAACATACTCGCATCAATTGGTGTTTCTACAAACAAAACGATGTGCGTTTTTGAGGGATCTGCTCAAGGGTTAATGGGCCATACACATCATATTTGCTAGTAAAATAACAAATCAAGGTGAGAAAAACTTCCAGGGCTTGCCAGGGACGCAAGCCAATCCTTTCTGTTTTGAGCTTACTGCCAAAATTAAAAAAACATGGAACATACTTTAGCCCCCTTTTTTCAGCTTGTTTCTCTTTCATTTCAGTTGCTCACATACATTTCTGCTTGCTAATTTTCAGAATGCGTTCTTCTTAATTCTTAATCATTCTTAACTCACTAGAAGTGACATGAGGGATTACCTCTCAAACGGATCAGGTTTAGCGAACTTTCGAAGAAAAGGAAACCATAGTTCTCGGTCTAAAATTTATAAAACTCGAACTTCCGAAAAATTCGGGCCACTTTAATGGAGGTTTAGGGGAATTGTATTAATGGGAGAAAAATACCCATAAATTCCCAAAATTAAACAGTCTGACAAGTGACACCTCATTTTTGAGATTTTTTAAACGCTGAACACGATGGTAAAATCAGAATTGTGATATCTTATTCCGTTCTCAAACTGGAACACTTTGCAGATGATGAAACGTGGTTGCTACTTGAGATATTTTTCACGGTTCATCCGCTCTAATCTGATAACAGAATGAGATGTCGCAATTCTGACTTCACTATCGTGTTCAGCGTTGGAGAATCAATAAACTGAGATGTAACCCGGCAATAAATGAAGACAAAAGTTTTTATATATCCAGTAAAATGGAGACATTTTACATAAAACCAGTTATTTCTTTAAAATTCGCTCTTATAGCCATGCTGCATGACTGTGGCTTTTGTGTCTTTGAAATATCTTTATTGCCCGATTTCCTAAGATATTTGTGATTTCTGAAGATATTTACGAGGTTTCACCCATTTTTCCGCGTCATTACTCTTATATTTTATAACACAATGTCCAAAAATGGTATAATTCCCACATAATTTATATATTTTTGTCAAGTAAATTCTCGGACGATTTTCTTGTCATTACAAATCGCCAAAACCTGAATAGAATACTAATAAAATTAGTGGAATTTTTTATTTAAAGTTCCCCTCCCCCATAGTGAATGGACGAAAAACTATTTTCTCCACATGGCATAACTCACGCACTGTCTAGAAGCTAACAGAATAAAATTCTACCATAATCGACCAATGTTGGCGTGAATATAAAACAATTTAGATAAAAAAACATGATGTGAGAGAAAATCTTGCATGTCACCTCCCTGCCATGTCACCGCTCGCGGCAGGCTGGTCCTCCACTGGAAGCATTTTGACGCGACGAAGCGACAACGCGTTTACGTCCTCATAGATCTGTTCATAGATTCATCAGTTTCGGCGTATTTTATTTTTATTATGGTTTGGTAGGTATAATACACCTACGAAAAGGAAACATTATTTTATTTCGTGCCAGGGTTTCGAGCAGTTCTCGTTGTTGACATTCGGCGTCCGTTCTTGTTTCACAATTGCCCTGGCCTAAGTTTATATGTAGATATAATTCCGTCTATTATTATTAAGTTTACAATATGTTTACAGTACAGTTTATATTTGCTTTTTTTCATTAATAAATTAATTTTATTGAAATTTATTAAGAGTTGCTCTCTCAATTAGGCCGCACTGAGGCGTTCTTCTGGTATAACAATTATTGTCTCGCGAAAATTCGATCATTTCATTATTGAGGACTCAATGGCTCTCAAAAGGTAGGCAAATGTTTCGGGGCTCATCCTGTAGTGATCCTGAAATTTGTCAGGTTGCCTCTTCAGGTCTTCGTGTAGGTGGTGGTACTCGCCCAAACTACCCCTTTTCGCGAGTATTGGTTGAACTCAATACTCACGTCTCGGCACAGAACTTCTCAAATTGAAATAACTGCTTTCATGCAAAAATATATCGGAAACGTCCATTCCAAGTGGCAGTCGCCTCGAATGAAGGGCCCTCCGTCGCCTCGTAACGCTTGTCTTGTCGCTTCCAATGGACGACCAGGCGTATAAAGCAATGTATTCGTGTATGTGTTCAATACGATTGATATAGAAAAGGCTGATTACTCTCGCATGATAGGTGAGGTGTCCAGAGAGCAGAGCGTGTGGTCTGTGGCGCCAAGTGGCGGTGAGCGTTGGTGGAACTCCGACCAAAAGAGATGACGGATCGCGGATTTCAAGATCAGGCGCTGGAGGTCCACCGGGAGGTGGTGGTGGAGGAGGTGCTGGACGATTCTTCTTATGGCTGTGCCTCAGAGTTCCAGTTCCAGACGGTTGCGGCACCACTTTGGTTTCCAATTCTTGCATCGAGCTCTTCTGTAAATCAAACATTTACTTTGGTAAGTGACATTTCTCTATACAACCTGTCAAAAACACAGAGTGATCCACTCGTAGATGCAAAAAACGTTTTATGAAAAAATTCATCAAAAAGGGAGTAAAATGCCGCCTAAATGGTCAAATTTTTCCACTTAACTCCATTCAATTTTAACTGTTAACCACATCTTCGTATTTTGCTATATGATTAGTGTACTTTGATTCTAGAGAAGTACCACCATAACAGCAGCTCAATCATAAACGAATTTGAGAAAATAACAATTCTGAAAATCTTAAGAACGTTACTACTCTTCCAAAATCCTGGAAACTGGTAAATCTCATGAAAACATCTTCATTCAATAAGCTTTTCAACGGTATAGTCAACTTTGAGATTATCTCGTTCCTTCAATCAAAAATTCAAGTTTAACCCTCCGCCCACCACCTGACAGACCCAATCTTGTTCATGTTGTAATACTTACAAGAAATACGGGGAAATGGCTTTAAAATCTCATAATGAACTTAGTTTAATAAAACTTTAATAATAACTCTTATGAATATCATAATAAACTTGGCGTTTTTCAGTAAATGAAACGAATATCGAACTTTGAAATCTACAATCTCCGTCCACTATGAGGGGTCCAGGCGGACCCCAAGCGTAATGTTTTCTTTCTGCGCATGCGTCATCTCGGAGCTTCAGCTAGATATCTTGAGTACCTTCTTTTCCAGTGGTTCTACAGCAGTTGGAATCCCAGATAATGGTAAATAGTGGGTGAAAACGTTCCCACTAGGTGGGGTCTTGATGGACCCCCAAACATGCTTTTCAAAAAACTCGAGAAAAAGGAAGAGCTACGTATCTCATAGGCAGGCGCACTCTTGCCAACTGCTGGAGAACAACTGGAAAAGAACGTACTCAAGATAACTAGCTCAAGCTCCGAGAGGTCGCATGCGCAGAAAGAAAACCGTACGCCGGGGGTCCGCCTGGACCCCACATGGTGAACGGAGGATTAAATACAACAAAAAGTTAGGAGATATGAAGTTGTTTTGTCGTCAGAGGGAGTAGTGACCCTGAACAGTACCTACGTTAGGCTGAAGATCAAAATTGAAACATTAAAAATGCGTGTGTCCACCTGTTTAAACAATAACGTTACTTTTTGCACTAAAACCATTTTTCACAATTTTCGACGCTCTCATCAAATTAACTCTCCATCATTTAAAGTTCCTAACTTATTTTTTGCATTTAAACTGGAATTTTTGATCGGAGGAACCAGAGTATCTCCAATTTGACCATACCGTTGAAAAGCTTATTGAATGGAGATGTTTTCATGACATTTACCAGTTTCCAGGATTTTTTTTTTTTTTTTTTTTTGGAGAGTAGTAACGTTCTTAAGATTTTCAGAATTTTTATTTTTTCAAATTCGTCTATGTTTGATCTGCTGTTATGATCATTAGTTGGTACTTCCTTAGAATCAAATTACACTAATCATATTGCAAATTTAATGGTAACTCCGAAAATGTGGTTAAAAGTTAAAATTGAATGGAGTAAAGTGGGGAAATTTGAGTTTGATGGAGAAAAAACATGGTTTTTCTGAGAACAAAAACACCTTAAAAAAATCATATCCGAAACGGATTGAGATAAAAATATGCGGTTGGCGGCATTTTACTCCATTTTTAATGTAGTTTTACTCTGTGTTAGCGAATTTCATTTACTGTTGATTTATTGTTCATTTATTTATCGTCATTTATTATTGTTGATTGTTACCAGATGGGACAGCTCCTGGTTGATATCCTGTATGGTAGGCTGGGACCCATTGTCTGGGAGGGAAGCCATCATTCTGTGCCTGTGTCCTGGCTTGCTGATTTCCAAAACCGCCGTCAGCTCTACCTCCCAGATATTTTTGACCCTTTCCATCTCCGTGTAAAGGTGCTTTCTGAACGTGTCAGCGTAGCAGCTCAAATCCAACATTTCCAGCCACTCGTCCACACTTGCGGGCTCGACCCCACCTTCTTTCGTCTCATTGTTGTTGTTATTATTATTATTGTTGTTATTGTTGTTGTTAGTAATGGGAGCGCGGACATCTTTGATTTTGCTGGGAAGGTCTTTTATATTTTCCAAAATCTTTGAGCGGTCTTCTTCGTTGCTCACGCACATTTCCTTCAAATCAGCTTCATTGAGCACACCATTCTGTGGACCAACATTCAAAGATCAAATGTGAATCCAAATTTTTCAAGATAACAGAAATTCCTACATACTGTAACACCTTGTCAATCTATTTTCTCACCAAAAACTCAAGATTGTCGTAGCCGAAGTTGATAAAGGTTTGTTCGTATTGAGGGAGGTTGATAGACGCGAGCCATTTCCCTATGGGTGATGCTAACGGATCCACATTGCTTGTATCTCCAAGATTCAAAAGTCCTGCAAAACAAGTGATTATTATTAGAAAACGTAATTGGACTTGTGATAGTGTGCAGTGGAAATGGATACGGCGGCAATTTACAATTACTTGGTCACCGGTTTCATCAGTTTCTCAGCAAAACTGAAGCCGTGAAGTTAGTAAAAAGAGACCAAACTAGTTATTAACGAATTTGTGGGTGCTTCTGCTTACCAAGTCTCGCCTGGAACTCCTTTTCAAGCTCGCTCACGAATACTGACTCCCGAACGAGTCCTGTACCGAACGACGCCATGATCTCCGAGATCTTGGCCCATTCCTCCTGTTCGTCAAAAGGGCTGAGGACTCCGCCAGCGCTTTTGCCGGACGCATCTGACGTGCACTTGGCATCTTCGTTTGCCGTATCGTCACCTCCGCTCGGTGCCGGACACGTCACTATCATGTTTGCGTGTTCGTAGACGTTTCTCAGCTTCCGAAGCGTCTTGGGTCGCTCTGCCCTCGTTTCGATTGAAGTCGAACCTTTGAAGAGACCTGGGAGAACCACAGTCGTGCTTGTTTCAATACTACTTAATGATAAATTGCGGTCCAAACTAAACCCTCATAATGATCTAAATGTATTTGACACATTACGAATAGGTAAAGTATAAGTAATATCAATGTAATTGGTCACGCTATTCTCATTTGTGTTGCAGATACCATATCGAGGGTGAAGTGGCAACATGACCTACCTTAAATGGGGCTGAATAACATGGCCTAACTGACATTTTTGGGCATATTGACTTTTTTTATTCAGCGGGATTCAAATTAAAATTCATTAAAATTATTTATCATCCCGTAAGTTGTCTGTATCGTATATTGGCACCCGGAAGTGTTTAGAGTTGCAAACAGTCACGTATATGTTACCAAATTTTAGAAATAAACAATTTTTTGTGCCTCCTGTAAATTTTTTAACATGTTGTACAGCACCATTTGAGGTAGGCCTTGTTGCCACCCTCGATATAGTTTATGAGCGATATTCATGTAAGTGTTGGACCGGACTGAGACATGTAGACATTTAAAATCTTCACGAGATGGGAAGTTTCATCACTTTGATTCCTATGATTCAAGGCTAAGATGTTCTGTCGCTTTTCTCTTTCTGTTACCTTCAACTCTATTGAAACATTTGAAAATTGATAATCCGCAGATTGAATTTGACGACTTTTTAGTGTGTTTCTATCATTACTCACGAGTTTTTAGAAAAAACCAGACGGCGCGACTCACTTTCGAAAGGAAAACCTACTAGTCAAAGCGTGTTTTGACGCCATTGAATACTGGATATACACAAAACAGGTGTGAAAAACGAAGAGGGTCAATTCTACAACTAATTTGCAACAAAAAGTACCCCTTAGACTTTTTTAGAGGCGTCATTTCCGAGTTATTTACGATTTAAGATTTTTTTTCGTATTTTCGATCTTATCTCTTCAAAATGGCTTGAACTCCTTCATTTTTCAAGTAATCCCAAATCCAAGTATACCGTTGGAAAGAGTGAATAATTTTCTATCGGACAAATGCCTGGCCTTATTTTACAGTTAAGGTTTGAGTCATGAAAAAGCTCTCTGAAAAGCAAATTTTACCTAATTTGGAAAAACTCGAGTTTTATCAATCGGAAATTGAACTATGAGAACTAATGATTTTTCAAGGTACGAGAAAAAAAACACAAACACGATCTCACCTTTCTAACGGTGTAGTCGATTTTACCTTTAAAAAATTTTCCCGAGGAGTAAACTCAGTTTGAATGCTGAAAAACGTGAGCTTTTCGACAAAACTTTGCATGGAAAATGACGAAATCGTGACTGTGACAGTTGAATGAGCTTAGTGGTGGTACTGGATGTACTTTTCCACGCTCTATCGGAGGTAACACTATCATCCGATCTTTCGTGTTGTAAAACAAGATACGAGTACTTCGGATTGCCTGCAAAACGTTCACGTCCTCCCGTCCAATACAAGAGGCTTGATAGTTTACACTCTTTCCAACGGTAAACTTAGATTTGGGATTACTTGAAAAATGAAGGAGTTATGGGCATTCTAAGGAGATAAGATCGAAAACACGAAAAATATCTTGGAAAACACGAAAAATAACTCGGAAATGAAGCCTCTAGAAAAAAGTCTAAGGGGTACGTTTTGATCCCTGTGTAGTCTATAAATGAATGAGTTTTGACAAAAGTTGGGCCGTTTAAACATAGTGAGGGTTAAGTCGAGGAATGAAGGGGCCTTGCCGAATGGCCTATGTAAACAACGTACTTCCGACGAGAAAGCACACTGGCGTTTTTCCGTGGTACTTTTCCCACACCCTGAGGCCCGTAATTCATCGCTTAGAATCGTTTCAGTAACATCTCGACCCTCCCAGGTCTGCCCCGCAAACTTCGGGCTCAACGGATACGAAAAAGAAAAAAAAAAGCACACTCAAAAACAACAAAGACATACAAACATAAATATGGAAAACTGGTGACTGCCACCCACCCGAGGAGATGTTGATCTGTGATCGCCACGCCATCGGTAGTCGGTGACCGCTACTTGCTACACAAGTTCAACGAGGTAGATACCAAAACAGTCGTTATGCCGAGCACTTAACATGGGAGTAATTGATGAAAATGCCCGCCCCTTGAGCATTTCACAGCCAATTTTCAATTCGCGTCATTCAGGCAATTTTGAGTTTTGGTATGCCCTGCACTCATGTCAAATTTGGTGACGTCCCCTTATCAAAGACAGTGAGGCTGAGAAAATCGAAACGAGTGAGACAGATTTTGGCTGATTAAAACAAGTTCAAAACCAGATTCAATTCAATGTCAACTTCTCGTGTTTAACGCGTGAAATAATTTATGCCAATGATTATGCCTATACATATGTGTTCCTTTTTACTAGGTTGGCACTAGTGGATGTGGAGTCTGGAGTATTTGAAAAATATCGTCTATTTCCACTAAAATATGAGTACAGTGCTAGACCGGTTTCGGTGATTAAACCATCGTCAGTACCTAACAAAACAATACTGAAGGTGCATTACAAAGAGATGAACTTATATGTATAGGGACCCCAAACGTGAAAGGTCGAATAGGATTGATTGATCAAAGTGAATGGAGAAACATTTTGCTATTGGCTCCTGAGGTGAAGGGGAGGGGCTACAAAGTGAAAGGACTATTGGGATTGGTTGCCACCAAATGAGAGGAAACAACTTTTGATTGGCTGTTAGAAGTGAAGGGATGAGTGTGTATAGGTGGGTGGGGGGGCATAGGAGTCAAGTTATTATAGAAAATTATTAAACTGGACGCAACAATGGAGAAAAACTTGAACGAATTATGTACATCATTCAGAAATTTGCCTAACCTATCACTCTTAATGAATTGCCTATCTGCAACATCCAAACTGAAGCTATGATTTAATTCATTCAAGTGCCGTGCAAAAGCTGATTTTCCCTTATTACCCCTAAAATCTTTTTCGTGTTCCTTAATCCTTTCCGTAAACTTTCCACAATACTCGAGTCCACACGAACATTTAAATTGATATACCCCACTTCTAACCTGCATATTAATCTTATCCTTAACTGAACCCAATAAAGACATGAGATTGGGTTATTTATAGTTTTAAACCCTTTAGAAATTAATATTTCACCAATTCTATCTGAAATTTTCCCATAAAACGGTATGCTAATCCAAAACGTTTATTCAGTTTTTTTTTCTTTATTTTTGGCTTTGCACAAGCATACAGCCGTTACAATTTAAGTTTACACGGTTATAAAATAAATGAATATATCTGTTACATCAGCACTTAGATTCTGAGATAGTAAAATAATTTATGATTTTGTGTTGATGAAAATAAGCGGTTATATTCTAATGTTCGTTACTATTAAAAATTTATTTACACTTTTATACACTGCAGGATGGTTGCTCCCAATGATTGTATCCAGATTCATTGGGAGTGTGAGATGTGGCTTGACCTCATTGATCAGATCCTCTCTAGGACCAGCATATTCGGGACAGTCCAATAACAAATGTTCCGTTGTTTCTGTGAGGTGGCCGCATAATCTGCATTGTGGAGTTTCCGTCTTCCCAATTTTGTGGAGAAAATCATTGGTACAGCAAACTCCCGCTCGCAATCTTATAATATTTTTATAGTAGCATTTGTCTCTGGGCTCCTTCACCTCCCTAAACCATGGTGCCCAGTTTGTTGGTGGGAAAAGGTTTGCATAACGAGCTCCGGTAACCGTATGGTGATTATAGAAGGATTGAGTCCAGTTCCGATTCATGAGGTTCTTTATGTGCTTTTTTAGATCCGTTGGTGGATAGGTGTGTGATGCCAGTGGAAGTGGGAGAGTAGTCGATCGTTTGGCTTCTCTGTCTACCACTTCGTTTCCCATAATTCCTGCATGTCCTCTCGTCCAGCAAAATATTACTCTAGTTCCCCGATCTGTTAGAGTGGTATAGATCTGCAATATATCGGCTTCGATGGAGGTCAGCCGAGAGCCCAGACAAATATTTTGAAGCTTCGATACTGCGCTTTGGCAGTCCGTAAGGATGACAAGGTGTGGCGCTCGGGGGTATTCGTCGAGAATCCATAAAAGAGCTTTCAAAATGGCGCTAGTCTCGGCAGTGTATATGGATGATCTATTCCATAAGCGAAAACCATGTGCAGTACCTCGAGCAGAATCATAAAAAGCACACCCTGCTTTGTTTGCTTGAACGGAGCCATCTGTGTAAAAAACCAGACTGTTCGGCCACCTATTTCCGATATAATCTTGTACAATGCTGTTTATTCAGTTGAAGCTTCCCTAACTAAGTTTGAAATTCCTTCCCTACTCTTTTGCTTAAGAACTTACTCCATATTGAATCAATAAAATCTCCGTCATACCCATTACTCGCAGCTACGCTTTTGATAACTAATTTTTCTTTGGCCAGACTTTCTCCATCCATTGGTACAGATAGAGACCTGGTAATCATAGTATGGAAAGCGGCATAAAGCGGTACTCATATTTCAATGGAAATAGACGATTTTTTTTGTTTTGCTTAACATGGGTTGCCACAATTTCGTCGCCAGTGATTTAGTTCTTGTGGGGTCTGGTATCAGCGGGTGGCTATTAACGATCCTCATGGTCGGGTGGCAATCGCCGAATCCTCTTACAAACGTACACAATGAACTATACGGACAAATAAATACTGAACCATTTGAACTACTTAACTGAAATACTTAATTTTTATCTTCGGATTTTTGTGTAGGGGGTCAAAATTGTAGGAATTAGTGATTCATTGATCATTTCCTACTAAGTACTAAGCCGTCATTGCTACACCAAGCTTCTGCCGATTTCGAGCGCCAAAGCCTATGAATATTCACTGTCATGGTGGTGTAATAAGTGGTCAAACATAAAATCCTCAATGTTTGTTATTTTCTGTACAGATTTTGCGTGCAATATCCTTGTGAGTTTCATAACTGTACGACAAATTTGGAATGATGTGGTAAAATATCATGCTTTCTCTTCAAAAATATCTCATAAATACTGTCATATCTCTGAAATTGTCACAGTAAGTTGAAATCCGTTGGGTTGTTTAGAGTTGGGGGTGGCTATACATGGTGTAACGCGAGTGGTGTCCGACAGCTCTCCTACGTGTTCTAAATTTAATTTCCGACAAAGCTTTCTTTCTCTCTAAGAGTTTCTTTAATCCACTAAAAATCCGACCTTTTTCACTTTTAAGATTTTTTTCGTGTTTTCGACCTAACTTCACTAAAATTGCCATATCTCCCACTAAAACTGTCATTAACTTGGCCTGAAATTTAAATTTGAGTATACAGTTGGAAAGAGCGTCAAATTGTCTGCCTATTTAACGCCTAACAAATTATTTCTAGGTGAAACTGAGGAGTGAAAATGGAGTCTGAAAATCTTAAAAATCACCTGTTTTTTAAACGCTTCGTGTGCTAATTAATTCTTATATCAGAATTGCGAAGGTATGCTAAAACATGGGCCAAAATGTCAGCTTTCTAACGGACTCATCAAAAATGTTTTTGCTGTTGAATTAGGAGTGAAAACGAGGTTTGAATGCGAAAAAAACGTGTTTCTCGCGAAAATCGTTGTGAAAATCTTGAGGTTTTTTTTTTAATGACAAATGTACCCGTTGTGAACTAGTGAGTTTTGAATCATCTTTGCGTTAATTTGTTTTGAATTTTTCTTGAAAAAGTCGGATTTTAAATCTAGACAGTTTAAATCTCGGAAATTAAATTTAGAACACGTAGGAGAGCTGTAGGACACCACGCGCGTTACCCCTGTAGATAGGTAGGTACCTCGATGAAAAGTAAACCAGCTAATTTTGAGGACTTGTCTTTACTTATTTTGCTGGATTTTGGGAGGGTTTGGATTAAAATTTGTTGTACGAATTTCTATCATGAGCGAATACAGAGACATTTCATTGAAGTAATGAACATAAAAGTCGTGCGTCGGTCCCACGTTTTGCTCACTTTTCAAGGGACAATGTGATGGAACTAGTTAACATGAGTGCTGGTGGTGAAACCAATGTAAACGGGCCGTTTCCAGGGATCGACAAATCACTGCGGAGCCTGTGACGACAAATTTATGACTCCAAATGATGTCTTTGTGGTGGTGAAGAGGGGAAAAGCGCATTGTGGCCGGTCACGCGAAACGTCGAGTTCTAACGTGCGTGCAGTCAGATGACCGCACTGAAGGCATCGGCCGAGGAAATGGCTTCCAGTCCCGCCGGAAATTCGCGGACCGCGCTGACACTCTACCCCTGTTCCATTGATTTCTGACAACAAAGCACTCGGATAGTAAGAGTATCTGCTTCTACATCCAATCCCAACTTTATGACGTCCATTCTCACTATAAGCTTCCATCGACCGATTATTCACTAAGGTACCTACGTACGTGTATCTACATAACCAACCCACTTCGTGACTGATGGTGACAGGTGTCTCAAATTTAAAATCACAGCTTTAAAAAATCCGTGCATCCGCGGCACTTTGATTATTTAAAATTGAACTAAAAAATTGTAATTCGACATTTGGGGTTAAACCGGGTAACCCGATAACAAGAGGTGCTAAATCGAAGTAGAAATTCCATTCCTCGGTATAGTTTTTCGAACAAATTTGAATGAATGTTGATTCTGAGAATTTTTCAAAACTACAAGGAGCGTTGTTGGTCAATGATCATCATGAGACCTGAATCAAGCAGTGGAACTTCAGGCCAATTTCCAATCGGCTCAACCAACACGAGGTTTTGTGATATTGAGGGTCTTGTTTTGAGATACTTTTCGATTCTATGAAAAGAAAATAGTTCCCATCACTGAGCTTGTGGCTCACATCACATCTGGTCACCTTCTCGAATGGTCGCACAATATTTTAGCTGATTCCTTCAACTATTTCGTCTAGTTAATGGGTCATTTCACTGTAAACGTCCACTTTCGATTCCCCAGGGTTATTTTTGAAGAAAAAACAAAAATCAGAGCTTTAAAACATAACAAATGTTTTATAGTCAATTCCAATGGTTCACTATATAAAATAATTAATTAAAACCAACAAAAAAGAAGGAAAAAAAGAAGGTGGACACCTGCGTCTTGCACTTCCCGAACGAATTCAGTTGCGCATTTGACGGTCTGTGTCAAGTCTTGAGCAAAACTCCAAAAATATAGGACCCATTTCTCTGGCAGATCCGCCAGTTCTCATATCGCGTTTATTTACACGATAATTATGACTCGGTGATGAATTTTGAAGAAAAAAAATTAAATTATTCAAGTTCGCAGGGATCGGATCCTAAATTTTGAATCAAATTGATTACTCAATTTATTTTACAGCCCAAGTATCACTTTGTGGTCTAGGCAGCTCAAAACAACACAAAAACTCGATAGTGAAAACATTTTATGTGGTTTATTCGAATGATGTTCCCATCGACCAATAAACCTTTGGTTTCCTTCTGGAACCTGTCATTAACTTGGTTGTATGGATACGTCCATTCCATAGCTTACAATAAACTATTATTAAACAGTACTTCGCATTTGTTTTTACTACTTCAATCAAGCTTGATATTAGCGCGTAAAAAATGGGGATTTCTACAATTCATAGCAGCAGCCTAAGAAGTTTAAAGCCGCGCTAGCTCATGTTTTTGCCAGCGGCACCTGCTCAGCTGCGAGGGGGTTGGCATTACTTCTCTACTGTTGGACGTAAATACAAGAAAATATAGTAAGTGTTGGGTTTTCATTTTTTCTGTTATGATCGAATAGTGTATGAACAATGTACATGAAACTGCTATACTATTACATACGGTTTATACGTTCATTTAGGGCATCTAATGGATATTACAGTGATTTTTGAATGATTTCCTTTTTCGGTCCGGAAGAACTCGTTGGGATGAAGCCTAAGATTGTTGTTGTCTCTTCAAACATCTTAAAAAATCGAATTATCATCATCACTAGTGTCTCAGTGATATTAGCGAATTTTCGAAGAAAAGGAAGCTATTATTCTCGGTCCAAAACTTTTAAAACTCACATTTCCGAACACATTTTATACCAAAATCTAGTAAGATGTATGCATCTGTCGTGGAAATCAAAGGGCCAAGTTCGCAGATGGGCCGAATCGGGCCACTCTAGGGTGGGGGGGGGGGGAATTACCCATAAAATCCAAAAATAAACCAGTCTGACAAGTGATACCTCGATATGTTCTTTACGGTTCAACTGCACTAATATAATGAGATATCGCTATTCTGACTTCACCATCGTGTTCAGCTTTCGAAATTTGTTATAAAAACAGTAAAATGAGGTACATTTTACCCCATTAACCAAGTATTACCACGTATATCTTCGAAAATTCGCTCTGATAGCCATGCTACATGACTGTAGATTTTTTACTGTGCTATTTTCAAGTATAAACCTTTGGAATTTACCAAGAAAAAATGCTATAACTCTCCTCAAAATCAGTTATTTAACGTTGCAAGAAATGAGAAAAAGCTACAAATTTTTTAAACAACGGTTCATTACTTTCGGTATACATCGCTCATCTATCTAGATCACTGATCTGTAAACGATATCCGTGAGAGTGTCATAACTACAACAGTTTGAACGCTTCGGGTCGCCTTGAAACAATTACTAGCATTTTTTCTTGGTGGATTCCAACATATTATTATAATATAACCAATATGTTATTATTGAACCACAGATGATGATAATTCCCTGCAGTATTTAACGCTAAACAAAAGTCGACAATTCCCGAGACGTGGCGTGTGTTGCAAACCCTGATTTTGCTCCCCCTCCTAATAACCTTGGATTATGAATTGCTCAAGGATCTTCTTCGGCCCAATCGGAGTATGTAAGGATTTGTCTTAATTCAATTTTCTGATTCTACGTTTCTTGGAACGCGCCTTGATCTAAAGCAGACTGAGAGTTTGGAAATTCGATACTTGTGCTCCGACTGGGCCGAGGATGATACGTAAACAACTCATAACCCTTAATCAATAGGAAGGCTTGCAAAATGAAGGTTGAAATGTTCAGGACATTTTAAATGGAACGGCATATCGGTGGAACGGTTTGGCGTAGAAGTGATATTTCAGTTTATTATTTTCAAGGTTGACCTTTTGCCGTAATAAGGTGAGGTAGACGTTGCTAGGCCTGTCATTGATTCGGCCTACCAGTGCTGCCGAAAGGTGAATTAAGTTCGCCTCGCCCATTCAGCTTCATTTCTCGTCCATTCATTTTAGTTCATATTTTGTTATATACTAGCTAGATGACGCGTACGTTGCACTCTATAGAAATAGTTTCAGTTCGGTAAGATAACTTCAAGATAAACACTACCTAGAATTAAAAAAGTTGATTGATTGAATATCAATCAAAGACTTTGGTACCTAACGTTAGTTGCTTAACCAGGAGTCGAATCCGGACCCTCATGTGGCCTATGATGCGCCATTCGGCTACTGCGTACGGCAGATCATGTTTACTAAATGAATACTGAAATCAAACAGCAGATTGAAACTGTCAACCTGGTAGGGCTGCGAGAAATTCTTAGAGCCATCGATTCAAGTTGTACTACGACATATCCACCAGGTTTTCTCTTATTAAGATTACTCTCGTTGTCGTTGTGAGCAAACAGAAATACATTAAATTTTAAATGAGTGACCTGCCATCGTCTTCAACTACTAGTATAAAACAGAAGAGGAAAAACACTCTTGATTGTAATTAAATGTCTGAGTTCTAACAACGTAGTGTTGAATTTTTAATTCTTGTTCGGTACAAGCAAAACAATCCAAAGCCTCGTTTCATCGCAAGATGACGAATTGAAGTCAGAACTACTGTACGAGACGCCACAATATTAGATACAGTCTATCAAATAAACACCAAAATTTATTTTGGTTGTATTTCCTACATCCAATAAACACTGTACAGATTCGTATGTACATGGCGGTCTTCGACACAGTCAGAAACTTCAGTGTATTAAGAAGGTTTGCGTACGTACATCAATGTGCAGTTCCTACTGCAAGTTTTGTGACAGCTAGTAAATTTATTACAAAAAATAACGCTCAGTAAATATGTTCCAGGCCTAGTGACACAGCGAATTATCTTTTGTGAAACTACTTACATGTGTTTCTAAGGTTTTTATTTCATATTTAATATGAAATAAAAACCTCAACAAATTTTGTTAATTCAATCCAAGTCAATTTCCCGTTTCCTGGTTTCTCTATTTCAAAAATACACTATTATTTAAATTTTAGTTTTCTGCATACATTTCTAGAGATTGATAGACTAATGGGATTAATGGGATAATTCTTGATTGGGGGGGGGGGGGGTTGAAAGTTTTGAAATTGTATTTCATCGAACCATACCTTCGTACAGACCACAGATAAAGTCTGGGCGATTTCAATAAATCATGAATCATCATTTCAATAAATCATTTTATAAACGGTTGCTGAAACTAAACCATCTTGAAACAAAATGCATCGGGTGGAAACTGCATCAAAAATCCTCCTGTTGAGGAGTTAGAGGGAAATGTCTTGTTCTTGTATGAGCGATTGATTTTAAGGACGGCGAAGGCGTCAGCCACCTGTGAAAATGTGGACTATGAATGAGATACTTATGTAGGTGTGCGGCATCCCCACGAGGTGTCCCACTTGCTCACGTGGCTTACGAAACATCCCACGAATAAATAATAGTATGACACCGTAAGGAATAATCCTTCGCTTTCACCTTTTGCGAACTGAACTCAGGTAAGTAAGATTAGAGTGGATCAGTGAAATGTATGTGTGCATACATACTCCCAGCAAACTACCTACCTGTATGTGCACATGTTAACTTATCCAAAAGTCAAGTACTTCTAATGTCACCTAAATGCTCAAGTTGATATGTTGTACACTGCTATTGGGTGGCGCTGTACGTTTCTAAATTGATATCGTGACATGAGACGTGGAGTATCATTAGTATTTAGGGTTTTGATGTTGTTCTGTTGTCCGCCAGCTCCCTACAAGGGCCTGGAACTTATTTATTGAAAGGATAACGTCGACATCAGCTAGGAACAGTATTGGCTTCGTGGCTCTAGCAACAGAGAGGGGATTCCTACCGTTGCCGGCGATGATTGGAGATTGACAAATTGAGGTCTGAGAGCTGTCAGTATTTGGAGCGAACGCAAGAGCTGATTATATCCAGGTCGGGAGCATGCACCCTGCGTTTGTCCCCAAGTTCCAACGGCTCTATTAACAGACCTTTATTTTCATGTTATCCGATCGTCGCCAGACAGAAGGACACTATGGAGGAGCTAAATAGGCAAGCATAGCTCGAGGTAAGTGCACCAGGGAACCATGCTAGATGTCCCGCACAGCTGCATGCTCACCTACCCCAATATTTACCACGTTCATTCCCCGTTTTGAAGTTCATTCTCATCCTCTGATTATCTGGAACGGAAATTCTGCAATTTACTCTTAAAGAAGTGACATGACCTCAAAGGGATTCGCAGGCCAATTTGGTTCAAGTTCATGGAGTGTCTTGTGTTCTACACAAGTAGGATATTCGTTTGCGTAACTATCTATGCACCTACTGGAAAAGGGTGGAAATAAAATTTCTTACCCGCAAAGGGGACATCGCTGACGTACTCTTCGACTCCGTGGTGGTCCATAGCGGACGAGGGGTAGACAAGTAAGAGCAGCTCTTCCTCAGTCTCTGTTTCCATATCTCTCGAACGGCGCTTCATCAAGCTCAGGTACTCCTGCACCACACGTTGACAAATAATGTCTTACCCATTTTCATTCATCACAGAAAAAAACCACACACAGAGAAGGAGTTTTTGTCTACAGAAATCATTGGACTATCCCTGTGTTCTTAAAATACAAGCATAAAGGAAGTAGTACATGTACACTCATTTCTTCGTACATCAATACTTTTTTTTCCATACTTCAATGGCATGAACAAGTTCGTTGCTCAAATACAGAATAGTTTTTTCAACATGGCATATTATGTTTTCCTATTCTCAACATTTTAATTAGGCCATGGTAAGAAATACAAAACATAGCAAGTTACTGACCACAAAGGAGTTTGGGACTGTATCAATACTCCAAGGATATACATTGTCTATACATGTGTGTACGCTACAACAAATAAATATGAGTAACATATAGGCTCATATTACGTGCTTGTAGTTGTGGTGATTTTATGTGTTTTTGATTATAATCAATAAAATTATACGAGAAAAAACGAATAAGGATAGCCACCTGTGCTGTATTGAATTTGTAAATATTTGAGTGGCAGGGTGGGGGACTTACCGGTGGTGGCGGGGACGAGGGGGACTGGATGGGTGCGAGAGCCTGATACCAAGGAGCTTCCATCAGCCAGGGCTCAGGGCTATCAGAACCTCCGTTACCTCCTGCGCTACTCCCTCTGTTCATACACACTAACTTCTGCACCAGTTCACCACAACCGTCCATTGATGCCGGTATAAGATTCATCGCTACTCAGGCTGCGTTTCTCAAAGGTACTCAATTTGAAATATAACAATAATTTATATGGGCGGATCCATACTTCTTGTTTAATTGTTTAACGTAAATTCCTCTCTTTACTAAGACGTGCGTACAGTTGGTCATACAACGGGAATATGGCAAGGGGGTGGTCCAGATGGCTTTTGAATCAAACAAAACCACTCGGTAGGATTCAGGACTTTACCTCAAGAGCCCCAACATCACCAACATGGAGCCCTGGAAGTAGAACAATCGCAAGTGGAAGTTGAACATATCTCGATATGCGAAGGGCCTTGAAGTAGGGAGGATACAAACCTAGTAACAGAGTGAAGACTCAGACAAAGCTATTGGGTTGGTAAGAGGTAAATTGTCGTTCCAGTTGTGTACCGAAGAATACCTAGCATGTTTCCGGTCCTATCAAACTAACTGAGCCTCCAGGAACCTAATTGCTCGCGTCGGAGTAGGTAAATGTTCACACCAAATACATATTACGGCATCTCATCAAACTTTTTTGGCAGTTTTCACTCCACAGAACGTGGATTTGACATGATAAACCTGAATTAAACAAATTCGCATTTTTGGCGCCAAAAACCACGAAAATTACGATCCTTCTCGATCTGTCTGAGAGCTGTTCAGTCTGTCGGTCCAGTAGTTCAAGATTTCCAGCTCAATAAAAGTAGAGACAGAACGAGCTGCAATTCGAAGATTTGCGGGTGCCGGTTCACACAAATGCCATAAGATCTACGCAAAGCTAAAATCCTTGTAATGAGCATAACTTTGGAACCACCCACGTGATTACGCAGTTTGGTCATTAGAATGTCCTCCAGACGTTCCATTGCAATCGTCTGCGCATGTATGAAAGGAATGCATTGGCAACCTGGGGCGGATCCAGACTTTGATTACCCAGGGTGGGGGGAGGGGGGGCCACATGGTTCGTAACCTAACCTAAGTTTTTTAGCGATTTTTCATCCTATTGCATATAGAGTACTTACGGAATCACTCAATAACTGAATTTGCCAAATGTCCTAGTGTTTTTGAGCAATGTTGCTTTTTGCATTTTTTTAAACACTTTTCGTACGCCAAAGAGGTTCATGTTCGAACTCAGCCTTAGTATGGACCTATTGAGTAACCCCTCGAAATTTGGTAGGTGTCGCTTGAGATTGTGTATCTTCGACGCTTGAAAATCGAGATATCCTGCTGAAAAGTTAGTGGCCGATTTTCGGAAGGATACCTCGATTTTTGGCTCCCGGGGGTGGGGCCTCATAACCGGTTATGATTGTATCTGCCACTGTTTGCAACGCTTATAAATTCTGTTTAACCGAGATTTATGAACTTTAAACTCTGTACCTACTTAGTTGTTTTTTCAGTTTTTGGTTTATTATCTTCGATATTGAACATTTGGATTCGCCCAAGAAAAAGAAATTACCCCCCCCCCCACAATTTGTTGGTTTACGTTTCAAGATTCGCAGATTCCGAAAATCGAATTTAAAAGAATCCCTCCGTCCGCCGTCCAGGGCACTTTGCCTAGTTACCGTTGTGCTAAAATTACGAAATTTGGTTCACGGGTTCGGACAAGTCTCACCCTTGGTCACCGGGAAGGGGTAAAAGTTAATTTTGAAACTTTAACAACGCAACTTTCGCGAAAATTTTCAGTTCAAGTTTGAACGAGTCCGTGGCACTTTCCTCAGTTAGCGTCGTGATAAAATTAGAATTTTGGTTTACAAGTTAGAACCACACCCACGATGATGTTTGAAAATTGTCATAACCCTAGGACAATGGAAAGGGGTCCAAAACGAATTTCGAACTTTTAGTTCAAGTTTGAACAAGTCCGCGAAGTAGCTAGGAGGAAATAGAAACCCCAGAATCTTATTTGCAATTAATTCTTCACCTCTATAAACGTTTCATCTATCATTCCGGGATAGAGAGAGAGACGGGTTATGTGCACAATGAAGATAATAAATCGTTGTTCCAAGAATTTGCAGATTTTTTTCTAAAATTGGTATTTGGTTGACGCACACTTGATGAATTTCACAGCTCTCTTTACTGACTTCCATCTTCCATCTTTACCTTCTTCTTATTCCTTAGGGGTCGGGGTTCTCCAATAAATGATTATCCTGAGTCCTGCGCAATCTACCTCCAACACTGACATTCACTCTCCACTCATGAGAGTGGTCGCAAAACTTTCGGCTGTGGCGATCTACAAATGTTACCATCCAAATTAATTTAAATTTATTTAATTAAATTTAAATTAAAAATTTCAAAATTTTAGTTACCATTTGAAAGAATATTCGAAAAAAAAAACCAGAATTATATTATTATAGATAAAAATAGATAAGAATAAATAGAAAATGATTAAACTGATTTTAAATAGGCAAAAATTCAATTTCGCGTATTTGATAATTGTATCGTCGTGCGGTAGCTTGGATTCAATGAATATGTATCGATGGATGAAGGCTATTCAATGTAAGCAGTTCGCGCGGCGAAAATCAATATTAATCATACGAGTTGGTATTATTACGTATTTATTATTATATACTACGTATTTATATACGTTTGTATTATTGTTTTTTTTTCTTTTTTGTTAACGTATTAAATACGTTAACAATCTTATAAATTTTATAAGATATGATTTGGCTAAACTTGCGGAGAATTTGAAAATATCCACTAACAACACAGTAGGTACAGCTCAACCAGCCAAAACTGATGTGGTTCGATCCGCGAGACGATCCCGCATAGACTGAAACCTACTGAGCTCGAGGCCCAATGAATTTGATGGTCCTGGACGACATTTAAAGGGCAAGCCCTCCGCAACCATGACCTTATCACCAGGTTCAGCGGGGATCAGTGAGGAGGGGGACATTGGACAAGTGACAAAAAAAGTCTTTCACTTCATTTAGTACCTTCGTACGTCTTCAGCCCGGAACAGGGCGACTCCGATACTTACCGGCCACATCTTCAACCTGTCAGGTGAGTGAACCCACAACAACAAACGAAAAAAAACCAGTCATGCAGCATGACTATAAGAGCGAATTTTCGAAGAAATAATTAGTTTTATGTTAAATGTTTCCATTAACGAACATGATGTCCATGAAGAACATCTCAAGTGTCAACCACGTTTCTTCATCTTTAATTCCAAATTACCTACCGGAAGTCCACTATCCCAAAAACTCTGCAAATTCTTGACACAACTATTTATTATCTTTTCTGTCTTATCCCTTCTGTCTAAATCACTAAATGATTATATAATATATTTTATGAATTAACATCAAATATTACCTAATAATTATCATCAAGTAGTGTAATGATTAGGTATTAATTATTATTACCAATTCTCAGTTATCCATAATTATTGATGAATATTATTAATTATCATTAACAATTATCAGTTATTATCAATTAGGTATTGTTAATTAACTCGATATAAAAAAACCTTGTGCTATTCGCATCACCTTGGCCAGCATAAACATGGACCCAACAGTCTGCCGCATGTTTCACCCTCATGTTGACGACCTTCGATCTGCTCCAACTTTGAGCCCTTATTGTGAACGAACGACTGGTCGTACAAAGCTGCGGATGGTCTAAAAAATTCTAACAATTAAACTCTATACAGTTGCGAACTAAAAACTATACCGTCCCATTTGAATGTTACGAGATTTGAATTTTTCAAAATTTATAAATTTGTTTTGAACCCCTACCCTACCCTATTGACCTACCGTTATGAAATGTTTCAAGGATCATTGTGAGGTTGATTCGATCCCGTGAACCAAATCTCGTAATTTTAGCACAACGTTAACTGGGCAAATTGGATTACGGATACATATCATTCTAGTTTGAGAAAATTCAATTTCTTTTGGAACAACTTGATGGAGGTTCATGATAGTTAAGAATAAGTACATTCATAAAGACCTACCTCAACGCCACAGCAAGCCTCTCTTCTGGAGAAATACAAGTCCGGAAATTCGAAAATTTCTCTACTCTCCGTCTGATTCCACTCAGAATGTAAGAAAAAGTCTCTGGAACTCTCCTGATGATTCCCATTCCATAAAAATCTCATTTTCCCACATACCCTATACTCAACCAACAACATACCTATTCGTATATCTCAATAGACAATTTTCGATTCCTCGTAGAATTGGTTGAATTGGCAAAGCTGGAATTCGACAGAGTTCTGCAGAGTGAAAAATCGGTTCCAGTGGAAACGGTGCCTTATACCTGGTTGCGTGCAAAGAACTCTAACTCTCCGGCAAACCCTCTTAGGTGATGGTTGTCTGGTGAATTAAAGTAAAACCGAGGAGGCTACATGTCAAATTACCGCTTCATAGTGTGAATAGCATAGAAATTAGCTTTAGGAGCCACTTAGCTGATCTGGGGCCTGGACAGCGTCAATTGTAAGTCCTAAGGAGGATGCATACCAAATTTCAAGTCTCTACCAGCACGGGAGTTGGCATCAGCATAACAGACGGACGGTTTCAGGCAGTTAAGTGAAGGCTAAAACATGTTCCATGTTGAAAGATATGTGAGCCCAAAGCGTTGACTGATACTAATAGACCTCCAGGTTATTTTAACTCAAAGAACTGAATCCATAAAAAAAAAAAACAGTTCTACTGTATTCTCTGGGGCATGCAGGCATTTTATTTGTTGGGCTAATATGGCTTCAGCAGCAGTTATGGGCATCTTAGTCAGAGCCAGTGTCAATGCCTAAACAGCCTGAGCAAGAGTTTTTGAAGCAATTGTGAGATCTGTCCTGTTGTATGGCTCCTTTTGTGGGCGCTCCGGTATGGAGTTGCACTGGAGCGGGCGCAGGTTAGCTTCTACAACCGCGTCTTGGTGATCCGTTGGGGCACTCCTAACAACGTGGTGCTTGCTGAGACAGGCATACTCTAAATCGTGTTGAAGGACGCCATGAAATGGCTGCTTAAGGTCATAAGTATGCCTCCTGACCGACTGCTTATTCTGTGTCTGAGGCACCTCTTCAACCTTCCTAGGTTTCCATTATGCGATCCCAGTTTGAGGATGCCTTGGAGTCTTTTGGAATGAGCCTGCCTGCTGATGCTGGACTGATACCGGATTCTC
The DNA here is from genome assembly GCA_963920205.1 of Stenodema calcarata. Taxonomy (NCBI): domain Eukaryota; kingdom Metazoa; phylum Arthropoda; class Insecta; order Hemiptera; family Miridae; genus Stenodema; species Stenodema calcarata. The sequence goes on from OY986048.1 coordinate 22,189,910, forward strand.
GCACAATACCTGGTTTTTTGACTTTCCTGCCGTTCATCTCTCGTAACATCGACCTGTAGCTGGCAACAACCACAAGGGCCTGCCCTGACTATGGACCTATAGCCTTCCAGAAATCCTCTCTCCAGACCCTGAGGCCCCTAGCTCGGGATAGGCCAATGTTCATCCTCCGCTCACTGGCTCAGCAACGGGTAATTGGCAAGCACGCTCCAAGGGCACAGCTTTGCATCTTGTTCACTGCCTAGGATCTATCTAACCCACGCCTGAAGTTTCTGCTGCCAGTGAGGCCGCTTCGGTTTGTACAACAGTACAAGCAAATACTCACGTCGAGTGACTGAAATGTGACCAACAGGTGACACTGTTAATTGTAAGTTTTTGATGCGAGGATTTGTTTTTTTGTTTTAGCTAATTTTCGATGAAAAGGAAGTTATTGTTCTTGGTCCAAAATTTTTAAAACTCGAATTTCCGACCACTTGCAATGCACCGTGTGTGCCGTACCAAAGTACCTGTTAGTTAACAAATTCGTGGAAATCCAAGATGTTTTTAGAAAGATTTATTATTTATTTCTAACTGATGTATCGATAATTCAGCATCCCATATTGTAGGAAACGCATGGTGTAAATAAGCAGTTGTGTCAATGATTAGGTACGCAATGTGTAAAGAAAGAAGTGGCATTGAAAGCAAACAAGCTGTGATTGTTAGATACACGTGGCGCGCTCTCGATTGATAAAATTTATTTAATATTGTATGCAACCGTCCAAGGATATCACACCTTATTTCAAGTGTGGTGCACCTTCTCGTTCCAATGCAACTAACTTCAAAATGCTATGGCTATTATTGAGATCGAGTCATCACATTAAATGCCCTATTTTCCTTTTGATAAATCCCTTATCCCTAAATAGAACTTGATGATAAATGTATGACGTACCCTACTCCTGTGAATCGAATACCAACATCTAAGACAAAATAAAGAATACCGAGAAAATGTAACGTGCCTCCTCCCTCATCATTACAACCTGTATGTTTGCCCAGAACAGCAAATAAATTCCTACTATCGTATACATTTATCGTATACATGGGGAAACTTGATCGTCAGACAATGCAATCGAGATCTTCATGAATCGAAGTCAATTACCCAATGAAAGTTCAAGATTTGCTTAAATGCTGCTAATTCTTGGACAACGGAATGTCATCATCTGAACGGATGACCACCCTAGATCACTGTTCTGTTTTATGTTATAAACTGTACTGTACTGGACACGATGGTGAAGTCAATGTTTGAAATGAGAGGTGTCACTTGTCCAACTGTTTCATTTTTGGAACTTACGGGTACTTTTCGCCCCTTAAAATTCCCATAAACCCCCCTCAATGACCCGATTCTGCCCATCTACGAACTTAGCCTTTTGATTGCCAGGACGTATTTTTCGTGCAAATTTGAACTTTTTATCTCAATTTTATCGAGAGTTATCGTCTAGAATGACACATAACAAATATAAACATACCTATGTTTTTCGGTGTCCTTTGGCAGTGGATTCAGGATGGTCCGGAACGGATTCTCGTATGAAAATTTTTCGGAAATTTGAGATTTAAAATTTTTGGACCGAGAACAATAGCTTCATTTTCTTCGAAAATTCGCTAAAAACAACAGCATAATTACAGGAAGTACCTACCTAAGGAAGTATTCAAAATTCCCTTTTTTTCGTAGACACAAAAACTATTTCAGAACAAGAAACTAGATATCGCAAAACATGTGCTGTTTGAATCAGCTGTTCCCCAGTATGAAATTGACCCGAATTGCCGCTGTATGATTCATGCACATGTTAGCGGCTTTTCTTTGGCCCGACCTTTGAGCCCTTATTGTGAACGGTCGCCTGGTCGTAGAGAGCCCCGGATTGCCTTATAAAATTCTCTTAGTCAAACTGTATTCAAATCTGATCTATTGTTTAATTTGAAATTTTTGAGATACAGAACAGTGATCAAGACAGAATAGTAATCTGTACCTACTCAAGATAATAGAACATTGTCCGAGGATTCGAAGAGTTTTTTTTCCTGAATCTACGTAGGTACTTATCTTGTAACGTAAACCACAAATGTTCAAGAGGGGTTAAACTTTTTTCCCCTTGGTCGATTCTAATGTTTCATAATCGATGGTAATAAACCAAAATTGAACGAAGTATTCTGTGTTGGGAAATAATTTTGATAGCGAGGACATAATATTATGTGAGACACTAGTCAAATTGATGTTAGGGGTCCTCAGTTTCAATATGATATTCCCTCTACAACATGGTGGGAATAGGATGGAAGAGGTTGGTGCTCAATGGAAATCTCACCTGATCATAGAGATTATTAGCGTATCTATGCCAAATCAGTAGCCCTAATCATACTCATTCTTATATCACCTTGAAACTGATATACTCCAGCTGCCTTTAAGAATACACTGATGAATATTAGTTATTACCAACATGTAAATTCTAAATTAGTCTAAATCACGCTTTGATGTACATTTTTCGGCATGTTGCCTTTACATAAAGTATAATTATAATAGAATCGGGAGAAGGCATAGATCATCGCCCTTTGAATGACTCAATCAATTTGAGGTCATTACTCATACGCTGCCAATCTGAATGAATAGACAGGAGAATAAAGTGTGGTCTCGATACGCCAGAATGTGATATTAGATGAGTAAAACAAACGTGACTTGAATTGAAATGAACTTGATAAACAAAAATTAAGTAGGCAGCCCTTGGACCAGGCACATAATCCACTGAGCTACAGAATCTAACGAAATAGTTCACTTTTCTCGAAATGAGCAGCACAATTTTGTTGTGACCATCAATATATTAACAAGATTTTATATCAGATCGGAATGATGATGAATGATTGGAGGGTGATGTGAAGTAGGAGTAAACTATGATGTACGAGTATAAACCAGCATACTTATTCTGAAACAATCAGCTAAAATATTTGTCATATATAGGCATCTAACAAACCTTATGATGATCTAACTTCCTTGAACGGTCACGGTAATTCATGGGGGAGCATGGCAGGGGGAGGTGGGGGGTGAAAGTATTTGAATGAAAACAAAATTAAACAAAAACAAAAACAAAAATTTATTCAAACTTACAACCGGAAGCGAAACATACGTAACCATAAGCACATCCAATGTGATACAAATTAAGGTATGTTTAACATGCAAAATGATAAGCTGAATAATTGTTCAGACCAGATCTGTACCTTATATTATTGTGTACACCGTTTGATCGAGAATGACAGCGATGCCAGACTCGCTTATTTTGTTTATTCTTATTACCTACGAATTGTACGGATTTGTCCAAAGGTGACGTAGCCCAGACGACGTTCCCCTGCTTTCAATAGTATTCGACGGATTTCATTAGGGCTTTCAGATCTTTTAACAAGACCGTTAGGTCTGGGAGCGTCAGTGGCGCAATTCTGGGACTCGTTAAGGCATCATAACGACAACAAAACGTCGTTAAGAAAGCGAAAAGTGTCAGTGTCGCTATCTTAACGACGTTTTGTTGTCGTTATGATGCCTTAACGAGTCCCAGAATCGCGCCACAGAACAGCTGTACCTGCATCATAATGACCGAGTCCAAGACGGGAAAGAGGATTTGAATATTTGCGATAGACAGCGGAATATGAGGTAAAAGCACATCCAAGGTGATACAAACTAAGGAATGTTTTACATGCGAAATGTTAAGTTGAATAATTGTTCGGACCAGATCTGTACCTTATATTGTAGTGTACTCTGTGCCACGACGCGCCTTGTGGACGATTTGGTCCCAACAATAATTTAAAAGGTTATAAATGAAATAAAAGTGGGCGGGGAATCTACGTAACTGCTACCTATCAAATTCAAGCTAACAAAAACACACGTAACTAGAGTGAGGAGGAAAATCAAGCTTCAAGTGGTCACCTGGCTGAGAGGTCGAATTCGTTCGTGAATGCTCATTTCGGCTTGACTTGCTGATGGAGGTGGATGGTCAGGAGTTGGAGGCTGCTGGTAATTGGTGGGGCTTAGCGGGCAGTTGGGAACTATACTACCGTTGAGTTTCCTCCCATAAATGTCGTTGTGTTGCACGAAACCTGGTACGAATCCAGTGGGCGTTGCTTTGACGATCTCCAAGTGATCCATTCCAGAGATGGACAGAGTCTCTACTTTTTTGAAAGGGAGATCCCCGCGAGAGAGTATCACAGATGGGTCGTAGTTTTCGTAACTTTTATCAGTCTGGAGGCGTCTCAGTTTCCGCTTGGGGTTGGGGTTGCGGAAGTGGACGTTCTCATATACCGAGGTGATGGCGATGGGCTGGAACTTTGGGTCGTCTTCCGTGCTAAATTCTTCTCCCATGATGCTGTACCTCAGTTTCATATCAACGTACTGGTCGGCTGACTTCCCTCGTCGTAGCATCTCTCTGTGAGGTTTACTGCCGACGTTTATGTCATCCAGGTCCCCATGGCTTCTGACTCCACTCCTCGCGAGGAACAAGTACTCGTAAGCCCCCATCCCGGACGGGGTCAGGTGCGTTGGAGACACAGATAGATTTCTTCTCGGAGGTTTCTTAGGAGGAGTAGGCTGTCAACAAAATAAATTTGAGCTCAAATAAATAAACCATCAACCATTAAACATTATCACATCAGAAAAACCGAGTATGTACAAGTATCGTCCAAAGGCACTTACAGAAACCTTGTTGTTGGATCCCGGGCTGGGGGTCATCGGGAGGTAAATGTCGGCGGACCTCCTGTCTCTAGAAGTCGGGCCTCCGATGCTGGAGGTGGATGATATGGATATTTGGTCGAGGTCCCGACCGTGGCTATAGGAATCCTCGCTTAGAAAGCTCCCTTCCATCATGGATTTGGAGAGCCCGCAAGAGTTGACCCATTGATAGTGCCTGTTGTCCACACTCCGGTACAGCCCTTCGGAGTCCCTGCGCAATCAAAGGAAAAAAAGTTGAGTTAGAGTAATGTGAACAAAGACATTTTCTGAATGCACATAGTGTACTATGTATACAGTACTTGAGGAACTAACTTTAAGGAAATTACCCAATAAAAAGTTCCCAATGCCGGATTGCTCGCGAACCCTAGCAACCGCGGTTTTCAAAACGTAATTAATAAGAGTATACCGAGATAAGTATCTAGTTGAACATACTCATGGTATCATTCATGGACTTCACGGTTGAACGTTTTGCGTACTCCTGTGGATATTTTGATATAAGTAACATTTTCAATCAAAAATCCAATCCATCCGTCGTGAGCCGCAGGCTCTGACCGGGGCGAGGAGAATCCTTGAAACGTTTTTTCAACCCTGAGCTATTAAGAAGGGGTATAAAAATAAGGGGCTAATATAGTTAGCATAATATTATTCGGAGATATATCTCCGAAACTTTGAATAACAAACTATATGTTTATATACATTTTGATTTTGATACATTTACATTTTGAAATTTTCAAGACCATTGTACGGATACACGTTCGTTCACATCGTTCACTGGTAGAACCGAGAGAAAAAACTCTACATGAGCGTGAATCAAACGACATAACTTCTCGCCAACTTTAAACCCATAGATTATATAAATCGAAAACAAGTAACAAACACGTTTCTTGATCTTCAATGTGCTCCAGTTTGAGAACGGAATGAGATATTGCAATTTTGACTTCACCATCGTGTTCAGTGTAAAAAAATTCCTTGAAATGAGATCTCACTTGTCCGATTGTATCATTTTTGGAATTTATGGGTAATTTTTGCCTCCTTAAAATTCCCCAAAACTCCCCTTAGAGTGGCCCGATTCTGCCAATCAACAAACTTAGCCTTTCGATAGCAAAGACAGATTTTTTGTGTACGAATTTGAATTTTGTATTTTGAATATGAATTTTGTCTTTTGTACCTTAGTGTTTGTGTGTACTTTCCGTTCCAATTTATTCGGCGTTTTATTGAACATGCCTGCGTGTACAATTGTGGGGTGGTGCAGGAGTGAGATTATTCAGCCTCCCTACAGCCATAAAACATCAATGCAAGAAAGCAGAGGAGCTTTCCTCCGAGCGAAGAGCTGTTTGGTTATCCTGAATAAACAGAAAGTTTACGGGAAAGAAGGTGAATGGAATCACTGTCAAAGTCTGCCAACGACATTTCATCACAGGTAAGTGAATTCAGATCGTGGAACGTCCTAGGAAGTTACCTTTTCTACGACGTTCCTAACTGGCTGTTCAAAAGAAAACAACTTCTTGATGGCATCTATCTACCACTTGTTTCCGTTCATAAGAAACTTCGACAAGGTGATTGTAGATATTATCTTTCTGAATTGACGAAAATGTTGTATCTACGAATAATGGATATTTTAGAAGATGGCTTTTGTCTGTTTATTGTAGGCCCAACGAAAATTGTTTACCACTTCGCCCAAATAAGTTGAATTAGTCCTTTGGGAACGAGCCGCCGGATCAGGTGATGGGTTCTTGACCGGGGCGTTAATTAGGTCGCTTGCCTTCGGTAGGATTCAAAGTGTTTTATGCTATCCACCTTGATGACTATCAGAAACACCTTCCTGCAGGTAATGCCACAGATTCATGTATAATTATTTTTAATTGTAGGGGAACCATCGCTGCTTTTTTTCAGTAACAAACCCTGATACAAACAGTAGTGTTTGAGAACTGACTGCAACAGCATGGCGGGCGCCCACTATCACCCCTATCATCGCTCCCCTTCTCTTTCTTCTTTGTCGCTTCAGCCATCAAATAATCGATTCTCAAATCTCGAGAAAACCACCAATATGTCAGTTTCAGAATGAGTTTCAGTTTTTTTCCTAAAGCATGGCATAGTGGTATCCTGTACAAAATCAAACCTCTACTTCCAGACACATACTACAGGCTGGTACAGTCCTATCTCTCGGGGCGGACCTTTAGCGTCAAGTATGAAGCTGCGCTCTCACCATCGAAACCAATCCGAGCGGGAGTACCACAAGGCAGCGTGTGGGGACCCCTATTGTACCTCATCTACGTGAGCGATATTCCCACATCCAATGAAACCACAAGCGCAATGTTTGCAGGCGACCTTGCGATATTATCAAGAAGTCTTGACGGAATAGAAGCCTCCACCATCGCTCAACAGCTACTCCTAGAAATCGAAGGATGGGCTAACAAATGGCAAATCATCATGAACCCCACCAAATCCTTCAACGTAGTATTTACGTACAAACGAAATTTTCAAACATTACGATTGCGCTTCAATAACAGTGACATCCCAAGAACTGAATCCGTGAGGTACCTGGGAATCCAGCTCGACGCTAAACTCACATTCCACTCTCACGTTGACAACTTGATTAAGCGGACCAGAAACCGTATAAATATGCTGAAACCACTTCTCAACGAACAATCTCCACTGCCTCTGGAACTAAAAAAGCTGGTGTACCTGGTGTTCATACGACCAATATGGCAATATGGCTGCTCAACTTGGGGCTCAGCGTGTAAAACCCAAATTCAACGCGTTCAATCTCAACAGAACTGAGTTCTTCGAATGATTACGTCAGCTCCTTGGTACGTTCGCGGCTCTGTGATTCACCGAGATCTGAACATCCCCACGGTCATCGAAGTCTTGGAGAGAACATCCACTCGCATCCATGCCACAATTTCGTCCCACTCCAATCCCATCTTCGAGGGATATGAACAACGCCTTGACGACCAAAGAAATGCGCGAAAGCTCAAACGACGCAAACGGCCAGTAGACCTGATCCAACCCCTTCAACCTTAGCAACAAAACTATCTTCTTATGTACTAATTATTATAACTCAATTTATTACTTACGTTACCATTATTGTTTCTATAGAAAGGTATACCTTATATTTTTTGCAATTATTGTGATGGATTCTGAAGGACTATTGTTGAATAGTGACCTTCTTCATGTTTCATTATATCAAAGAAATCTTTGAAGTACCTAAAACTAACTGAAGATACATATATTGTATAAAAGTTTACAATAAAATTTATACAAAAAAAGAAAAAAAAAAAGAAAGTTTTTTGCCTCGAAAGCTATCAATTATCAGTATTTACCCCCAAATATTGAATACAATAAATTTAGTTTGATATTCAAGAGGATGACAAATTGAAATGGAAACGAGAGATATCAAAGTGGACTTCATTCATTCAAGAATGAGGCTGCATGCCTTGTTTGGGACGCAATACCACCAACAAGATGTTTTTTACACTCCCGTTTTTCATGTTCTCCCATCTCCTCGCCAATGTGGAAGTGAAACCCCGCAACTCGGCTAAAGGTTTTAAAGCATTCTTTGTGAAAAGACCTTCAATCCACATTTTAGAAATGAGCAAAGAATAATCAAGGGGCACAAAAGATTTGCTTTAATAGAGAGGGGTCGGGATGTTAATCAGAGTGGGTAGGTACATAGTGGAATGGGAGGACGGCGGCTGGAGAGCCATGTGCTTTTCTCTTGTTCGTTTTCATTTGCGATTTGTTTGTTTTTTAGTGGGTGGTGCTCGTCCAAGCGCGAGCCCTAATAAAGCCTCCTTCCCGCCCTCTTCTCACTCTTTCTCCTCTCATCTCTGATTTTTTTTTTCTTTTTTTTTTTCGAATAAATATCTCCATTGCCGCCCCCACATTTCGCGAGGGAGTGATAGCTGCGCCATCAACGTTTTTACTGTGATGCATTCACGACGAGACGCAGGAAAAGGAAGAGGAAAAAAACCCCCAACGTAGAGCTGACTTTCTTCTTTGAAAAAAATAAGTGTTTATAAAGCACCAGATAAAGATAGTCATAGATGAGTTTTTTTGGCTTGTTTCTTTCCATCAAACCGCTCGATTGGCGGTAGACATCGTGATATTGTTTGTACAGCGTCAGACTTAGTTCGTTGTTGGACAATTTAACCATTTACGCGACATGTGAGTGTCCCAGACTCACTACGGACCTTCATCATTCTGAGTTGGATGCCCTGCACTACCAGCCGACAAAGGGACCCAATGTGAATTCGCAGAAGTTAGTTGCGTGTCAAGTGACGTCAATATCAGTACTTTGTTCAGGCGAGCGGATTACCCCTAAAAAGTGCTCTAAAAATCGAGAATGTGACCACTCGACGGTTACCAAACAAATTTGGTGTCAAATTGTTTGACTTCAAAAATTACACAACTTTTCTATTTGACATTTTTAGGTTCTACCCTATTTTTTTTCAAACAAAAGTATGTATTTATTTCGCGAAAGAAATACTCCGCGTCTCGATCTTAAACCTTTTTAGCGAATTTGACATTTTAGCGAATTTTCGAAGAAAATGAAGCTATTGTTTTTTGTCCAAAATTGTTAAAGCTCTTATTTCCAAAAAATGTTTATACCAAAATCCGTGTCACTCCGGAAAATAATTCTCGATAGAATTGACATAAAAAGCTCAAATTTGCACAAACATCCGTCCTAACAATCGAAAAGCTAAGTTCGTAGATGAGCAGAGTCGGAGGGAGTTTTGGGGAGTTTTAGGGGGGAAAATACACATAAATTAACAAAATGAAACATTCTGACAAGTGATCTCTAATTTTATAGGGTTTTTTTTAATGCTGAGCACGATAGTGAAATCAGAATTGCGATATCATTTTCCGTTCTCAAACTGGAGCACTTTGAAGATGAAGAAATGTGGATGATACTTGAGTAACTCAAGTATTGTCTTCTGTTCTTCAACTGTTGTTCTTCATGTTTAGTCTGCTCTAATCTGATAATGGAATGTGATATCGCAAATCTGACTTCCCCATTGTGTCCAGCATTGAAAATCTATAAGCTGAAGGGTGTTTGGGGGGTTGTAGGAGGTTACCCATAAATTCCCCCCAAAAAAAAAAAAAAAAAAAAAAAAAAAAAAAAGGTTTTGTTACGGTCACGATGTGGCAGTCAGAATTGCGATATCCTAATCCGTTCTGAAACTAGAGCACTTTGAAGATGAAGAAACGTGGTTGATACGTCTTTGATTTTTCAATCGATTGAGAATATTCTTTCAGCCAATCATTCAACAGTCTCTCTTCTTTCTATTAACCCTTGCGAACGTGTGTAAGTGTCGCCAAATGTTGACAATATAATAATAAAATATACTAAATTGCCATAAAACGCCTTTTTTGATAAAAATGGGAAAAGAGTCAATGGAATTTCATCAACATGTGTCGCATATCATCTGAAAGCGTATGAATGAAGCGTAGGTATTCATGAAACTTTCAATTTGATATGCTTATCCATTCCTGAGAAATGTGGCCCATGTGGCGAAGGCTGGTATATCAGGAGTCTTCCGTACATAATGAATCAAACGGTTGAAATACAGGTCAATTTTCCTACTGACGAGCTGTTTGGAACATCATATGGTTTTAGTGATGTCGAGTTTTTTTGTTCTGAGGTACGTTTTGTGCTAAGGAAATGAGGGTAATTTTGAATGTTTGTTGGTAGGTACTTCTTTTATAGAAAAATTATTACCGACGTAGTATTAAGAACCCCAGAATTATATCGTATTAATTAATCATAATTAATAATTATTATTATTAATAATAAATACAAATGATTAATAGCTAACGATAAATTATAATAATTTTCACTAGGTTTTTGAATTTAAATTCAAATTTTTCCAAGTTTAAGTAGCTCCGCAACTGCCGTCTGTTCTTTCGTAAATCGCTGAAATTTCTCCATTAACGTCTTAAAAAGTGCGATTCGCCGGAGTTTCGGCTTGAATTCGTACAAAAAATAAAATCTGTCTTATGGGAAAAAAAATTTGTTCCCTTGATTCACCCTTTCCCTCAGATCACGTCAGAACACAAGCGACCGGCGGGCCACTACGTCAGAGCCTATGACGCACAAGCGTATGACGTCAGACGGCTGACAGGAGGCCAATTAGTACGTCAAAGCCTATGCCATAAGAGCCTATGACGTAAGAGCCTATGACGCACAAGCGTATGACGTCATACGGTTGGCAGGAAGCCAACTAGTATGTCAAAGCGTATGACGTCAGACGACTGGCAGGGGGTCAACTAGTACGTCAACGCCTATGACGTCAGACGGCAGGCAGGAGGCCAACTAGTACGTCAAAGCCTATGACGTCAGAGGGCTGGATGGCTAGGTGATTGGGTGGTAGCGAAGGGAGGCGGTGATGACGTCAGAGGGGCCAGAGGGAGGCATATATCTGGAACCCCCATTTCTTCCTCACTACTTTCGTGATCACCGTGAACTTTCCTAAAGGATCTCCGATTTTCAGATTTTCGTCCACCCAAGTTGGCCAGTCTGCCTATCGACATCCAATAAATCTTTTATTGAGGAAAACACTTCAGTAAATAGCGTTATACAACGGTTGGGATACATAAGCAACATAAAGATTGAGTAAACCAGAAAATGTTAGTAGTCCCTTATGCATTGGCATCCATCTGTGTGCGGGTTATCGGTGTAACTCTCACTCTCAGTACAGTCTTTCTGTTTCGGGGTTATCAAACTGAGGTAAAAAGTCCCCAGTCATGCAGCATGACTATAAGAGCGAATTTTCGAAGAAACTGTACATAAAATGTACAGCTTTCCTACAAGTACGCAACCACGAGGGACATTTTATGTCTTTGCGCCCGCTCCCACACCCACACCACGTACCTCGTACTTCATTTTGGTTTATTATCTTCGATAATGAACCATTGGAATCGCCCAAAGAAAACTTTTTTAACCCCCCCTCAAAATTTGTTGGTTTACGTTTCAAGATACGTAGATTCAGAAAATCGAATAAAAAAAATCCGTCCGTCCACCGTACGCCGTCCGTGGCACTTTGTCCAGTTAGCGTTGAGCTAAAATTACGAAATTTGGTTTCTGGGTTTGGACCAGCCCCACAATGATCCTCGAAACTTTTCATAACCCTAGGTCAAGGGGAAGGGGTTCAAAACGAAATTTAAAATTTCGAAGATGTCATATCTCAAAATATTTGACTGAACTGTGTATGTTTTAGTTCACTTTTGAATGACCTGAAAAATTACGAATCTTCTAAGACCAATTGGATTTTTGTGCGACCAGCCGTTCGTTCACAGTGAGCTCGCAAAGGTTTAGGAAAAACACTAAACTTCGCGTCGAAAACGGCCGTTACGTGGGTCAACCTCCAGACGCCCAGAATAAAACTACCTTTTTTCATCTTCCCGGTAAACTACAGTCTAGAAATTTTAACCGTGAGTCGGGGATAGACCACATTGCAATATTCACTCGGTTTCTTGTCTGTAAAATTGTTTAAATAATACCTATTTGTTTAAACAAATTAAATTTTGATGATGAGCTAGATACTTGAAATTTTAAATATAGGTCAGAAATGGATGACATTTCAATATTCACTCGGTTTGTATGACATGGCATGAGTATGGTATGGTATATTATTGTATGTATGATTTGGTATAGTACAGTATGGTATGATAGGAAAGAAATTCGTATGGTATGGTATGAGTACGGTGAGAATATGGTATGGTGCCGATTTGCAACGCAGTCTGGTATAGACAGTAGGGTGATCTGCACAAGGAAGATAATAAACCGTTGCGTCAAAAATGTTCAGAGTTTTTTTATTCGATTTTCTGAATCTACGTTTCTTGAAACGTAAACCAACAAATTTTGAGGGGGGGTTAAAAAATTTTTTTCTTTGGGCGATTCCAATGGTTCATTATCGAAGGTAATAAACCAAAAGTCGAAAAATTGGAGCAAAGTTACCTCTTTTACGGTAGGTACTCACCTTCGAAATCAGAACTTTTTTACCCGAATAACAAATACGTATTGATCTGACTCTACAGATCAGCCTTTTAAAATTGATTTTAAAGTGACTCAATTTACGATAAAATAGTTGAGGCGACCTGAGATCCGTACGCACCTTCACCTCGGCGAACGCACAGAGCAACTGGCGAGCGAATGGGACGACACGGACCGAACTATTGTTCTCGGATCTCGAAGGGGCTGTTTATGAATACAATCGTCCCGATAACGAGGGCATAGCGGATACTCGACATGGACAATAGTCGACACTGACTGCACACAACCCCCCGCTCGTGATTTTTTTTTTTCGACTCCTATGAATGCACCAGTCAAGCAAATAGGCTGCAACTCAACGTTACGATATCGTATTGACAATATGGTTTTGTGGGTTCAACTTTACGAACGTTCATCCTGATTGTTTCTTTTTTTTTAATCATTCGTTTATTGAAAATAAACAAGAAAAAAAAGAACAATCATCTGTGGTAAGTATGAGAAATTACAGGTCTGATATAGAAAAAATACAACCACCGAATGCTACTCACCCATTTGAGGAAACCCTCGTGCTTGGGGGAGGAGTCACAATTAAATACAAATTAAAGATTAGGCTTTATCGAAAAATGAAATGAAAATGAATCTACATGTCTTCTTGCGACATAATTTCAAATAAATTATACATGGTACATTTTCGTCATGATATTTTATAACTGGATCTTAGTATACTGTAGTATACTGTACTAAACTATTACTGGGGCGAGATAAACAGTTTTTTAACAAGGAGCTTGAACGAAGCCAGAGATGGGCAATCTCTAATATTCATGGGCAAACTATTATAAAGTTTCGCACCACGGTACAAACATGTCCTCTGACCCGACGAAGTCAGTCGGAATGGGATTTTAATACTCCCGCTACCACGGGTATTAGAGTAATTGGTTTCATAATAAGATCCCTCTTTGATATATTTATATGTAACATTAATGGTTACAATCTTGATGGTGTTGACTAATGTTGGAACTTGTAATAAATTAAAGAATTCGGCAGAACAAAATCGCTTACATTTTTTTTAAAGAATTTTCATTAAACATTTTTGGGTTACTACTAGAGGCTGAAGAGTAGTGATACCCACACCTCCCCATGCAGCAATATTATACGACAATACTGAATGGACTAGGAGGAATGTTACAAGGAGTCTTCAAATGTTGAGTAAGCACTGATGGTGGTGGTGACGAACTAGGGGAGGTGTAAAAATTTGTCACTGAAGAGGTTATTTAATAACACAACCCCACAACAACAAAAAATGTGACCTACTGAAGAGACAAGTACATTCCTATGTATTTTTGATCGCTGATCACAAATCCGAGGCGAAAATACTTCGTAAGCCCCCAAATTTATTCGCTAGCCCTTAGGACTCCGCGCGGCGGTCCTGAGGACAATATTTTCCGTTACTTCGATGCACCCTCGTGACAGCCAATAGAGAGTTCCTAAGGGGTCATTCCTAAGGACACAAGTTTGAACTTATCTCAACTGCGCACGCGCGTCGGCTAAGTCCGGACTTATCGCCTCGAATCGATCACAACCGGACAGATACATAAGTCGATTCCTACGGACACAAGTTTGAACTTATCTCAACTGCGCATGCGCGTAACCTTACTCCGGGATAACACTGTTATCATAACAGTGCAGCGCCTAAGGGATGGATTTCGCGTTGTGCTAAGGTGACTTGACGTTACTTAACATGTGAGCAGTTCCGCAATATTGGTTAGCATCCAGAAGTTGCTCGCCTTAGATGTGTCCACTAGATAAGTCGACATCTGAATGGATTTATCTCTTAGGAACTCTCTAGTATTCCGGGGGGTGAGCCTTCCGCGGGAGGCTTAAGATTCCGCCCAGTGGGGCAATTAAAGGATCAGAGCAGCTTAATGAAACCTTAAGATTCCGCCCCGCATACCTGCGGGCAGTTTGGGGTATCCTTAAGATTCCGCCCCTCCCCGAGAACATCTCCCCTGTACACGGAAAACGAAGTTAGTAAAATATGGAAATGATATTTAGCAATTTATTAACGAAATTTGTCAACAAAGCTTACGGGTTCAAACATTAATTTCGTCCACTTGATCTATATGTCCAACTAATCTATATGGTACTAATCAGTTGATTAGGGGATGTTTTTATTCCGCAACCCCGTCCACTTGATCTATATGTCCAACTAATCTATATGGTACTAATCAGTTGATTAGGGGATGTTTTTATTCCGCAACCCCGTCCACTTGATCTATATGTCCAACTAATCTATATGGTACTAATCAGTCGATTAGGGGAGGTTTTTATTCCGCAACCCCGACGATGAGGGATCAGCTAGCTTTCTTCGTGCATTGTACAAGCAGGTTGAAAACGCAGTTAGTAAAATATGGAAATGAAATTGACATTTTATGTCTTTACTCTGGCACATAACTCGAAAAACGTTACACAAAAGCGTCACACGAAATCGTCACGAAAATTTCTGATGATTTTCGCTTACAACCGATTCGTTGCTACGGAACTTTATCTTCGCCAGTTATCATCGTACAAAAATCGTTCACCACTCGTTGGATAGCTCGATTTACCTAACCATATTACGTTAACCACTGCGGAGTGCGTGGCCGACAAGCTGCGGTATGAGCGTGATTGTTTAAATAATTGTTTACACACAGGTGATCATTCTCAATAATTTATATTGTCAACACGAATGCAAGCTTCATAATTTATGATGAACCCTACAATTAAGCATAACAACTACGCTACTGGGGTAGGTGATGTAGGTTTGTTCGAAGGTTCTTGAATCACTTCTTTAAAGACATAAAATGTCCCAATGTGTTGCAGACTCGTATGCAAGCATTTAATTCTCGACTGTATCAACAACAGGATGGAGTTGACATTCTTTTGACATTTTCATGTCTTTGCTTTGGCACATAAACTAAAACGGGAAAAATTTGGTTCCTTGATTCACCCTTTCCCTCAGATCACGTCAGAACACAAGCGAGGGGCGGGCCACTACGTCAGACGCACCTATGACGCACGAGCGTATGACGTCAGACGGCTGGCAGGAGCCCAACAAGTACGTCAGAGCCCATGACGCACGAGCCTATGACGTCAGACGGCTGGCCGGAGGCCAACTAGTACGTCACAGCCTATGCCGTAAGAGCCTATGACGTTAGAGGGCTGGCTGGCTAGGTGATCGGTTTTTTAACGAAATTTATTAATGCAATTTATTAAAGAAATTTGTCAACAAAGGTAACGGGTTCAAACATTAATTCCGTCCAACTTTTCTAAATATATTTACGGATTAATTTCGTCCAACAGTTTCACCGTAAAACGACGATACATTATTAACTAGCTCGGCTCTCGAGATTTGTTGAGCAACATACAATTGGATTTGGTTTTGAAGAGCCGTTTTTCGAGCTATAGTTCGGGGATCGTGGAATCTATGGGTGGCGTGCCTGCTGTTCAGTTTTATGTAAATTTCATTTTGGAACTTCAACAATGTATCCGTGAAAGTGTAAATATCTGGATGGGTTTTGCTGAAACTGTCACCTAGGTGTCGGTTGTCGGAGGTGCGTAATCGTAAGGTTCGGGTTCACCTGGCCACTGATAGACCGGGCGGAGTCTTAAGGCTCCCCCTTCCGCTATCCCTCTTCTGCTCTATCCGGGTGCTATGAACCCCTTCACATATTTCGCGAACTCAAGGTCAGAGAGTTGCCACAGTTCAAAGTAGGGATGGGACATCGAAAGAAAACATCGATATTCGATGTCGATTCAACATCGATACCGATACAATATTGGACGATATTCAGGAAACATCGATATCGATATCGATGTTCTTATTAGAAGTTACCGCTTGGACTCTGTCTCTTTGTCATTGTCGCTTGGTTTGATTTTGATTCAGTCACAGTTCTCTTTTTTTTTTAATGAACACTTACTTATTCTTATTAATCTGTGTAATTTGTTTGGTGGTGTCGAAATCTCAAAATGTCTCCTAGCAAGTGTGGCGGTTTTTCAAAAAGGTCGATGGAAAGGCATCCCAGTGTTCTACGTGAGGGAGGGCCATAAAACTTCGGGGAATACAAGCAATTTAAAGTGTCATTTTGACAAGGTTCATCCAAACCTGATCCGGACAAGTGGAAAAAATGCAGCCCATTTTTCCTGTTCATTTTTCTTTTTTTTTCTTCTTTTTTTTAGGTACTTAGGTACTTATAAATTTGTAAAAATGTAAACATGTTTGTGAAAATGTAAAAGTAATAATAAAGAGCCATTTTGTAACTTATTTTGTTATTCCTGAAGAACCTGTGTCCTGCGAAGAACAAATAATTTTTTCGGAATTGATTAATAAATTGGACCGATGTTATCGGAGCATAGCATCGATGTATTTCGATGTTATCGAACGTGAAACATCGATGGTAAAACATCGAAATCGACGACAAACATCGAGATATCGGTGTTATCGATATCGATGTCCCATCCCTAGTTCAAAGAGACAGGTGTCGATTTGCGGTATTCCGGGCCGCACGCGGGAACGTCTTGGACTGCATGACCGCGCGCGGGAACCAACTCAAATCGCCCTCCGTTCAACCTTGGAATAGTTTTTTCCCCACTATTTCTGCCGAAAGTAAGAAGTAATTTCGAAATTGTGTGTATACTGTGGCAAGCAGAAAGATGGTCCTTTTGCTACATCCAACAAGCCGACGGATGTGATGAAAAGGCTAATTGAGCCAATAGAACACTCCAATTGTAATGTCACAGCTGACAATTACTATGCCAGCATTCCTTTGGCGTAGTAATGTCACAGCTGACAATTACTATGCCAGCATTCCTTTGGCAGAGTAGTTGCTCCACAATGGGCTCACTACTATAGGAACACTGAAAAAATAGTTGAAATCCCACCTGATTTTCTCCCACCAACCATCAAGCGACCTGTACAAAACTACTAGAAATTTGCCCCAAAAGTCCTTGCCATGAATGCGGAAAACATAAAAATAATTAAACAGCCATGATTTGTTCTGAGTGCAAGCATATCGTCTGTAAGAAACATTCTAAATCTGCCACCACTTGCGAGACTTGCTCAAGAGAAAATGAAGAGTATGAAGATTGAATGTATTGGTCTTATAAATTTCGAGTTCCTTCACAACGACTTGTCTTTTCCTTTCCTTTACTACTCGTATGTAGGTAACTTGCTATAGGTATTCTATTCGCTAATGTTTGTCATTTTCAACCTCGAAAGTGATTTTTCTAAGATGTGCATTTTAAAATTGTTCGTGAGTTCAGAGTTTATCAATTAAAGTTGCAAAAAGTTCTGAGTTGCATATTTATTTATTGTAGATACGGGAAAAGTTTGGTTACACGTTTATATTGCCTACAAAAGTAATCGGGAAATATTGTAACATGAAAAATAATGTAACATTGTATTGAACATTTATTGAGGGATAAAGGGGCGCGGAGTCCTAAGGGCTAGGGGAGTTTTAGGGTTGGTGGAGGGGGGGGGGTCAAATTACTCATAAATTCCAAAAATGAAACATTCTGACAAGTGACAACTCAATTTAGAGTTTTTTTTTTGTTTTTTTTTACGATGAACACGATGGTAAAGTCAGAATTGCGATATATTTTTCCGCTCTCAACTGGGGCACTTTGAAAATGAAGAAACTTGGCTGTTACAGGGAATGTTCTTCACGGTTAATCTGCTCTAATCTCATGATGGAATAAGACATCAAAATTCTATTATCATATTGGAGCAGATCAACCGTGAAGAACATCTCAAGTAACAACCACGTTTCTTCATCTTCAAAGTGCTCAAGTTTGAGAACGGAATACGATATTGTAATTCAAACGTCAACATCGTGTTCAGCGTCCAAAATCCTTTAAAATGAGGTGACATTTGTCAGACTGTTTCATTTTTGGAATTTATGGGTAATCCCTCTCGCCCACTCCCCACAACTCCCCTAGGGAATAAATTTACGGTTGTGCTATTTTTTTTTTTTTTTTTTTTTTTGTTAACCTCGGATTTGTGTTTAGCGATCAAAAATACACAGGAATTTACTCCTCAGTAGGCCAAAAAATATTTTTGTGTGGCTGTGTGATTCTCACCCGTGTGGTCATAACGTTTTGGTCTAGTTTGGTTTCTCATTAACAATAATGAGACGTTTGAATCGAAACCACTTTCTACCCCCTCGTTCAGTATATGCTTGATACTAGAAACCTCCCTTAGTGGCCCGATTATGCCCATCTACGAACTTAGCCTTTCGATTGCCAAGACCGATTTTTTGTGCAAATTTGAACTTTTTATCTCAATTCTATAGAGATTTATCGTCTCGAATGACACATACGCGGATTTTGGTATGAAAATGTTTCGGAAATTCGAGTTATGAAAATTTTGGACCGAGAAAAATAACTTCCTTTTCTTCGAAACTCCGCTATAATGTAACTATAGAATATAAATTGAAGGAAATTAAATTCTGAATCAAATAGCGTAATCTGTTTTGAAATCGGATGAAACAAATGTTGAGTTGTAAGAAAGATTACCTAATTGTTTCTTCTTCACATTTACCCACTTAAACGTTAATATGTTATAAATCATTAGTAAGGAAACGATGAGATCTACAAATTAAATTTAAAAAATGGTGTAAATACGAGTAATATAACCGAATTTATAGCCTATGAAAGTGGTAGTCAGACAGACATCGCCTCATGACTACAACCGATGTCGGTGTAGCCATAAATCGTAGTCATATCCGAAAGGCGTAGTAAAAGGCGAAAATCGCGGTGGTTTGCATAAGTGCGAGGTGGGCCAAATATAACCATAATTTCATTTTCAGAAGCGCGAGTTCAAGAGTATCCCAAAAAAAACTCCATGCAAATTATAGAAAACGTTGCAAAACAGTACCTGGTCATAAGGTTCGATGAGAAAAATTTAACAGACGAAATTATCTCTGAACTCGGCTATAGCATCTTTTGTGTCTCTCACAGGAAATTGGTTGGTAGTGTTCGTGCAAATTTCATTCTACAGCTGCCGGAAAAAGTTATGATATCCACTTTCTCCGCGCGTCTTTTTCCTTCCAACTAATGATATGATCCTAACCACTTCACAAGCACCGTACCCGTTTCGAAATCTCCCCTTAGCACCATGGTAAGACGGTTTTATTGATTAACGTCTCACCTCACTGTCCCCATCGACAGATTTCATCAGTTTCAACATTCAATTAGGAATCACGATAACGTAAGAACGTATACTACTGTATATCAAGATTAGTACTTACTGAGAGATGGCAGAAGCCTGGGATATCCTACGATGGTCAGAAGGCCAATGAGTGGGTGAGGAAGACGGTGAATTGTGTCGAGGTTGGAATCTTACGTTTTCATACGGACTCCCCAGCGAGGGAACTGGGATGGGCGGCAGGGAGTCCTCCATGTCACAGCAGGATTCCTGCCGATGTCCTGAAATACGGGAAGAGCCGATGACTCGTGAGAATCGATTACATCCGAGAATCTCAAAGAAATTGAGATAATGACAGAACTCATCACAGCGTGATCAATCTTTTTTGGGTTTTAATTCGACTAAGACAAACGCTGTGGTTCAGTACTCGTCGTCTTACGGTATCGGGATTTCAGGTATCGGAACTGGTTTTATGAGAAGGATAATCACAAAATGAGCCCATATAAATTACATTGTCATCGATATGGAACTCACTTCTGATAAGAGTTGTGATGTCTTGGACGACATGCGGTGGGAACTGCTTGAGCAAATCGTAGACTGTGTTGTTTGAAACATCTCGTATAGACAAGTCAGCGCCGTTGTCCAACAGAGTTCGCACAACTTCGAGTTTCCCACAGAGTGCAGCCTCGTGGAGAGCTGTACCCGAGCTCGTTCGTACATTCACGTCTAATCCTGAACTTAGAAGTATTTCCACAACGCCCCTGAAACAAAGAGTCGAGTAGACCATGATAAGTTAGACCAAAATGTAGGAGTCATTGATCAATTATTGTTACTCTGAAACCCTTTCGAGAGGAAACCACTCATAATGGGATAGTTTGGCCTTGTTGCGATGGTCAAGCCGTATTATAAACACTATAATATATTATTACACTGTTTATAATATAAACGATCGGTTGGCCCTCGTCGTGTGGTAAGTTAAACATAGCCACGAAATTAAGCCATTGGCTACATTTTGGTTTATCATCTTCGATAATGAACCATTGGAATCGCCCAAGGAAAAAATTACCCCCCCCCCCTTAACATTTGCTGGTTTGCTGGTTTACGTTTCAAGATACGTAGAATTAGAAAATCTCGAATAAAAAAAACTTCAGAATTTAGACTCCCTATAGAAAGCCCTTCACTACTTGCCCGTGGTGTGACCAAACGATCACACGGTCCGATCGGTCTCATCAGGTGTTTTGAGAACACCAGTCGCCAAAGCCATCATGACATCGGAGACTGCTTAGCCGTGGAGTCCGCCGGAGCTGTAACCCTCTTGGTCCCACGAACCAAGTTATTAGAAGACCGCCGTTTTCTACAATTGTGTTCAGAGCATTGCAATCCTTTTGGCCCAACACTGAAGATGGAAATTATTTTGCCCAATTCAATTATGCGTGGGGGAGGAGGGGCATCGACGGGGACTTGACAAAACTGAACTCACGAAAACACAAAGTTTGAAGAATTCATACCACGATCAATATGAACGATTTCAGAAATGAAGAATCGTTCCACAAGTTTTGTTATCCGGAATGGGTATCATGAGGGTGTGTTAGTTCTGGAGGTGAGAGAAGTCCTCGCCCTCAAAGGGCTGAAAGTGGCTAGTGAGGCCGGATACGTGGGGATGAGGTTGGAAGTTTCTCAATATCCTGAATCCACCACTATCCCATACATATCTCGTGATATACAACGTAGAAATATAAACTACAACAGATGGGGGGGAGGGGGCAAGAACTATATTCTATTCGAGAGGTACCAATTATGGAACTAACCCTCGCATTCAACACCTATTTCGACTCTCGAACAAACGCATCTGATACTCGGTATCAGATTCATTTCACAGTCGGTCGAAGGACCGCCAGGTTCACCCTCTAAAAGTGGGACACCCTGTATAACTCCTGTGTAAAATTGTCAATCGGTGAAGGTGGAGAGGCTCTAGCCTTGCCTAACTGAACAAGAAGAAAAAAGTGTCAAGGCGAAAAATCGAGTTTTTGAAGTTGTAGATTATGATCCGAAAAACTTCACCCACGTGTTTTACAACTAATTTGCGACAAAAAGTGCCTCCTAGAGTTTATTTTTTTAGAGGTTTCCGAGTTATTTAACGTGTTTTTGACCTCATCTCCTCAAAATGGTCCTAACTCCATCGTTTTCAAAGTGTTAGCAAATTTGAGGATACCGTTGAAAGAGCGTTAAATTTCCCATCTACTCAGTCTCTAACAATATTTTTTTTAAGGGAACTAAAGGGTAAAAAATGAGCCCAAAAAGTAAATTTTTGTCAAAAAACTTTTTTTAAAGGCTCATTACGTAGTCCTCCATAATTCTAGTGATACGTAAGCTTGCAAAGTCGGAATCGCGTAAGTAAGAAGCAAAGAAGCAAAGTAAGAAGCAAAGGCGGAACCGCCGCCACCAATACAATCTTTTTTGAAAACTATCATTATTCAAGGACTTCAGCACTAATATAGAAGCATCTTATGTATTGAAAACAAAATGATGAAAACAAGGTTTTTTCCACCTAGAACCGCCAAAGTGAACTCTTTGGGATGATGAGCGAGCGCGAAAATGTGATGTTGCTGCTCGATCTGGTGACTACAGAAACTAAACGGCAGTACGTTGAGGCCAATCCGACCTAAAATAATTCCAAAAGCTGTCACCACGTTGTGTTTCAAAATGAGAAAAATTTACATTAAAAACGACTCCTGCAGTTCTAGATCGATTTAAAATTTGAAAACGGGAATGCACTCCTTCAGAACGTAGAATGTATGATACATTCGAGTTTTGAATTTAAATTCAAACTTTTTTTTCAATAAGTATTAATTTTTCCAATTCAGTTAAAAATACCTAGGTATGAGAACTTTTTTTTTTTGTAAAAAAGGAGTTAGCACCCTTCGGAATACATTCAAGAATATGTCGGATTTTTCAAAATTTAAATCAGGTGAATAGATCGATCGGGAACGGAGTCCAGTGGGACCTATAAGGTTACAGTTTGCTCTTTGCCACTTGAGGGTCAGGCCCTAATTACGGCGCCCGTTTTTCTTATCTCTTGGTTTAAACCCGGTGCCACCCTAAAAATGGAGGGGCGATCCAAACATGCTGTGATTTCATTCACGGACAGTTCCAACAGTTGTTACTCGATATGAACGCCGAATCGGCTGTACGCATGATCCAATTAAGAACGCAGTACCTCACTTCACTCATTGATTGTTCAATTGGTGGATTGATAACCCTAAATATACGTGTGAAACTCCTAATTGGGATCGCCAATCAATTCAAACAGATCTCTCCATTCAGGAAGAGATGAGCACTCTTCTAGATGAAAATGAAATGAAAAAATGTTTCATTTTCAAAAAATAATAAACTGTATACAAAAATCTTCAGATAACCCTGTCTGATATTAGTCCCCTATAATATTTGAGGCGTCTGCTACTAATTGTTGCACTAAATGTCTTAATACGGCAAGAAATGATGAAAGAATAACGTGAAACTTACTTATGGCCGTTACGACTTGCAAGGTGAAGGGGGGTGTGGGGGATGGACATGAGGCCTCCCGAGCTTCTGCTGTTGTACCCGGCAACCAGTTCAGGGTGAGTTCGCACCAATGTTTCCACTGTTTCCAATCTGCAATATAACACGGCATAATCGTTAATTCTACTGTTGACAAAACATAGATGTCAAAACACATAAAGTGTTTCAACGGTTTTGCGGTTGGATGTTATGTCAGTGATAAAACTAACCTTCCATACTGTGCAGCGAGGTCTAGTGCGCTCTCTTGTTTAATATTCCTTATAGTAGGATCACAGCAGCGTTCGAGAAGCAAACTAACCACTGCCGTGTGACCATACTGGGCTGAGCAATGGAGGGCCGTCTCCTTGTCTTTGTTCTGCAACAGAAAACGGAAGAAGTTCCCCGTTACGCTATATTTGCGACAATATAAAAAAATATTGGATTCCTCAGCTAAATGGCATGGAAGGTGTTTGTGGGTGTCCAGTCACTATTGAAACAACGCAAAATGTTCTAACCGTGGAGCAAAACCTAATGAGCGAACTTTCATTTTAGCGTAGGTACCTCAATTACGTGAATCCTATTGATTTTACATGGAAATTTGAACGGGAAGGTATCAATGTTACTTGCTATTTACTAGATTTAATTTCCATTTCTGCGCATGCCTAGATGCTACTGGAGTCTCGATTGTGTTTTCTACATTGGTTGCCTGACTAATATCATTCCGGAGAATGTCACCGGAATTGGTCCAACATTGTCTCAATTTCTGTTGATTTGTATAGTAATTGTTTTAGACTGGGTAGGCCAAGCTAAACGTTACTATCATTAGGTGTATGTAGTATGTTTTACTATATTAAAAAAAAAGTTTAACGCCTAATTAATAGTAGGAGGTAAAACAAAATAACAGTTCATACCTTACTTTCATTCACTCTTACGTAATGTGTCACTATTCTATCCAACTATTCGGAAGCAAAAAATCGTGGTTACAAAACGATCGACCGAGGCCTTCACATGTAACTCCTATGGCAAAGAAAAACCAAAGCTTTCCTTGCCCATCAAATACGTACGAGGGACGATCAAGAAGTAAGAATACAAAACGTTTTGGGCAGCAGGAAAATGTTTGTTTTCGAATGTGGCATACCTGCATAATGGGTAGGATCATTCTGAACAAAACAAGAGGTCCTGCGTTCAAGTGCGACCGTTAGTTTGCTTTTGAGAGCATTTTGAAATGTGCGCTTCCGTGTACGTTCCCACCACCTCCGACCCCTCGCCGGCCCGATGCTGTGTGCGCAAAGTGGTTCGTTTCCTTATTGCTAAAGGTGGAAAACCAGCAGAAATCATCGCCAGCTTGTTTCTGTTTATGGGGAGGAGGTAATGAACCGCAATAACGTAGCCAAATGGTGTAAGGAATTAAAAAACGGGAGAACTGATATTCATGACGGAAAAAGAAGTGGCCGTCCGTCAGTGGTGACTCCCGAACTCGAGTTTTGTGATAACCAAGGGTTTCTGAAATAATGTTTTGCACAGTTCCATATAAGAGATCAGGAACATGCTCATAAATGTCCACATCTCTTCCTCGGGGATCCTCACGATTCAAATTGTTGATTGCTTTCACGATCTCGGGAGTCACCACAGACGGACGAACATCCCCGTCATTTCCGTCATGAACATCAGTTCTTCCGCTTTCGAATTCCCTACACCATTTGGCTACGTTATTGCGGTTCATTACCTCCTCCCCACAAACAGAAACAAGCTGGCGATGGATTTCTGCTGGTTTTTCACCTTTAGCAATAAGAAAAGGAATCACGTCGCGCACACAGCATCGGGCCGGCGGGGGGCCGGAGGTGGCGGGAACGTACACGGAAGCGCACATTTCAAAATGCTCTCAAAAGCAAACTAACGGTCGCACTTAAACGCGGGACCTCTTGTTTTGTTCAGAATGATCCTACCCATAACGCAGGTGTGCCACATTCGAAAACAAAAATTTTCCTGCTGCCCAAAACGTTTTGTATTCTTACTTTTTGATCGTCCCTCGTATCAAAGTGGAAATAAATCTTCTCGCTTATTTAAGCGGTATGTTTTGGTCGTATAGCCTCGAATCACAGTATCCAACTTCATCTCAGTATTTGTATTATTGTTGCTATGGAGAACTTTGAACGATCGTTATAAAAATTAAAAAAAATCATAATGTATATACTTTTTTTTTTTTTTTTTTTTTTTTTTTTTTTCATCGCTCAACTCCGGAACTCAAACATCAGAAATCCATGCGTTAAAGAACAAAACTGAAGTCATAGTTCACGCATGTCGTTAACACTTCATAGTTCACTTAAATTTTGGTGGAAGGGCGGATATCAATTATTTTTGCAACCAATTTCAATACATTTCAATAACATGTTTCCATCAAAAGTTTCTGATTAGACCATAACATAATTCCTGATAGCCACTTATTTGATGACACTAACCACCATCCTCCATTAATATAGTTCCCGCTGTCTTGTCATTCATCAGAAATCCGTGAGTTAAAGAAAGATATCAATAACAAACGTTAACCTATCTCATTAGCTGAGATTGGGATAAGCCTTTCAATTACTGAAAGGAGGATTTGATACTTTCATTTGAAATCCGTGGAGCGAAATTACATATCCTCTTTGTTAGTGACTCACAGAGAACACTGAACATGAAAACACGTTGTTGCAGGGTACACGCCTGTGTGGGAACCGCCGTTGGTATTCCCGTACAGCTTCACTGGCGTTTTGGTTTGTGAATTCATAAACCAGCAGTATGTCGGCATATTCTTGAGTCAAAAAAGTTGCCATGTTACAAGAGGATGGGTGGACAGGTGACGAACTGAGCAATTCATGATGTTCGGAACCTAGCGTTATAATGAGCAGGGTGGTTTGTTTAATTGCGATGGGGAGAGGGGGATGGACGTTAAAAACATACTACATGGACCTAATTGTCACCAAATCAACAGAAATTAAGACAATTTTTGAAAAGTAAATTGGACAACATATCAGTGACTGCTTATTCGAGAAGTCTTGTGTCATCATTTGACTCAGCGAGACAATGTACGACAAGATAGCTGCCTAACTCATTTTACGGTAAAAATGTCAATTTTCGCGAAGAATTTTACTTGTTAATTTTTACTGAATGATCCACGGTTTTTGGCACGGTAACGAAGATTTGACACCATGAGTCCACTGTAAAAATCATTTGGGGTTACAGTGGGAAATTAACCGGCAGACTCAGTTCGGCTTTCAAACGTTTGAAAAAAACTATACATTTCCGAGATTTCGAGACTTTACTATTCGGGCTCATTTTTCAACATTCGAATCTTCTTTAAAAAGTTTTATTTAGCCCTCCGGAGATAGGGAATTTAACGCTCTTTCCAACGGTATAATCACATTTGAATGTTGACTGAATAATGCGGGATTTATGACCATTTTAGTAACTCAAGGTCAAAAACACGAAAAAATCTTAAAAGTGAAAAAAGTCGGATTTTAAGCGGTACAAAAAAAAGTGATGGGAAATTTTTCATCAGAAATTAGTTGTAGAATCGATCCCTGGCAGGTGGTACAACCTTAACCCTGACACCCTGTACTAGAGTCACTTCAGGTTCGTTAAAAAAAAATAATAACATGTTGTACAGGTATCAAAATTAATACAACGTCGATATTCATTGAAACGATATTGTATTAATTTTGATACCTGTACAACATATTATTTTTTATACAAACTTTTTTAAACAAATATCTTCCCCTCCCCCAATTATAATTGGGGGAGGGGAAGATATTTGTTGGATTCTGGTTATGGATTCAAAATTCCCTGAAAATTCACGTTCAAGCGTTTTATTCCGAAAATTTTAGTTTTACTTCGTTAGGTTGAGTTTACTTTACGTTACTTTTCGTCTCTGCAGACAGAACATAATTCACAACGTAAATTCAGATGAATTATACAGAACAGTGCAGTGATCTGTACAGAAAATGTTGAACAAATTTGCAGCGTTTTCCCTTGGGGTGGTGCCCGCGATCGTATTTGATCTGATCGTATTTGATCTGATCGTACGCGATCGTATTCACTGCATTATAAAGTGAGATATTTTCATCGTCCGATGCTACTATCATCGCTCATCGCCCCAACGCGTGATGGTTGCCAATTAGGACATAGCCTTAGGATATGGTCTAAGAAGGATCAACATCACTAATATCGAGACTACTAGCTGCTTAATTAGCTCCCACTCGTCGGTCGTTCCGTCGATCACAACCTGAAATGGGTTGACGTATGGGACCAACTTAATTGAATTGAACTGTCTCTCGTGAGAGGAGACGAAAATGTGAATCATCTACAGACCAGTTGACCCGGAAGCGGTTGTCGGTAGGAGAAAGAGGGTTAATGGTAATTAGTGTTAGGTAGGTGTTAGGTACCCCACCATCCTAAGGGGGTTGTAGCAGTAGGAGTAGGAGTAGCTAGATGACGAGTCGGCGGCCACCCTCAGCCAATCCATCCACCAACCTTTCAACAAGTCAACTGTCTAGCAAGGTGAGAGCAGCGGCAGGGGAAGGAATAGGGATAAATAAGTATTCTCTAATTACGGATAGGGCGAGGTTCAAGTGGCTAATCGAACTGGAGAGATGGGCGAGAGGGGAAGGAATCCGAGCTCTCAACGACGACCCCGCCAATTACAAAGCAGTATAAAAGGGAGCCGAACTTCCCCATTAACTGCACCCATTCTTAAGCCCCAGCAAGTACTTTAGCACTTGACCCCTCCCCGCCACCTTACCATTTCCACATCTAATTATGGGATACAATGCCGTCCTGTCGTCAATTATCTATCGCTCCCTCTCGCTCCGTCCACGTAGTTCGCACGACGGGGTGCATCCTCATCCCCCCCCCCACCCCACCACCTCAATTAATAACATCCATCTCACAATATCACCACTTCATATAACAGCTCGATCATTGGTAACAATGCAATTGAACCAGGGCCGACGAATTCCAAACAAGCCCACGTTGCTTCACAAGCTGCATCAGCAACGCCCTTCAGCCCGCTACTCTGCCTGCAACGCAAAACGCTGCCAATTTTCCACTGCGATTTTTATTTCCTGTTCAGACCCTTCTGTGTGGATCACTGTTCTCATATAATACTACAGCTCTGTACTGTGTCATTGTAGCGGAAATGATCGTGCTTCTTTGAAATGTGATTTGAAAATTGGTGCTATGATACGCGATGTCATGGAAAACATTTTTGAGCGCACAGTCTAGATAATGAGGAGCGAAAAAGGGCACAGTCCTACAAAAGGTAGTTCTGATTTTGGAATATGTTATTGGGTTAACGGCCCCGATGAAAAATCCAAGTTTTCGACCTGGGGGGGGGGGGGGAGCAACCTGGATTAAAGGAACAAAAATCAGTGTTTCCAATCTAACTCCTTAACGGTTGACCACACGACAAAACTGCCAAATCCAAATTTGTAGAGGGCAGAAATTCCTACAATTTTTGTATCGACACTTTATTTCGTAAGTCTAACGGGTCACGAGTTACACGGGACGAAACGTGAACATTTTTCCAAAATATCGTCAGTCCTCGTTTTTTGGTTTATTATCTTCGATAATGAACCATTGGAATCGCCCAAAGAAAAAAAAATTTTAACCCCCCCTCAAAATTTGTTGGTTTACGTTTCAAGATACGTAGATTCAGAAAATCAAATAAAAAAAAATCCGTCCGTCCGCCGTACGCCGTCCGCCGTCCATGGCACTTTGCCCAGTTAGCGTTGAGTTAAAATTACGAAATTTGGTTTCTGGGTTTGGACCAGCCCCACAATGATCCACGAAACTTTTCATAACCCTAGGTCAAGGGGCAGGGGTTCAAAATAAATTTTGAAATTTTGAAAATTCCATATCTCGAAAAATTCCCATCAAACGGTATGTTTTTTATTTCATATTTAGATAGAGTTTGTTCCGTAGAATTTTTTAAGACCATCCGCAGCTTTGTACGACCAGCCGTTCGTTCACAATGACGGCTCAAAGATTGTGCCTCACAACCCGATCGTGAATCAAACTGTTGAAATACAGGTCCATTTTCATACTAACAAGCTCTTTGGAACATCATATGGCTTAAGTGATGTCGAGTTTGTTGTTCTGAGTTGCGTTTCGTTATTATATCGTATTAATTAATCATAATTAATAATAATAATTAGTAATTATAAATACGAATTATCAATACCTAACAATAAATTATAATAATTTTCAGTAGGTACTTAATAAAATTGTTAATAATTAGTGATAATTGACAATAATAATTAATCTGACATTTAGGATCTAGACATTTAGACCTAGTGATCTAGACAGAAGGGTGATCTGTACAAAGAAGATAATGAACCGTTGTGTCAAGAATTTGCAGAGTTTTCTCATTCTGATGAAATTTGAGCTATTCGTTATAACTTTCAATTCGTAGCTATTCGTTATAACTGTCAATTCGTAGCTATTCGTTATAACTGTCAATTCGTAGCTATTCGCTTTTCACTGTCAATTCGTAGCTATTCGTTACATAATTATTAGATTTTGTAAACCCAAAGCTACCTCACTTCCACACCACCACAACGAGCTAACGGCGCGTTTTTTGGTTTATCATCTTAAATTAATCAATTAATCTTTTATATCGAGCTAACGGCGCGTTTATGGTTTATCATCTTAAATGAATCTCAATTAATCATTGGAATCGACCCACGAAAAAAAATTTTAACCCCCCTCAAAATTTGATGGTTTACGTTTCAAAATAGGTACGTAGATTCAGAAAATCGAATTTAAAAAAATTCGGCATTTCGCCCAGCGTTCGTTCACAATGAGGGCTCAATGTTGGAGCAGATCGAAAGTCGTCAACTTGAGGGTGAATCAACTTGAGCCTGTCTGGTCAATGTTCATACTGGCCAAGCTGATTCGAACGGCACATGGTTTTCAGATATCGAGTTAAATAATAATAAATAATTAAAAAAAATTATAACTATTAATCATTAACAAGCACTCTCTCAAATTATTGGGACATTGACAATGACGACGATGACGAATACACCATCAACCGACCCGGCCCATCAGTAGAAACTCCATGTGGGGGGGGGTCTTATGGAAATTTTAAATAAATAATAGTCTGCTTAAATTTATTAGGCTGCTTAAATACAAATTCAGCTTAGCCCCCCTCCCCCCCCCACCGGATCCTTGGACAGAAGAAATGAACAAATCAAACCCGGACAAGAACACCTGTGGATTTGGCCTACTAGGGATACCACAATTTAAAAAAAAACGCGCCGTTACCTCGTGGTGGTGTGGAAATGAGTTAGCTTTGGATTTACAAAACGTAGTTATTATGTAACGAATAGCAACGAATCGACAGTTATGTAACGAATAGCTCGAATTTCATAAAAATGAGAAAAACGAGGACTTTGACGATATTTTGGGAAAATGTTCACGTTTCGTCCGCTTTCGTCCTAGCCCGTTAGACTTTCGAAAAAAAGTGTCGATATAAAACTTGTAGGGAATTTGGTCCTCTTCAAATTTGGATTTACCACTTTTCGTGGGATCAACCGTTAAGGATTTAAATCGGGAAAAACAATTTTTTGTACCTTTAATGCAAGTTGACGGATTGCGCCCTCTCTCCCCCCCCCTCCCACTTAGATTTACGCTAATTGATAATAATAATTAACGATTATTCGTAATAATGATTAATCTACCATTTTGATATAGACAGACGGTCCTTTATTGTACGCTTTGTATGTGGCGGATTTGGTGCTGGTTGTTCCCGAGACTTGTCAAATTGTGCAATATGCCGATGATATTTGTGTATTTACTGAATGCAGAAATATGGACTCTGGAATCGAAATTCTTAGTGATTTCATGGGTCGATTTAAAGCGTGGTGTGATGACAAAGGACTTCAAATATCATACGGTAAGACAGTGATTGTACCTTATACCAAAAAACGAAACCTGGGGATAGATCGAATGGTAGAGATCGGCGGAACTCCCATTCCGGTCCATAGGAAATTCAAATTCTTCGGATTGTGGTTGGACAGGACCCTGACGTGGTATGATCACGTCCAATACGTAGTAGGCAAATGCGAGAAATACTTTAATGTTTTAAAAGTTGTAACCAACCTGGATTGGGGGGCAGATCCAAACGTCGCGATTATGTTCTACAGGGCTACTGTGAGAGCCATTGTAGATTATGGGTCGGTTTTTTTCGGACAATCATGCATTACTACTTTGAAGGCACTGGATCGCTTGCAATACAAATGCGTACGCCAGTGTATTGGGTATTTAAAGTCGACGCCGATTGATGTATTACTGGCCGAAACTGGCGAGATGCCCCTAGATTTGAGGAGACAAATGTTGGCAGATAGATACGTGACGCGTCTTAGATCTCAACAAAGTGTGGTCACGAACAGCATTGTTAAACTAGCAGACCAGATTATGTTTGATGCTAGATGGATAGGGAGGGTGATACCACCCATCGTGAATGGCCTCATACACAGTTATTCCCAGTGTTCCGAACTGTTTACGAGCCCAGGAAATGTTGCTTTCTCCATGGACTATCACATTTTGTACACGTCCATAGCAATTCACTACTTTAAACCGTTGTTTGATCGCATAACAGTGACGGAGCAATTTAGGGATTATATATACCGGCGCTGGAGGGGGTGTGGTCTCATTTTTACGGACGGTTCGAAGACCGGGGATTTGGTTGGCTGTGCTTTTGTAGATGTACAACACGACGTGGAAAGAAGAGTCCGGCTGCCCGGGGCGGCGAGCATTTTCACTGCGGAGGCGTTGGCGATCGAGCTATCTCTTGGCTATATTCTTGAGTCTACCACGGTGCTACCTGTAGTAGCAATTTGCACGGATTCAGAGAGCGTGCTTAGAGCCATCTCAAGTCCCCAATTGGCAAAATTTGGAAACCATTTAGTGGCACGCATTGTTCAGGCAGTGGCTACCTGTAGAAGGAGAGGAGTTCAGATTGAGTTCGTGTGGGTGAGGGCACACAATGGTCTGCGATATAATGAACGAGCGGACAAGGCAGCGTTATCTGGGGAAATTTATGCGGCCTTTTTGCCGAAAGAAGATTTTTATCCCTCGTTCGAAAGGACACATTTCTCTGAATGGCAACGGCGATATGACAAAAGCGAAAAAGGAATGCTGTTTAAGAGTATACACCCTAAAATACTAAGGAAACCTTGGTTCAGAAATTTAACGTCAGAGAGGAAATTTGTGAGGGTACTGTGTCGGCTTAGGAGCAGACATGCACTATGTCCCCAGTACAACGTTAGGATAGGATTGTTGCGGGATAGGGATGATGATGGGAGGTGTGAGTATTGTGGAGGCGACGGGGATATAGAGCACATTGTAATGGAATGTACAAAATATGCGGAGTCTAGAGATAGGTTATTTAGAAAATTAAGTCGTATTTTGACCTCCCCGTTTAATTTTGAATGTATGTTGAAAGGAAATGTTCAGGTGTACAAGGAACTTTTTAATTTTCTCGAGGTAAATTGTATAAGGATTTAATTTTTGTTTCCTGTGAAATTTATAAAGATAATTAAGTTAAATAATTAAGATGTATAATTTAGTTTAATTTATTTTATGGTACTTATGTGGCTGTATGTCTTGAACAATGCCAATAAAAAAAAAAAAAAAAAAAAATCGTTGTTGTGTCAAGAATTTGCAGAGCTTTTCTCAATAAAAAGTATCAACAAACCCAGTTAATCATGCATGAAAAATAAGAGAGAAGACAATGAAAGCTTGCTCACCATCAAATTGACATTTGGCACAGAAGGTCCATGGTCCAGGAGCAGTTTTACGATATTTACGTTCCCTGTCCATGCTGCCAGGTGAAGTGGTGAACAACCTTTGTCATCCACGATATTAGGAGAGGCTTCGTGGGTGAGGAGCAGTTCTACTATTTCCCTGAAAAAGATCGATGCGTTCTGATCACAAACGAACGACCAGCAAACTCGTTAAAACAAACAGATATATAAATTTTTAGGATTAAAGGGGTGGGTCATGCCCCCACCCCTCCCCAAACTTGGAGATACACTCGATTTATCTGAAACCCAATTTGTCAAGTAGACTGAAGTAGTGGAATAGGAAGCAGTAGGTATAAGTACCTAATACAAGAGTTCTGTTACGTTCTATACGTTGGGGCGGTAGGGAAATATACAGGGTGTTTCATTTCGTGACGGTCACAGGGTAGGAATCGATTCTACAGCTAATTTCAGATCGACAATGTCCTGTAGCAATTTCTTTTTACTCAGCTAAAAATGGAGTTTTTTTTTCAATTTTAATTTTTTTTTCGTGTTTTCGACTTTATCACACTAAAATGGCCATAACCCCCTTAATTTACATGACAATTCAAATCTAATTACGCCGTTAGAAAGAACTCAAAATTTCCTATCCCTTAAATGAAAAACAAAATTCTTTTGATTCGTCAAAACGGGTGAAAAATCTACTTAAAAAGGAAAATTTGTCAAATCGTAGAAATTGCCACTTTTTTCAAACGCTCACAGACCACTATAATCCGGCACGATAATTTTAGCATGTAGTCCTAAATTGTGCGCCTGAATATCAGCTTTCCAAGGGTATAAGCAAAATAATGTTGATATGCAGTTTTGAGGTAGAAAATGACGTTTGAATCATGAAAACCATGATTTTTCATAGGAATGTTTTCACCAATCATTGACTCGTCAGGTAAAAAATGAGTTTGAAACCGGATTTCATGTTATTGTTCTAGTAAAATCTTTTTTATTATCAAAATTCTTATTGTGGGTGTTCGTACGGGGGACATTTTGAACAGTTCAAAAATAAATACATTTCCAAAGTAATGCCGTTGACTTGACACTTTCTACACCCTGAAATGGAGATATTGCGACTGAAAACTCATTTAATTCGTTGCTAGGGAGGTCTGGGTATGTGACCATTCGATTCAGCGTGAAAATGTGTCTGAAATATGCCTGAAAAATACACGTTTTTTCGCATACAAACTCAATTTTCTCAATAAGTTCGCCCTAAAATAAAAAACTAATTACAACGTTGGGAAGCTGAGATTCTGGACAAGTTTTTCCTAAGGAGTGCCCGCCGAATGACCTCCGTAATAACAAAGCGAACAACTAAAGAAAAAACGTTATTTTGAGTAAATCTTCAGATTTTTAAATTTCGCCATTTTTTCAAGTGTTAAGCCAGACTAAAAAAGTCACATGGGATTCCACGATTTTGTCGCGAGTGATTTAGTTCGTGTCCATGTAATGATGGACCGGAACTATTGAACCGCCGTTTGTAATATTCAGGATGAACGAGCTCCAAGTTATGCAGATCAAGATAAAGGTGTTATATTATTGATATGGTGATAAGACTTACTGATGGCCATTGAGAGCAGCATGGTGAAGAGCGGAATAGCCACTCGTATCTTGCACGTTGGCTCCGGGTCCTCGACGCAAACTGAAACAGAAATAAAAATGAAATGTTTATAGAATAGGTAAATGTAAACATTGCTTACAAGTTTTTCAGTGCTCGTGTGTGCGGCAAAAGGATTGCTTTGTTTCAAGTGGCAGCAACTCTCTGTTTCTAATGGAAGTGCCCAACGGTCTCTCTGTATTTTCAAGTGAAGCAGGAAGACACAAGGGCGCCATCGTCGATTGTTTTCAGTGTGAAACTAAACAGCAAAGTGAGACATTTGCCGCCATCGATGTTCTAGATTCGACGTTCAACATCGATGTTAAGTATCGAACACCGTATAAGTATAGTACTATCAAACATCGATGTTACCGATGTTATTCCTCGCAACATCGATGTTTTCCTTACTGAAAAGAGAAGAAAACCATTTTCTCTCCGAGTGCGGAGAAAGCCTTGATGTAAGTATCAAAGAATGTTTTCGATAATCGAAATCCAACCTTCCTGAAACCTGCTCGACTGTTTTCAAATGTTTCCTTCCTCCTCGTTGCCGTTCGCGAATTACTTTTCGTGTGTTTTATTTGTAAAGATGCCTCCAAAAAGCGAGTGGTGGACGTTCTTTGTGCGGGAGTAAAGTGGTTTTGCGAAATGTAAAACCTGCTGTAAAAAGCTCAAAACCTCAGGCAACACAAAAAATTCGCGGTACCACGTACAAAGCTCGCATCCTTCGTTATTGCCTAAAAGTGTTATAGCTTGATGGTGAAACTGCTTCAGTACGGCCATAAAAAAAATCTAAAGGCCACAACACGAGAGCTACAGCCTCAACACAAAGTTCGAGTAAAACTATCCTTGAATCTCAGCCATGTACCTCCGCCACTACGAGCAGGGCTGCCTCGGTAAACGAGATTATGGAGTCCCAGCGGTTTTCCAGCGTCAGAAAGACTTCCAAGACGGAGGTAGAAGGCATGATGCCATTACTAATGCGACATCACTTCTTCTTTGTAAAGTCAACTTAGCGTTGAAAACCCATGGTTCCGCACATTTATGGGTGTTCTAGCCCCCAATTACCAGGTACCTGGTCGAAAGACAATAAAAAAAAATATATCGAACTTAAGTACAAGTTAGCTAAATTGAATGTTCAAGAAAGACTCAAACCCGTGGAATCATTTACAATTTCTACTGATAAATAAGCCCTCGTACCACAGACGGAAGCAGGTAAAAATTTGAAGACGGCTGAATGATCACATTGGGAGTATTTCCTATCAAGGGGCGGCACACAGCGGACCATATTTTTACTTGTCTGCTTCACATATTGGATCAATGGCACATTGATATAAACAAGGTACATGCAGATGTGACAGATGGAGCAGCAAATATCACGAAAGCCATTGAGTTGGTTTTTGGGAAGAAAATGCACATCAATTTTTTCGCTGAAATTTCGATGAAATTCTGGAACTCGAAGACGCTATAGACAAAGTGAAGGCGACCGTGACCTTTTTCAAGCATAGTGGTTGGCCAGCAATCAGCTTAGGGCGTCAGGTAGTGACTTGAAGTTGATACAAAGCGTGGAGGCACGTTGGAACTCCAAGTACTATATGATACAACGATTCTTGCTTCTGAGTTCCACTATCAACACCATCTTTCAAGAGCATACGTTTGCAACAGACATGACCACTGCGAGAGAAAAAGAAATCCTGATGGAAACCGTGACTCTGTTATCACCTTTGGACA
The DNA here is from genome assembly GCA_963920205.1 of Stenodema calcarata. Classification (NCBI taxonomy): domain Eukaryota; kingdom Metazoa; phylum Arthropoda; class Insecta; order Hemiptera; family Miridae; genus Stenodema; species Stenodema calcarata. Next base: position 22,226,504 of record OY986048.1, read on the forward strand.
TCTACAGCTACAAAGGACATCTTGGGGGGAAAACTATCTTACAGTCAGTGTAGCAATTCCCGTTGCAACCAAACTGAGAGACAAAATTGAAGCCCTCGTACTACAGACGGAAGCGGGTAAAAAACATAGACCACTCTTGGCCATTGCGACCGTTGTGGATGCAAGGTTCAGAACTGTTTACATGCCGTGGCCATCGCCAACACTTTTAAAGGACATAAAAACCAAAATGTGGCAGATAGTCTCATCCCCAAGCCCAACTGAGCGTAGTACATCCGATTCGGACGAAAACAACTCTCCAGGTAGGTAACCAAAATCCCCCCAAAAACAACTCCGTTGTAAAAACTGGCCCGCCAAAAAACCTCAGCCGCAAAAAGGAATGATATCTCAATTTTGCCCGCCAGACACATATATAGGATGCTCGGTGCTTCGCACCTCGCTGTTGAGTGTACATATAGAAACCTGATCCTCCTACCCCTAACCTCCACCGTCAATGTTTTCCTGTTCCCTGTCTCCTTCCCACAACCCAGCAGGGAGCTTTACGCTTCTTTCAATGCTGTTGGCGGGAGGTTTTTGCCAGATGAACAAGTCTGAATTGAAGCATTACTATATTATAAGTATTACTGGTGGTCACAAGTAATCAGTGGTGGTACACCTACAATGAAGTAAATTCTGATGAAATTTTCGAGGGTCACTACTCTTCCAAAAAGAGTCATATTAGCCATTTTCCCGTCGATTTTAGTTGAAAAACGTGAAACGGGGGGGTCTAAATACCATTTTTCGTTTTTGTGGGATTTTTTTGGTGTGGAAAGGTATTTTCCAACCCTGACTGTGGGAAAAGGGGAGAGGGCCATCTTGCAACACTACTCCCTTTCTACGGTTCCCGCTACCACCGAGCACGACGCTCGGTCTTTAATAAATTTGCAATGCTTTTTGCTCTAAAATGATATTTCATCTACTTTATTATCCTACGTCCTCAAAATATCTCTCCAAGACCAGTTCATACGATCATAACAGTCCGTTAATTTTTTTTTTTTTTTTTTGAGCTCCTCATGTTCAATTTCTGTAAAAAACGGCAATCTTTCCAATTTTTCCAATCTTTCGGAACTATATCGGAAATATTTCCACGATTTTATCTTTCCGGAAAAATAAGTACTCTAACTTCTTATGAACGAGTCGGTCCCGTCGAAACATGCAGTCGCTCGTTCGCAGTTGCCAAGCACTGTGAATGCTCGCTGGCGCTCTCATCTCAAAAATATCAAGTTCCAGTCATGCAGCATCGTATGAGCTAATTTTCGAAGCAGTAGATATTCGTACTTTTACTCAAATTAAAATTTGGGGCGCAAGGGGGCGAATGTCGTATTCCGTTCTCAACCAGGAGCATTTTGAAGATGAAGAAACGTGGTTGATACTTGAGATGTTCTCGATTTAACCGCGCAACGTTTAGGTTAACGTTTATCGTTTGCCAATACCGAAAAGTGGCAGATGAGGAAACTAATTTTGTACGCGTCAATCCCTGATGGGCTTCATCTACATTACATTTGAACTGTCCCCTCGAAACAATTCAACAAAACCTATTGAAATTTTGGATTTTGATGAAGGATAGGGTTTAATTTTGACCCCTCTCCGAAAATATGGCTCCAACACTGCTTTGTTTGCATGAGGCCAACAATAAATATTCTGAATTAAGTAAATTGTTTGTTAACTTTTTTTTTTTCAGATATAACGTAAAGAAGGGCATTATTTATGTTTAATTTGTTTAAATAAGAATAAAAATTACAAACAAATTGACAGCCACGTAGATACATGTGCTTAGGCAGGCCTACAGTATTATTGGACAAAACATCGATGATTTTTATACGATGTTTCAAAACATCGTTCTTTTTTATAAGATATTTTTTAGACATCGATATTTGCCGTTAAAAAAACTCTGCAAGTTCTTGACACAACGGTTCATTATCTTCTTTGTACAGATCACCCTTCTGTCTAGATCACTAGGTCTAAATGTCTAGATCCTAAATGTTAGATTAATTATTATTATCAATTATCACTAATTATTAACAATTTTATCAAGTACCTAGTGAAAATTATTATAATTTGTTGTTAGGTATTAATAATTCGTATATATTATTAACAATAACTATTATTAATTATGATTAATTAATACGATATAATTCTGGGGTTTTTAATACTACGTCGGTAATAATTTTTCTATAAAAGAAGTACCTACCAACAAACATTCGAAATTACCTTCATTTCCGTAGCACGAAACGCGCCTCAGAACAACAAACTCGACATCACTTAAGCCATATGATGTTTCAAAGAGCTTGTTAGAATGAAAATGGACCTGTATTTCAACAGTTTGATTCACGATCGTGTTGTGAGGCACAATCTTTGAGCCGTCATTGTGAACGAACGGCTGGTCGTACAAAGCTGCGGATGGTCTTCAAAAATTCTACGGAACAAACTTTATCTAAATATGAAATAAAAAACATACCGTTCTATATGAATTTTTCGAGATATGAGATTTTCAAATTTTCAAAATTCGTTTTGAACCCCTTCCCCTTGACCTAGGGTTATGAAAAGTTTCGAGGACCATTGTGGGGTTGGTCGAAACCCATAAAAAAAATTTCGTAATTTTAACTCAACGCTAACTGGGCAAAGTGCCGCGGACGGCGGACGGACGGATTTTTTTTTTATTCGATTTTCTGAATCTAAGTATCTTGAAACGTAAACCATCAAATTTTGAGGGGGGGTAAAATTTTTTTTTCTTTGGGCGATTCCAATGGTTCATTATCGAAGATAATAAACCAAAATGAAGTACGAGGTACGCGGTGTGGGTGTGGGAGGGGGCGCAGAGACATAAAAGGTCTCGTCGTATGACGCACTAGTTGGCCTCCTGCCATCCGTATTACGTCATACGCTCGTGCGTCATAGGCTCTGACGTACTTGTTGGCCTCCTGCCAGCCGTCTTACGTCATACGCTCGTGCGTCATAGGCTCTGACGCACTTGTTGGTCTCCTGCCAGCCGTCTTACGTCATACGCTCGTGCGTCATAGGCTCTGACGTACTTGTTGGCCACCTGCCAGCCGTCTTACGTCATACGCTCGTGCGTCATAGGCTCTGACGTACTTGTTGGCCTCCTGCCAGCCGTCTTACGTCATGTGCTCGTGCGTCATAGGCTCTGACGTACTTGTTGGCTTCCTGCCAGCCGTCTTACGTCATACGCTCGTGCGTCATAGGCTCTGACGTACTTGTTGGCCTCCTGCCAGCCGTCTTACGTCATACGCTCGTGCGTCATAGGCTCTGACGTACTAGTTGGCTTTCTGCCAGCCGTCTTACGTCATACGCTCGTGCGTCATAGGCTCTGACGTAATGGCCCGCCGGTTGCTTGTGTTCTGACGTGATCTGAGGGAAAGGGTGAATCAAGGGAACAAATTTTTCCCGTTTCAGTTTATGTGCCAAAGCAAAGACATGAAAATGTCAAAAAAATGTGTAAATAGGTACCTAAGCCCAACTGTAATGTCAATTTTCTGACAATGAGTTTTCGACTATAGTTTTCATACCTTTTTACTTAAGTACTTATTGCAATTTGCGACTGATAATGAGCTGTTTGCAAATAAAAAGTCTAATAACTACTTTATTACATCTTATTAATCTATTTTCAAGTTCCGATTCACAGTTGAATGTATTTTATTTAGATGTCGTAAAATTCGAATTCGATGGAATGACGAAACCTGTCGACTACTGACTCAAGTGATACTGTCGACTTCTAACACATGTAGGTCGACTACTAGTGCAAAACCATGTCGACTACTGAAGAAAATGTTGGTCACTGGTATCGACTACTACCTACAGCATTGGGATTTTTTACAAAACTTGTTTTTCCCTTTTCAAACCATGTTGAATAATATTTCCCGCTGCCAGGTCTTTTAGGGAAGGATCTTGGGTACACAATGAACAGGTTTGCAATGAGAAAAAAACCGAGTGAATATTGAAATGTCATCCATTTCTGACCTATATTTAAAATTTCAAGTATCTAGCTCATCATCAAAATTTAATTTGTTTAAACAAATAGGTATTATTTAAACAATTTTACAGACAAGAAACCGAGTGAATATTGCATTGTTCCAGTTCTGACCTATTTTTAAAATTTCAAGTCAATAGCTCAGCATCAAAATTTAATTTGTATTATTACAAAAAGGTATTATTCAAACAATTTTACAGATGAGAAACCGAGTGAATATTGCAAGGTGGTCTATCCCCGACTGACGGTTAAAATTTCTAGACTGTAGTTTACCTGGAAGATGAAACACTAGGTCTAAATGTCTAGATCCTAAATGTTAGATTAATTATTATTATCAATTTTATCAAGTACCTAGTGAAAATTATTATAATTTATTGTTAGGTATTAATAATTCGTATTTATTATTAATAATAATTATTATTAATTATGATTAATTAATACGATATAATTCTGGGGTTTTTAATACTACCTCGGTAATAATTTTTCTATAAAAGAAGTACCTACCAACAAACATTCGAAATTACCTTCATTTCCGTAGCACGAAACGCGCCTCAGAACAACAAACTCGACATCACTTAAGCCATATGATGTTCCAAAGAGCTTGTTAGTATGAAAATGGACCTGTATTTCAACAGTTTGATTCTACGGAACAAACTCTATCTGAATATGAAATAAAAAACATACCGTTCTATATGAATTTTTCGAGATATGGAATTTTGAAAATTTCAAAATTCGTTTTGAACCCCTTCCCCTTGACCTAGGGTTATGAAAAGTTTCGAGGATCATTGTGGGGCTGGTCCAAACCCAGAAACCAAATTTCGTAATTTTAACTCAACGCTAACTGGGCAAAGTGGCGCGGACGGCGGACGGTATCTTGAAACGGTATCTACGTATCTTGAAACGTAAACCAACAAATTTTGAGGGGGGGTTAAAATTTCTTTTTCTTTGGGCGATTCCAATGGTTCATTATCGAAGATAATAAACCAAAATCGATGTTTTTCCAACCGATACCCATCCCTAATTCAGGATGGTCTGCAGAGGTCAGCAAAGAGTTCCTGAATCAGAGGAAATCTGCGACATTCTTGCCCATTTTGAAGAGCAGGAAGAAAACGAAGATATTAAAGATCTATGAATGATCATTTTCGATTTTCTGAGCCTAAAGTTTCACCATTATAATATATCAAAACGTAAGCAGCCCCCTATTGGTATATAATCTTCGATATGAACCATTGGAATCGACCAAAGAAAGTTTAACCCCCCCACCCCCCACCCCACCCCAAAAAATTTGTTGGTTAAAGTTTCAAGAAAATATGAAAATTAAATACAAAACTCTGCAAATTCTTGACACAACGGTACATTGTTTCAACTATTTTACGGACAAGAAACCTAGTTAATATTGCCTTGTCATTCATCTTTGAATGCCTTGCCACCTATTCGAATCAGCTGGACAACTATGAAGATTGACCCGACAGGCTGCCGCGTGATTCATGATGACAGCTTTGATATGCTCCAACTTTGAAAAGTTTCGAGGATCATTGTGGGGCTGGTCCAAACCCAGAAACCACATTTGCCGCGGACGGCGTACGGCGGACGGACGGATTTTGATTTATTATCTTCGATAATGAACCATTGGAATCGCCCAAAGAAAAACTCAGCAAATTTTTGACACAACGGTTCATTATCTTCTTTGTACAGATCACTCTTCTGTCTAGATCACTAGGTCTAAATGTCTAGATCCTAAATGTTGGATTAATTATTATTATGAATTACCTATTACTAAAATTAGTAATAGGTAAAATCGATAAAATTTTATCGATAATAATTTTATTAATAATTTTATCGAGTAACTAGTGAAAATTATTATAATTTATTGTTAGGTATTAATAATTTGTATTTATTATTAATAATAATTATTGATGTTGAGGGATGTCGAGGGTCGGTCAAATGAAAATTGATTCATGTGCCAACGTTTCGAAGAATATATGTTGTTGAAGATGAAGAAATATATTCTTCGAAACGTTGGCACATAAATCAATTTTTATTTGACCGATCCTCGACATCCCTCAACATCATTCTTACTGACGGTGAACAAATCACACACACATAATAATTATTATTAATTATGATTAATTCATACGATATCTGGCTGTTGGAATCGACTGGGTTCCTTTGTGCAGAACCTGAATGATAGAGATGATGAATTAATTATAAATAAAATGTACCGATATAATTCTGGGGTTTTTAATACTACGTCGGCAATAATTTTTCTGTAAAAGAAGTACCTACCAACAAACATTCGAAATTACCTTCATTTCCGTAGCACGAAACGTACCTCAGAACAAAAAACTCGACATCACTAAAACCATATGATGTTCAAAACAGCTCCTTAGTATGAACATTGACCTGTATTTCAACCGTTTGATTCATGATCGTGTTGACAGGTTCAACCTTTGAGCCCTCATTGTGAACGGACGGCTGGTCGTACAAAGCTGCGGATGGTCTTTATAAATTCTGAAAATAAATTCCATCTAAAAATATACCGTTCCATTCGAATTGTTCGAGTTTTACATTCAAAAAAATTCAAAATTCTGTTTGAACCCCTTCCCCTTGACCTACGGTTATTAGCAGTTTCGAGGATCATTGTGGGGTTGGTCCGAACCCGCACAGCGCGGACGGACGGATTTTTTTAATTTGATTTTCTGAATCTACGTATCTTGATACGTAAACCAACTAATTGTGAAGGGGTTAAATAATGTTTTTCTTTGGTCGATTCCATGGTTCATTATCATCGATAATAAACCAAAATCCTTTTGAACTCGTGACTACCCCCTTACTCAGAGGGTAGGGAGGGTACTTAACGACCTATTCTTATACCTATCTAATATACACACAAAATTGGCGTACCTACTTTAAATAATAATAATCAATCTACCATTTAGTGATCTAGACAGAAGGGTAATATGCACAAAGAAGATAATAAGCCGTTGTGTCAAGAATTTGCAGAGTTTTTCGTAGCTATTACAATTTTGAGACTGAGGACTTAAAATAGGACAAAACAAGAGCCACGGCATTTTGCTGCCACGCGACGTGACTCAAAAAGGCGCGAACACTACAGGTTCAACTGTGTAGCCACAACTATCTTCACACTCCACAGATGGTAGTTTTGGGTGAAACTAAGGGGCAGTTTAATTATAGTATCTGCTGGTGTAAACCCGTATAAATCAGTGTCAACGGCAACGTTGTGAAACCCCCTAAATGAACATAGGTTGCTCCTAGTCATGAATTACCATTTTCAACGACTAACCATTAGGATCTACCGGAAAAAAGGTCAACGCTCCCTCATTATTTGTTAGTGTACTTTTCAAGATACGCAGAATCTGAACATCGAACTATCGACGTAAGTCCGCCTTACGTTGCCTTATAATATAGGTTGAGGGGAATATAACTATGAAAACAAAAATTACATTTACAAATTCAACTTTATTTACAACAGAAAAATCAAATTGAACATAACTGAATCAATAGGTAGGTACAACTACTGTAGGTAATCGAACAGAATGAACTCAAAAGTAATAAGTTGAACAAAGAGTCAGCTTGATTAATGGAAAGAATGAGGTTGTTTCAATTGGCACGATTTAGGAATAATAATAAATAATTGTAAGTAGTGGCAACCTGTACAAAAATAATCGCACGGAAGTAAAGTGACGTCATCCGGCCGATTGAGCGTACTTCCGGTTGTACAAAAATAATCGCACGAGGTCAAACGACGTCATCCTGCCTATTTAGTCGTTTTCAGCCTGTACAAAAATGTTTGCACGGGGGTGAAACGAGGTAATTGTGCCTATTTAAGCCTGTACAAAAATAATCGCACGAGGTCAAATGAGGATCCTTTTTAAGCCTTGTTCCATGCAGCGAAAAGCGGAAGTGCGCGGATGCTTTTTCCCTTGTAAACAGACGTCACCTGTGTCAGTTGAAAGGCCCGTACAATAATTTTTACTCGATGGGTGACGTCGGAGGTGCAAAACTCTAATTCACGCACCTAGTGCTATGAATGATATCAAGGCGATTGCCAGGTGCTCACTTGATCCCAAATATTGGCTCGCACATAATATTTTACTCGGTACATGACGTCAGAGGTGCGAAACGCTCATTTTCCCAGCTCGACATTCCGTTGTAATCGTTGCTGACACCGCCGCTCCAACTCTGCTGCTGCGCTTAATCAACTATAGTAAGTATTTTAATCAACTATAGTTAGTATTATATAAGGTTGGTATTCGGGTGAAAGGAAGCAACGCAAGTAATTTGATTTATTGTTTTATTGAACCAATCAATTTAATTCCATGTACAATGTGGTTGAGAGTTCTTTGCCGCAGCGACAAAAGCGGATCCTTTGACATTTAGGACATGTGGACAGTGCCCATATTCTCGTGCATGCTCAATCCATGGGTCGTCCTGTAGTTCCCAATCTTGAATACCTCCTTCACAAGCATAGCAGTAGACAAGGTCACCCTGCTGTCCGTCATAGTGAAACCCTGCGCTGCATAGGTCGTTAACTAGATGGTGAAGTACTTTTGGCCACCTTCTAAACGTTGCATACCTCCCATCAAAGGTATCAAGCCGAGCAGCCTCCGTACTCAGAATAGGTACATTACAACCATCCATTGCCTTGCTCATGTCTTCTACAAGACTCGATACATTATTGGTCAATTCTGGGCTCACAACAAATAAACAATCTGGGCTCCAGCGTCGGTGCTCTTCCAATGGTACATCAAAACCTCTCCATTTTCCAAGAACAATCCCACAGAAATTGCATTTTACCTTATCACTAAATTGTGTGTAAAAAAAGCCTGCCTTAGCCAAATCAATGTCCTGTGGCTTGTCTAGGGGCCAGTGCAGGAAACTTTCCAACCTGACTGACTCTCTATGGTATGCCATTGCTGGTGGTTCTACAGACACTGAGGCTGTGAAACTTTAAAAGCCTCCTTTTATACACTACGAGAACAAGGATAGAGGGGGTAAAATAAAAAACATTCGTTAAACGAAAGGAAGTTTATTGAACCCAATCAAATTCAATAGTTCGATACATCTAAACGTATAATAGTTGATCAGCTGGCAATTACACGTATCAACAACATCTGCCCCTCCACCATCTTGATTACATGTGGCCCAAGAACAGTTGTTGAAATGTGTGCCATATGGGGTATTCACAAAGTAACCTCCAACATGCATTGACTCCAAATTATGAATCTTTTGCAACAAATCCTCCAACTGTGTCATCATCCTGCAAAAGTCCATGTATGGTGTGTACCGCAAGTAGGTGTGGTAGGCTGGTAGAGAGGCAAGCTTGCCAAGCCCGTTAGGTTGATTAGCCGCAGCAGGGGTGGTCATAGAGCTCGCGTCCACCATCCCCTTCTCGTATACTGGCACGTCTGGCAGATCTCCCTGTAGGGGCTGATTGCTCTACCAACGGGAAGATCAGGGATGAAATGAGAAGGCAGTCATTTTAACTTCGATGGCTGATATATATTTACAGATGAATGTGCGCGTTATGAAATGTCGATGTGTACAGGTTAATGAATAGATGAACGATTGTAGAAAAATACAGGTTTACGTAGAGTGAATGCACTTGAACACACGAGGGGTTACTACACTGAGGAGACTTGAGTCACTTGAAACAGAGTAGGTCGGGTACAAACAGTTATCAGTTAGATCGAAAGTGATGCGTTTGAACGTGATGCGAGTGAATGCGTTGGTTGACAGAACGTTGGTTGACTGAACCGCGTTGGTTGACTCAACCGCGTTGGTTGACTCAACCGCGTTGGTTGAGTCAACCGCGTTGGTTGACTCAACCGCGTTGGTTGAATGAAGTTTGTAGACTGAACGATGACTGAACGGTGGACTGCACGCATTTGGCAGTGCTCAGGGATTTTATAACCTAGGTAGAGGGGAGCAGACGTTTTGGAACTCTTGTGAAAACACAATAAACCGCGAGAGTTTATTAAACTTGGAGGGATGGAATGGAAGAGCGAAGTCAGTTATGATACAATGACCTTAGGTCGTTGCCACAGGGGGTTAATGGTATCAGTACACAGATGTAGGGATAACTAACCAGGTGTAGGGACTACCCAGGTATGCTAACGGGACGTGACGTTCAACAACCTCAAGGTGGTTGAACTGGCAGTGAAAGGGAATTTTATGAGGAAGCGTATTTTATTTTTGTTATTTTATTATTTGTTTTCGCGGTGTGAGGTTACGGCCGAACATGGTTCGGGGGCCAGCGAAGGATAACGGAAGTCACAAGGGGTATGGTAATGCGGCCTAAGGGCCATCGAAAATGTGGTAGGTCGTCGTCCATGATGAGGACGACCTCCCCAACGGCGGGGGATTCAGTGGACGCTGTATGAGGAAGTGACCGGGAGTAAGAATTTGTAGGACGGCTGGGGATGAGGAGAGAGAGGCCTAGAATTTAGGATCCCTTCGGTTTTTGCGATTATTGGAGAGAGTTCGATAAAGTACAACACGCTGTGGGAAGTACGGAATTTTCAGGGATTAATGAGAGTTCGATAAAGTACAACACGCTGTGGGAAGTACGGAACTTTCAGGGATTAATGAGAGAGTTCGATAAAGTACAACACGCTGTGGGAAGTACGGAACTTTCAGGGATTAATGGGAGTTCGATAAAGTACAACACGCTGTGGGAAGTACGGAATTTTCAGGGATTAATGGAGAGTTCGATAAAGTACAACACGCTGTGGGAAGTACGGAATTTTCAGGGATTAATGAGAGAGTTCGATAGAATACAACACGCTGTGGGAAGTACGGAACTTTCAGGGATTAATGGGAGTTCGATAAAGTACAACACGCTGTGGGAAGTACGGAATTTTCAGGGATTAATGAGAGAGTTCGATAGAATACAACACGCTGTGGGAAGTACGGAATTTTCAGGGATTAATGCGAGAGTTCGATAAAGTACAACACGCTGTGGGAAGTACGGAATTTTCAGGGATTAATGAGAGAGTTCGATAGAAGACAACACGCTGTGGGAAGTACGGAATTTTCAGGGATTAATGAGAGAGTTCGATAGAATACAACACGCTGTGGGAAGTACGGAATTTTCAGGGATTAATGCGAGAGTTCGATAAAGTACAACACGCTGTGGGAAGTACGGAATTTTCAGGGATTAATGAGAGAGTTCGATAGAAGACAACACGCTGTGGGAAGTACGGAATTTTCAGGGATTAATGAGAGAGTTCGATAAAGTACAACACGCTGTGGGAAGTACGGAATTTTCAGGGATTAATGAGAGAGTTCGATAAAGTACAACACGCTGTGGGAAGTACGGAGTTTTCAGGGAACGATTTTATTAATGAGAGAGTTTGATTAGTTTGAGTTTTATTAAAGGAAAGATTATTCGATAATGAGGGCTCCGTCCAGTCTAGTTATCAAGCATTGAGAGCGATATGATCATCGAAGCGTTGGTCTTTAAAATTGTGAAAAGTCAAAAAACGGGGATGGTTGTGATGAGCACTGCCAGTGTTTTCAAATCACTATAAGTATTCGAACTAAAATCTGACTGAGAACTGTTTGTACTTACAGTACGCGACGGTGGGGGCAGAGAGGCGGCGCGTTCGTTGAGGAGCTTTTTCCAGGCAGTGAGGTGTTTGTGTAGACGGCCCGTGATGACTTCGACGATTTTCAGTAAGTCCTTGGTGAGGGGTCGGACTTCCGTGCTGATGGTTTGGTAGTTGGAGCACCATGACGAATAGACATTTTGTTTCGTTGACATTTTGTTTCGATGTGGGAGAGCAGTTGGATGATGACGGATGATGTTGGATAAGTTGCATCAAGAGTTGACTTGGATTTCACTGTCAACCCTTGCCTGATTCATTCCCGGGTTTCGGCACCAAAATGTAGGGGCTGATTGCTCTACCAACGGGAAGATCAGGGATGAAATGAGAAGGCAGTCATTTTAACTTCGATGGCTGATATATATTTACAGATGAATGTGCGCGTTATGAAATGTCGATGTGTACAGGTTAATGAATAGATGAACGATTGTAGAAAAATACAGGTTTACGTAGAGTGAATGCACTTGAACACACGAGGGGTTACTACACTGAGGAGACTTGAGTCACTTGAAACAGAGTAGGTCGGGTACAAACAGTTATCAGTTAGATCGAAAGTGATGCGTTTGAACGTGATGCGAGTGAATGCGTTGGTTGACAGAACGTTGGTTGACTCAACCGCGTTGGTTGAATGAAGTTTGTAGACTGAACGATGACTGAACGGTGGACTGCACGCATTTGGCAGTGCTCAGGGATTTTATAACCTAGGTAGAGGGGAGCAGACGTTTTGGAACTCTTGTGAAAACACAATAAACCGCGAGAGTTTATTAAACTTGGAGGGATGGAATGGAAGAGCGAAGTCAGTTATGATACAATGACCTTAGGTCGTTGCCACAGGGGGTTAATGGTATCAGTACACAGATGTAGGGATAACTAACCAGGTGTAGGGACTACCCAGGTATGCTAACGGGACGTGACGTTCAACAACCTCAAGGTGGTTGAACTGGCAGTGAAAGGGAATTTTATGAGGAAGCGTATTTTATTTTTGTTATTTTATTATTTGTTTTCGCGGTGTGAGGTTACGGCCGAACACTCCCATTCTTGTGGTAGTGTGTTACAAGGGCAAGGGCAAGGCGTACTACGAGCAGCAGTATGATAAGCGACAGAAACGAGTAGATTAAAAAGGCGTCTGTTGATGAACGTTTTGTGGCAAAAAACAGCACGTTTTTCACTGTAACCAAAGGTTCTGTATCGTTGTAGACCTTGGTGGTGGTGGTGGTGTTGCTGGTAGAGTTAAGCAGGGAGAAACGCTTGCAAAGCTCACCCAAGCGTTGTCCGACTTCCAATGGTATGCCTGTAGTTAGCTGGCTAAACCCTTCTGCAAGATCCTCTAGTGGGTGGGTGCCACAGTCCATGCCCGTTGAGCAACTGACGTCCCCTCAGTGTTTCAGCTCCTCATAAAAGCACAAGGGTCGTGGGGATGAAGGTGGGGAAATTACCTCAGGGGGAGGGATGGCCAAAAAGGTACCCCCTCCACATGACGTCAAATCCCTCATTTTGTCCAGGACAGCGTCGACTGTAGCCATTAAGCTTATCAAATTAGACGTTGCTTTGGCATTCAATGTGATGCTGTGAGGTTCCCTGTGCAAAAGACGGTCCAACCAGCTTGGGTAGTAGCTCAGAATCAGTTGTTGTTGAGGTGTGGTCGAGGCAGTCATATAGGATCCTTGGAAAAATGTAGTGTCCGCCTTACGGTCAGCCAGAGGTAACTTGTGGCTCAGCAATTCCCAATCACCAGTACTAATGTAAAAGGGGGGGTTGGATGTTGTACGTTTTGAACTAATCATCACAACAGTTGTAGTTATATCCGAGAGTCCCACCACCAACTGCAGCTTCCTGACTCTATCCACAACGAACACACTTGTGAGCATTAAGGACTCCATGGTAATGGTGGTAGCAAAACGACTGACTCGGATGAATTTTGAGGCACGCTATATAGCAACTATCCCTTCCTTGGCCACTCTACATTACCCTCCTCTTCCCACGTATCGTGCTCAGGGCCAAATCCAAGCCAACGAACCCGCACCTTACCCCCTCTCCTTGCAACAATCTTCTCCACCAGATATTGGTCTGGGAAAGATGTAACCTTCAACTCCTCCTCATAAAATCTGCCTATAACCGGTTTGTCATAGACATCTTTTAGATAATATGTAGGTACCTCCCCACCACGCACTCTGGTTACAATAAATTGCTCGTTGGTCCAGTTGGGAAGATATGATTTGGCAAAAACATGTTTCAACTTGCTGATTCGTACACGGTCACCCACTTTGAAACGAGGCTTGCGCAACTTCACTGATGTAGGGAACAGCCTTCGAATGATTTTTTGTTCATCACGTTTGGTCACGTCTGCTGGTTTCATTTTAATACTGCGATGGTATCTATTATTGTAGCGGTTCAAAAGCGCTGGAAGTATAGCAACCCATTTATAGTTGCCCTGCACACTAAACTCCAAAAACATCATATCCTTGAGCGTTCGATTCCACCGCTCCACCAGCCAAGCTTTCCCCTGGGTCGAATACAAATTTATGCCACGACTTTGCAAAAGTGCCTTGGTGTATGAGTTGTAGAATTCAGTTCCTTTGTCCGTTTGAAAGTGGCGAGGAGTGTAACCGCCTGTAGAGTCGAGAATACGTTTAAGGGCCTGTGACACTTCTACACCAGTTTTAGTGCGTAAAGGTTCTGCCCAACCCTTCTTTGATCCAGCATCAATCACTGTGAGAAGGTATTTGTAGCCCCTGTCAGGGTACATACTTAAATCCACAAGATCTCCCTGCCACAAATCGTCTAAAACTCCCTTAATCAATATTCTCGCAGTTTTGTAGTGCCTCCTCTTCGGTTTATGGACCTCCTTGGCTAGGCTTCTTTTTAGGCTCATAGTGCTGGTCCAGATACGCCAATGTAACGAAATCCTGTGGAGAAACGGGAAATGAAGTGCTGAGGAGACGGTGGGAGCCAAAGTGTAGAGACCAAGTTTTAGAATCCTTTTTATATGGTAAAGAGTCGAGGGTCACTGCGTCCATACCATTGATTGGAGCCCCCACATGGATTAAACGTTTATAACCTGCATCGATAACATGTGGCTTTGACGTTACGACGTTCAATTTTGTGACGGCAGTCTCCACTTGTTTATCCAATGAAGCCATCGCATCGTTAACCTTTTCTTTCACTATTGCAGAAACCTGTGACTTTAACGCTGTTTCCAAAGCAACAATCTTATCGTCAATCAACTTTTTCACTAGTGCAGACATCTTCTCCTCCTCTTCCTCTCCGCCACCAACAGAGCGAGGGGAAGTACCACCCTGAGAACCAAACCTGCTGACTGCCAACATGTTAATGATCCCTTAAACGATGATATCCAACTCTTTCAACTCCTCGAGTATAGAGTAGATTTCAGGGTCGTGAGCAGTATGTCCAGCGTTTTTAGAAGCAAGCAGCAAGCGTAGACGGTCTACAAGTTCGTTAGGATCGTCGAAATAGACATACCTTGGTTCAGCTGGTGTTGACCTCACAAAACCCTTCCCCTTTGCTGATGGTTTTGCAACATATGGAGCGAGTAGTTCCTTTAGCAAGTATTTATATTTGTATCCACTCGTGTTTAGTGATCTAAACTTTGAATAGCCCTGATGGGCAACGTTGCTATGCCAAACCAAGTCTCTGTAATTAGCACGATCTTCCGGGGTATATGTTCCAGGTTTCGGCATTTTCAGAAATAGTAAATCTAGCAACCCTTCTGTCACTGGAAACTGTAATTTATCCCCGAGATATATGTAATCGCGATCCATCGTTAAAATATCAGATCCTAAAGTTAGCTTCCCATTAGCATTTACTTTAGGTCCATAGACTTTGTCCATGTCAGGTGTTACAACACCCGTAAGTAGAGCTCGTAAGTATGGTCTCGAGTATATGTTAAACTTACGTAAGCTCTTATCGAGTTCGCTTTTACCTTCGGGAGTGTTCACAACTCGTTCCAATTCACGATGATAAGAAGTAGGAGTAGTACTCGTAGTAGGCTGCAACACGTTTTTGGGCGTGCTGCTGGACACGGGTGTTTGATGAACCGAAACAGAGGGGTTTGAAATAAACAGTTCGGAGCCATCAGGTTCTGTTTTGACAAAGTCACCTTCGAGATTAGCAAACGGATCTTCTTCAGTTTCACTACTCACTGGGGGTTTCAGCTTTTGAGTCGTCGCCCTATAGTTGACAACTTTTCGACGCCTTTTTTTAGTTTTGAAAACGGGTAGACCCGTCGGTGGTGGCGGTGGTGGTGTTGCTGTAACTGGAGGAGCTGTAGCTGAAGATGGTTTGAAAATATCCTTCAAGGGTTCAAGCAATGACGTTGTATCGAGTCTAGTTTGAAACTGTCCTCTTTTAAGCAGTTTGTACTTGTCTCTAACAGCTTTTTGAGCTTTAACGAGCCTCGTTGTGATACGTCGTTGCTCCTCCTGTAATTTCATCTCAACTGTCTTGAAAGGCTACACCTCGGGCATTATATACGTGTCAAACCCCATTCTGTAGCGTCCATTGTTCAAACTACCTTCCTTATCCACGACTAAAAACGAATCCTGGGCCCAACAATAATTGCACATCTCTTTAAATGAAGCGAAATCCATATCACCCTGCACGTGATCGTCGTAAATGTGTCGAATGTTCAAGGTGTCCATTTTGAATAGTACCAGCATATTAAGATTAATTCGTATCAGATTTTTGGGAACCAACACATAACTGTGAGCGCAGAAAAATATGTCGAGTGCAAAATGACGAGACATTGCAAAATATTCTCTCAAAACCTGGTAGTCTCCCGTTATGATATCATCGAAAATAACTATCGAACGAGGCTTGATTTCATCAGGTCTCAATAGCACGACTTGACCGTCTATGGGGGAAGGACCAAATGAGTAGAAACCGATTTTAGGAGCGAGAGGCTCTAATACCCTCCTTAGAAATTTATACTTTTCCTGATTTAAAGTTCTACAAAATAAGTAGACATTTTCGTATCTAAGCCCGTTTGGATGTAATAGTAGAGACAAAATACTGCATGTCTTCCCACTACCCGAAGGTCCACAAACAATTGCTCTTATAGGATTTTTACCAAACAATGGTCCATGGGGTAGATACACAGTGCTTGCACCACCATTTCCCAACTCTTGTTTGGCTAATTCAGCATCGTCACTAACCTCCAAATGAACATGTTGCTTTACAAAACGCATGATGACAACTGGGCTTTACACACTGCTAGCAAACTTTATATATATACGTACAAGTATTTGTAATATTATATGGAGCTGAAATAAAACGATCGTATTCAAGTTTAGGTCAATTTTTATTAAGTTTTCACTCCCAAGTTTCCTCGCTCGAGCTACCCCCCCACTGGTAGCTTCTCACAGGAATATATCCTGGGAAGGGCGGCCGCTCCTCCGTCGCCTCCTGGGCCAGGGCAGCCATGGTTTCTAGGAGAGCCTTCCTGCGCGAGGCCTCGGCCAACTGCTGACACTTCCAGCACTTCAAGGTGTGGTTGTGGTAGCGAGTAGCTTTAACCCAGCTAGCCGGGTTCAGAGGACACACAATGAATTGATCGCCACATACATCATAGACCTTGCAGCCGCTTGAATTTGTGAAGAGATATTTCACGTTTCTAAAAAAAAAATTAATTGGTCACAATAGCAACTATGGTATATTTCCCAATGGCTGTTTCACCTATTACGACTAAGTACGATGACATATGGCAAAATAAAAGAGTCACCCCCACCTAATACAATTTTTGTCTGTGAAGTGAGCGAGAGAAAGAGATGTTTGTTCCTCTACTGTGGTGATTTGGTCTCAACCGGTATCGCTAGAGCCCCCCTCCTCCCTTTTCTCCTCCTCAGCATCATCTTTAACCTCCAACTGAATGTCTTGCTGTACAAGCCTCATACTTGGTACTAAACGGGGATATGATGGGATGGGGCTTATATAGAAGAAGGTTTATATATTATATAGAAGAAGAAGAAACAACTTTTCAAGGTTCAATCAATTTTATTTTTCACATTCCACGTCGTACAATTCCAGACAATGGTGAATAAGTAAAAAGGCTATCTTGTAACATTAGACAATATGCCGAAGTGTTTGCTGGGATCGGATGATTGGTCTCAAAGTCGATACGGATGTCCAATACGTTGTTTCCTGTGCTTGATTCAATTTGATGGCTGCAATCGATAATCACAATCGGCGCAGTGGCTATAAACTCCTCGTACGTCATCATAGGCTCGGACCACTCCTTGGAGTAGTACGATTGTTGGAAATCCATGTACATTTGATAAAGTAAGGCCACACGCTTATTATCAAAATCCAGGTTCATTCTGCTGTAGGGAAATACTTGAGAGCCGATGTGAAGGCGTAGATTCGTCAATTTACAGTGGTCGAATAAGGCAGCATTTTTGTTGACATCCTTTTGGCGATCAGTTTGCAGTGCAAACAGAACGTAGCGAGGTTTTTCCAAATCGGTGCTGTTTTTAACGGTCCAAGAAAACTCCTTGTTGGTCGGTAGTGAGGGGAAAACGGACAAGTTCCAACTTCTAAAGCCCATAGTAATTGGTTCATTTTTCCCGAGTAAGGAGAGCAGATTTACCTTTTCCCTGTCGGATGGTGTGATGTATGGTAAATACCAGACCATTTTGCTAAATGTCACATCAGGGGTCCCGGTCGATAGTGGTGACGATGGTGTAACATCAGCCGGTGGCAAACGTGGTACAATCATGTTGGCATTTGACGCGGACCTGTTGAGTACGAGTTCCATCCGAACATTTACCAAAATTTGGCGATAGTCCTCGGCAAAACCCAATAATGTGTTTAATGGGATGCAAGCGGAAAATTTTCCATTTGCTGCGTCAACACAAGGGTTTAATGCCACTTTTGAGGATGGAAGCATCCAACCAGCTTGATGGAGTCCATCAATAGCTGCTTTACTGTAGCTGGCATACGCTTTCATGGTCGAAGATATTCCGGGATAATTCGTTCGGTCTACTATTTCGCCATTTACCAACAACTTTATCTCATCAAACGCCTGTGCGATAGCATTAGGCGCGAGAGTGAATCTGTCATTTTTTGACAAAGTCCCTTCAACGTACAAATAGCTTTTCGATACAAGCACATATTCACCCGGTTGTGAAAATGGGAACCTGATTTCATCTGAAACGCCATATCTGGCAGAAGCATAAGGCTCATGTGGATGGTATTCGAATCTGTACAACCTTTCATCGAATTCTGGTTGTCGATCAATGTCCAACATGATTCTGTGGTGGTGGTGTAGTGTTCACAACAAATCCCAAACTCTGGAGAAATCGAATATTTTCTGGTGTAAGCCTCTTCTTGAACTGACCTTTGCCACCGTTGTCTCTCCCAACTGGACTGAAGCTAGTTGCAAGTGTGTGGTCCTTTTTATATGCTCTGGGATGATGGTGATGATTGAACACCAGCATATTGAATGGTAGTGGGTAGATGAGCAGTTTGAGTTTTATATCCTCCTTCTGAAATGAAGTCGAATTGAAATTAGCTCATCTCGAAAATTGACCAGCCTACCATCTTGATCAATTACTTGGACCGTAATCTCATCGAGCCTGTCCGTAATTACCGGGTGATAAGTAACGCTCGTTACCGTTTCCGTCAAACGATACCCCGGTGCAACGCTTGGTGTAAATTGATACACCACGTGCGATGTTTGTCCATTGCGGTAGTCCCCTTCACAACATGATACAGTCACTCCGATATTTGTCACATTAAAAACGTGAATCACATCGCTCGACCAATTCCATTTATTGCTCGGCATGTCCTGCTCCGGTTTAAATCCCAAAAGCGTCGAAAATGAGGTTTCCCTTGCGAAATCGATTCGTTTCGAACATTTTATTCCGCACTTGAGCGTGTTTAGATTAACCTTCAACTCGAAATCAATACCAAGGGCTTTCAATTCTGACGTTAGTAATCGACTCAAATCGTCCAACTCATAGGTTCCTGTTGCTAGCACGAGGGCGGTTCCAGTGTACAAATAATGTTGCGTTCCAGCAACTAGCTCAACCCCCTTCACATATTTCTTCAAGCTAGCTGACCAGGACCGCTTCAGGGGTCTATCAGCTGTGTAAGATGCAAATGCCGAAGCCTCCAGCACACGTCCCTTGTTGAATCCCAAAGGTATCAATATCGAATCATCTGCCGAGTTGAACAGCGTCTTTGTTTCTGTTTTAAGTACAACGTGGTTGTTGAAAAACCCCACTTTTATACCGGTATTAATCTTTTTCAATAATGGCTCGATTTCGTTGTCATCGACGAACCGTCCACCTATGTTGAGTACCTCAAGCCCACTTTCATCCAATAAGTATAAGGTCGAGTTTTCCCCTTCGACTAGGTTGGGTATTGAAAAATACGAGTCAAACGACGTCAGGCCAGCTTCCCACTCACCACCTCCACCCTCGAGTTCAATGGGTGGGAAAAATGAAGAACATAACTCACTTTTTCGTCCAGTGAGTGTGACTGTAAACGACGACATGCTGCCTCCAACTGATCAGGTCCCCTTTAGGTTCGAGAATTTTTATAGTTTTCCGAAATCGCCCAAAGGAACAAAAAGCACAAATGTCCACAAATGATGCTGTTGTACGTTTGCAACGTACTAGTGTTGTAGTACACATCTTTACAGCGGCGGTCAAAGTATTGTTTCCATTCCAAGGGCGGCTCCAAGTTGCCATAACTATCGAAATAGTATACTGCTCCGTCATTCAACCAGTATGCAGTCCAATGGGTTCCATCGTGACCAGTGGCGCTAGAGTCCAAGTTAATAATTGCAGATTCAGGTTCCTTGATGGGTCTGATTGGGACTTCATCCCTCATTCTCACTCCGATAAAACCGACAATTTTAGCCCGTGCACAGAGTCCTTCCAAATCTACATTATTCAAAGCTCGTTTTGGAAGGACAACGTCTAGTTTTTTGACTGCATGGACACCGAGGCACGTCCCCCCTTGTACGGCCGAATGTACAGCCCCCTCCCCTGCATCGCTGGCCTCTTCCTGGAGGCATGTGCTTGCCTACCGCCCATGCCAGCTCCTCTTTTATATGGGCGAATGTAGAGACCTCTTCCACCAGCCTGCTGCTGCGTACGTTGTGCTTCCAGCTGTCGATTGTGTCTGCGAGTCTCGTCCAAATCTTCTGCAGAGCGTTTTGCGTCTATCACGGTCTTTGCTACAGCAGCGCCCCCACCCACTAGACCACCAAGTGCTGTTATAAATGGTATGGCGGCCATCAGGGCGGGAAGAAAACCACCCTTTTTTATATTAAGGTGGCTCCTTCTTACCCCTCTATGAAGTATTTTCCTCTTCCTCCTTGTAGTTACTGCGGGCTTTTTCCTTGTATGCTGCTGCAACTGCTGCCGCTGCCGCCGCCTTTGGTGCAAAGTGGGGTGGTGCATGCCTGAACCTGTTGATGTCTTCAATTTCATCGCGTTAACTACTAGCCAGGCAGCAAGGCGTTCTGATAGTGGGAATTTTTTGTCACTAGCTATATTCCAAGCTCCAAATTCCAACCGTTTATCGGCTTCGTATCTTTTTTGATCGTCTTTAGTTGTATGATATGTTTGATCGTGGGCAAAGCATAAACTGTCCAACGAATTAAAACCTCTTTGTCCTAATGCTTTACGTTTTTCAAAGTCAGTGCCTGGCCCGCAATATTGATAATTTCTCGTTAGATGTAATTCAACAGGCAACTTGTCTATAAGGCGATTAAATAGACCACGTCCTCCTTTACGCTTGGCTGTTTTGATCATACTGACATGGCCTAGAGCATTTACGGCTTATATAGCAACATAAAAGACGCCATCCAACACGATTTTTTGAGAGATTTCTCGCCATTACGGTGATAATTCACCCTCATCAGAGTCAGGAGATTTTGCCATAAAATGTCCCCACGCTAATGTGTGTACCCCGTCCTTCAATTGGATTCGCTTGTCATCCTCATTTGAAAGGCAGAGTTTTTGTTGATGTACAGTGTACAGCTGATGCTTGCGTGAGCGAATTGCGTTGAATTTCATATATAAATGGGCACCATCCTCAGATATTTGGATGCCTTTGCTACATTC
Organism: Stenodema calcarata; assembly: GCA_963920205.1. Taxonomy (NCBI): domain Eukaryota; kingdom Metazoa; phylum Arthropoda; class Insecta; order Hemiptera; family Miridae; genus Stenodema; species Stenodema calcarata. The sequence goes on from OY986048.1 coordinate 22,248,247, forward strand.
CCCCACCATATTTTGTGCATTTGAAAACAAAATATTTTTAAAGTGGCTAAAAGTTAGCTTATTCCGAACTGTGTGTTTTGGAGTTCCCTTGCTTTTCTTTATCGTAGTTTCCCTACCATCTTCACCCTCAGCTACTCGTATCGAGTACATTTTCGCTCGTAGTGCCACAAACTCGAGCATTTTTTTACCTTGCATTTCATCTTTGAAAAATCCAGTCTGACAATGATACTGAGGGCTGTAATACTTGCTGGTTACGGGTAATTCGGAAAAATCAAAATGCTCGCGTAATTTGGGATTTTCTAAAACTTCCTGCCTCCAATCCCTGCCATACGTTTTTATTCTGTAAACTAACGAATCCGTATCGGTGTAGCATAGTTCGAGTCTTGGACTGCCATAATGAGCCTTCATAACCTTGTAATGGAAAGAGAGCATATGTGCCTTTGAAAGATCTAGAATAGCTGCCCCTGCAGAAATGGGGCTTGAAAGTACGACTTCCTCCTTAACAAGCTGAATGCCAATTACATCCTGACCAAATGATGTATGTCTTATGTAATTAGGGGAATTTATTAGTTTTTTCGCCCTATCCCAGTCTGTTACTATTTTCATGTTCATATGCGCTCTAACATTTTGTATCAATTTCCCATAGTTTGCATTACACAAATATTTCAACATTTGGGATTGGGAGCGGTATTTAGCCAGTGCCCTTTTTTGATAATTAAATTCAATATAAGGCCGGATCCATGGGCTTTGTTTGAAACGTACCACTTCGTGCACTCGTGTGATCACAACACCTAAGCTAGCCAGCAGTTGTAGCAATCTATAATGAACAACAAAACTTGTCTGCTTTTCAAGCGTTCCCACCAGTTTTGTGCACTTTGAGCCTGGAATTAGCTTGTGGTTAATGACGGGTGGGAAATCATTAAATGTCTTGTGGAGGTGGGGTGGTGTAACTAAACTAACATTAGCTAAATATCCATAAGGGGATTCATCACTTATGCTAAGAAGGTCAACAGCTGTTGATGGAATGTACTCAAAATCTGATATAGGCAAATAGTTTTTCATACAGTGGGCATAGAGCCCGTTTGCGTCTATATAACATAATTCGTACAATTCATCCGAGCTAGCGTGTCTAAGGGACGCAGCGCAGTACCCACCACGAATTGACCGTTCAAAAAGGCTGTAAATTGTATCATCGGTTATTAGTTGAATTTCCACGGATGTTAAACTAAGCATTGCCTGCTGAGCGATACCTGGTAGAGAGTACAGATGAAATGGATCTAGTCTATATTCCGATAAGAGCATTTCCATGCGGAAGTTTTGGAAAAATTCTGCTAGTAACAGAACATCAGATATTAAGTAAAGATCAGCTAGTTGGCCCAGGGTTTTCACACCAAATGTATCCCATATTAATTTGACTCTATCGTACTTTTCCTGTGCAATATCCTGCTCATACAGCTCTGAGAAAAATTCCTTTTTAGAAGGGAGTGTGGTTTGTTCAAGTTTTGATATATCATCTAAATAGTCGTAACAAAATGTGGATTTTTTAGATAGTAACTCTACATGGTGAGGGTTGGGGTAATGTTGGGGTATTATTGTTAATTGCTCGGGCTCTAGTGTTTGAGTTAAAACATCCAGGCTATTGGACATGAAGCGGAATGAGTCTATAAATCTTAGCTTTATTGAACAATCCCCCTTATCATGGTAGATTTGTTTTGTAATTGAAATAAAAGTTTCCTCATTGTGAGGTAAAACATCAACTTTTCCAGCAATTTTGGATAAATTTTGAACGACAAATTTAAAGTCGTACGAACTGCCAGAATGAAACACAACCGGGACATAGTTCGGCGTTTTAGCCATCAAATTGCATTTATTATGTGCCGCTCCTCTATATTCCGATGAGAAGTGATCATGGTCACGAACTTTATCACATGGCTCCAAAGCCTCGTTACACAAATGACAAATTGTTGCAAGTTCGTGGTGTAGTTTTTGTAATTCGCTCATTTCAGCCATGGGCTTTTTGTTTGCAAAGAAACAGTCCATAAGATCGTTGGCAAGTCTGGCTAGGGTTTTTACCATATGCTCATCAGCATCCCTACCAGTGTATGTGAGGACCCTATTGAATTTTGGGTGTTCTTTGTACAAATCAGTTGCAACATATATACCATAGCTGTACATTTTATGTTTTTGGTACGCGAGCAAACTATTCGTTTTCCATTCAGGCTGATGTTTGTCCAGGCGTATAAGAATTGATTCCACATCGGCATATATGACTACTGGTAATTTAATCCTATATTGAAAGTGTTTAAATTTGAGTTTTGCCTTGTCGCCTTCAGGCATTACTGTTCGGGATATTGTACCATTGTTGAAATTACAAAATGTTTTATGTTTTTCCATTCTTTGCTCCTTTGTGGTTGTCTGATCATCACTGTAATCTTGGTAGTATGTAAAACATTTTTTGCATATCACGATAGAATTTCTATTTTTAGTTAGCTGGGTTTTAACTAGTTTTTCGAAATTTGTTATACGTATTACATGTGGTGAGTGGCTGTCACCATCTAAAAGTAGCAGATCTTTGTGGTCGGGATGTTCTACCTTGGATATGCGTAATGGGAATATTTTTGAGCCCTGCCCTATGGAATATACGTTTATTGACACCTGCGGGTTTTGCTTTTCAAACAGTGTTATCTGAGATAAGGGGGTTGGAAATTTTATTTGATCGAACACGTAGTTTGTGGTTGAATTTAGTGCTACAGCGTGATAAAAACATTTTTGATCTGTAACAATCTGTCTAGAATCTACTGCACCAGTTTTTTTTAACCAATCTGGAACTGCTTCAAATATTTGTCCTACACTTAATGGGGTGTACTTGGCCAAGCTTAGAACCATTCCACAAACAGAAACAAATGACCAACCTGAGCCTTTTTTTTCATGTTCATCCGATTGGTTTAAAATGGATTCAATGATTGATTCGAGATGTCCCACAATATCAGACTCGGGATAAATTGGCACACTCTTGTGGGAAAACGTTCTTTCAGCCTCCTCCCCTGTTTTAGGATGCTCGTATAGGCAGTCGACTGAAATATGAATTTTAATGGAACTCCACATTTTTTTATGATTTTGTATTTTCAGATAGAGTCGCTCGATGTTTTGCTCCAAAAAGTCGGCTAGTGTTATAGCATGGTCTTCATTTGCTAGATAGTAGCTTTTGAGATTGTTGCTGAAATGTGACTCGATTAGAGTGAATTCATCACTTGCCTGATTCAAGTTACTGATTTTGGCGTCAAATCTCTCTTGGCTTATTTGTTTGTCTCTTTTGGATTTATCTATACATTGTTTTTCGTGGCTTTCCTTAAACAATTTAGACATGGCTGGTTTATGGCAAACTTTACACGAGTATATTTTGCACATTTGTTTGGCTTTATGTAGATTGAGGTATCTCATTGACACATATGATTTTCCACATATCAAACATTCATATTTGGTATTGACTTTTTCGTCCCCATGACTTACTATTTTCATAAGTTTACCATACTGCCTGCCATTACAAATTACAGTTGGCCTCGCATTGCTAGCACAATTTTTTAAATGTTTGTAAAATTCGACAGTGTTTCGAAAGGTTCTTTGGCATATAGTGCATGATTTTTGAATGCATATTCCAGCGTTTATGTGCTGTACTATAGTCTCCCTATGTCTAGAAGTGGTGGAACACTTTGAACAGGCATACTTGGGTTCGGGGATCCCGCTGCTGGCTGCTGCAGAGTTCATTTTACTGGGGAGGGGTGGAGAACAGTGGTTACTGAATGATGGCAGAATGTACTCTTGGCTCCAGTGCAGGAGCTTTTATAGAACCGATCCCTACTCTCCAACCTTCTCTCCCCCACAGGACTACCACCCCACCATGGACTTACCACTACCACCTTGTGATCTGAGAGAGTATATAAACCGAGCTTTCTGCTCTATGGTCACACAACAACCATGTCTGGAAACTTGTGAGTAGCTTCCCACTGCCTATGAACATTTACTGAGATTGTGAATTTGATGGGAATAAAACCCTATATAAAATATTTAAAATTTATTTATTTATTTATTTTTTTTTATATTAGTAATTGCAATAAATTATATAAAATTTCGAGTTCACTCTCGAGGAACTCTATTCTTTCTCTGATTACCTGGAGCTCCTGAAACAAAAAAGAAAAACAAAAATTAGTTTAGTTGGGTTTTGAGGTGAAATTTTCAAGTCTAGGATTTTGGACTTGTGAATCATGGACCTATTTGAATTTGCTGTTTAGTGGACTTTATGTGATCCAATAGCAGTGGACCTTACTTGGCCACTATATATAACTGGACAACCTGGCAAAATGGTTCGGAAATTTTCATGAAATTCAATATTAATGATTTTCTGTGGCAGATATTTATGACTGCATTCTATGACATTGGTCAATATTTTCGGACACACCCCACACAATTCTGTAATTGTTACCATGGTTTGTGTGATAAAATGTGCTAGATGCTAGAGGTGTACTTCCATTCGGAATGTTTTGATTTATTAGATACTATTTTAATTTGATTTTTGAAATTTTTACCAAACATTTGATCTGATGGAATTGGCTAGGGCAAGAGTATACTAGATGTATGGGCAAATAGGGCTATTGATAATGCTATGGACTTTGAATATCTCTCTATGTACTTACATCATTATAGTCCACATTTGAGTGGGACGTGGGGGGTGAAGTGGGGGGCGGAGTGGTGGGCGGCGTGGTGGGCGGCGTGGGGGGTCCATACAGGTCCCCGTATGCTGGGGGGCTCTGGAGTGGGGTCGTGGGCCCCTGGGGTTCTGGGGTTGGGGGAACCCCAATTAGAAGTTGGAGCTCCTGCCCGAGGTTGTCAATAATCTGGAACATAAATACAAAACAAATAAGTTTAACGAACCATTTTTTCATTGCAGGCTTGCTACTCTCAACTCTAGGCCATTGGCTGAAGAAACCAGACGGCGGCCAATGGCGGAGCTCCAAATAAAAACACCTTTTAAGGTGATGAAAGTCAAATTCCATACCCACGAAGTATATGGGAGGAACATACTGCTGACATGTTTGGACATGCAAAAGGATGAGTCATTTTGTGTGTTTCTACCGAAACGATATGCTCTTGAACTCCAAGAAGCGGACTTTACAGATTATGATCCGGAGCTGACCCCGCTTTACTTTATGGTTGTAAAGCGGGCTGCGAAAACCTGCTACCTCAAATTTGGACCAAGCGAGAACTTGTAAAACTATTTTGTATTTTTGTATCCTGTAATTTTTTTTTTTTTTTAAATATATTTTTATACAGCCTAATTGTCTTGTTTATTGCACCAGCAATCATAAGAATTTGAAACAAAGCTCATAGTTGTGAATTGGAGTTGATAACATCAATTTGGATATTGCCTTACTGTCATTTAAAATAGCTGACCAATTTTTATAGGCGGTACTAGTTGAATGAATTTCTTAGGGGTGCTAGCACCACTTGTTGGTTGCCAAGTGCATTTAGTAAGTAGTGGTTTATTATGATAGAGAACTAGGGCTAGAGCTTTAAATTGCATTTGAAAAAGATATTGAGAAATACTCACTGTGACTGTATAGCTCATTGTGAAGTTTGTACTTTAGATGGAACATGCGTGGGTTTATATACAAACTCATACGAGGAAATTAAGGGACAAAAATTCACTTATTTTGTTAGGCGCCCTTGCCAATTGGAATGCATACGCAAAGCGGGCGGGAACCCTGCCTGTTTTCACAGTCAAGTTCATCAAACTTGATCTTTAATAACAAGGAAGGTATTTGGGAGTGCCCCAGTTGCATAATCGGCCTGAAGGCTGTCTCGGACGTTCCCTGCCCAGCGCAACTTGCACCTGGTTAAAGCTGTAATAAACACGACAACGTCTTGGTTCACGAAAAAATAATACTACTTACCTTATGGAGCCCTGGACTAGAGAGGCGCAAAAACTTGTCACACACAAATTGACGCACAATCACGAATACCTCACTTCCGGGTGTGGTTTATAACATAGCAATAGCTGGGAAAATGAGCGTTTCGCACCTCTGACGTCATGTACCGAGTAAAAAATTATGTGCGAGCCAATATTTGGGATCAAGTGAGCACCTGGCAATCGCCTTGATATCATTCATAGCACTAGGTGCGTGAATTAGAGTTTTGCACCTCCGACGTCACCCATCGAGTAAAAATTATTGTACGTATTTCAACTGACACAGGTGACGTCTGTTTACAAGGGAAAAAGCATCCGCGCACTTCCGCTTTTCGCTGCATGGAACAAGGCTTAAAAAGGATCCTCATTTGACCTCGTGCGATTATTTTTGTACAGGCTTAAATAGGCACAATTACCTCGTTTCACCCCCGTGCAAACATTTTTGTACAGGCTGAAAACGACTAAATAGGCAGGATGACGTCGTTTGACCTCGTGCGATTATTTTTGTACAACCGGAAGTACGCTCAATCGGCCGGATGACGTCACTTTACTTCCGTGCGATTATTTTTGTACAGGTTGCCACTACTATTGTATCTCGAGCTGTAGGGAAGTATCCAGACTTTCTCAAGATCCAGTTTGTTTTCATGAAAAAATCATTTAACAGGAAAACACTCCACCACTTTCTTCTGAACAAAATCAACCCGAAACTGGATTTTTCCTTTAAGCGCGGTGAATTTTTCTTTTAAATCTTTTTAAATTTAAATCTTTAAATTTTTCATTTTCAAGAATATTTTCGTTGGCCAATTTGATATTGTGGTCCATCATCAGAGATAAGTCTTCAGAACGTGACTCCAGTGCCCACGAGACAACCACCTCACTTCTGAGATGAGAAGCAGGGATTGTGAAGGCTTCCCATGTCATGACATAGTAATACAAAAAGTCTTGACTTTAACGGCCGCGCCGTTGTATAATTAATTAATAATTTGAACAGACTCATCCAAAACTTTCTTAAAAGAGGCATTCGTTTCATCGCTAAAGTATGTCTGTGAAGAACACAATCACTGCCACTGTAATTAGCGAATTTTCGAAGAAAATGTATTTTTAGATTTTTCTTTTATCCATGTAATCGTTCGAACCGTTGGGCCAGTCATAGCTTTTGCACCATCTGTGCACACGTCCAAGGAATTTCGTTCATTGTAAAAAAAAAAAAAAACCATCTAACAAACGGAATATTTCCTGGCCTCTTGTATTGCCAGGAAGTGGAGTATTCATACATCCGGAGGATTCATAGCGGACAAAAGCCAATAAAATTGTCAACCCCGCGATGTTTTTAGATTTGATGGAGGAAACCAGCTATTCCTTCACATCGCTTGAAACAAGTTTAATTGGCACTGATGTCACAAGTTTAATTGCTTTATAGTCAAGCATGCAAGAGACAACATCACTAACATACGGTTTTATAAGGGCGACGGAATGAGCTTTAGCTGCCTGTGCCACTCGATAACTTACCAAATATAATACTTTTAAAGAATTTTCATTTACAGTTTTTGCGTGAGTTTTGATTAAGGTTTGATAAGCAGCCAGTTCAGTGTACTTCCTCTTGAAGTAACATCTGTTTTTCCCCGAGTTCCGGGTGTGTACCCTCAAAATGACGTCGCAGTTAAACTGGAACCATTGAACTGTTTAGAAGGACTCGCGCAAATAGCACACTGAGCTTTACCCTCGTTAGTCTCTACAAATCCCAAATCTAAATAAATATCGTTTTTTAATTACTCCACTTCCACTGGCTTTTTGAGCTGCAGCTATTTAGAGGCTTGTTAAATCTGTGAATGCTAGAACTTGCTGCAGTGCATCAACTGAAGAGTCATTTGGCTTGTCGTTCTCGACGGAAACTTGTTATTCAGGTGATGGAGTTGATGATTGCTTCCTCAGAGAACCCGACTTTAGCCACAGGTTCATATTGGATTGGGGTAAATATCTTATTATTGAAGAGACTTTGAATAGGTAGAACGCTCACGAAAGAAGTGTGAGCCTGACTGGGATTCTCAAGAAACAATGGCCCTGTCATAGACAACTGTGGAAAAATCCAAGGTGAACTAGAAACATCCAGCAGCAACAATTCTGAAATTTACGGGAAAGCGGCCGAAAGACCAGCCTAGTCCCGCCCTCCCGCCACACTATTTTACCCATCAACTTTTGTTTTCAGGATTCATTGTTATTATTTTATTATTATTTTTATTTTTTTTTTTTTTTCATTTGCAGTAAAACGAATTATTGAGTTTTTTATTGTATTTATTCTCTCTACGTTCGTATTACGTAAGAATTCAAAATTGCCAAAGTCATTACCTTATATAAAGGTGGAAACAGGGTAGATCCTGGAAACTACAGACCTATTTCTAAGCTCAGTGTACTATCAAAGGTTCTAGAAAAATTGATAAAACTATGTTTGTACAAATACCTCGAACAAAAAAAATATATTAACGCCTAGACAGTTTGGTTTTCCAAAAGGAAGGGGGGGTGGAAGAAGTATTGTTTGAGCTGACTAATGATTTACACAACTGTCGGAACAAAAAAGGATCCAAAGCAACTTTTAGTTCTGCTGGACCTTCGATTCTATAGATAGAGGTTTACTAATTGGTAGACTGAAAAAAATTGGTGTAACGGGGAAGAGCTTGCAGCGGTTTGCCAGCTACTTAACGGACAGGCAGCAAATAGTTTCCATCGAAAAAAAATCACGTGAAAACTTGCATAACAGTTACGGGGTGATTCAGGGTAGTACGTTGGCCGAAACATTGTTTTTGATTTATAAAATTTATAAATCAAAAACAATGTTTCGCCCAGTATCATCGGTGAACAGGTAAAATCTGCCAATCTGCCTTAACTATGTTATTGATATTTAATATCAATAACATAGTTAAGGCAGATCGGCAGATTTTACCTGTTCACCGATGATACTGCTTTGCTTGGGAGACTGCATATAATGACATGTCAACTTGTCTAGAGTTAGTGAATAGATGGCTGCAGTCAATCGTTCTGACCCTAAACCTAAATAAAACCAAATACTTAGCATTTGGCAATCCAAGCGATGTAAAACTTATTGCTCCAGATCTTCAACTACCTATACATTCCTGTTCCTTCCACGAGGATTTGCAGTTGTACCTCCTAGAAAGAGTTTCATCACAAAAGTATTTCGGGGTCATAATAGATGATGAACTATCGTGGGAACCCCATTTAGCAACTGTAGAAACATTTTTCCTCATGAAAAACTGAAACTAATCTACGATGCACTTATTCAGGGTTCGTGCCGATTTTCAATTTTCAATTTCCCTGACTTTTCCCTGATTTCCAGACCAAAAATTTCGATTTTTCCCTGACTTTTCACAACGTTTCAGGATCCTTTAAACAGTAACGTTTTGCATGAATCGAAAATTTTAGATGCGCAAATGAAGAAAAACAATATAAGGAACAAGTTTTTTTATTCATAAAAAAAACGAAGTTTAGGTACTTAAAACAAAGTAAGAGATAGAATCACAAGATAAAACACATAAAAGTTTTGAGTACGTGGTTTACATAAACCATACCTTACAAAGGTACTTTACAGTTTTTTTAAAGCAGGAATTAAGTACTAAATATATTAGGAACAATACCGTTCATAAAAGAACCTAGCCTATCTCGTTAAAACGCCGCGTTTGCGTCATCGGGGGCGGCTATCTGCTCAGTCCGGCTTTTCTTTCAGCCAATTATTCCAGCACCATAGGCCTTTGGTTGTCACTTCAAACAAACAGGCCGAATCACAATAACAAAACATAACTTAAAAGTCTTATTCCTAGACAGCCAGACGGCCAGCGCTGGCGGCGAAGCAAATGAAGCACCGGACGGTACCGAGCCTTTGCGAGGACGAGAACGCGGCGCGAAAATTCAACTGGTAAAGGGGTTTTCGACGCGTATCATGGATTTTTCGCAATTCTGCACCCGATTTGAGATTTTTCCCTGACCAAAATCCAATATCCCTGACTTTTCCATGACTTCCAGTGCCCATTTATATTTCCCTGACTTTTCCATGACTTCCCTGACTTCCCTGACCGGCACGAACCCTGTTATTTCAATCAGTTTTACAATATGGGATTTTAGTCTGGGGTGGCACAGGCCCGTCGTATCTTAAAAAGGTAATAAGCCTACAGAAACCAGTCTAAAACCTATCTGAAATGAGATTCAGAAAACCGATGCGGTGCTTTCTTGGTTAGTGGAGACAGTTGATTTGGAGAGGTTTTCGTCGAACAATTATACCTACCTATAAATTATACTTTCCTCTGAAAAATCACGTTTTTCTTGATTCAAACGTCATTTTCTACCTTAAAACTGCATTGCAAAACTTTTTTTTCATCAGGGAGATAGGAAATGTTGTGTTCTTTCTAACGGCGTAATTAGATTTGAATCTTCATGTAAATTAAGGGAGTTATGGCTATTTTAGTGTGATGAAGTCGAAAACACGAAAAAAAATCTTAAAATTGAAAAAAAAACTCAATTTTTTAGCTGAGTAAAAAACAATTGCACAGGACATTGTCGACCTGAAGTTAGCTGTAGAATCGATTCCAAATTCCTAGCCTGTGACCGTCACGAAATGAAACACCCCGTATTGATAGTTACTGGAATGATGCAGCCCTGTGAAAAAAATAAGTAAACCCCCTCAAAATTTGATGGTTTACGTTTCAAAATGCGTATGAAGGGGGGGGGGGGGGTAACTTGTTCAGAAATGGTGAAATGAAACAAATGAAACATTTACATTTCATAAAACATTATTTACAATTAATATGTGGGATTTCTACTTGAACCTACCGATGTCGGCAATAAATAATAACAGGATATACCTACCACCAAATTAGAACAAAACAATGCTGGTTTAATCAGCTGTTCCCCAGTATGACCATGGATCCGGCTTGCCGTCGTATAATTCACGCTCATGTTGACAACTGTTTAATGGCCCTCTACCTTTGAGCCTTTGGTTTGCTGGTTCAAATTTGCTGGTTTTCGTTGTAAGATACGCAGATTCAGACAATCGAATTTAAAAAAAACCGCGGGTCCGCACTATCCCCAGTTAGCGTTGTCCCAAAATTATGAAATTTGGTCCAAGGGTTTGGACCACCCTACAATGATCCTTGAAACTTTTCATGGCCCTACGTCATTAGAAAAGGGTTCACAATTAATTTTGAAATTTTGAAAACGTCGTATCTCGAAATTTAAATTTAAATTAGTTTTCAGTACACCATTTGAATAGAGTTCAGTTCAGAGAATCATTCAAGACCAATCGGAGCTGTCTACGACCAGCCGTTCGTTCACAATGAGGGCTGAAAGGTGGAGCAGATAAAAAATGCGCAGCCTGTCGGGTCAATGTACAATGTACATTGTACATACTGGGAAAGAGTTCATTCAAACAGCACATGGTTCTGAGGTATAGAGTTTTTTGTTCTGAGAAACTTTTTGTGTCAGGAGTCTTTTCAGTTTTTGGTTTATTGCCTTCAATAATAAACCATTGGACACGACCAAAGAAAAACGGAGGTATAGAGTGAGAGAGTCTATTTCCACTAAAATAATGAATACAATTGTTAAATCGATTTCGACGATTAGGTCATCATCAGTAACAAACATGAACTTGCGGTTTGTTGCATATGTTTTGTGCAAGAAGAAATATGCATAAACATATGGGTCATCTAGAAACCCTTTTTCACATGCGCGGCAGGAACGTCATATGGTGGTCATTTTTGGAAAGAAGGGCTCAAGGGCTACAACTTTTACCTCTGGCATTTTTTGCTCAGATCAACCGTTTAGGCAGGAAAGGCATTTGAGCCGTCCTAAAATGAACACCCTGTGTAGGGATGCAAATAAATAATCGATTAATGGGATAATCGATTGTTTCACGCCGATTAATCGGTTAATTTTAATATATGATAATCGGTTAATTTTAATATATGATAATTGGTTAATTTTAAAGTATGATTTTAATATAATATATTATTAAATAAAAAAATATTATTAATATAAAAATAATCGGCAGCTATCATCATATTATGATGATAGCTGCCGATTATTTTTATCAATCGCTTATCATTACTGATTAATCGATATTATTACTGATTGGTCGGTTTTCAAATACATCAGGACTTGATGCACTCTAATATGCTTAAATAATGGTTTCAAAACATCTAGATATATTCGAAAACCGATTACCTAATCAGTAATAATGATCGATTAATATAAATTAAGACAAACCGTCGTTGTTATTGTTGCGACATCCATGGATTGCTACCCCTGTGGGTGGGAGAGGAGGGGTGTCTAGATTTTACAATTATAGTCTACCGTTTCAAATGAAATTCGTTGACAATGGGATTTGAAAAATTAATGTTTTTTGAACCCTAGGTCAGTTCCTACGTCAGTTACTGCTCAAAGCGGGGCTGACGCTGACCCAAGAGCGGAACCGCTTGAAGGGTGATAACCTCTCAAAACTTTCATTTTTACGAGATGTCCGAAAACACTAGATACTGTTTTTAATATACAATTTTTAACGGTTCAATTTATGGAACACTCAATTTATAATAAAAAACTATTTTATGCAATTTTATTCGTTTTGGGATTCCTTTATCTTCATTAGCCTTGAACTTTAACAATAGGTCGTCAGCTACAGATGAAGAAAGCCATCGGAAAGAAAATAATTATGCGTTTGAAATAAGTATGTAAAAAATCGATTATTTGCTTTCGATTAGTCAAACATCGATTATTCCATACAGATTAATCGGTCACATCGATTATTAGCTTACGATTAATCACATGATGTTATAATCGATTATTTGGTTCCGATGTTGCATCCCTAACCCTGTATATGTGACATTCCAGACGATAACTCTCGGTAGGACTAAGATAAAAAGTTCAAATTCGCACAATAATTTCTTTTTTGGCAATCGAAAGGCTGAGTTCGTAGATAGGCTGAATAGGCCCACCCTAAGGGGGTTTTGGGGAGTTTTAAGGGGGGAAATAATACCCATAAATTCCAAACATGAAACAGTCTGACAAGTGACAACTCATCTTAAAGGGTTTTTTAACGCTGAACACGATGGTGAAGTCAGAATTGCGATATCTTAATCCGTTCTGAAACTGGATTTCACCATCGTGTTCGACGTGGAAAATCTATAAACTGAGGTGTAAACTAGAGACATTTTACATAAAACCGGCTATTTCTTAGAAACTTTGCTCTTATAGCCAGCTGTGGATTTTACATTAGTTTGAATTATCTCACTGCAATGAATTAGCTTCAGCTCCCTATCACTCTAGTCGACTGATAACACGGAAATGTTCGAAATTAGTCTCACAATATGCTCCAACATTTTAATTCATGTAAATCGGTGCTCCACTTGAATATAAGTATTAAATTGAATTGAATTGGAGGAAGTATCAGCTGTTGAAGCTGTTGAATCGAATGAAATTTGTCGTCATCCATAACATTGAAAATGTAAACAAGAGACGTGGAAGTAGGTTGAGGGAGCTGCGAGTGGTGTCAGCTGGTAAATGGTGATGGGTTTAGGAAAGCGATGACAATTCACGGCAATGAGTTTTTCCGGCAGATAATAGCATGACCGCTCATATAATCGTACAGTCTTTGAGAATCACTTTCACTTCAGCGAGAGAAAACAGGGAAAAAATTCCCACCGACGTCCAAAAGAGGGAAAATTCGAACCGAGTACCTAGTCGGTAAAATAAACACTATGATGTAGGTACCCATAATATAATTATGGGACTTGTAATGGTGCATTCAGACAGATAAACTAACTAAACGTATCAAAATGGTACAGCTGAATCATCCGACACTGAAATGTAACAGTCAACAGGGTGAGGGGGCATAGGGGTTATGCACACCAAGAAAGTCCTACAATATGTTCGTGTATTTCCAAGGTGTAGGTTATGATGAGAGCGCAGTATGCAATCTGCTCACAGATTGGGAGCAAAAATGTGAAACTGAGAGAGAACTAAGTAGGAAACGAACGCTTCAAAGGAAATTACTGGGCCGAGTCATTGTTATCACAGCCATTATCATTGATAATCTCCTGTCGGACTGCGACGGTATACGAGGGTTTCGTTCTGAATGAGGACTTTTACACGTCCGTAGGTTATTGTAGGAGAACGATTTCAATGATAAAACGACAGTAGAAGTGAGAATAAAGTACGAGACGGTTGTGTGCAAATAAGTGGTGAATTACCTGGCTAGGGGGCCACTCCTTTTGGCTCTCTGTCCCAGTATTTTTTCAACGACTTGTATGTGGCCGTTCCTCGCGGCTTCCAACAGCTCCTGGTCCTTCCCCATCACGGCCGTCACGCACTAAACACCTAAACTAATCAACACATTTGCCTAAAAGTATTTATCACATTTTTTCAGAGCACTTCATTGATCCAACAATAACAGGAGGTAACTAGCGGAGGCTCGGCAGAGGGCACTGGGGCTATCTGTTGCTTTCTCGCCTCTACGTACAGCCGCTTGGGTGCTAACTCGTATCCCGTGAACCGTCTGTGATTCATCGGGCGACTCTCTCTTGCCCGCCCTCTCACTCTTTCTCACCGCCCGACCCTATCGCGCTCTCTCTCTCGCACTCGTTCCAACACCGCCCCACCGCACACCGCCATCATCGAGCCGCTCCCTCAACTGAACATCAGCTGTGACCCGGAGAGGGGCGAAAATCATTCAGATCATTTCTTTTTTTCAATTTTTCAAAAACTCTGCAAATTCTTGACACAACGGTTTATTATCTTCTTTGTGCAGATCACCCTTCTCTCTAGATCATTAAACGGTAGATTAGTTATTTTTATGAATTATCATTCATTATTAATAATTATTATCAAGTAGGTAGAGGAAATGATTATTAATTATCATTATTACTATTATTATCAGTAGTTATTTTTAGTGATTGATTATTAATTACACAGTCACACAAATACAAAGTGGGGTATACTTTTGATGCCATATGTCATTTCCATAGTATTATGGCCTGCTGACCAAGAATCCGCGATCAGAATTGAGCCATCGTGTCCTGATTTTTTTCTAACCCCAAAAAAATGGGTTAAAAACAAATCGTGAAAAATACACTTGTAAAATTTGAAGAAAAAAAATTATTTTTAACATTTAAACCTATATTCATATGATTTGAGCCATGCTGACCACGTATCCGCGACCAGAATTGAGCCATCACGTCCTGATGTTTTTCTAACCTCAAACAATGGGTTAAAAACAGTGAAAATCGGGGGAAATACATCGATAAACATTTTTTTTCTTACATTTAACCCTAATATCATATGGATTTAGACCTGCTAAACATAAATCTGCGATCAGATTTAGACCATCACATTCTGATTTCAGATCACAGATTCATGATTAGCAGGTCCACATCCATATCTATAGGTTAAAATGTAAGAAAAAAAAATGTTTTCCGAAGTATTTCCCCCGATTTTCACTGTTCTTAACCCATTGTTTGAAGTTAGAAAAAAAAAACAGAACACGATGGCTCAATAATAATAATTCAGTTATTCAGAATAATTCAATTATTGAATTATTCTGGTCGCGGATTCGTGCTCAGCAGGCCAAAATACATATCGCATCAAAAGTAGTATACCCAATTTTTTTTCCGACCCTCGATATCCCCCATCATTATAATTATTATCAAGTAGTTAGAGTAAATGATTATTAATTATTGGTATGATAAGTAGTTAGGTACTTTTAGTGATTACTAATTGTTAATCAAGATTATCAATCATTATTAATAATTAACTCGACATCTGAAAACCCTGTGCTGTTCGAATCAGCTTGGCCAGTACAAACATTGACCCGACAGGCTGCCTCACGATTCTCCCTCATGTTGACGACTTTTGATCTGCTCCAAATTTAAGCCCCCATTGTGGTCTTTAAAAAGTTTAACAATTTAAATGTGAACTAAAAACTATACAGTTCTATTTGAATTTTTCGATATATGGATTTTCCAACGTTTCAAAATTTATTTTGAACCCAATATGAAACGTTTCAAGAATCATTGTGGGGTTGGTCCGAACCCGTGAATAAATTTCGTAATTTTAGCTCAACGCTAACTGGGCAAAGTACTGCGGACGGCGGACCGATGGTTTTTAGTTTATTAATAACAATAATGAACCTTTGAAATCGCCCAACAAAAATAATAAATTTGAAAGTTTACATTTCTAGATACGTAGATTCAGAAAATCGAATAAAAACAAATTCATTTTTTAATCCGCTTTTCATATGTCAATGGGAAGGGGTTCAAAACGAATTTTGAAACTTTGAAAAATTCTTATCTCGAAAAATGCAAATGTTAGTTTTTAATTCAGATGCAAATAGACTTTATTTTTTATTTATTTTTTTTTTTTTTTAATTTAAGACCATCCGAAGGTTTGTACGACCTCCGGAGGTTTGTTCTGCATAAAGAAGATAACAAACCGTTGTGTCAAGAATTCGCAGAGTTTTTCTTACATGGCTCCTGGACTGAAGCGGAAACTTGGCGCTACGGCATTTTCTGGTGTACGATCCATATTACATCTCTGGAGTGAGCGAATTTCAAATGTCAAAACGCAGCTGATACAGAATCAGTTTTCCTACAAATTTGGGTATATGGCATTTTATAATCTGAGCTGTCATTCTCCACCTACAGGCGTTAGAAGTTGAGGATTGTCAAGTTGGTCAAAATCACCCATCTTTGAGGGACGATTGCGGCTTGACCGATTTTGACGTTTAAAACACCATCCGACGCGAAATTCAATGCTCTTTAAAAAAGGCACGAGTGACATTTTCTGTAGGATGCGTACATTTGGAGTTAAAAGGCAAAAAACCCGGAAAACGTGCTATAATTTAGCGGTTTTAAAAATATTTATTTTCCTGTTGATAATCTTTATTAATAATGATTAATAACTAAAGATAATAATTATTCATTAATAATAATTCACACTGCTTGATAATAATTATTAATAATTAATTATAATTCATAATAATAATTTTTCAATCATTCAGTGATCTAGACAGAAGTTTTCAATCTATGGTTAATTTATTTTTCAATACATATGTCTTAAGATTTCGATGATTTGGGAGGGGGGTTCCCAGACACCCTAACCCCAGCCCCCCCCCCCCCTCCCACCACCATCACATCACTCCGCCACTGGGTTTACATTTCTGGATACCATAGAATCCAAGAATCGAATAAATTAACGCTGCAAATTTTCGTCAACAGTTCATTATTTTTTGTGTATTTACCACAATATCTGCGAGCCCCATAACCGAATGAAATAATTGAAATGTATTCTTAGTGGTGGTAGTCAGTTACTAGTCAATAGGATAAATGTTTAGGGGGAGGGGGAAGGGGGCTACAGGAAAACTTTGCAAAATCTCTTTTAGCGAATTTTCGAAGAAAATGTAGCTATTTGGTATATCACCTTACTGTCACACTGAATATTGGAATAATATTAATAATTATTATCAACTAGTGTAAATTATTATTATTTGCTATAATTATTGTTAGTCATCAATAATCATTAATAAATATTGTCAATTATTATTAATAATTATTATAAATTATCTCGATTTCTCAAAACTCTGTTCGAATCAGGAATCCATATGAATTTTTCGAAATTTCAAAATTCGTTTTGAACCTCTTCCCATTGACTTAGGGTTATCAAAAGTTTCTACGATTATTGTGGGGTTGGTCTGAACCCGTAAACCAAATTTCGTAATTTTAGCACAACGCTAACTGGGCAAAGTACTGCGGACGGGGACGGACGGATTTTTTTAATTCGATTTTCTGAATCTACGTACTCGTATTTTGAAACGTGAACTAGCAAATTTTGAAGGGGGTAATTTTTTTTCTTGGGCGATTCCAAAGGTTCATCATTGAATATAATAAACCAAAACCGCAGGAGCAGCTGTACAGCATCCCAAAATGGTATAATTCAAAAAAATTTAAAAAGCGTTTTGAGAAAGTTCTGGAACTTTCTAATCACTCCTCGTATGCGCATATAAATTTTTATTAAACTCTAGGTATGGATTCAGAATCGGTAGGTAGTTATTAAAAAAGGTTTCCGAAATCAAAATGTTTTAAAAATGTTGATATCCTAATGACAAAGGCATGTTTTCTTCAAAATTAGCAAAAATGTAGGTACCTACTGCTAAACAACAAGTATAAAATGTAAGATTAGGAATTTGTCAGGAGAGTATTTTTCAGTCTTTTTCACCCGGGCGCTAGGATTATTTCATAATCATATCTACTGACTATAAAAAGCAAGCAAAGATGGAAGAATTCGCTAAAATGGAAGAATTCGAACATTTCCAATGCAACAAAGAGGCGCTACCTACCCAACTCCATCCTGGATACTACCGACGGTCACCTGTATACTATCCATGCTTACTAACCACCGTTATCGTTGCCAGAAGTTAAAGAGCCGCATACACACACACATTTGGTTTCTGTTATCATTTGTCAGTCCGTCCACCGTGACGCAGTTTCCGCTGTATCGTTGTCATTTAATAAGATATTTTGTAAGTTGATCTGGCGTGTGTGTCTCTTGATTGGCTTTAAAAAAACTCGGTCGGTGCGGTCGCGTCGTGCCGTTCAGATGATGTTACGCTCGTGCGCCTCTCGATCATTACTCGCTCTTCACGTTATCTTCTCATGTTCCAGCGTTGTTTTGGTCAGCTCTGGTAAGTTTAAACTTCGCAAATCGTCGGTGAAACAGCAACATGCTATAAGTAAGTCAATTTTTCGAGAATGAGTTAGACATCATTCCTTATTCAAATTTTCGCACCGGATCGACTGGAGAAGTCCGTTTCTCGGAAAAACGACTCCCTGTGAAATTATTGATAGTGTTGCCAACAAGCTATCATTCAGTTGGAAACCAACATGCTATAAGTCAGTTGTTTTACTGTGCAGTTGTGGCGAGGCAACGACTAAGCATGGAAGACGACGAAACTTTTGTAAACAGTTTTTTGTCTCTCCTGAAAAGGGGAAAAATGAGTTATAGCATGTTGCTGTTTCACCGACGAAATTCTTCCGTGACGGTTTAACATTGTCAGTACCGCCCTTATGTATAGCTCACTGTTCTGTGTGTACAATATCGTTGCTAGTACCAAAAGTTGTTCGTTCGTGTGAACACAATCATGTTCCTCTCAGCGGGAGGTTCTCACTTACTGAACTGCACTTTTACTGCACTCACCATTCGTTCCACAGATTGACCAACAATTGATTGATGAATTAATTAAACCTACACAAGTTTAGCTCACCCTGATAGCACATAGGTACACAATTCCTTATGCACCTACTATTTGACCGATCAACTTGAAATGTGGTGTGGACCTTCTTGGTGAGGATAATAGAAAGACTTTAAACATATGGTTACCTTGGCCATCTCCTTGATCAATCTACTATTACCATGCTTACAAACTGATATATTTGAGGTGCTGCTGAAAAGCGTCGATAGCGTTTCCTGCATTATTCTTCCTCTGGGGACAAGAGTAGAGAATAGCCAACGGATTGTTGAAATGTCTACTACAGGCTTGGGCATTCAGATTAGTGAATAATTTGTGTTCACCGTCTTGTTCTGTGAGTCCGTACAGGCCACCTCCTATCATTTGTGTACGTAGCTTGTCAATGTTTGTTTCTAGTGTCTCAGTGAAATAGTGTTTGTGCAAATCACCATAACACCAAATATGATACTGAGCATTACCATTAGCTGTGACAGATACAGATGAGTTTGTTTCAAACGGTAGACGTACACCCAAGGAACTTAGTGCACATTGTGCTTACAATGCATGAACTTCAGTGAAGTTAATCCGTAGAAAATTGCCTCTCTGGGGCTCAAATAACATAATAGGTAATTCCATATATAAATGGTACGACTTTCTATAGGAGAAGGTACATTTATTCGGTTTTTTTGAGCTAATCCCATATAAATAGGAGTCATGAGAGAATTACCCACAGGTTGATTACCTCCAGGTTGATCCATCTGCATCTCCTCATTTGCGGGGGTTTCGTCTGGCATTGGTATCTCACCGTCGTTCTGAGCTAAAAATTTTACATTTGATGTACTCTAGATGAAATAACGAAAGAAACCGTGACTCCAGAATCTTGGATTTTTTACCTGTACTCTGATCAATAGAGAATATATCAGGGTACTTAGGTCGTTTAGGTATTTCTAATACACCGTCTGGGACGTCCCTTGGGTATTGTACTCCAAACACACTTTCTGCTGCGTATTTAGCACCCAAACTTGAAGCACCAACCCCTGAATGCCAATTAGAATTAGTAAAAAAGTCTTTCGAAAACTCGAAGATTGCTTCTCTATCTGCTTGTCTTATATCTTCTTTGTTGGAAGCCTGGCCGTACTTCACCTCTTGTTTCCTTGCTATGAGCTCGTCGGTTTCTACTGGTGGACGTAATCAATGAGATTACCAATTCCAAGATACCGATCTTTCGGGAACAACATGTAAACTGATATTGGTAATCTATGATCACCTTTATAAAGACCTAAACCTTGATCTGGTGAGCTGGTAGGTATATACTCGTAAATATACCTACCAGCTCACCAGGTAAAGGCTTAGGTCAAAGATAAAACAGAGATTCTACAGAGATGAACGTGATCTGAATTTCAACAACACATTGTAAAGACTATTGACACAACATTGGAACAACAATATGTACAGTATTATACAAATAACACTGGTCCATGGTATTCCGAGGTATTTTTGCGTCCTGAATCCGATTCCGAGGAAAATTTTTGTTTTCAAATGTGGAAACATCTGCCTTATGAGCGGGATCATTCTGAACAAAACAAGAGGTCTGGCGTTTAAATGCCACCGTTAGTTTTCTTTTGAGAGCATTTTGAAATGTTCGCTTCCATGAACGCTCCCTCCGATCCGCGGTGGTGGACCTGTAAACGCACTCCAACAGTTACTGTACGCTCTCACAGGCCCTTTTCAAGATCGTGTCCTCTGACAGAATGAATCCACCTACATGTTTGACACACGTACCATGTACGAGTGAAACACGCGTTATGTAAGGGATAAGAACATATTATTTTATTTAGAATGTACGCTAAAGAGGACGGTGACGCTTTTGGTTTATTTGGAATCGACCAAAGAAAAATTTTTTTTTAACACCCCCTCAAAATTTAATGGTTTACGTTTCAAGATACGTAGATTCAGAAAATCGAATAAAAAAAACTCTGCAAATCCTTGACACAACGGTTCGTTATCTTCTTTGTACAGATCACCCTTCTGTCTAGATCACTAGGTCTAAATGTCTAGATCCTAAATGTTAGATTAATTATTATTACGAATTATCACTAATTATTAATAATTTTATCTGATGTTGAGGGATGTCGAGGGTGACCCTCGACATCCCTCAACATCATTCTTACTGACGGTCAAACTAAATCACACACACTCAATAATTTTATTAAGTACCTAGTGAAAATTATTATAAATTATTGTTAGGTATTAATAATTTGTATTTATTATTAATAATAATTATTATTAATTATGATTAATTAATACAATATCCGGCTGTTGGAATCGCCTGGGTTGCTTTGTGCAGAACCTGAATGGTAGAGATGATGAATTAATTACAAATAAAATGTACCGATATAATTCTGGGGGTTTTAATATTACGTCGGTAATAATTTTTCTATAAAAGAAGTACCTACCAACAAACATTCGAAATTACCTTCATTTCCGTAGCACGAAACGTACCTCAGAACAAAAAACTCGACATCCTTAACCCTTTTCGGACCAAGAATCGATTTCGTGGGAATTTTTCAAAACTTTTTGTTTTTTCTTGTAGATTTACCTTCAATTATGCCATAATGACAGTTTTTATCGCTTGGTATGTTGGTTACACTAAAATAAAGCCCTTTGAAAATATGGTGTCCAAATGGGCACCTTGGTACAGGCTAATTTAATTTGGTGTCCATACGTACACCTTGGTACAGGCTAATTTAATTTGGTGTCCATACGTACACCTTGGTACACGCTAACTCAATTTGGTATCCAAGTCCAGGATGTTCCACATCCACCTTTTTGCAGTCGAGGCAACAGATCAAGAAAAATTGTAATAAAGTAATGTTTTGTAACCATTTATTCATGAAAAAAAAAAAAAAAAAACACATTTTCAATAAACTATTGTAAAATCGTTGAAAAACATTCTGTCCAAAAATACTTGTAACATTTTACTAATTACTAATTGTATATTGAGAGCTTTTTATTCCTCATCAGAAACCAAGTAGGTAACCGTAATACCTTTCTAAGGAACAATCATTGGTAGGTAACTCATTAGATTTTGTCTCCTTCTAGAATGGTACCTCTACACTAGGTACCTCTAACAGCATAAATGCTAAAAACATCATGAAACTCCTTCACCAACTCCGACTTCATTTTCCTCATCCTGTTGTAGCTTTTCCTAGTCCTCAGACTTCCTCTTCCTTGAGTATTTCCTCTTTGGCAAGTCCACTTCGGTATGGTATGCTCGGAAGCAGTTCCTTTCATTTGTGACACAAAGCCTCACGTTGCACTTACTGCAGGCGATCCTGCTTTGGTTAGTATGGCACAGGCGACATTTTCCCTTTGTCTCCTTGATCAGAAGGTGTGTAGCTTCTTGCAGCCTAGCCTCCGGGACATTTAGGAATGAGAGATAACAATAGCGCCCCTCTTGACGTGTACACGGGCGTTGTGGCTGTAAAAAAGAGGCCAGAATTATAATACATACGATGCGACTTGTTTACACTGAAGTGGGTACCTAATCGATCAGAAAATAATGCAACGACAATATCGTCGATGATGGGCTCCTCAGTGCCTTTTCACACCTCAAAATTTCCCATCTCGAGTAAGGCTTCCTGGTCAGCAGACCTACAAGTGACATCACAACGTCGTGTGAACACTAATAATTCCAAAAATATTATGAGAGGTACCTGGTGAGCTGACCCACTGGTTATACAACCTATACCACGGTGTACAAACGCACACCGTTTTGTAAGACACACCTGTACCAAAGGTGCCAAATGTACACCTTTTTGACCTCTAGTGTAAGCCTATACCAAGGTGTACAAATGGACACACATTTGAAAACGACTTCCAGCCACTGTGAAGATGGATTTTTGCAAACTTATTGCTGAAATGCATTGAATAAAGCTTATTTAATGATATTTCGTTAATGGTTTGACTATAATCCGAAAAATAACAACATGGAAAACGTAGAAACTTACCCCTCGCGCAGCTGGACGTGACTTGGAAAAGATCATCGGTGTCACGCTAAGAAACTGCACGGAAAAGGTTTCAAAAGGGTTATAGATTGGAAAAAACTTCTTCTTCGCGTTCGGTTGATGTTGTTGGTTGTAAAAATTGCTTACTCCCGGTCGGGGTCATGGTGGAATTGCCAGAAAACTCGCGAAACAATTGGTGTCCAAATGGACACCGTGGTCCGAAAAGGGTTAAAACCATATGATGTTCCAAACAGCTCATTAGTATGAAAATTGACCTGTATTTCAACCGTTTGATTCACGATCGTGTTGACAGGCTCCACCTTTGAGCCGTCATTTTGAACAAACGGCTGGTCGTAGAAAGCTGTGGATGGTCTTAAAAAATTCTTAGGAATAAACTCTAGTTAAATATGAAATAAAAAACATATCGTTCTATATGAATTTTTCGAGTTTTGATCTTTGGAGATATTGATGTCTGAATTTTTCGTTAGGTTTTTTAATGGCCTCTATCCATCAGGGGACCTCTAAAGTTGAACTTTATACATGTAAACAATTTAAAAAGAATTCCAAACTTGAGTACTTCAATTATATTGGTATGTTTCAATACACCGATGTCATTTTTTTATTGACATAGAGTTTTGGATACTAGCTCCACTTGCCTGCAAGCTATCTCTTACAGGAGTATTTAGTAGGTAACTTGAGGTGAAATATCCCATAAAAATTGCCACCGTATATCACCGTTTGCGACCGTAGCTGACCATTTTGTCAAAACAATCGCCAGAGCCGGTTTGTTGTGGTTGGGTCTGGCCCCTTGTAAAATTTAATATTTAATATAACTTTGTTTACTTGATTTCTTGATACCTATGACTTTCCTTTTCAAAGGTGAAACAGCTTGAGAGCTATTTAGTTAGTATAATTCGTGATTACATTACACTTGTGGATGTGGTAAAACAAGGAACTGGAACTACGGAAAGTGGTAACACGTCCAGACGGTTTTTCCAAAATTTGTCCCTTACTTCTGAAATTACAAAATATTTAATATCGATCAAAATTTACCTAATAGATCGGTTGGCGACTATTTTAGAGGTAATTTGCAGCAATTGCAATGACGCTGACAAATTTCACCGGTACGCCCGTGAAACTGCCCGCATGGCTGTTGCTCTCTGCCCTTGGTACTACTTGCCTGTGACCGTTCATAAAATCCTTCGATTTTGAAAACTCCGTTTTGCCGATAGGGTCTTTATTGAAGGATGCTCAAGAGAGCCGAAATAAAGATTATTGATTTTTCAGAGCTCTCAAAAGCAGAAAATCGTCGCGAACTGCAACCAACGAAGATGTTTTTAATTTCTTTTAGCGAATTTTCGAAGGCGAAATGAGCCAAAGGTTTAGGACATCCCACTTAGTGATGAAGCAAAACTATTTCTGAGATAACTCTATTATTTTCTTATTCAAAATATTGAAATAAATACTTTAATTTTTTTTTTTCAGAATGTAAATAAAATAGCTTCGAAGATTCGAAAATGACTAGTGGTTATTGTCACAATGAAAAACGAATATGTTAAGAAATGGAACGACCAAACTACTATAATAATAAAATTATTATATACTTTGATTTTCGTAGTTTGGTCGTTTCATTTCTTTATATATTCTTGCCAATTTTTGAGCTTTGTGAATTGTGTCGATTGAGTGTAGTTTGTGGAGTGTGTCTATTCTACAACGTCGGGATGTGTGGGTTGAAAGGCGGATGCATTTGTTTTGTGTAATTTGTAGTTTGTTTATGGAGGAGGAAGCTGCTGTATGCCAAAATGTCTGACTCTCTGAAACATTACCTGATTACCTTATTTCAGAACGTTGCATATTTTTGTTTAACTGTTGATGTGTGGTCTGCAAAAATACGTAGTTTCCTGGGTGTAACAATCCATTGGATTTCTACTGGACTTGAGCAACAGTCTGCTGCTCTAGCCTGTCGCAGGTTTCGGGGATCACACACTCATGATAAGATCGCAACCATGTTGAACGAGATATGTGATGAATACTGCACACCTTTAAATAAAATTGTCGGGACAGTGACAGATAACGGGAGTAACTTCGTAAAAGCATTTAGAAGCTTCGGGATTTCAAGTGAAATCGCGTCACAAGCATACGAAGAACAGGGAGGATATGAAACTGAAGACGGGTCTGGAGGGGATTGCGGAGATAATGAATACAATGAGTTTACGTATACATCTCAGCGAAGTTAAGTAATAGAGCAATCGTCTTCTGGTACTAAAACCATACTTTCGGCTCATATCTGCTGTTTCTCCCACACCCTGCATTTGTGTGCACCAACCGATGCGGCAAAAACAATTTAAAAGTCAAGAGCCAAAACAATTCACAAACAAATAGCAGACAAATGTAATAACCTTTGGAAATTGGCCTCAAGACCAAAAACAGTCGAAATTACTGCTCGGGTGGTAGGCCATACCCTCCAAAAGCCAGACATCACTCGATGGCATTCTCTATTTGACTCGCTGAGTATGATATTGAGAGACAAGGAAAATATTTTCAGCTGGCGGAAGAACTAACAGGCTCGTTGATGTCGACCTCCGATTTCCTACACCTTGACGAATATATCAGATGCCTCAAAACCGATTGCTATCGCGTTGGATATACTTCAAGGGGCACCTTCTACGAAATCGCACTCCCAACATTGATATCGTTGCGGAGAAAGCTCGAATTATTATCCCAAAAGCCATTTTCATACTGTTTACCCTTAAGGTGCGTTTCCACCGGGCGAACGAACACCGGCGAACCGTTTGTGTTCGTCCGGTTGGTGGAAACAGCAGACGAGCGAATGTTCGTTTGTTCACTCATGATCACTAGGTGACCGCGCGAATCTTCGTTCGGCGTGCTCGGCCGGTGGAAACAGGTGAGCCTTCAAACAAGTGAACAAACGTTCGTTCGGTAACCATTTTCAGCGATCGGCCCAGGCCGATCTTTTTATCGTTCGCTCGGTTGTTGAGTTCGCGTTTCTCGACTTTTTCATTACTTTTTCGATCCGTTTTTATTCATTTTATTTCATTCGTTACATTTTGCGATGGAGTGGACCAATGAATTTAATTCTGGAGCTAATAGAACCGTGAAAAATGTTCCGTGATTCCATCCGACAAAAATTTCGAAACTGCTCAAGTTCTGGTTCGTTGTTCAACTCTTGAAGGAGACTGTCAACATTAATTTTCATCATTTCCATTTTCGAAAACCATCGGCATGGTTTTTTTCCAGGGGTCGAAAGTAAGAATTACCTATTTTCCAGAGGGGAATCGCTCAAATCAATTTTTAATGATTATTGAAATCGCTCATTACCTTATTCCTATTTTTTGAGCGATTACTATTCACTCCGAAAATTGTTATTTTTTGAGATATTGACATGTTCTCAGAACATAAATTTTGAGCGGGAAATAGCACAATCAATAACTGTTTAAACGAATTAGACCACTCGCGTCGAGGTTGTGGAAACCCATTTCAATAAAAAACGGAGGTATAGAGTGAGAGAGTCTATTTCCACGAAAATTTTATGGTATAGACAGAAGGGTGATCTGCACAAGGAAGATAATAAACCGTTGTGTCAAGAATTTGCAGAGTTTTTACCTTCGTCAGCCCCAGTAGAAAGATTGCTTTCAATGGCGACTATCACAAACCGACCCAAATCAAACAAGCTTTCAGATGAAATTTCTGAACTCCTTGTGGTCCTGAAAGCCAATCATCAGTTTTCCCCAACATTTAAAAATATTTGAAAATATTATCAATCGAGTATTGATAAGATATTTAAATCAGATATTTAGAATTATTTAAATAATTTAAATTATTTTTAAAATGTTGAAATTATGTTTGAATTTATTGAAATTATGTTTGAAATGATTAAAATTATGTATAAAATAATTTAAATGATTTTTGAAATTATCGAAATTATTCTTGAAATATCACCTACCCATTGAAATTTTGTTTTATTTGCTTTTAGGAAAATTTATTTATTTCTCCTCAGAACTACACTGAATTTCTCAAATTATTTCTTTTACCTACCTATGAAAACGTATACAGGGTGGCTCGCCAAATATGGCCCACCCAATTTTTTCTCAAACCAAGGCATTTTTCAAAAATCCAAAAATTACCTACGTTTCTGATTATTTTTAGGAGAATTCAATAAATCCCATGCCCATTCTCACAAAAACATTATCAGAATCCGAGTTGGGAAAGAAAAAAGTCGGTTGTCATTCGAAATGTATTATTTTGAATGGGATTTTCCCTTTTCCCTTTCAAACTCGGCTCATACGTATCTTGGAATGGAGAACATGCAATTTTAAAGAAGGTTATTGAGAGTTTCTTGTTTTATTCCTTGAATTATGAAGGTTGGCAGTGGAAAATAATTAATAAATTGATAAATAATTAATAATAGATAAATAATTCAAACCAGTGTATTTGAATAAAATAAAATAAATGACGAAAATAGGTATACCTACCTCAGGTTGTACAGAGTGGGAAAAACGGCCACGCGGGATAAATATTCGCCTTTGTAATCGATTATAAAAGTAGTCGATTACGAACGCCCTACTCTGGTATACACATCGATGCGCTAAACCGCCACAATATTCCCACTTCGAAGAAGAAAATCTGACAAAAGAGTGGGCGTAATGTGTACAAAACTTGATCACACTTGTGTTGTATACATGGTAGTCTGTTAACCCCACTGTGATCCCACGTAAGGGCACAATGTTTCCTGAATACATTATATTTACTTATTTATGCATTCATTCAAAGGTTCGTAATTGAAAACCATTCACTAAAATATGAAATGGATTTCTATGGAGAAACCTTTCAATCACTTACCTGTCATTTACCTATTGTCGACCGGAACCTATAAATAATATTGTGCTTCACTCTTTCATTATTTTCCCTATGAAATTCATCAATTCCTTCCGTTATTTCTGTTCCAGATGTTGTCATCGAACACAGTTTTGCGAATGTCTCCGGCTCGGAAGGCCTGTGGGCAACAGATTTCGAATTTCAAATGGGGCCTGGTCAGACGGACGTCCATATCACTGATATCCCTCCGGCGACTTCTTTCAGCGTCGTCCACATTCACATATTTCCGAAAACCACCTACGTCATCTTGTTGTCCCCTCAAAACTCCTTGACCCTAAACGGCACTGACTTGGGGTTCGTCCAATCTCAGACTCAGGGTCCGCTTAATTTCTTAATAAGCAATATTTTCGTGAGCTCTATTTCCGTTTTGGTCAGCGTTCGGTCCTACAATAACTCGTGTGAGTACAAAAATGCAATTTATTCATTCTCTGAATCATTGAAGTGAACATGGGTTCCAGGATTGAACAATCATTATTCTGTATGAGAAGTGGACATGGGCCATCCGGCCCACTATGACGGTCACAGCGTGAATTTACGGAGAGAAGTTGCACTGCCGCTGCACTGCATTTCATATTACAAGAACAGATGTGAACTGTACTGCTAGAGCACTGCTGTTCGTTTTAGGATCTTCCCACACGTGCCAGCTGTAGTTTGCCTCAGTTTTCAAAAGCAGTGCAGCGGCAGTGCAACTTCCCTCCGTTGATTCACACTACTGAGAAAAGGAGTGCATTTACGTGAATGTGATTCTGCAGAATTCAAATGGAGGAAAGCCATGGGTTTGGTTCGATTTTATGGGATTTCATGCGGTATTTCAAGTTTATGAAGTTGGAAGAAACGAAGTTGTGTGTTCAGAAACGATATGAACCCAAAATTTAATAATGAAATGTATGTTTTATGGAATTTAATTGTGTAATCCCAAGGGCGAGGCTGGTAATTGTACCCCTCTATTTTTCAAAAATGGGAAATGCCCATCTACTGCCGTTCTTCTTAGTAGCTAAAACGGTACCTAAAACATGCAATTGAGAATTTGAATCATGCCACAGTTACCTACAGCTTCCTACCTTTGATGGTTGCTTTGAATCACGAATCCAATGACTATGACTGGCATGGCCGAAGCCAAGTCATTCAAAAAGGTCGAATCACTGATTACAGTGATTACCTATCAAGTTGAAGGCCACAGCAGCTTCTAGAGAGGACCCAAGACGTCACCCTACAAGTTAATCTGGTTATTCTGAGGCGCGCATGTGTAGGTATGTCTCCTGACTAGGTTAACATGAAGCCGGCTAGCGCTTCCATTAAATTTTGTTATGTGCAGGCGCAGCTTTTGTGTGATAGGACGCGGGTGGGCGGAGAACTCCCACTTGTCATTCATGTTTAGGTTTCGGACACTTGTTTCTATAGTGGATTTCGAGGTTGTTTGATTGTTCATAGTTTTTAGTTGTTCGTTCAGTTTTTATCCTCCTAAAATGGATAGTTGCTGCATCACCTGTTCAGTATGTACCCACATGTCCAGAGCAAGTTTTATTCGATCTACAAGAGAACATATAATCTGCAAAAATCTAAATTTATTGAATAAGCTGATGAATATTCATTTCATTCCTAGCACGTAAGATGCTTTTCCCAAAATGCAAATTACCCATTTTCGAAAAAATTTCTTTTTTATTTCATTAATATTTATGCAAGTGTACCTAAAAGTAGCTTAAAAGACAAGTGGGTCTCTGCGGGAGTGTTTCTCATAAGTAGCTTCTAACATTTACAAACAAAATTACGCTTGAAAAAAATAAAACGTCAATAGTTACTTACTATTAAAAAAAAAAACAAAAAAAAAAAAAAACAAAAATCCAAGCTAAAACTGAGGTCTCTAAAGTTATTTTTAGACCCACTATTGAACAATAATTGTCCTATTTTAGATCCGGTGCCTGGTGGATGTGCGCTGGAGTTTCCCACCAAAGTCGCTCCTTATTTGATGATTGAAACAGTGAATGAAACTATTACAATCAAAGGACAAAAAGGTGCTGATAGTATCAACGACCAACTATGTCTGAATAACGATTTGGAGTACGAATTTTACTATACCTACACACGTGAGTCGTACGAAAATGCTGCCGACCATTTCATGCATCTACGAACCATGCTCAATTACACGGAAATTGTTGAAAAAGCTTATAAAGTAAGTAATTACTGACTATTCAAGGTATATATACATATATTTGTTTTCCAAATGAGGACTGTATTTGTTCTAACGAAACGCCGTAAATTGAGTTAGGGAGCGAATATGATGTATCTATCACACCGGTGTTCCTTTATTCACCACTCAATTAATTACAGGTTCAGTCACTTCCTCAGGTGGTCTTGAAAAGTTGTGTGAATTGAATTATATCAGTTTCTTTCTCTTTGACATTTACAGTTCTTTTCAAATTTTCCGAGCTATGACCTTAAGCGTTCGATTTGGCACATTTTAGATAAGGGTGTCTAGTGTAACTATGTAACAAACTCAGGGAATCGATTTTACCGGTAATTTGCAACGAAAAATGCCTCTTAGAGTTTTTTTCTTACTCAACTAAAAATCTGACTTTTTAAATTTTAACATTTGTTTCGTCTTCTCGACCTTTTCTCTGTAAAACGTACTTAACTCCCTTAAATTAATATGTAAAATGAAAGTTGAGGATACCATTGGAAAGAGCGTTAAATTTGCTATCTCCCTGATATAAAATTCGATTTTTCAACACAGTACTTATTGATTAAAAAATTTGAAGATTTTCTTACAATCACTGTTTCTTCTTTAGGTGTTCGCTTTGTTATTACGGTGGTCATTCGGCGGGCACTCCTTGGAAAAAACATGTCCAGAATCTCAGCTTTCCAACGGTGTAATTAGTTTTTATTTTTCAAGGGGAACTTGTTTGAGAAAATTGAGTTTGTGTGCGAAAAAACGTGTATTTTCAGGCACATTTTCAGGAATATTTTGGGCAAATTTTCACGCTGAATCGAATGGTGAGGTACCCAGAACTCCCTAGCAACGAATTAAATGAGTTTCCAGTCGCAATATCTCCATTTCAGGGTGTAGAAAGTGCCAAGTGAACGGCATTACTTTTCTATTTTTGAGGGAGGGCCTTCATAAAATAAAATTACATGAACTGTTCAAAATGTTCCTCGTTCTCGGGGATCTGATTCGCCAGAACCATCGTGCGGTCGACTCCATTCGCAGACGAGCCACCCTATGCATCCGCGAGAACGGGGGAACTTTCAGACGCACTTTCAGTAGGATGTCCAAGGTTTGTTAATGGGCTGTTGTTGATCTGGTTGGTTCTTCCTGATCCAAATTCTTGGCGACGAGACTAGCGGCGGAATATTTGTCCTTCCTCACCGGGCGTCCATACATCAGCAGACCACGACTGAATCCTTCTACTTCCGGACATCCCATAGGCGGTCCACATTATATTATATATTGAACAAATTCTACATCGGCTCGAGGTGTAACTATTATGTCGTGTGGTTCTTTACACAGAACTAGATGCTGTTAGGTGCAGAGACTAGATAAGCGCTGGTAGATGAAAAGGAAGATCGGAATGCGCAGAACTTTAGGGTAAATGTACCAGTGGCTGACATGTTAAGGAAAATTTTTCGAATTTCAAGGCTGGCCAGTTTATTATTGATCCAATCGATGTGATCTCTCCGGTAAAACAACTTTTCAACTTGCTAACTACCTCATTACATTTTAAAAAATCCGCGAATTTCATAGGTTTTTCATTTCACAAAAACACGCAACAAACAACCAATGAATAGATAAGAAGAAAACCTTACTCCTGAGTCCTTGTCCAATATGGCAACACAGGTGGCACTACCCACCGAGTGGAACGAACTAACCGAACAATTTTTGTTGTTGGGCACTAATTCCCGCCCGAATTGCAGCAGGCAAAGCCACCCAACAACTGCGGAAAGCCAACCGAAGCCGCCAATGTTTAAAACAGTGTTTTTCGCGGGCGTGGATCCTTATTATTTCAGTTTTTCAATGAACCTGTCTGCAACTGGAGCAGTGTCAGCTACTGGTACATTTACCCTATGTGAACCCACGAGCGAAAAACAACAGGAACTGAACCATTTCATGGTACCAAACACCGCGAAGTATTTTCTTGCTCTCATCACCTACTTACCTCCACCAACCACCTTACTTCACCTGCCTATACCTAGGGTGACCAGAAATCATTCTTTCCGTAACCGACTGAGTCATATTGAACGACTAGACTTTTTTGAAAAGACTTTTCTGACATAACCTGTCTCCCATAGAATTTAACGAAGGTCCCCATGATAACGAGAGAACTTGAGAGGTCCCCATGATAACTTGATAACGAGAGAATATTGAATATGTAAAGGTGCTTATGTTGAATTCTGTGAAAACTTTACCCATTATTACCCTTTATTCTGAACGTAGCTAGGCAATACCTACATTCGGTTGACTAGTTTGGTAAATGGTCTTTATTTGAACAGATTGCCACATTTATCTTTTATTGAACAGCGGTTGTTGCACGAGACCTACTCACGAGTGTCGTGTTTACTAGGCACGTAGTAGAACTGAACATGGCCAACGGGAATTTCGGTGCATATCATTTTTATCGTGTCTTGTTGTCAAATCATGATTGACTGATTATTTTTCTATAGAAGGGTACTCGTTTGACGTGACAGTACACTAATAAACCTTAGGTACCTCCCTCACAAAAATTAACTATGCATCCCAGAAACAAGTGGCGTGTGCATCTTGCGCCATGATGACTCCGGCTTTTACACCAAATGAGTTGGTAAATTGCTAAATCCGAGTGGGTTAGAAGGCCTGAAGACAGAACCGAACCACCTACTCGGACTATCAGGTGGTTAATGATACTTTGCTGATTTAAAACAGCTGACTCGGAAGCGAGGACACAGCTGCAATGGCTAAGTAGCAAAGGCGACCCAACAGGAATGACTGTAAATCAGCTTACCTGGTGCTGTGCCGCTTATCTCGTTCAGCGTAGGATGTTGATTGGGAGAGGATCCCACGGCACCGAAGTGTGCTAAACTTATGGGATAAGAGGCACCCTGAAAGATTGAGATATCAATAAGGGGACCGCCAGGCATCTCTTTTTGTAAGGCCGATGGAAAATATTTGGCCATACTGGCCAGAAAAAATAGGGAAAATCGGTTTGGACCAAAGGGGACTGGTCAAACATGGGTTCTCCCACCAAATGACACCTCATTAGCTGTCAAATTACCTACGACTACAAATAATACATAACGGGCCATCATCACCACATGACAACTTACAGCCGTGCTTCCTCTCGCTTACCGAGTTGTTATAAAGCCCAAAAACTAATATAAACTGGGGGTGTATATATTATCTCGAGGGGGTTTCTTGGAGGTCGAGGCTCGGCCAGGATTGAGCTGACGAGCGGGTTCTGGTGGTGGGCATACGGCTGGCAGCGTTGTCGTATGTCTCCGTCAGTACGTCCACCACGAGGTTGAGGTCAGCGTGCAGTGTAGCATTGCGGACATACCAGGGAGCAACCGTTATTATTCGTAAGATGCGATTTTGGAGGGTCTGAATCTCGTATCGAGGCAAAATCCTGAAACTAAAATACCTACAGGCAAGCTAAGTTTTACCTCTACACATCAAACGGCTCCTTAACCTCTCACTTCTGCGACCCGTCTGGCAGTATGCTTGCGGCATCTGGAGCTCAGCGTCAAACACGCAAATACAAAGGATTCAGACCCTCCAAA
This sequence comes from Stenodema calcarata, assembly GCA_963920205.1. Classification (NCBI taxonomy): domain Eukaryota; kingdom Metazoa; phylum Arthropoda; class Insecta; order Hemiptera; family Miridae; genus Stenodema; species Stenodema calcarata. The sequence continues at coordinate 22,282,133 of OY986048.1, forward strand.
ATCGCATCTTACGGATATCACATCTTTTTGCATTGATACTTTCTTAATATGATGGTGGTTCAATATGATGATGATTCAAAAATTCAAAACATCAAAACATTCAAAAATGTTTGAATTAAAAAAAACTGCGAATTTAAGTAGAATTTGAAAAAAAGAATTTTTTTGTTGAAAATTAGTTGGGAATTATGCAAATTTTTGTTGTTGAGAATCATTATACTCGTAATTGGTGTGAAAGATATTGAGAAAGTTTGCTGAACGTAAAACCTACGATTTTTAACCAAAAACCGCGAATAACTCGAGAACCGTTGGGAAAAGTGACAAATGACCGTGAAAAAGTGACGAATGACGCTCATTTGAAAGCCTATTAAATTTCCTATCGATCCTTAAATAGGTGCAACTCCACCATAATTTTTCTGACCATCGTTCAACTTTGATGTTTTCGGAAATTAGTAGATTTTGGATTCATTCACGTATTATTGGCTGTGGATTAGTCAAATCGATTGAGATTTAGTTCAAAATCATTGACCATATACTAGACATCCCAACGGACATTTTAGGACCTACCGCACCAATTTCGATTAATTTTTGAGGCAGTTATCGTTGAAAATAGGAAAACCATCATAACTCCTTTGCTTTTCTTCTTAGGAAGCTCGTTTTTTATTTCAAATTGAAGAGTTTAGTAATCAGATTAAAACTAATCCAATTTTGAAGGCCATTTAAAGACCATTAAAGGCCATTTAAAGACTATTATGACCATTTGAAATTCCTGAAAATTACTCTTTCCTCCCTAATTGGGGGGGAAATGGGGGAGGGAGACAAAATGTACAAATGGATGGAAACAAACGTGTGTGCGAATTTCAGCTCGATCCGTTTTGTCTGCTGGGCTGTAGCCCCGTCAATGAACAACGAGAACGAGAAGAACACGAAAAACGTGAAAAATTGTGATTTTAAAACTGCTATACCTCCAACATCTGATGGTCTCGAGAGTTGAAATTTCGTTACGTCCTCCCATGCACCTAGAGAGTTGGTGTACAAAAAATCAACTCCCGAGACACCTGGGGGGGCCGACCTACAGGGTCTCAGTGTCTCAGTCGCTTCGTTTCTGGGCTTCGGGTTTCTTGGCGGGAGGGACGAGAAAAACCTGGCATGTCCAGTTTGCACCCCACATGAGGCCCTAGCAGGGAGGGGAATGACAAGTCAGTGGAAACGTCACTTTAGGCCAATGAGGAAATTAGCCCTAACTAAGACGGCGTGTAGCTCCTTAGTCCACTTTCCCCTTAATTGAGAAATCGTTTTACAGGCACGCTGGATGGATGGCTCACCTACCCAAAGGGTTTTCGCCAAGTACCCGGGAGTATGCACTTACTACGCGATGGTCGTAAAAGGCCCGCTCAACCAAGTCGCTCTTTATTCGCCTACAAGCTCCCTTCTGTGTTTACAGAATGACGAGCAGCCGCGTGAGTACAAGTGACGAATATGCATTCACTTAACAAATACATAATATACACATCAATAATATTACATATTAAAATTACTCCTTCGTCTAGTGTATATTTAAAAGAATTACTTTGTTCATAAGTTTCCATGTTTTTTTTTTTTTTTTTTTTTTTGGAACACTTAGTATCTTTTGGCAGAAAGGCGCTTATCGGGTCGCTTTTACCAATCGGGACGATCCTCTGCTTCAGAGGTAACTCACTGTTTCATACCAGTGTGTTCTTTACGACATTTTTCGCCGGGCAGAGTTCCTGCTACGTTGGTTTCATCTCAGGTGGCTTCTCAACTGACGGTGAGAATGACACCAAATCTCCTCTACTGATCAGTTCAAAAGTTGTATGATAATACATGTTATGTACATATGTTATTGGATAAACTGTTCTACTGATGTATAGATAAATTCATTTTTTGAATTGTTGAAATGTTGAATCGTTGTATTGAGTAGGTACCTTAAACATTCGCTGATTAACTCATGTTGTATGACCAGAACTTCGTTTTATACCTAACTAGTTCTTCTCAGAAAAACGGGCATGGTTTTTCCAATTCACTCAGCATGATCATAATAATTATTCATGTTATGATGTTTTTTTTCTTCTGTTGTTTTAGATGCACTCACTTACGCAACTTACGCGGCACTCGCCATTGCTGGAGTCTTCACTCTTGTTCTGATAATCTTGAACTGCCCTATCATCTTGCTCAGCGTTCCCATTTTGGCAGCAATGTACTTGGTTGTGGATGTTGTATTCTACTTATTTCTAGGTATACGAACTCCGTTGAATTATGCTGTATTTCTTTCAATTGTTCTGTAATCACAGTGATGTTTGTGCCTAACGCAATTTTATGCCTCCATACATGGGAAGATACAATGAGGTTTGTGAAATGCCTATAATGAAACTTGTCTAATATTTCGGGTTATAAAGAATGCCCAAATTATATACATTGACTCTGACAGATACAATCACGACTATTAACTTTGAAATATAATAGTATCATAAAAATCACTATATTATCAAACTGACAATATCAATCAGCAGTCTTTTATTTTTATTTTATATTTTTTTGCTGAAACTTCCATTTTGACAGCGACTGCGGTTTCTTCTATCGCTGGGGTACCGATTCTGGATGACCACCTCGCCCTGTCATTGAATTAAACTTGTCCCTAGGCGACTTGTTTGAAATAGGGAATGACAGTGATTTTTTTATATTTTTCTCCTGAGAAGAACTCACCTTCAGAGTAATTAAGACAGCGGTACAAAATTTTTTAAGGAATTACTTATTTTTCTGGAGAGGTTTGAAGTCGTATTGAGCGGGAAGAGGGCAGCAATGTACGTCATCTACCTCCCGGGCCAATCAGAGATAGACTGTCTCCGTTAACCGCTCTCTGATTGGCTCCCGAAAGCGGTGCATGAAACCCACCCCTGCCCGCCCCAATCAGCCGCTGTATCAACTACAACCCTGTCCGACCACGTTGAGCGGGAAAAGTTCAAATTCGCCTTTCTTCAGTTCGATCTGGTTGTCATCAACAATTTTCTCGTTTGAAATGACTCGTTTTACAAGTCTTGTGAAGCATGTCAAGCACGTCAAGCACGCCACGTGTCTGTAGAGCCGACATAACTGTTATCTATAGATCAGTTTTAACCCTAGAACACACCACTGGGGTGTCGTACACCCCGACACAGTTTTTAGGTTCTGCCGTTTGAAGATCGGGGAAGGACATAGGGGGGTTCACTTCCGGATCCGATGCATAGGGGTGGGGGTTTATAGGGAAGCCGAACTAAAAAAAAATTCAATTCTCGAAAACGGCTCAATGGATCGAACTTTTCTCCCTTATTAAAATGTTTCTGTGAACGGGGAAGGACATAGGGGGGTTCACTACCGGATCCGATGCATAGGGGTGGGGGTTTATGGTGAAGCCGAAATATAACAGGTAGATGGACACATCCCGAGTTCTGCCCGTCAGCGACGGGCCCGACAGCTAGTGATTCTAAAAGACGTCAGCAGAAGTTCGTCTGGTTTGTTTTTAGTGATCTTTCCCTTGTTTTTTTTTTTTTTTTTTTTTTTTTTTTTTTTTACCGTCTTGGTGCCGTGGAGGATATTAGGTGGGTATTGTGAGAGTTGAATGGGGACGATTCACCTGAACATAAAGAAGAAGATTAAGATTTCAAGGATTATATGATTTTCTTGCTTATTTTCAGTATGAATTATTACAAATAGTTGATTGAACGATTGCAACTATCTAACAGGATGACCATTTGGCATTTTTCAGTCACTCCATGAGTCTTGTGGTTGTCAAGTTCTAGTGACGACACAACTTATAATAATTATTATTATAAGCGGGTTGCTCTCCCTGTCTGTTATTATTGAGTAGATTTGAATCTGTTGTTCCTAAATGAGCTGCGTCTATCTATTTTGTCAGTACTGTAAAGAAGCCAAATACATATATCAATTTTGGTTTTAAGAGCTTCCCTTCATTAAATGATGATATTTTTGGTTCTGAATGTTTCTATTGATTATTTTTCTCATTAGGTAGAAAACATCTACAGTTTTCCAAGCATTTTTGTGCAGAAAATCAATTTGATATGTGTGGACGGAAAATCAAAGGTACGCTCCACTGATATAGAATCGGCTGCTAACCCTATAGGTGTGTTCTAGGGCCCAGTTGAACTAATATTCGGTCGTTCTCCCTTTGATTGCGCGCATTTCTGAGTTGATTTATGTCGAGATTTTAGCGAAAATCGCCGTTGCGTCTTTCTTTGTCTGGGGCGACCGTTATCTCAAAGAAGGAACAGTTCATATTATGGGGCCTAGTTCATAAATGGTGTCACGTCAATTAAATCAACATGACACAGCCTGTGCAAAGGTGACATTTGCACGGCTGCTAGCATATTATTGTATCGCTCATAAGACTAACTCGGGTTGTGTTGATCCAATTTTCATGAACATGTTTATTGCCCGTAGGTAACATACCGCAGTTTTCCAGTGAGGCCAACTACTGGGGCATTGCGATATCTTCAATCCTGGTCCTGGCAGGGCTCAGCGCAGTCATTTTGTCCGACAAACTGAGGCCGTTGGCATTCAGTTTGATCGGAAGTTTTCTCATATCGTACGCCATCGACTACATCTGGGGTGCTTCAGTCAAGCATGTGACGATCAACCCTATCAGGAGGTTAACGGTCGAAGGGTTCAACTCAGCAATCACGTCGCCGCCACTTGAAACTAGCGGTGAGTATCATCTCCATTTTGGCGAATTTCCCTAGAAAATGAGCTACCGCTATGGATTCAAAATTTGTGTCGCATGATTTGTTTGGAAATGTTTTCTGTTCGTGTGCATGGCTGTGTATGTACATGTCGATAAGATAACAAGATAGAACCACCGACATTCAACCAAAATGTCAGTTTTTACGACAGGGGAAGAATTCGAAAATAATCAATTTTGAAGCCCGTCAGTAGTGAACGCCCGATTTGACGACAAATAGGACCCCTTTTGAACCCAATCGTAGGCCCCGACTTTGGTTTATTACTGAGGTGTTACTCTGAAAAAAAAAGGAGACAAAATTGGTTATAAAACCAGAAAAATGAAGATATTTTACTTAAAACCAGTTATATATTCGAAAATTCGCTCTTATAGCCATGCTGCATCATGTCGATTTTATTTCTCGCTTCTACGTTAAACCGCAGTGACCTGTTGTTAAAGGCTTTTAACCTTGAAAAGGTTTTTGCGATGGGACCCCCCGCCGAAAAACGACAGGAAAAAACGACATGAAAGTAGCGCTATGATTTATTATGATTTTCACGTACAACCGATCGTTGCAAAGGAAATTTATTTTCGCCATTATTCATCGCACACAATTTTTTCACCACTTTTTGGAAAGCTGTGAATTTATTTGACACCAGACCACATGCCACGCTGCCAATTTCCCCCTCCTTACATTCCGGAGAACCATTGGTTACGAGTTCATTTTGTTGAGAAAACTTCTTATTGGAGTGAATGAATGAATGAATGAAAACATGCTTTTATTGTTGAAAATAATATAACATCTGTTGATAAGTAAATGGACATGCGATAATCCTGGTCTATTAGACCGTTAGATGAGTTTGCCCCTTGCAGAAAAAAATAAAATAAAATAATCAATGAATCACTAAATAACTTATTGCACTTGGTACAAAACAAAACAAAAAACATTTACTTAACTAATGTCACAATTCGTCAGAGAATACTATAAAAACGATATAGGTACATATTCAAGTAATATTACGTATGTAAAATGGGCATTGCCTGAGTACAAACCTAAATAAACAATATAAACTATACAGGAACTAAATACAATGGACAAGAACCACTTGATAACTGGACAAACATAATCGTCTAACTTGACAAGTCGTACTCAATGTATGCTTTATGCCTTAGACCCCATGCCACTGAGCAAAATTTCACCAAACTAGGGCTATCCGATTTTATCAACTTACCCCAATCAGTGCAGTACAATTTCCAACAAAATGAAATGCGTTTTCAGTTTCTCCACTACTGCATAAGTCACACCCCTGATTGCCTGACTCATATGGTCTACGATTCAGCGCCAATAGATCACCCCTGATCTTGAAAAACCATTTACAATGATGGAAGCTTTTAATGCTGTTAAGAGGTATTACCTCACTTTCGAATCGAAGGGCCCGGTATTGAAGATGGTTTTGTGAATTTAGTGCTTTTTGTTCAAATGCGGACTGCAAGGAGCTTCCAATGGCCTCGATACTTTCCTTAATTAAGGGTTTCCATTCACTGAGCTCATTGTGAGGGTTCAAAGGGATATCATACCGTGCCCACAGCTCCTGCCACTCTCTTGCCCAGTAAACCTCAAGCTCAATGCATTTTTTTGCCAAAAAGTTAGGGAGCCGACCTACAGGCATTTTCATAACTTTATATATATAATTGAAGTGCGTCCGTAGGGTATATATGTATAGGGGCTTCAACTGTGTTTCTAAAAACAGCATATAATTTGGGGTCGATCTTGGTAAAGGAAACACGGATTTCACGAAAAAACGCAGAACGGACTCGACATTATCACTATAAAAAATACCCCAAACCTGTGACGCATAAGAAAGAATACTTCTTATTGGAGTGAAGTTCTGGCTTAGTTACCTACGACGAAAATGATGCTGATGTACCTAGCCTAACTCTTAAATTATTAAAAACAAATTACACTCTCGCTGATCACGAATCTTAAATAATACGGTGGAAGAAAGAGGGAGAGGGAGCAAAAACCTTTTCAAGGTACGTCACATTTTAGCCGTTAGGCTCTTTTTTTTCAATCAATTTCAAACAAATTTGTCCAAAACGTTGAAGAGATTCGAATTCATATTTGAAAAAACGAATTTGACACGAAAAAGCCATAATTCAACTTACAGAAAGCCATTTATTGTTACAGACATCCTAATTTTGGTGTTGTGGATCGGTTTGGCAATTGCCGGATTCGTTCATCAAAAACGCCGCGCCCGCGGGAGAGCGCCTCTCCCGCCACCTCCGCGGTTTCCATCATTTGCCTCCACGTCGGAAGAGAGACGCCCGATTTTGCATACGACGCCCTATGGATGAATAACACAAAGAAGCCGTATTTTTATTGCATGTTTTATTTTTCATTCTTCTCTACGACCGGAATATCTTTACAAAATTCTGAAAATGAAATTATATGACATGGAATATCTGTCCGTCTGTCGCATTGAGTGCGTTCAACAGTGACAGAAGTTTTATTTTATATTCATTACCTACATTTTATTTTCATTTTTGAAGTTGCTTGAGTTTATTTTGGAATTTTTGTTTACTTAATTCATGTGCAAGTGTACCTTTGTATTATCTGATTTTTGCTGAATAAATCTTATCTTATCTTATCTTATCTAAGTTTATGTAATAATGTAATGTTACAACAATAGTAATAAAACAGAAACACTCATAACCCAATGAACGTCTGACTCGATTTCTCCTCGATATAGCCTTATCTCCCAGCAGAACATCGCTAGTGGCAGCCAATTATCACTTTAATTCAACAAGGTGGGAATCGCAGGGGTTTTTTGCATATAATCAGTAGTTTATTAAATAAATTTTATTTATTTATAAATGGAATTCTGCCTAACAGTGAGCTTGAATTATATGAAAACAAATATTGCTAGATGAAATGTATATATTTTCAGTCGCAATAAATAAATATCACAAAAAAAAAAAAATTTATAATACAGGTCGAGCCCAATTCAACATAGGGTGGATCAAGATAATACAATTGAAAATTAATATGCAGCAAGAGAAAACTAGATGAGGAGGAGGGGGGATAGTCAGATCATCAGGAGGAGTTGTAGGAGAAGGCTGCGCAGGCTTGACTTGACAGAATGATACGATGCGAGGTTCGGATAGTGGATACGGGGTCGGGTGGGTCTGTTTTCTTTTCGTGGCGATTTCTTTGTTTTGTTTATTTTTGCAATATGGAGTGGGACAGGGAGTTGATTTTGGAATTCATTGAACGTTACAAAGAAAATGGGGTATTGGGGGATTCAGAAGACCATAATTACTTCAATAAATTCTGGAAGCAAGATGCTTGTGAAGAAAGTGGTAAGAAAATGAATCAACCGGTGGATGTGATGAAGTAGACGACATTGGAAACGTTGCTGGCTGGACAGTGGAGAGAAAAAATGAAGATGACAAAAAGCTTGAGCACTGGAAAAGGTGAATACATACCACTAAACGGTCTATACAGTGGTCCTATACAATCATCTTTACATAGATTTGGTGTAGGTTATAAGAAGTTTTCTTTCGAACGAGCTTATATCCACTTAGAACTTTTTTGGAAGATGGTGAAAGACACGTAGCCAATTTCCCAGGTTTCCCAAATTTTCCAAATAGTTGCACCGTCGATTATACCACAAAATTTCGGAAATCTGTCTTAATTGTGGAACTAAACGTAAAGCTCGCCGCAGTCTTGGTCAAGTATGGGTAGGTACCACTGGGGTTCTGGCATGTCAAACACTTTAAACATCTGTCCATTCTTTATTTATGACGGATCGGAACGCAGTGATGATACAGGAGTTTTTTCCCGTTTGATATGTTACGGTGTTACGGTACGGTACCTTTAGAGGCCAACTTTTCGGATTCCACACCCCAGTGTTTATGATGGCGGGTTAAAAAACATCGTATAAAAAATATCGATGTTTTGAAACATCGTGTAAAAAACATCGATTTTTTTTTGAAAATACATTACGTACTGTAGCCTACCAAAATACAAATACCGACCTGGCTGTTAATTTTTCTGGTAATTTCTGTTCTTATTTATTAAAAATTAAACATGGAAAATGTACTAATTTGCAGCCATATCTTCGGAAAGGCAATTTCCAAGAGGGTTCAAAATTGAACCCGCTTGAGAAAAAAGCCTCTCCGCGGGAATAGAGGAGGCGATTGCAGGTACACATTTAAATACTACATAATAAAGGTTAGGATATGAAGCTTTGAATGAAATTCAAAATGCCAAGGCGTTTTGTTGAATTATTTTCGAGTGGAGAGTTCAAATGTGCAAAATTCGTTTCTTCGTCTGCCACTTTTCTGTATCGGCGAACTATTAACGCTGACCTAAATGTTGCTCGGCTACACTAGACTTCGAATTCATGCCTACTATCTTATCTTGAGTCAACCATGACTGGCATAAAACATATACAACCTAAACACTGCGGCTGCTAGAACAATAAAAGGCAAAAGGGCGACGTAGAATAACAAATTAATATGTAGGTAAGTAGAGTCGAAAGCTCTCATGTGTCCATACAAAATAAAATAATAATTCCTTTTGTGAGGAATGAAACATTATACAAAGATTTCAGAATTGAAACTCCCTCAGAAATCTTACAAATACATTCCCAAAGATTCTTTCAGAATAATGTAGATCATTACCATGACTTAGCAGCAGCAGGATTCAAGCCAGCAGAAATTAGAAGATTAACAAGACCACTACACATCAGAGACACAGTGACACAGTGATGTCCGACATTCAGCCGACATTGATTCTACATCTCCGTGAACAGATGTAGACACATCTATAATAATTAGTATGATTGTATGAACGACTGAACGAAAAAAGGTAAGTAAAGTTCCTGAAAAGGCACAGAAATAATGGAATATAATGGAACAACACATCTATAATAATTATAGTAAATACTATGATTGTATGAACGACTGAACGAAAAAAAGGTAAGTAAAGTTCCTGAAAATGCACAGAAATAATGGAATTTCATGGAACAACACACCTATAATAATAATAATTATAGGTGTGTTGTTCCATTTAATTCCATTAATAATAATTATTATTATGATTGTATGAACGACTGAACGAAACAATGTAAGTAAATTTCCTGAAAAGGCACATAAATAATGGAACAACTGAAACGTAAAAAAGGTTTGTTACTATAGAGATTTCTGGAGAAATGTGAAAATATCGGAAGAAAAATATCGATGTTAAAAAAAAATCGAATGTTTTAAAACATACCTACCAATTTAAAAACTTACCTTAAAAACGTACATTATTTAAAAACATACCTATCCCTAATAGTTAGGCACCTGGCAAAGACTTGTTCGTCAAACCACTCTTATCTAAAGCTCCACGTAGACTCATTGCATTCCTCACTCACATCTAAACTGCATCGCCTCGCTTAGGTTACTTTCCAGGTGCTGGAAAGTAACCTAATTTCCCCCCTCGGTCGTAATCCTGTCTGACTCTCAGAGCGCTCTCCGGAAGTTATCAGGGATCGGCCCTTCCTCCCGGATAACTTTTCTGGAATCGGAGATTGTAAACCGTATTGGCATTCTTAGGCAGAAGGATGTTATGGTGAAATTTATGTGGATTCGGGGTCACAAGGATATAATAGGGAACTCGGTGGCTGATGCTAGGGCCCGTCAGGGTACTGAAATCCCGTTGAAAATTCCTTCCTTGCCATACTGTCCCCATACTGATCTTCGTCGTCAATTTACACAATCCCTGCTTACGAAATGGAAGAAAGAGTTCTTCGAATACCCCGCTGGAGATCGCTACAAATCACTCTTTGGGTTTCCATCACGAACGAGTTGGCTTCAGAGAACAGCCCCTGACAAGGATAAGTCCTACCACACTGTTATTCACCGTCTGCGCACTAGTCACTGCCGAACTAGGTCCTACCTCTTCCGTCTTGGACTGAGCGAAACGGATATCTGCTCCTCCTGCGACAGTGTGGTCGAAACAATGGAGCATATTATTTTAGAATGCTCCGCATACGAAGCCCCAAGAAACCTCCTCCTGAAGAAACTTTCGCTCCTCACAAACCTCCCCTTCAATCTGAATACCCTCCTAATGGAAGAGTCCGAAGACGTGCACGAAGCTATATACCTCTACCTCAAACAAATTCGTTACCAATTGTGAAACCAAAAGTTAAAAACATTGTAATAATTAATGTAATAATTAACATAATTATGTATCACCCGTAGATATGAAATTATACAAACTGCGGCTGTATGTTTTTTGTAACGAAGCCAATAAAAAATTAAAAAAAAAAAAAGGTGCTGGAAACATGCAATCATCATTATGATACCCAAGCCTGACAAACCAGGAAACGAAATAGGATCTTACATCAGCCTACTATCAGCTCTTGCAAAACTTTTTGAGATCCTGCTTTTACCATCTTACCTGAAATATACATAACATCTCTTTCCCAACCAACAATATGGATTCCAAAAGGCACTCTGATACCCGTTACAACTTCAAAGACTGACGAATTTTATTAAGCAAATCTTCCATAATAACCAAATATGCCGTGCTGCCTACTTCGATGTTGAACAGGCATTTGATCGGGTCTTCTTGAAAAGATCCAACCTCACCCACCAAACAATCTATTTGCTCTTCTTATGAGCTACTTAGAACAAAGAAGTGCACAGTGGTGCACAAAATGGAGAAGCAAGTCTTATTCTGAGCGTACCAGCGGCTCACCTTTGCTGATCACATTGCAGCGTTGCTGAAACGCATGAAAAATAGAACAACAGATTGGACAACAAATGCGTTTCTCTAACCAACAAAATGTTGATCTACAAAGTCCTAATCAGGCCAATTTGGACTTATGCCCTCCCTATGTGGGGCACATGCTCTCCCAGCCAATTTAAGAAAGTGGAGTCGCAACAAAACCACACTCTCCAGCGACATATTGTTCATTCTCCCGAGTTTGGAGGAATGAGACTGTTTATCATGATTTTAATTCCGACCCTCCTCATGAATGTCTGGCTCTCCATAAGGTGCAAATTTGTACCTAATGAAGGCTACAGAATCGTTCTTGCGTCGAAGCGCTGGTCATCCAAATAAAACTGTCAAAGAGGGATTTGCACATTCACAACACCACGTCATATTTGGGACATTTCGGAAAGCTGAATGACCTGTTCGGTATGAGTGCTCTTTGCCGTACTGAAGGCACTTGGAATTGTGGACTAATCCGTATTTTTCAACATTTCGCTAAGGTATATTAGTACTCATGTAATGGTCTTATAAATAAACCTGACCGAAAAAAAAGCCTAATAGTTACAGGCCCTATCAGGATATTGTGTACAGGACGTAGATAGATCTTTTGTATACAGAAGATAATAAACCGTTGTGGAAACGTTTTCAGCATTTTTCCTCACCTTAGGCGTACATGATGTTACAATAAGGTTGTACTCCGTTCCAACTGAGAGCGACGTTACCGAGACAAACTTGTGTCACAAAGCCGGAGGAAACCACTCAACTGGACGGTTAGGGCCTTTTGGAAACGCGCAATTTATGTTGGGCACCGGATGAATTACTGGAACGAATAAAACGTCAAAATCAATTGAAATGCTCGTGAGGGTGGGTTTGTTCGGGGGGTGAGGAGGGGCCCTGCGAGAGAAGAGACATTTTCCAAGCCATTTCCTCGGCCCCCCATCAGCAGTTGTCGTCCTCATGGTCGTATCGTTTGCGATTGCGGACCCCCGCGCGACCAATTATGTTAGTATCCCCGAATAGAAGGGAAACCTCGGGCTTCTGGACTTTACAAACAATGAAACCCCCCCGTACAACACACCACCGGCTTCCGGACGATTGTTGCCTCCGGACAGTATGAGTCGACGAGTGGAAGGACCTCGTAACCTATAGTTTTAGGTTGATTGCTGCACAGAATCACGTTTGTGAAATTGGTGGGGCACTGAATTGATCAAAATAGTCAATTTTGACGTTTTTCCTTCCATTTTATGCTACCAACTATTTTCAAGACGATTGGTACAACGTGATAGGTACCCAATTATCCCTGCACTTTGATGTTCGCTTGTTACCACATCACAGCAATAATCAACAGGATCAGGTGAAGCTAGTGCGATATGTTGATGGTAGTATCACTTTTCCGCGTGCAATATACGATTAGTATTAGTGAGCCCCATAACTATACGAAATAATTGGATTAATGATTTGGAGTCATGAGTAATGGGGCGATTCTCACAAAAGTGGACAATCTGACGTACTTGCCTGTGTAGAGCTGAAAAATGAAGATATTTCCACCATTCTTTTTGCACTGGATTCAGAATAATCCCTTCCTTCTAGGCCAGTAAAAATATCTGACGATTCTTCGTGGTTTGTGGCGAATTTTTTGACTAATATCAGTTGACCAGAGTCATGTAGCTCGGGTTTGGATTCGACCGTCACGCTTTTGTTATTGTTCCTTTGACTGACTGCTAGATAGCTGCACTACGCGCTATGCGGATGCGAGGATTCAGTCGTCAACATAATAATATGTTATGTTGCCTGATTGACTTACCTCAGATCCGACATCCAGCATATTATGCTGGTGGAGAAGTGTGGTTGGTTTTGCCGTTCCGTGAAATATTTTCATGTGAAGCACAATTTATCTGAGGTAAGTCATCATTCGTTGGATACTTTTTGTGAAGACCGGCCACGAGTTCATTTGATTCACTGTGTTAACACAGATGTTTCCATGATACTACGAGTATTATTTCACTTGAGTGGTTTGGAAGACAACCAGACGTCAACGCCATGTCTGGAGTGGACGAGATTTTTCTCTCGTTTATCGCCAGGAGCCGGAACTTTCGTGAGAATCACCCAATGATTCCCGTTTCCAAAAATCCCTAATTATGAGATCTGTGGGTGTGGCAAGAGGGCAAAGTTTCGATTATGAATTGGTACACTACTTGACGACAGTAAAGTATGAGATGTTCGTTCCGGAAAGTCATGCCCGAGTGAGCGGAGTTAATTACATAGCTCATGCATCTGTAATTTATTGATGTGAATAATGTACTGTTCAATTGTGTGAATGACGAATCACCTATGATTAATTTGTAGAAGGAGGGGAAAATATTCTATTCAAAGGTATGTATAGGGTGGAAATAGGCCAATAAGGAGCCAATAGGGGGGGGGGGGGAAGGCACGAAGTATTTTCGGCCAAAACTCACCGTAAATCCTTAGCTATATTTATTTGCCTATTCTGCATGTTCCAAGTTGTTATTTTCGAGGGAGTTTCCTGGTGTCATTAGTTTCATGATATCGAGTTTCACGTTATAAGGTACTTTCCGTTATTGCAGAATGAAGGTTATTTCCTTAATTGGAAGGTTATTTCCTTAATGAAGGTTATTTCCTTAATTCCTACCCAACCAAACCTCCCAGATAATGCAACTGTATACCCTCCCACCGATCTACATCGCTTGTTCAAAGCTCATTGTCTGCACCAATGGCAGGAGTGGCACACGAACTACCCCTCTGGTCGACGCTACACCGCCCTGTTCCCAGCAGCGTCGACTACACCCTGGCACTCCCATCCGTCCTTCACTGGCATGCCGAAGCACTTTTATAAAGCAATGACGAGGTTAAGAAGTGGAGTGACTGTAACCAGATCCTACCTACACCGGATTGGTCGTGAGGAAAGTGGCCTCTGCTCATTCTGCCGAGTAGATGAAACTGCAGAACACCTGATCATGGAGTGCTTCAAAACGCGAAACCAAAGAGTCACATTGTTCCAAGAGTGGGACAAAGAACTGTTAAAGCCCTACAATCTTGACATCGCACTGTGCTCCAAACTTCCATCTGTATACATCTCTCTGTTCAACTTCCTTCAACCTTGCGCCCTGAAACTGTGATGTCAGTGAAAGCATGCGTTGTAGCCAGCGTTTGTGAAAATTCACATTATATTTATATAAACAAAATAACAAATGAATAAGATTAACTGAAACACAAACACATTTTCAAATAACATAACATGACTGTAGGGAAAAAATAGAACTGTATAGAGGTAATATATCTATATTTTCAATAACATTATTTTTAGTGTTGGCTGTATAGTATAATTTATAACTGATGCCAAATAAAAACATATAAAAAAAAAAATTCCTTAATTGGTTGGGAGGTATTATAGTTGAAACTTGTTGCAGCACGTTGGTAGGTACAATATGAATATATAATATGAATACAATACAAATATTAATACAAATGATTTACAAATAAGTTATCATCAATATAAATGTTTCATTCACCGTTTACATAAATAAATTACGTCACCACCACTGAGCTAGTTACCGACCTACGGTACGTTTTGATAGTATAATAATTGCAATATGTTTGGTTTCTTTCGATGAAATAATTTGCAGTTTGTTGTCGT
Source organism: Stenodema calcarata (assembly GCA_963920205.1). NCBI lineage: Eukaryota > Metazoa > Arthropoda > Insecta > Hemiptera > Miridae > Stenodema > Stenodema calcarata. The sequence goes on from OY986048.1 coordinate 22,297,283, forward strand.
TATTCTAAAAATACCATACATACGAAGATTTGTGACGTCTCGGTCTTTCGAAATGATTTAGTGTAGTTTCCCCATTAAATATATAGATTCGCGGTTAAATCATAATTTCACGGTTAGCAACTTTTATTTTCTAGGTCAGAACATTCAGTCTTGGTTGACATGTTTTCACTCTCGGTTATGAACAGCGGGTTTTTTTTCGGTTATTTCAATTTTGCTCTCTGTTAAAATATTGTGTGAAAAGTGTGAACTTCCTCCTCTGAACTACACTCACTAATCAGATTTCCTCACTAATCAGACTGGTGCCAAATCGAGTTTGCTCCTGAGATCTAAAAGCGGTCATATGTTGACATCTGCGTCTGCTAGGAAGGGACAGACGTACATTTTTGTGTTACTTATGCAGTTCACTTGTGTTGACCGAAATGAAGGGTCGAATATCTTATTCCTCGTTCTTCATCTATGAAAAGCAATTACTGTATTTATTACAGGTTTAAAAAAATAGATACAGAGGCGAAGGATTGTGGATGTCGAGTTTTCGAAATTTATTACCGCCTCCATTTGAAAGAAGATGAGGGACTCCGAAATAGCGTTGGAGCAACTTTTTGAAACGAATTTTTAATCACTTCCTTTGAAAAGAAAGTCCACTGCAGCGCGAGATGAGAAACCTTCGGCGGCGGGATTATGATTTAATTGGAATTTTTCTCGGTTTTAATGAAGGTGTTGGTTGATGAGGTCTCAGATGGTGTCGTATTTCCACAAAGAACCAGTATCGTAGTATCTACGCTTGCATCGAATTAAGTACTTAGTTAAAAGTCAGAAATTGTAAAACTTCAGTAGGTGTTATTATTATTGTTATTTGTATATTTATTATTTCACACGGGATATTGCCCAAATACGTAAGTGATAATGAACTAGTGCCAGGTAAGAATCCTATGATAGGAACATGACATTGTGGTCTGATATAATACGTGGTATTAATTTCCAAATATGGCAGATATGTCGAAGTAAGCTTGTTTGGGAGAAAAATATTGTTGATAATTGAAAAAAGTGTCTAATTCAGAAGTCAATCATTTAAACGATTTTGCCGAATCTTCTATGCTTTTTTGTTGTAGTGATTTTCTGACTTTGAATCATTTATCAGAAAGACTTTTCCGATCTTTTCCTTCCAACTGAAGAGTGTCCTAACCACTTCACAAGCACCGTAGCCGTTTCGAAATCTCCGCTTGGCCCCATGGACTCTAACTTCACGAAAACCTCCCCTACCTTTCCCGCCTTGGTCTGTTCAGCACATTACTTCGGGCTGAGTCCTCTTCACTCTCCTTCCCTTTATCGGTCCACGCCTTCCGTTCAAGGAGCGTCTTAGCCCTCAGCTCCGTCTACACATATTCTGATGTGAGGGTCCAATGCTGCTCACTCTACAACATCTTGGCAACTAATAGTTCTGGTGACGTATTGGGAGACGTGATAACCAGTGCTTCTTTGAGCCAGCTCCTTTCAACTGCCCAATTCGCGCATCCAAAGAACTGGTGGAGTGCATCATCATCCACATCACGGCAGCTGCGGCACGATGGGGTACTCAAAAGTCCATGTCCTGTGAAGAACTGAGTCAGGAAACAGTTCACTTCTCCATGTCCCCTTTGCATCCACACCTAGATATCAGGAACCAACCGGGCAGTCCATCTCCCTCTCAACTCATCCGTCCACATTTCCTGCCATCTTGTCATTATGCGCTCTCTTTCCTCCCTGGAGACGCGGGTCTCTGTCCTTCGTCTTTCCGCTCGTACGCCCGCTTCGTTTCTGCAGCCAGCAGCTGTATGGGTATCACAGTAGCCAGGACGAGTATTGCTGGTTCTGATACTGTCCTGTAAGCGCATGCAATCCGCAGTGATCCCCTACGCTGTACAGCTTTCATGAGGACATCTCTTTAGTTGGAAGAAAAAAGGCTGACGGGGAAAGTGGATATCATAACTTTTTCCAACTGCTGTAGAATGATATTTGCGAGGTGGGATATTCCGTTCATTCTGTGCCGTGCTTTGACAAAAGAAACATTGAGTCCTGTCATCTGAAGGTAACTCTGAGAGTGACACTAACTCTTGTCTCATCGCGATACTTGATTGTCGTTATTTTTCCTACCCGAAATTAGTATTTTTGATTCTTCTCTTATAATGTATTCATATGAGTACGTTACTCTTCAGTACGTAGAACTTCTCAATAAACATTTCTTATTGTGTTGAGAAGAGTTATGTGGGCATTATTAGGTGATTCAACGTGACATCAAATTGGCGCTGAAATACGAGGTCTGATCAAAAATGTCCAGGACTTTTTGAATTGCGCGAACCCACGTTAACGTAAAAGGCTGCGGTTGCGCTCATCTTGAAACCACAATCCTCTTGAGTAATCTCTTTTTGGTTTCGATTTTCTTGCCCTATCCAGACCGAAATTAGGTACTGTTTTCGTGTAGTGACTTTTTCGTGTTCTGCTTTTTTGCGACTTAGTGAGGATGGAGGCAGTTCAGAAGAAATGGTTTTGAAGGAGTGTCAACTTCAAGTTTACCAACAACAGTATTCAGAACACAACTGCCCTCAACATCCACAGTTTCATAAGACGACACCCATATTGAGCCATCTTTAATATATTCCCAAAATTTGCCGAGGGTTTCCTGGTAAATGTCGTCCAAGTAGTTTTTTCTCAAGATATTTTCATCTGGCGCTTTCTTTCCAGTGTAGGCCTCCAAGAAACTATTCAATGCAAGGTTGCTGAGTTTTTGGAATGGGATGTCAGCTCTGACGAAAGCGCGGCAAAGGTTTGTACTGAAGGTAGACTTACTTGATGAGGGGGCCTTCACGAATGTTTGACGGGAAGAACTCTGTTGTTTCTTCCATTTATTAGTTTAATGAGCTCCAGTGGCAATGTGTTGAGTGACCTGTGAATCGGGTAGAGAAAATGGTAGTATTTTGAGAATTTCCAGAAAAAAAGGATTCAAGGACACACGTGGAAAAAAAATACTTGTCCATCGAAAAAAATGCGCTTGTCACATTCATCGCAATATAATACGAGTACGTATCCGTCACTCCGGAAATGTTCTGCTGGAAACTCACGTTCATACTTGTCAATCGGCTTCGGAGGTTGATTAACCAACTCGTATTGTTATTTCTCACAAAAAGTTTTTATTTTTACCCGAGGTACTTTTGTAGAACCACAGAGATGCTTCAAACATGAACGAACTCAAGAGTCGTTCAAAATGAACATGTGAACCACACTCTTATCCCACCCTAGGAACCTAACGATTTCTGTGAACCACTGGACAAAAGTGCGAGTCACAGCCGTCAGTCTGTGGATCACACAATTTCTACTTCTCAGATTCATCAAACTTTGATCTTTCCACTATAAATAAAGTAATAAAGCCTCAAAATGGAAAATATTTACTTTAATGAATGGAATATGTGGAAATATGTGATTATGGGCGAAATACTTCTGTACCTATGTAAAATAAAAGTGGGCTCAAAATGTCTAAAAAGTGTCAAAAGGAGCGGTTCTTGTTGAAAAATATCAAGATATTGCTTGGAAATGAATATGTAATCACATGCGAATCCGACCAATGTTTATTACTATTTATTTTCATTTCCCCCAAAAATCATGTTTATTCAGTTATGTATTTCTGTGGGGGTGGGGCCTAGTGTCAACTGCAGGTGAACCTCCGTAAATGACTGAATCATCTTGCTTGGTTCTTAATCTCTTCAGGGTCTAAACAACCAGAAATTAAGAACCGAAAAAAAAGGAATTTGTATCTTAGAGGAGTTGCAGAGTAATCCATGGGCAACGCCTTGTTCCAGCCAGTTTTAACGTCACACCCACGTGCCGACAGAAGGCAACAAGGTTGTATCGAGAACAAGTCAATTACGGAGACAGTATCAGTGACTTCAACTTTATCGCATGTTTTAGATGGGACAAGGAGCAGTTCGAGTTTCTTAGTAATCGTATTGCCTATCTACATAAACGTACTTGTAGAAGAAGTAACCCACTTATCCCCATAAATTCTCACTACGCTGTCTAGGAAATTGATGTCAGTACTATTCAAATAGTGATTGATGCAATTGTCAATGTCAATGACAATTAGAGACGAGAATTGGCATTTGACACAGCCTGAACGTTGGAAAACAACTGAAAAGGTTAGAAATTCATGGGGGAACTTTCGAACTCTGCATTCCACCTTTTTCGCCGAGTGCAAAGTGAGGAGGGTAACAGAACACTAACTCGAGGTTAACACGAATTCTGCACTCAGAGTTTGGTGGATCAAGCCCCAATTCCTCGGAAATTCTCCTGTGAGCGGCAAAGGAGGTTTCTGCGATTGTTTCGTGCAGCAGAGACATCGACAGTTGCAGAAACTGTTTTATTTAGAGATTTGACGTAAATTGAGAACAATATCAGAATAATAAAACTGCTTTATTTACAGAGCAATCAAGTTAACAAATCGTCCTATCACGATATAAAATCATACCCTCATATAAGCTCATGGAACCAACCTTTAAAATCCCACGGGTAGCAAATATTCTACGGCAAGCTATCATCACCTCCTGAGTTCCTTGATCCGACTCATTTCAATCCATTTGCTGAAATAGTCAATAGTGATTAAATAGTACGAGCTATAAAATTCCAGAATGTCCATGACAAGTTTTGACCAAGGTCTGGAGGGAATAGCCACTGGAATCATCGGTTCTTTTGGGTTCATGGGACGATTCTCTAAGCAAACTAGGCATGAGTTTATGTAGGTATTCATTAATATCTATGTTCATTTCTTGCCAGAATAAGCTTTGTTTAGCCTTAAGAACAGTTTTATTGATATGTCCCACTTGTCCTTCATGAAGAGTTCTCAGAGTATGGCAGCCTCTCGTTCGATTTCTCTCGATATTCACTTCCCCTCTCTGGAGGTTTGCACTTGATTCAAATTTCTGTGATTGTTTAGTGCAGCAGAGACCTTGACAGTTGCGGAAACATTGCAGAAACTTCATCCAGACGGTCTCCCACTCTGGTGAGATTTCTGCAGATAAGACTTTTTCGCTATGGACGGCAGTATACGGCTGTGTAGCCAACCGAGTAAAAAAATATTCCCTACCGTCGTGAGAGCCTCAGTACACTTACATTCTGGACCCGCCTCGTATTCCATACCTAATAAAACAATTTCATTCGACTTCAGGATTAGTGGGTACGACGGGTTCTCCATTAAACACAAAACTCAAGTTTATCTGAAATATCACTAAATTTATTTAAATTCTAAGTATTCTTTCTTGGTACTATTCTAGCATACACAATTATGTCATTACTCAATTCTAAAATATAATCTTAAAAGGATCGTAATGAAATCACAGAAAACAATGTTAAACGAGAACTACAGATATATCAATACATGTTATAATTCTTATAAACTTACGGAAGGTTTTGCTATGAAGAGTTTGAACATATTAAACATTTTCCAAAACCCAAAATATTGTAACACGAAGTATCTTGCATTGGTATTTATTGGCCAATACATAAGTAGGTACTTAGCTTCTTCGTATTATAAATTTGAATGGAATGTAAGAACACTTTCTTTCAATTGGTGACAAATAAACAAAGTTACAAGTACATATTATACTTATTTGTCATTTCACGTTTATAAAAATATTCAAGTTAAGCACACATTCGCCAATTTTAGATATATACAATACTTCAAGAAAATGATTAAAAAATGCAGGTACCTACAAACATATTTGAAATCATTTAAAGAAAAACTATTGATGAATACAACAATTATTGCAATTATTATTGATTTTTGTTGAACGGATTATGTGATTGAATCGTATCATGGAATACTTCACCAAATTCGGTACCAAAATAGATGTCATTTTTATCGTTTTGGGGTTGTCAAGAATTGAAAGCTATCGGAATCCTTGTGGCACGATTCATACAATCACACGGAACAAAAATAAAATCAACAATTACATCACGAGTAAAATTTAAGTAATTAAATTAAGTACACTCTTGCATGATGACGCCTAGCAGTAATTCGTATTTTGCAAATTATATTGTGAGAATTGGAAAAAACAAAACATCTTTTCGCTTCAACGCTAGTAGTAACGAAGGTCGAACGCACTTGAGTCAAAATGTACTTTGTGCAATATTAAGCTTCGTATTTAGTGGCAATCCACCACATTGCAGATATGAAGTAACAATGCGACAGAGGAGAATCTGCACCGATTCGAGGTTTCACTTGTACATAGCACCTACTCAGCATAAAAGTGGTCATTTTGAGCAGAAAATGGGGACATGGAAATGAAAATTGTGCTCATCTATAGCATGGAGACGTGCACGTTTCATATCCCAATGGGTACCAGAGGAGGAGCGAATTGATACTTTTCGTTCGCCTCGTGGGAATCGTGTTCTTGTATGAAGTTAGCCGTATCGAAGGGAATATGATGCGTAACTCGTCAAACACGAAACATTGTTTTTATGTTCGTTGTGAGTGGAAATCTGATCATTGGTTGGAGCTTTAATTTCACCGAATTCAAGAGGCAGGCATTTAAACAGCAGAAAAAACTATGTTGGTGAGATCGGTGAGCGTTGTGAGAAATTTGGCCCAGAATGCGTTAGGAGTGATGAAAAGACCGTGTTTTAGACTTCGAGATTGCAACAGTTACTACTTCCGTAATTTGGGTAATTAGTACTTGTAGTAATATAATGTGCATCAGACACTCTGAAACGACCAGTACGATTGAAATTTTACTTCATAATGTCAAATATTAGAAAATCAAAACCGATCTACTACCGTTTCCAGTGGTAACAATTAGACCATTAGGTCTACAAATACTTCTGATACTTTGGTCTTATCTGAAGTAGAGCGTGCAAGTACAAAAATGACACATGCCATAAGTTTAAAGTTCAGGGGCATTTAGAACCTGTCTGTAAATCCAAATCACACCCCGCAAATCACTTTTTAGAGGAAGTAGATGATGATTCCAGAATTCATGGATGTTTCCATTTATTCTGCCTGAAGGACGGTGAGGCAAATCACAACGGTAGGTTTACAAGGGATCTGCTCATTGATGGCCAAACTCACACGTTCCAAATTGACACTGGAGCTGCGCAAAATTTTATTTCGGAGGATTATTATAAGCAGAATTTCTCGTCCTATGATCTGGTAAACAATGACACTGACTGATTACATTGGAGAGAAAATTATGCCGATCAGAAAAATTCAATTGAACTCCCAATTCCACGGCAGGACACATAAATTGTGGTTTTATGTGATCAGGAGAGGATCATCCTTACCAGGGCGAAGCGGACTGCTCATTTTGGGCATTGCTGCAACCTCACACGTTGCGGATCTTCTTGCTCTAGAAACACATTCGGCGTCTTACGTTCCCACCTCAAGTTAGGGAGATCGCACAGACGTTCCCAACATCGTTTGAGCGAACTGTAGGTACTTTTAATGGAACGAAGGTAACATTGAAGGTGAAAGAAGGGACTGCGCCAAAATTCTGCAAGTTGCGTACTTTGCCAATCGCCTTGAAAGCCAAGGTGGAGGGTGAACTCACTTGGTAAGAGACACGCGTTACCACTTATCTGCTGTCCAACTTAATTACACACTAACCTGTGTCAAGTTCGAAGATGATACCGCTGACTGTCTTTCTCGAATCGAATCCTCTGGCGATGCATTGTACCAAAACATCTACGGACATTGGAGGAGCATAAAGGGCGAAACTATCAAGTACTCAAGATGCTTCTGGATTCAAATTTGCGTGTGGTAAGAGTCAGTGGCGGCTCTTCAGGGTAGGCAAGGTAGGCACCGCCTACCCTGAAAAAAGAGAGAAAAAAATGCTGATTTTCGTAGGTTTATTTTTCCTTACAGAATGAATTTCTATTTTTCTTTTTTCGCTTGTTCAATTACGTTTTCATTTTTATTTTATCAAGTGTTTTGAGTTATGTAGGTAGATCGTATTTTGTCGCTTCGTTCGTTATTCCTTTCCCACGCTTACTTGCAGCTGATAAACGGGTAATTCTCCTGAGAGGCTGACCTACGCCAGATTTAGAGGTAAGAAGTAATTGATAAGAAGAAAGGACAAACTTTCACCTGTTTATTCTCCAAGTCTTGGTATTCTAGTCATCAGTGGTTGTGCGCTCAAGTCTTGGGTACCTACTGGTTTTCTTTTCGTCAGTTTCAGAATATCAGTTTTAGGAATGCGTTGAGGAAACTTGCCAAGAGCTGCTGGAATTATATTCTTTCTCTCTGCCGAACGAAAAGAGGCCTTAGGCTGACACTATACCTATACTATAAACAAATGGGATTACCTCGTTTTATATTAGACAATCCAGGGATATGTACTTTCAACTCATCGCCTACCCACCCCATCCTGGCCAGAGCCGCCACTGGTAAGAGTTCACATGGTAATATTCCTCATGGATCAGTCTCGACTGCAGTAATCCAACTTCGGTTCCATCGGTTTATTATGTATCGATTATTGAATAAAATTACAACTCCACCACTTGAACACACAACAAGAGGGGAAGAACATGAAAATATTACAGCGTGTCTGAAAGTTGTAGGCGAAAATCAATGACGTTTGATTGAATTGAGGTACGCACTGTTTCCTTCTGGCACACCTAATGAACACTTTTCTGAACCTCATCCCCATTGAAGCCAAATGGAACGAAATTCAGCCTATTTAGCTCAACAATTAGAAAAGAATAGTTGGTTTCATGTGCATTGAACACAAATACTTTTCATATTGCACAAAATCAAATTACAGTCTCGATGCTTGACTAGTTCAATCAACCTTTAACTAACCAAGAAGTGTAAATTCACCATTAAATAATTATAACGAGGGTAAACTTCCGAAAGTACTTATTGCAGTAAAATTAATGTTTCATAATCTCAGAAAACGAAATAGAACAACACGTAAAAACAGCAGTAGCACCAGCGATGGCTCGTCTAATTTGTTACCTCTAAACCATCAAATATACAAAAGGGTGCCGACTATGTGTTTTGAGATCAGTCTCGACTGCAGTCAGCTTGTATAATAATTGTGATCCAACTTCGGTTCGAACACCGAAACGTGCACCACGTGCCGCCAACAACTCGCAGAAATATCAAGAAGAAAGTGAAAAGAACCAGGACAATCATCGAAATAACGCCACCACGCGATCGAGAACACGGAAAAAGTAATAAAAAAAAAAATAAAAAATAAAACATAACTGAAACGGTAGGTAATGGACTGTTTTACAATGTTACTGCCTAATTGCTTTTTATAAGAACTAATGTTTATTATACACGCCAATAAATTTAAAAAAAGCCAATACATTCCACTCGATTCAGGGGTTTTACTTCACTACAAGAAACCAATAGCAGCTAAGTCATATTTCGATAAACACGCCACAAACACCTCCCTGTCACAAAATACAGTTTTTCGATCAGTACACAATATCATTAAAACACGATTATTGCTTGCTGGAACACGTTATTCGGAAAAGCTCACGTAATCTAACATTTAAAATAAAAAGTTTGTGGCTGGAGGATGACTGTGAAACCCTGTGTCCGAACTTATAATTTACTAGAAAACGACGAAATATTCCCGATTGACAAAGAAAACAATTTTTTTCCATCTCGGAGGGCGCTTGAAACATTCCAATTTGTCACAATACTTCAGTTCAAAACACCGCGAATCAAATACACAACTACTTAATTGTATCATGAAACTGTACAAAAAAAAACAAAAAAAACATGTCTCTATAGCTTAGAATATTATTACAGAAAACGTTTCGTGTACGAGTGAAATCTTGTTGTTGGAGTCACCTCGCGATGGGGGGGAGGGGGGAGGGTAAAAGTCTAATCACGCTGGGTTCCTTCCATGAGGAGATGATGGTGAAACCCGAGAAGTTGTGATCACTGGATGCGGGGCCAGTAGTTGGTCGCCATTTCGGAGGGCGTTTGACTGGGTATTTGCACCGGAACTGACACACCTGCTGAGATCACGCCTGAGGGCACACAAAAGACACGAATAGTGAAAATAATGCTGCAAATGAAGAACAGAGTGAAGGCGACATTTTCTGGGGAATGGAGAGTAGTAGGCGGGATCATGGATGAATGGACTTCAGACTTCTGATAAACTCAAAACAAGCTTACCGGTGCCGGTCGTGGGCGTTGTGGGTGCAGGCGCTGCGGTATAAGGCCCCGTCGGCGGAGGCTGATGAGCTACCGTCGGATTGCATGAAACTCTTGGACTGTAGCTGGAAGACAGCGAATGAAGAGGGTCGTGAAACATGTAGGGATATCCGCTATGGTGCTCCCTCGCTTGCTGGAGGCACGAACTGCTCAGGCTGCTGCTATCGACAAAAGAAACTTCGTTACGAATCTTTTCAAAAGCGAGGCCGCTTCTATGACACTTTGAGATCCATTTAAATAACATAGAAATGACAGCAACTGCAGGAGTGACTAAATGTTGCGGTGACCTCAATATCGTCGGTGAAACAGCAACATGCTATAGGTAAGTAAATTTTTTGCCAAAATGAGTTAGGCGTCATTCCCTATTCAAATTTTCGCGCCGGATCGACTAACTAGAGGAGTCAGTTGTTGGTTTATTATCTTCGATAATGAACCATTGGAATCGCCCAAAGAAAAAAAAAAATTTAACCCCCCCTCAAAATTTGTTGGTTTACGTTTCAAGATACGTACGATTCAGTAGATACAGAAAATCGAATAAAAAAAACTGCAAATTCTTGACACAACGGTTTATTATCTTCCTTGTGCAGATCACCCTTCTGTCTAGATCACTAGGTCTAAATGTCAAGATCCTAAATGTTAGATTAATTATTATTATCAATTATCACTAATTATTAACAATTTTATCAAGTACCTACCTAGTGAACATTATTATAATTTATTGTTAGGTATTAATAATTTGTATTTATTATTATTAATTATTATTATTAATTATGATTAATTAATACGATATAATTCTGGGGTTTTTAATACTACGTCGGTAATAATTTTTCTATAAAAGAAGTACCTACCAACAAACATTCGAAATTACCTTCATTTCCGTAGCACGAAACGCACCTCAGAACAACAAACTCGACATCACTTAAGCCATATGATGTTCCAAAGAGCTTGTTAGTATGAAAATGGACCTGTATTTCAACAGTTTGATTCACGATCGTGTTGTGAGGCACAATCTTTGAGCCGTCATTGTGAACGAACGGCTGGTCGTACAAAGCTGCGGATGGTCTTAAAAAATTCTTAGGAACAAACTCTATCTAAATATGAAATAAAAAACATACCGTTCTATATGAATTTTTCGAGATATGGAATTTTCAAAATTTCAAAATTCGTTTTGAACCCCTTCCCCTTGACCTAGGGTTATGAAAAGTTTCGAGGACCATTGTGGGGCTGGCCCAAACCCAGAAACCGAATTTCGTAATTTTAGCTCAACGCTAACTGGGCAAAGTGGCGCGGACGGCGTACGGGGGACGGCGGACGGACGGATTTTTTTTATTCGATTTTCTGAATCTACGTGTCTTGAAACGTAAACCAACAAATTTTGAGGGGGGGTTAAAATTTTTTTTTCTTTGGGCGATTCCAATGGTTCATTATCGAAGATAATAAACCAAAACCCTAGAATTATAATATATTATATTATCGTATTAATTAAATACAAATTATTAATACCTAACAATAAATTATAATAATTTTCACTAGGTACTGGATAAAATTATTAATAATTAGTGATAATTCATAATAATAATTAATCTAACATTTAGGATCTAGACATTTAGACCTAGTGATCTAGACAGAAGGGTGATCTGTACAAAGAAGATAATGAACCGTTGTGTCAGGAATTTGAAGAGTTTTTTTTTTATGTGGATTCCCCCACAGTACTATTTGTTATAATATTCATTAACGATTGAATCACTGCAGAGGCAGTGATTAACGCAAGTGGTGCACTAGTGATGCAGTAATGATCCAATCACTACATTTTTTTAAATGATTCCAAGTGATTATTGCGAGTTATTCTCCACCAATGATTCAATCACGGCAGTGATCCGCTAAATAATCACTAGTAACACAGCAGTGATCCAATCACTACATTTTTTTTATGATTCCAAGTGATTCATTTCTGTACGGATCCCTTAGTCGAAACGGCCGTGACATACACTCACGACTTAATCAGTCAAATAGTCTCCTCAGTAAAGTAAGTGTAACAAGCAAAGAGGAAGAGATACGCGAAAGAATTTAGGAGGTACCTGCAGCATTACATGGCAAAGAAATAGGCTAGGGGAAGGACGATCGAGAGAAAGAAACTAGACAATAAGTTGAAGCAAGGAGTAGTGAGAATGTAAAGAGTCTATTTTCATGCGCAGTTTACGTGGAAAGGGCAACAGTGTTTGAGAGACAACACGTAACTCCAAAAACTCAACTTTACAGGAGACCCAAAAAACGTCTTCCTCACTTCTTGTTCTTCGTTTTCAGATTCGGGAGATCACTACACGCTAAAATCTTTGGGCGATTCCAATGGTTCATTATCGAAGATAATAAACCAAAACACATTTTTAGTTCACTTTTCGCCGCTATGAACTTCAGAAACGCTAGGAAATGATCCAAGGAGGTCATTGATGAAAAAAACGCCTTTTGGCAAGAAATGGAGATTCGGGTTGTCTCTCGTCCACCGTTGACATGCAGATCAGCTGTGGGAAGCCGGACAGCAGGAACTTGAACGGGGGTTTTTTTTTGTGGGTGATGTTTTCAAGACCATCAAAACTAAAATATTTAAGAGTACTGACCCGTAAGACTCGCTCATGGGCTGAGGTATTGACGAGTACATGGAGTTGAAGCCCGAATTGATATTGAGGCGTGCAGGTGGGCTGGCAGACGATCCCACAGCTTCGCCACCACGTCGCTGATTCCTCAGTTTCTCTTCTCTCCTCCATTTCGCTCTTCGATTTGAAAACCAGACCTGTCAACAGACAAAATGAAAACACCGGCTGTTGAAAACTGATCAACATCAATGAGAAATTCAAGGGACGAGTTTGAGTGGGTTATAGAGGTTTATTTGGATGGATTGAACCTGTTTAACGGATAGTGACATACGTGGTCGGAATAGAGAGAAAGGAATCGATTGGATAATGAAACCCCATCGGACCACGATGAGCAAATCGGGAAGCTCCCTGGATCACTATTTGTTTATTTATTTGATAATGTGGGGCAACCCTTATTATTATATTGAAAAGAAAAGCTTACAGTTGCAGGCATCGATATGAAATAGGAAGGTGAGTGTGGGGAACCACTATAATATCAGTGCGAAAACTACCCAAGTCCACTTTTTCATTTTTGTGGAAAACACAAATTTAAATGTTGTGGTTGTCGGAAAAATCGAATATATGGAATTATTTAATGTACCATGGTTCATAACATTCCTTACTATATACAATACTATATTCTGCAATACTTTCGAGTGAAAGGTAGGTTGAAAACTATTCCCTGGATACTAATATCTAATTTTACAAAACAATTGGACTTGGGTAGTTTTCGCACTAACCCCACTAATATTATTTGATATAGAGTTATCACAATAAATATCTACCAAGAGCCGCAAACCAACGCGCAGTGGTTCGGTTGAAATCTAACAATATTTTTTAAAACGTTTTCAAGATTATCGGATGATTTTTTCCTTGTTTTATAACTTTAAAGGGACAGTAATGACTTGTACCCTTTGGTACCTGAGCTAATTTTGGTTTATTATCTTCGATAATGAACATTTGTAATCGACCAAGAAAAAAAATTCCCCCCCCCCCCCCTTAAAATTTGAGGGTTTGAGGGATTTGAGGATTTGAGGGTCTCAAGATACGTAGATTCCAAAAAGTCCCCCGTCCGCCGTACGGATGGTAGGGAGAGGGAGTCCCTATATATGTATTAGTTATGATTTTTTTTTGTCTTCTGGCAATGAACTCCGGGTGGCCTGAAACGGATTTTGGTATAAAATATATTATTAGTATATTATTATAGTAATATTCGAAAATTCGAGTTTTGAATATTTTGGATTGAGAACAATACCTTTCTTTTCTTCGAAAATACGCTATAATGAAACAGTCTGACAAGTGTCACCTCATTTTTGAGATGTTTTAATCTGCTCACAATTCAGACGTGTTCAGCGTTGAAAAATCAATAAACTGAAGTGTCGGCAAAAAATGGCGACAAAATGTGTTAAAAACCAGTGAAATGGGGACATTGTACATGAACCCAGTTGTTATTCCGAAAACTTGCTCTTACAGCCTGTTTTGCTGCATGCCTGTGGATTTTATAGTACAGGACTGAAATCGGTTCATCCCAATCATGCAGTTTAGTTACGTTCTATGACATTTCTACAATGAAGAAAGAAGACAAATTCTGGGGTAAGAGACAAGAATATTCGAGACCGGTCTCCCGTCTCCACAACAACGAGTAATTTTTGTGTATTTTTCTGTATTTATCCCCAGGAAGCACTAGCGCAGTCTCGTCATTTCTAGAATGTTCTAGGCTATTCGAGAGCTTAGAAAACTGGTGTTTCGAACCTTCCGCGAGTCTGTGGGGGACTCCACATAATAAAAATGAACCTCGTGAAACGAACGAGACTTTATAATTTTAGGATGACACAATTAGCAATAATTTTCTACAAACAGTTTTTGTAACAGAAACATATGGACAAACACATGTGAATTGGAATCGATAACGATTCTTGTGAGCGGTCCAGGTGGTAACAGTTGCAGGTGGCATAAGCCTATATAAAGCACATCCACTACTCTCTCCTTGCATTTATTCGGGCCAAAAATCCGAAGGAAACAAGGATTTTTGGCCAGGATGAATGCTACAAAATTGGAAAACGGGACCCTGGATAAACTGACTAGCCCCTAAAGCTAATTTCTCTTCTATTCACACTATGAAGCTGTAATTTGGTATGTGGCCTCCTTAGGACTTTAACTTGACGCTGCCCAGGCCCCAGATCAGCTGAGAGGCCCCTAAAGCTAATTTCTATTCTATTCACTATGTGAAGCTGCAATTTTGTATGTAGCCTCCTCAGGACTTCAACTTGACGCTGCCTAGGCCCCAGATCAGCTGAGTGGCTCCTAAAGCTAATTACTTTTCTATTCACTATATGAAGCTGTAATTTGGTATGTAGCCTCCTTAGGACGTACAGTTCATGCAGCATGGGGCCTGGATCACCTGAGTGGACCCTGAAGCTAATTTCCCTTCTATTCACTATATGAAGCTGTAATGTAGTATGTAGCCTCCTTAGGACTTCAACATGACGCTTCCCTGGCCCCAGATCAGCTGAGTGACTCCTAAAGCCAAATTTTATTCTATTCACACTATGAAGCTGTGATTTGGTATGTAGCCTCCTTAGGACGTACAGTTCAACCAGTATAGGGCCTGGAAAGCACATCTACTTCTCTCTCCTTGCATTCTTTGCTGCCAAAAATCCAAAGGAATCAAGGATTTTTGGCCAGGATGAATGCTACAAAATTGGGAAACGGGATCCTGGATCAACTGAGTGGCTCCTAAAGCTATATGAAGTTGCAATTTTGTATGTCGCCTCCTCAGGACTATTCTATTCACCTTTGTCTATTTACGAACAAAACAACAAATTATTCTATTCACTATATGAAGCTGTAATTTGGTCCTCAGAACTCTAACATGACGCTGAGCTAATTTCTAAACACACAACCCTTACCTCTTAGCTGCAGTGCGGGGCCGAATACCCCCGGTAACACAGATTATCCTTCACGCTATCTCAAAAACCTTTCTCCAAACCTACTGAACCAAAAATCCAGCAAGTACCTACCTCATCGGATGAAAACTTTAAATAGTGAGGTAGGATAATCTACCATACTGCATCACAGAAAGCAGGCCCTCACAGTGAGCGTGGATCATGAAAGAATAAATGAGGCGTTTGCTATCAAAACCAGCTCATTCCATATTTTTCTGAAATCCACTTTTTTTGTGTGCATATTTTGAAAGTTTAGAGGGTCCTTCATAACCTGACGAAGGGATATAGCTGAAATCCAGCTCACTCCAACCCAAAGCTAGATGAACAGGTTTGCACTCTGGATCATTCCAAGCTTTTGCCATCTCCCACGAGCCTTCTTCCTCCTTTCTCTCCTTGCTTTCTGCATTTTATTTACAATGTTATTTTTTTTTTTTTTTAATATATTAAAGAAAAAAAAATCCGTTCCATTTGGCGTTGCAATTTATGGCTTTTTTCACGTTGTACCAAAGTTTATGTCTCAACTGTGAAATTTCGGATCATTTGAAAAAGTTAAGTGGATACCATTTATTTAAATCTCGTGAAGACAAAAATATTAACTGGTAAACTGGAAAACCCCAATTTCACTGAAAAAACTAGGCGCTTCGCGCCTCGCCAGGGGGGCAAGCCCCCCTGGACCCCCCGGATCTTTTCTCTTCTATACTTTGTATAGAACGAGGTATTTGCTATGCAAAACATGAATAAAGTTTTTGCGTCCCGTTTCCCCTTTTCCTTATTTACAGCAGTTTTGGCAGTATATAATTTATGCATAAATTAAAGGCTTTCCAACGAATGGAGAACGATTTTTGTCCGTTGAAAACTAAAGAAGTTTCATTTCCCTAGAAACGGCTCGGTTGTACGTGAAAATCATTAAAACTCTTCGTGACATAATTTTGTGACTTAAACTTCGTTACGCTTTTCAACTCTCGTAGGCCACCGCAAAAACATTATTCATGTTAAAAACATGTAAAATCGTGTTTTTGCATCAACATCAGCTTTAGGTTGGAATAATTAGTATAATTACGCCCAAGGTAATGCATCTGCAATGAAAATGAAAAACTAATCAAATTCTAGATTGTTATACCTACAATTACAAATTATCATAAGAACTCTAGACGTGAGAAGTTTTTTCTCTCTCCTGTAAAATTTCCAAAAATGGAATCAGCTGGTTTTGATAGCAAACGCCTCAAATACACAATAACAGAAGGAGGTTTGGGGCAGTTCATGAAGGACAACTGCAGGACAACTCCGGAACTGCAGTGTGATCGAACTTTTATAACTTTGAGGTGCTCCTGAAAACTCAGCCCTACACATGAAAATTAAAAAAACAATATATATATATATATATGATGGCATATCCTCATCAGTGGAGTATTCAGAGACAATGAGAGCATCGGCACACATCAACCTCGTTTTGCAAAAAATAATCCAAACGCGAAAAGTGTTGCCAACCATCCTTGGTCTCCCCTACTGATTGACACGATAAATCGAGTGGGGGCGTGCGTTCTCCCAATCCCGAGTAATGATGAATCACCGATGATCCGAGTATTACCCTAATATACGTCTGGACAGATGAGAGAAAGAAAAAAAAATCCGAAAGTGAGATGCTCGTTCCCCTCAATGGTAAACTGCCCCCGCAGGTCCAGTGACATATGGAGGAGGTTGAGTGTCATTTGTCACGGGAGACGGGGACGGACTTTCATCATCTTCTCTCCCAACGTTGGGTTGCCATCATTTACCGACGGTTGCCTTCCCCCTTGTTGAGAGAAGTATCACCCGAAGAGTCAGCTTCCTGAAGTGGACGACGAAAAACATATTGGCCCGCACCACCGGCCACCGCCTAGGCAATCGGTCTTCCCTCCCTAAGGGCCGGTTTCACCAACGTTTTTAATCAACGTTTAATAATTAAATCGAAGATCTCAGGTGGTAAACAACAATGTGAGTTTCACCAACGTCGTTTTAAATAAATCAATAAATCAACGATTAAAATTAACCAGCCGATTTTGGCTGGTTTAACACTCTCAACGCTGACCCCAATGATCGCATGACACCTCGTACTCACTTTGTCAATGTCCAAATTTTTGCATCAGCGTTCCAATCTTGGTTATTTATTGTGTTGCAATGCATTTCCAAGTGAAATAATTAGTTAATAATAAGTAAATGATTAGTTAATAGCATGGAGTCATATGACTCCATCAGTACATGGCAGAATCTTGAGTTATGCAAACCAGAAATATCTTGTGGAATTCACTAAACACATCTGTCAAGAGGGTCAATTTGAGACGTGAATAAAAAAATCAATCAATTTCATTTCATTATAATTTTATTTGCGTCCAAAATTTTTCATCTTTGTAGTTTCAAAATTTTTCATTTTTTTCTTGATCCAAAAAAAAGGAATAAACAACAGGAAGTGTCCACGTAAATGTGACAAAAAAGGTATCAAATGACAAGAATGGAAAAAAAGGTAAAACAGGTGTCAAAATTATGGTGCATCAGTCAAGTCAGGGATGAAAGTCAAACATTATTACTCCAAAATGGTGAATCCATTCTCTCGGTGGTACTGAATAAAGCACCCATTCAAGCACAGTCCAGGTTCTCCTTCGCAGCCTGGACAAAAGGTGCTAACCCATTTTCGAGAGCCATTTTTGTAGCACTGTCGACATCTGAGCTGTTTTTTCTGTTCCTTGCATTGTCCTCTTTCAATTGAGGTAAATGTTTCGTATATTTGAGATAAAATGCAAGAAATAGATCCAATAAGAGAATCATAAATGTGAAGAACCTACGAGATGGACCGACTGGGAATTCCAAACGACGGCGACGATTCTTTCCCTCCTAGACGTCCCTGGGACTGAGCTGTCCATACTTCAAGAAAAATAAAATTCGTTAGAAAACCTGAATAATAAGAATAATTCATAGAGAAAGGGATAAAGTGAGGTGCAAGGACCGATGGGAAAGTCACCTGGGTCAGAAGTCAACTTCTGAGCAAAGCTGAACAAACCCGCGGATAATCCGATAAAACCATGTAAATACACTAATACAGCATTAGTAAACTAACTAATAATAAGAACAAGAATGATAAATGATAACAATTCTCACTTCAAAGTCGATGAGACGAGGCGAGGCCTTCATTGGCCAATGAAGTTGGCAACAGTTGTTGTACACAAACGCCAATAGGTAGGCGCGAACCACGCACTCTCTGAAGTCACTGGACAACCACTGAAGGGAAATATCAGATATTCTACTTACTGGGCTCCTAAACTCCACCAATAATTACTACGAAGCTCTGAAGTGGACCTCACTCAAACAAGGGCCTTGGAGTCATATGACTCCATGAGTAACCGAGAAATTCGGCATGGAGTCATATGAATCCTTCACCGTTGAGGCATAAATCAACGATTTACCAATCTGCCATCTTGCCAGTTTTGTTGGGATCCGTTTCTCAATTCTATTGGACACCTTTATTACTTTATTTAGAGACGAGTAGGGGATTGATTAGGGCATTTCGGTTGGTGTTAGAGGATGAAATTATTATTGATGAAGATGAAGACTTCTCAATTCGACGTGTTTATCCCAGGGGTTGAAACAGTTGTAAAGAACGAAAACGGTGTAAATTGAACGGTATGTATTTTCAATTAACTTGGATGAAAACGGATAATTAATGACACATGTGCTTCGCACTGAACAATTATAAGGTTAATAATATAAAACAGAAGGTAGCAATTGGGGTATAGTGGTACAGGCTGCCAACGCAACAGCACAAAAGTCACAAGATCAGGGAAAGCGAAGCATCAGTGCCACCTACGTGGATAATAGTAACAGGTTATATTGAGCGTATGGATTCATAAGGAACTGATGTAGCGGGGAAACTAGTAGGTACCTACCACGGTCCGAACATACTCCCCCCACGAATAGGGCACTATTCATCTTTCGGTAACGGGCATAATTTGACCAGGGGACGCAATTTTTCGCCAGAGGCGGACCGGACGCGTGCAACTCTAGCCACTCCATCCTTTCCCACAATCAGTTCCGAGATCACACCCATTGGCCAGGCTAAGGGGGGAGTGTCATCCTCTTTAATGAGAACCACATCTCCAACAGTAGCAGGACGATCAGGGGAGTTCCACTTAGAACGGGTTTGGAGCTCAAGGAGGTACTCTGAGTGCCATTTTTTCCAAAATGATCGGATAAGAGCAGACACAAACCTCCACTTAGGGACAAGGCGTGAACTAACCTCGAGGCAATTACTTTCAGGCAGAGCAGTTAACGGGCGATGAACAAGGAAGTGAGCAGGGGTTAAAACAAGCACATCATCAGGGGAAGAAGTTTGGTGAACTAACGGGCGGCTATTCAATATGGCCTCAACTCTAACGGTGATAGTGCTGAACGTCTGGAGCGTGGGGGTGTGATCTCTCAGGTTAACTTTGAGCAGACGCTTGGCTGACTTGACAGCGGCCTCCCACAGACCTCCAAAATGCGGAGCTCGGGGGGGGATGAACTTCCATTCCACCCCGCGATTTGCCAACCTCTCAGCAATCACATGATCTCGATCAGGGGAACGGATTGACTTGAACAAATTGGCAGCACCAAGAAAGTTTCGGCCATTGTCAGACCAAATTACCGAAGGAACCCCTCTTCTACCCATAAATCTCTCCAAAGATTGCAGGAACCCATCAGTGGTGAGATCCATTACAATCTCCAAATGAACAGCCTTGGTAACAAAGCAAATGAACACAGCAAGGAAGACCTCAACAGCTCTGGCGCCACGCAAACCAGCAACTGAAACAACAAATGGGCCACAGAAATCAACTCCTACTTGTTCAAATGCGAATGAACGGTTAACCCTGGCTTCAGGTAACTGCCCCATTTCAGGTTGGAACGGTTTTGGTTTGATAGTGAAACATCGGGTACATGCTGATAAAATACGAGCAACAGCGTTTTTACCATCAATCAACCAATAACGAGTGCGCAGGTAGGCCAAAGTGGCCCGAGGTCCTACATGCAGACAGACAGCATGTGCATGACGCACGAGCAGGGGGGCTAGGTAATCAGATGGTTTTAGTAGAGCAGGGTGAGTGGTCTCATAATTACTGTTAATATTGGCCAGACGACCACCCACTCGGAGAATGCCATGTTTGTCCTTAAAGACCGCTAACTGCTTCATCAGTTTGGTAGGACGAAGATTTTTTGCAATGGCATCATGCACATCCAGTAAACTTCTCCATTGTGAAGCACGAACAAGGACTTGGTCAGCCAGACTTAGTTCAGTCGAACTTAGTGGTGAACGGGTATGAGCAGATGTTGGAACAGAAGTACGTAAGCGTGATCTACAGTTATTCACAAATCGAAGCATCCATGCCGTGACACGGCGGAGAACAGAGTAATTGCTGAATTGAGATTCCCAAGGAGGATCCAGAGCAACAGTGGAAACAGGTAATGATGAGGCCCTGATCTCATCCATCACATCAGTAAGTTCCAGAACGGGGCGTATCCGCTTAATAGGCCACAATGAACGATCATAAGAGAGCCAAGCGGGACCGTTCCACCATAAGGAGCATTGAACAAGTTGATCAGGACGCGCTCCACGTGAAGCAACATCAGCAGCATTGTCTGCAGAGCAAATGTGAAACCAGTGCTCCTTGGGAAGGTGTGTAAGAGTTTTTGCAACTCTATTGCCAACAAACACCTTCCAGACAGGGGGTGGATCAGCTGTGATCCAGGACAAAGCAACGGTGCTGTCTGAGCAAGCAACTATGTGAGCGGGGGTTATGTGCGGATACTCTGAACGGATTCGAGTCACAGTTTTTCCCAGTAGCTCTGCAGCTAGTAACTCCAAACGGGGAATCGATTCAGGCTTCATGGGCGCTATTTTAGCACGAGCCATGATCAACCGGGTAGAATGAAAGTGCTGTTGTTGAGCTACATGGTATACGACAGCTGCGTAAGCCTTTTCAGACGCGTCGGCAAAGCCAACTAACCACTGAATGGGGGAATCAGTACAAACATGACGTGGAATGTTGACAGTCTGCAACTGATCAAGAGTATTGGATAACTTTGACCAATCCAAAACAATTGAACTGGGAAGAGGATCATCCCAATCATATTTTGAGCGGCAAATTTCACGTTGCAGAAAACGGGCTTTAACAGAAACGGGCATGATCCACCCAACAGGGTCGTAAATTCGACCAACTTGACTCGCTAACTCACGCTTGGTTTGAACAACAGGGGATGTTGGAACCTTGAAGAAAAACGAATCGGTGAGCGGGCTCCAAGTAATACCCAGCATTTTGAGCGGAGTCTCACCCTCTGAGAGCAGGTCAATAGTGGACGAACGCGCCAACTGATGATTGGGGGGAATTCCCTCCAACAACTGATCGGAATTAGACGCCCACTTATGGAGCTCTAATCCAGCAGTACTCAGAAGAGAGGTTAGATCGGTACGAGCGGACAAAGCTTCAGCAATAGAGCTCCCCCCACCATGCACATCATCCACATATGTATGGTTGAGCAGTAGGTTCGAAGCAACTGGGTGAGAATGGGCGCCCTCTTCAGCCAGGTGTTTAATAACCCTATTGGCTAGAAACGGGGCGGATGCAGTACCATAGGTAACAGTCTTCAGAACAAAATCTTCAACAGGGAGAGCAGGGGAATTGCGCCAAACTATGCGTATCATATCCTGATCAGATTCTGGATGACTGATCTGTCTAAACATCTGTCGGATGTCAGATATGAATACATATCGAAATGAACGGAAACGGATAATCATACATGATATATCGGATTGTAGTTTTGGACCTACCATTAATATCTCATTGAGAGATCGACCGTTGGTAGTGCGTTGTGAGGCATTAAAGACCACACGTATCTTATCAGGGGGATCTCCTTCCCTATGAACTGCATGATGGGGGATATAATAATTTGGCGAGCGAGGAACTTCCATCGGATCCAGGATGCGCATGTGCCCTAATTTCAGGTATTCATCCATGAATGAGCGATAGGCTTGATAACGCTGAGGATCATGCTTGAGACGCTTTTCCATCCGGAACAATTGCCTTAAAGCAATATGGCGAGATTCACCCAATGACGCCGGTGATTCGGAGAATGGAAGAGAAACAGTATAACGGCCCAAACTATCCCGTTTTACAGACTCCACAAACAGCTGCTCGGCTTTTGCCTCTTGTGGCGTCCAAGGTTTAACAGGCTCAACGGACTCAATCGCAAACATTTGACGTAAGAGATCATCAGTAGTCACCGAATGAGCGGAAATATCGGGGTTTATACTGTTGGATAGTTTGGTTGTAGCGTTGGAATGATGAATCAAATTGGGCTGAACGGGATAACCATCAGCAGTATAGACCTGACTTGCCAATCTGAACAAACTCAAAGAAGAAGTCTGAACCTCCATTGGGGGAGTCACCGAGAACAGGTTACGAACAGTCTCAATAGAGCAAGAGGATGATGGTGGAACAGGATCAACAACTTGAGGGGAAGTCAACTCCTCAGAAGGGGAGGAAATCACACGCTCCGAGACAAAACGGGGAAACGGATTACGCTGAGGTTTGGGATTGGCAACTATCAACCTTATCAGATCAACAATTTGATGGAGAGTCATAGCGTGATAATTCTTTCCTAGAAAGGAGGGGGTATGATAAACGTGGGGAGCAGGGTGTGGATTTGCTGCGTGAATCCTGGCCATGACAAGAGCTGGACATGGTTCAATATAAGATGGGGGTTCATGAGAAAAGAATTTCCAGAAATGCTCAATTGGATTGATTCGAACAGTTTTCTTGGAACGGGGGGGGACAGGACCAGTCACCAGAAGACCCAGATCGGATTCCCAGATACCAGGTTGATAAACTCCATGAAGTATTTGGGATACTAAATCAGAGCCCAACAGAACATCGACTTTACTGGATCTGTGGTACGTAGGATCAGCTAACTGGGATTGAACAGATTTGAGCTGTGGCCAAAGGGAGAAATCCCAATCCTGACTGGGAGCTGGCATGAGCATATTGTCCATGATGAAGGCGGAAAGTGGAATAATTTTTCCAGAACGGGTGTGTAATAAAATCACCCCCTTACCAAGAACAGGATTTGATGAGCGGCCAATTCCGGTCATCCGGACATTGGAGGGAGTTATTTGAAGACCTAACTCCCTAGCGACTTGGGGTGAAATCATATTGGGAGTAGCCCCTGAATCGATTAGAGCCCGAAATTGAACAATGGGGGCCCCTTTACATGAGGACAAATTGATGAGGGCAGTAGGGAGCAGTCCCATTCGTGACACCTTCAGGCAGGAACGAGGAGCTGAAACAGATGCGTCATTCGACCTACGTTGAGGAAAGCCAACTAAC
The DNA here is from genome assembly GCA_963920205.1 of Stenodema calcarata. NCBI lineage: Eukaryota > Metazoa > Arthropoda > Insecta > Hemiptera > Miridae > Stenodema > Stenodema calcarata. Next base: position 22,321,437 of record OY986048.1, read on the forward strand.
CCTAGTTTGGATGGCTTAACCTCAGGAGACAGGCCCTTATGACTACTATTACTAACCGAGGAGGAAGTGCAATGAGGGGTTACCCCTTTCCTCTCGGTCTTAGGTACTAACATGCGCCTAACTTTACCTATCGAATGACGCTGAACAGGAAACATACATTTATTATCAAAAGAACGGTTTATGGTGGCACTAATGCTAGACTTTACCCAAGCAGGTGCGATCGGGCTGATGCTGGCGTACCCTCATAGAACAGTGTGGGAAGGCGGGGATTCTGAGTAGCGGTGGCCTCCTTGTTGACGTCTTGATTCCGGAGTAGCATCAGGTTTAACAGTGATTGGAGATCTCAGACAGCGAACGTACTGTCGAACTGGAACGGTTTCATCAGAGCTGGCTACAGATAGATTGTCTGTAGAGCCAGCGTGAGGTGCTTCAGGTAGAGTACTCGTCATGTGAACTAGGGGGTGGTGTTTGGCACCGCAACGACATCGTCTTATTGAATGACAATTTTCGACTTGATGCAACGTTGAGAAGCAGTTGATACAAGCTTTTACCTTCATAACAACTTGGTTCCTTTGAGCAACGGGCAGATCCTTAAAGGCTTGACATCGGTACATAAAGTGATTCTTGTCACAATAATGGCATACGACCCTCTTGGTTCCCTCAGGTTGCGAAGTATAAGTGTGAGAGCAACCCGTGCTGTGGGTGTTGAACGTTGGAGAGCGGGGCGAAGGAGATCGGGGTGCAGACGAACGAGGCAAGCGGACCGGAGAGGAAGAACGGGCTGGTACAACGGGAGTCATACGACTGACCTTGAGTTCAGCTTCCATAAAACTCAGCAAATCAGCAGCGGTAGGAATAATGTCATCCTTCTCCATTATTTCTCTGTTGAACCTTTCTTGGAAGTCGGGGGATAATCTGTTGTACAGTACCTCAAACAATAGATACTCTTCAAGTTGATGGGTTGGTAGATTTTTCATAGATATCAACCACGAGCGACTTGCGGTGACATAATTGTCTAAATCGGAGGTAGAACGGGTAAGGAGTTTCGGTATAGAATTCCTTTTCAAAAAGGATGCTCGTGCTAGACGGTACTTTGACGAATACTCCGTAACAAGAGCATCGTAGAAACGGGGATAGTCCAAACGGTGTTGCACTGAGTTTGTAAATGAAGTACTAATAGCTGGGCTCAGTTTTGAGATCAACTTTTCATATTTGATCTCATCGGGGACATCAAGAACTGAATGCACCGCTCTATCAAATAATCGCTTGAACTCATCAAAACGGGTGATGTCTCCGGTGAAGATGGGAACGGTAGAGAGCATCTCATTCATAATTTTTACAGAATGATAAATGGAATGAGCAGTGCCAACGGGTAGTTCAGGTTTTGACGTTGGTAGAACGGACGAAATTGCAATTACCTTGTCATTCAATTGTGTGATCAGAGTTTCTTCAATGTGTTGTTCAAAATCGGCCTTCTCAACTTCATTGAGCAAATCGTAACCTCTCTTGAGCAACTCGTAGCCGGTTTCAATGAGAACAGGTGTGATTCGAGAACGTAGAATCGGGTCCAAGCGGAAAGACCATAATCTAATGGCTTTATAGATTCTATTATGATCGGATGATAGTGAATCAACGACGGAAGCATCCAGATGAATGTACTGAGCGGGTAACGGTGGGACATCAGTCTTTTTAACGGACGTGTTTGACTTTGGCATGTTGATCGAATTGAATTACCGCTCACGTAGATATTCACCAATATTTCAAACAGTTCAAACGAAATCAGATGCACTTACAAAAGACTGAAACGGGCTAACGGATGTGACGCAGCGTGGGAAACACTCAAACTGACGCACGAACGAAACTCTCCCGGGTTTCGGCACCAAATGTTTATCCCAGGGGTTGAAACAGTTGTAAAGAACGAAAACGGTGTAAATTGAACGGTATGTATTTTCAATTAACTTGGATGAAAACGGATAATTAATGACACATGTGCTTCGCACTGAACAATTATAAGGTTAATAATATAAAACAGAAGGTAGCAATTGGGGTATAGTGGTACAGGCTGCCAACGCAACAGCACAAAAGTCACAAGATCAGGGAAAGCGAAGCATCAGTGCCACCTACGTGGATAATAGTAACAGGTTATATTGAGCGTATGGATTCATAAGGAACTGATGTAGCGGGGAAACTAGTAGGTACCTACCACGGTCCGAACACGACGGCTTTGATGGATTCGATAGAGGTTACACAATTTCGACGGCCTCGATGAAATGAATTTTAGGACGAGGTACCGATCTGCTCCCATCCTTCATTCTTTCTACGTGTAGTTGAACCATCAGTTTGTTTTCTATAATATGGAAATAGTTCCGCACAACTGCGGAACAAATTTTCTTATTTAATTTTTTTCTTACATAAATTTTCAATCTCACAGATTGTAGTTTTTTTTGGTAATATATGAGGTTGTTACATGATTGGGCGACATAGGTACCCGTTTATAGTAATAAATAAATGAATAAATATTTAACAGTTCCCCCACCCCCTCAAAATAAAAAAATCCGTCCGTCCGACGATTCACTCTCATGTTGCTGCTAGCAATCGATCGCAAGCCGTCAACATGAGAGTGAATCGTCAGGCAGCTTTTCGGGTCAATTTTCATACTGGCTTAAATTATTTACACTACCTACTTGATAATAATAATTATTAATAATTAATGATAATTCATAATAATAATTAATCTATAATTCAGTGATCTAGACAGAGAGTGATCTGTACAAAGAAGATAATAAAACGTAGTGTCAAGAATTTGCAGAGTTTAATAACTACTATGAAGTAGTGAAAATTATTAAGAACTATTGTTAATGATTAATAATTATTGTTAGTTATTATTAATAATTATAATAATAATATATAACATTAATAATAAATAATATTATTAATATAATAATAATATGTAATATATTAATATAATAATAACAAATATTATTATTATTATTAAAACTTATTTTTATTAATTATTATTAAATACCCCTAACTCGATATCTGAAAACCATGACATGACACATTGTGGTGTTCCAATCAGCTGGGAAAGTATGAACCTCTTCCCCTTGACTTAGGGTTATGAAAAGTTTCTAAGATCATTGTGGGGTTGGTTCCGAGCCCGTAATACAAATGTAATAATTCTAGGACAACGCTAATTGGGCGAAATGGCGCGTAACCCTCAAATTTTGAGGAGGTGTTTGCTTGTTTGATGATGTTGTTGGCCTGTGTCGATTCCAATGGTTCATCATCGAAGATAATAATCCAAAATATCTGTGAGTGTACAAGTACAATTGCATTTGGCTCGTGGTAAAAACGTGAATTGTCAATTTTGAGCCGTTCGAGAGTTGTCCCATAACACTTCCCCTTGATAAGGAATTGACGTAGAAAATGAATAGCTGTAGAGGAGGAACAGCCGTAGCCGCAAGTTGAGGGGAAGTCGAACAGGTGAGGGGGTCGGTTTAGTTCGTCGGAAACCCGCTAGATGCCAGGAGGTGACGCGTGAGTCGTATTCCCGCCACCCCACCGCACACTTGACGGAACCCGATTCTTGGAGGACAGAAAGAATCATTTGTTGAGCTCATCTTATAGGAAATTTAGCGCCGATTTCGGTTACCTGAACGAGATCAGTAGTGCGTTTTTCCTCCAAAAACACGATTAAGACAAATTTTCCCATTTTAACATTTCAACAACAGTTCAAATGTTTTTCGGGCTGAAAGTCAAAAATCTACAGTCATGCAGCATGGCTATAAGAGCAAATTTTTGAAGAAATAACAGGTTTTATGTAAAATGTCTCCATTTTACTGGTATTGTAATAAATTTTGTCTCCATTTTATGCCTAGTAACACCTCAGCTTATAGATTTTTCAACGGTAAACACGATGGTGAAGTAAGAATTGCAATATCTCACTCCGTTATCAGATTACAGCAGATGAAACTTGAAGAATATCTCAAGTAAGAATCACGTTTCTTCACCCTCAAAGTGCTCCAGTTTGAAAATGGAATCAGATATCGCAATTCGGACTTCATCAACATGTTCAGCGTAAGAAAACCTGTGAAATGAGGTTTCACTTGTTCAGACTGTTTCCTGTTTGGAATTTATGGGTAATTTTCCCCCCTAAAACTCCCCCCCCCCCCCCAGATCGGCCCGATTCTGCCCATCTACGAAATTATCCTTTCGATTGGCAAGACAGCTTTTTTATGCAAATTTAAACATTTTATCTCAATACTATCGAGATTTGTCGTTGGAATGATGATATGATTTTTGGTGTCATTTGGCAGTGAATTCAGGATGGCCTGGAACGGATTTCGGTATGACAATTTTTTGGAAATTCCACTTCCACTTCCACTTCCACTTCCACTTCCAATTTTGGAACGAGAACAATAAATAGCTCATTTTGTTCGAAAATTCGCTAAAAGTCTTTCGACACAAAACCCTAAGAATGTCAGAGAATCTGTCCACTTTTCCACAAATCTGCACCCGATCAAGTCTCCAGATGACTATAAAAGCCGACGTTCCGTAACTGTTTTTTCGTGTAGGTACTGATTTCGTACTCGAATTATGCAGGAGTTTGTTAGTTTTGAAAAATGGAACGGGATAAAAGCCCAGAATACAGCGATACATACGTGTTTTGGTCAAAAATTTTAGCAAGTAGTCAATAGTAAAGAATAAACTATCAACTAGAATCGGAGTTATAAAACAGATCAAATATTTCATTTTGGTGAAACTATAGACGAAATATATCAAAATCACGCTGACTGTTGACTCAGTAAATAACCGCTCCATCTAGGACTGTCGAATTCGTAGTTCATGGGTGCAAATCTCTCACTAAACGAAGCATCGGTAGGCGTTTTTCGGTCTGGTACTCAAAAAGATATCAGAATCAGAGTCTCTGGCGCTTGAAGTCTATCGTGTACAGTGGGAACTCCTTCAAAAACGTTTTCGTGGCGCTTGATCCATCCAGGTATGTTTGGAAAGAAGGCTTCTTCGTGACAGATAAGTGCTACCAAGGATACAAACGTGATTAGGGGTCGATGAAGTGTGAAATCTGTGTTTTTATCGTGTGGATCTGCTGGACTCTACCGAAAAACGTCATTGTGGTAGGAAAAACTTAACTTAAAAATAGTTTACCGACTAAAACTTAAGAAAAAATCTCGAGTACAGTGGGAAGAATATTCTCCACATCGGGAAGGGCCACACAACATTAAGGCCATTTATGGTTTGAGAATCCGAAAGAACCAGCTTAGAGTAGATTCGAGATAAAACAATTTGCTAGAGAATTTTGTTCTCGAAAGAATGATGCTTGTTGAGAATTTGGACTAACACACTAATCCAATCGATACGACACGAATACTTGAAAATCGATAAATATAATTCGCAACGAAAAGCACAAATCACAATTGGTAACTGGAACAAATTGAACTATTGAAAGAAATTACAGAAGGAACAACGTTGAGATTTTTTTGTTTGGCAACTGCGCTTACTGTAGATGCCTCAAACTTAACTTCACACATGAAGCCATGACTCTAATAACAATATTTACAACATCCTCACAACATTGCAGCTTTCCGCAGAGGCCTGAATGGCTTCTGATTGGTCAATATGGTGCAAAGGCCTGTTGATCACTCCTTTTGCTGTTTGTAGTCTTGCGACTCGAGTGATACCGTCACGTCCAGGTTTTAGCTCAACCACGTTCCCCAGAATCCAGTCCAATCTTTTCTTGTCTTCACACCCAATAAGGAAGACTTCTCCAATTTGTACTGTGTCAACTCTCCTGTTGAAATTGAACCGCAGAAAAGCAATGTATTCTTTGGCAAATCGTTGGCGTAATTCCCGCTGTACTTGTCTCAGGTGGTTCCAGCGTGTTTTGAGCAGCTTGGAATTCACATAGTCCAGATCTTCTGTTTCGGTATTTGGTAGAGTCATGATGAACATTGAGGGTTCCATTTGAAAAATTAATATCGAACAGTTTTACAGCGAAAAAACCACATAACTCTACCGTTTTATCGCAATTTATTTGGTTTTGAGGTACCTATTTCGAGTTCATAACCAACGAAACTTGAAATCCGGTGCCTATGCTCATGACAATGGGGCGAACAGACAACTGCGCTGTAATCCTTGGTCGGAGAGATTCAATATCTTGGAAATCCTGAGTGTTCTCTTTAGCCATTTGAGGTTCCCTAACGCTTTCATGCTTAGTGACGCATTGATGCCGTGATGTGGCGGCGGAGGGTTCAGGAATGACGGGGGAAGTCGTCGTGGGCGAAACGCGAGATTCTTTTATAACATTCGGGAAATCTTGTAAATATTGAACTTAAATAAAAATGACGTTGCTGTGGACAATTCAACATTGGAGGGAATATTAATTCGGCAATGGGATTCCAAACCACTTCATTGGTTCGTTATTTTCACTGACTAATCATTGCAACAGACCGAGAAGAAAAGTGCGATTCCCCCTAAAAACCGTTTCAAGATACCCCGAATCAGTAAAACGAATTAAAAAACAAAGTGTAAAACTCGTATTTTCCTCGAAACACAAACGGTCGACAAATAGTGCGAGCACATCGAGTGGCAGATACAAATCATTTCAACAGTATTGAATTATTCATTGAATTTACGTGCGAGCCTCATTACAATTACAGAAACATGAGATATATTCGTCTTCCCACTACCGCTTGAGACCGGGTCCTATGAGTAATTTAATAAAAAATAATAGCGTCGCTCCGGAATCCGAACCCGCACCTTCAGGGTCGTCTGCGCTGAGTCACTCCTTTGACGAATACCGAAACGAAATGACCAGAATACAGAACGTTTATTGTCATGATTTATACACAATACAACTACTGAGTCATGAAGTTGTTACATCAACACCGACCAAGGCCTTATTTGACTTAAGATATTTAATTACATCGCGTTTTAAAATGTCAGGGGTTATAACTAATACGTACAATTTAGGGTTATGCCGCAGGAAAAGTGGAAAACCCACAGGTCAGGATGTATTACTTAACCTAAGGAACTTAACTAATAATATTTACAATATATACAGTTCGTGATCGACAGGGGGGTTTGTGACTTCAAGTCCGCCTCCTCCGCGATCGAGTCCCCCATTTGGGTTTCGTGAGTGTGTTCAAATTATTGAGTGTAGGATTGGAGTGTGTTGGCAGTTTGGTGTTAAAACTATCGGTTAATTTCTATATGTGTTTGGAGAGCGTTTCTATACCGTGTTGGGCGTGTAGGGTGTCGAGGTTCGTTCTAAAGGGGCGTTCTGTTGCAAGTCGGAGACATTTGTTCTGAGTGATTTGGAATTTGTAGAGGTGTGTTTGGGCGGTGGTGTGCCATATCGGTGCTCCGTACGTGAGTGTGGGTCTGATGATGGCTGTGTATATTAATCATTTTAATTTGAGGCTGAGTGCGTGTGATTTGAATAAGTTGTAATACCTACCTAATTTGGAAAGGGCTTTCTTGTTTGTCGTTTTGATGTGGTCTCTGAATGTTAGTCGTTTGTCCAAGTAAAGGCCCAGGTACTTGACCGAATTTGAGTAGGGGATGTTGGTACCTCTGACAGTTATGCTGTTGGGGACGTTACGTTTGGACGTGAAGAGTATGGTTTCTGTTTTTGTGGTGTTAATCTTAATTTTCCACTTTTCTAAGTGTCGAATGGTCAGGTGAGTCGCGTTTTGCAGCCGATTGCTCTTCTTCGATCATAAAAAAATGTATTATCGCGCTACGCTCAGCATTTTCATTCATTAGGTAGTTTGTGAAAATTTATTTCTACTGGAGTGAAGCGATACGAAAATTTTTGGCTGTATTTGCATGACATAGTCAGCGCCAAAGTGCAAAGAGGGAAGCAAGTACTTCTTTACAAAAACAGCCACAGAGAAGAAGAGTTTCAGGACCTTGATTTCCTCACGAAGAAGAAGAATTCGAAGAATCCGTCCATGCCCAACCAGAAACAGGCGATGCGAGGTGTTGCAGTGGAGAAAAAACAGTACATACTGCAAGACATACTGGCAAACTGTTGCCTCTGATGCCCCCACGGAAGGGACTTTTCTGGGAAGACCTCCCAACGAATGGTTTTTCTATAGACCTTGTCCGAAAAGACGAGGAATAAAAGGTGTTTTGAAGTACTTATGTTTTATTATTTTGAAGTACTTATGTATTATTATTTCAAAAAGTATTTTCAATATAAACCGTTTCGAGCTCATGATTGCTTTTTTTTTATATAGATTCCTCGGTAGTGAATAAAAGACTTTTATTAGTATGAAATACCTAATACACTTAGTATATTATTTTACTAGAATTTTTTTTAATTGAAAATTTTAGAATAAAATTTGCTATAGCACAATTTGGCATGATAACCCCTTCAACAAGTGACGTAGGATCGATGTCTCTGAAAAAGATTCAGATCGATGGGACGTATAGGAGGGAAACAACACGGGGGTTTATATGAAAAAATTTGAAGCTAAAATCCATCCGAAAAAAGTTCATCCGAAAAATGAAAGTCTGGCAAGTGACACCTCATTTTAAAGGTTTTTACACGCTGAATACGATCGTAAAGTCAGAATTGCGATCCCTAATTTCGTTCGCAAACTTGAGTACTTTGATGATGAAGAATACGGTCTTCATGGTTAATCTGCTCTAATCTGATGACGGAAAGCGATATCGCAATTCTGACTCCTCCGTCGTGTTCAGCGTTATAATGTCCAAACGTTGAGGGGGGGTTTTGGGGATGTAAGGGGGAGGGGGGGGGTTCACCCATAAATTCCCAAAATGAAACGGTCTGTCAAGTGACACCTGATTTTTAAGGTTTTTACACGCTGAATAAGATGGTGAAGTCAGAATTGCTATATGTTATTCCGCTCTCAAACTAGAGCACGTTGAAGATGAAGAAACGTGGTTGTTACTTGAGATGTTTACATAAAACCATTTACATATAACCAATTATTCCTTCGAAAATTCGCTCTTATAGTCATGCTGCGTGACTGGGGATTTTTTCCTTTTTACAGCAAAATAGGTGCGGGTATATTGCGTACAGAACAGTGATTTACATAGAAGGCGATCTGTGCAGAAGGTAATCAACTGCTGTGGAATAATTTGCAGCGTTTTTTAATTGGGATTTGCAGCTTTTTTGGAAATCCGTCCAGAAAATCTAGACTTCGAGGGGTGACTGTGCCGCGACGGGTCAATTTTTTGGCTGTTCAAATACGAAAAGGGATAAAACTGTTTGGGACGAACAAACATTTACACAGTTGACGCATGTTTTCAAGCCTCGTTTACCTCCACCCATAGTGGTATTGATTTTAGTAAAAAGGGGTGCGGAGGAGGAGGATGTGATGGGGGAGGGGGGGGTGAGGAGGTAGTGGGTGGGAGTGGATGACGAGGAGGGGAGTGGGTGGTAGTGGATGACGGAGGGGGGAGGAGGAGGAAGGGAGGGAGGGAGAGTGCTCCATTCCGGTCCTACCTATCTTCCCTTTCCTCCTCTACCCTCACCACCCCCCTCTCCCACATCACAGAACACCATCCTCTCCCTCCTCGTTTCCATCCCTCGGGATGAGGCAAGTCGGTGGGAGGGGAGGCAAATGGAGGTGGCAGGTTTTCGGTGATACTGAGAAAGTGCGTGGTGGGAGGGGAGAGAGCGAGGGAGAGGGAATGAGTGGGAAAAAGGGGAAGAGGGAGCGGGAGCGTCTTTATAGAACCAGAAATTCGAGTTTTCTCCCTTTTACTCCTCCTCCCCTCATCTTCACTACCACGTCATGCCACCACCGCCACCCTCCTACAGCCGTCATATCATCTTCACCACCGTTCATTTCCATTTCCTCACCGCCCCAAACACCACCACCGCCATCACCATCACCCCCCCCCCCCCCCCATCGCAACCGCCTCCACAACCATCCGCCGCCTCCTTACAGTGACGTGATGGAGAGTTTTCTGGTGAGATTGTTAGAGAGAGTGCACCCCCCCCCCCCCCCCACCTCCGCCACCAACGCAACATTCCCCCTCACACCACCCGTCACCACCAACTCGCCAACGCGAGGGTTCACGGTTCCCTCAGGATTCACTTGCAACTTCCAAAAGTCCGTAGAACGAGGAAAACCTTTCGACGAAATTACGACATTTCCGATGCAGCGCCGGTTTCCGAGCTATATCATAAACCTATGTCTAAAAAAATTTGTGAAATACCAATACATACTCATGAGATCAGTCGAAGGGTTGGGATGAGTTAAGTAAATTAAATTTAAGTTGAAAATGACAATGTAAAAACGATGAAATTGTAAAAAGTTGGATATAATTTGTAAAAATTTGAATTGAATTTGTAAAAAGTTTGTAAAAGGTTGAAATGAATCTGTAAAAGGTTGAATCATGTCTGTGAATGCTATATCAAAGTACGTTTCAGACCATGCTGAATTCACTTCCAAAAGGCATTCCAGACGAATGAAATAAGAAGTTCAAATTTGCACAAAAAAATCTTTGTTATTAGTCGAAAGGCTGAGTTCGTAGCTGGCAAAATCGGGCCACTTTTAAGGGGGTTTTCAGGAAATGTTAGGGGGGGGGGGGGATTACCCATGAATTACCCATGAATTCCAAAAATGAAACAGTCTGACAAGTGATACCTCATTTTAATGGTTTTGTTTTAAGTTGAACGTGCTGATGAAGTCGTAAGCTCATCAAGCCTGTAAGCAAACTGGAGCACTTTGAAGATAAAGCAACGCGGTTGTTACCTACTTGAGATGTTCGAGGGTTCACGGTTCCCTCAGGATTCACTCGCAACTTCCTTTTTGTTCCTGAAGATGAGAGGAGACGTATTCTGAAGGAATTCGACGAGTTGGGAGATCACGACGAGCAAAGTAAGTACTTGTGTGGATTTATCACCGTTTTTCCTGCTATGCGGCGGCGTCCAAGGAAAAACGTTAACGACTCAAGATTCAACATTCAAAAACATACCTAATGTCCTGATGCTATTATTATAATGGCATCAGGGCATTAGGCATGTACGCATGTTCACTTCCACTGAAGCCTGGAAAATACAAAGACCTTTACACCTCAAACAGTTCCTGACGCCAGAATCCAGACAATTTTATGAAAATCTAAAGCCGGTGGATGCAGAACCTGATGAAAATGACGACGAGGAGTACTTGGACGACGATAAATATATTACATCTGTAACCATCCTGTTTTGGTTTGTCGAAAATATCTCATTTCCCAACAAAGTTTCTGTTGTACCGCTAAAATATTTACAGTAATATCCCCTCTTCGTTATTTTCAAACAAGTTGTTCTAAATTCCTCTCTTGTCATGGCTGTAATGATAGTATTATTTTGCTCTATTGTTACATCATATAGCATTATTTTGTAACTTATTGTGCAGTCTGCCACCCGGTGTGGTACTGTTGCATGTGTTACAAGTGCATATTTTCGTTTCTCTACAATTGGAATTGTTAACCGAAAATAGATGTCTTGTTCGACTATACAGTAATGTACCTCTATGATTTGTTTGATTATTTCCCAGCCGTGCAATGTTGCTAAAAATGGTACCTGGAATTGTGCATCCAACTGTGTTTGTATGATTTGTATATTTTCTTTGAAACTGTCTAATTGAATTGCCGATTCGCAAAGTATACCTGCTCTTGCGAATGTGATGATGGTCATTATTTCATCAATTAATATCGTTTGACTTGTGAGTTCCATTTGTAAATTTTGTAAAAATTCTCTCACTGTATCGCGAATATTAATTACATTTAAGTCGTCTTGCAATTGTTTTTGTATATCGTTCATTGCCTTGTTTATTGTCCACGAAGTTAAGTTATGTAAACCAATCATCTCGTGTAAGGTCGAATCTAACCATATCTCATGCTTTTGTTGAAATGCCTTTATGCTATTTATTTGTTCGGTTAAATTGCGTAAACGGTTCTCATTTTTCTTTTGTGTTTGATGTGACGCTACTCCTGTCAGTTTTTCTTGTAAATTTCCTATATAATTCAGTGGAGCCCAAAATGCACCTGTACTCCGTCTATCTCTTTTTGTGGCTGGATTATAAAATATTTCTCGCATGTGTGTTGACCTGATTTGAAAGCGATATAACATTGTTTTAAATTGCAGTTGTTGTTTCTGTTCGTTCATAAATTTTATACATAAATTGTTTGCTGCCACTTGTTGTGGTGAATGTGTTTTCGTAACCAAACCTTCACACGCCGTTTCTGGATTAGTTCCTATTTGATTTAACAGTTTATTTGTTTTTAACAATGGTCCAATTGATATTTTACTTTTCATTTCCATGTTTTCATATTGTTTGAATGTATATCCTATAGTAGTTGATATGAAGTCCGTTTGGGTTTGCAATTGTTGTTCTTGATAGTACGTTACTACTTGCGTAATCCATATTGCAATTATCCACACATTGCAATTAACCATGTTGTGGTTTCCTGAAACAGAGAGAAATTTCCCCTGTTATCGTCTTCCGTAACCTATTCTATTCTTCCCCTTCAATTTTAGTTTTGTTCTATTGTTTATTTCTAGTTTTTATTTTATTGTATTGTTGCCATTGTTACCATTGTTGCTTTTAGGTTTTAACGACCAGCGTTTTGAAAAATTGGTTCATGACTCCACTTTTCCAAATTCCCTAAGTTTCATGGTCACTTCTGACGTCCTAGTCGTTACGTTTGTTTGTCGTAAAAAGTTTGCAGTTAACCGTAGCCAATTCGTTCCATCTACTTATCTATGTAAGTTCGTGTTAGTTATGTGTTTATTGTTTGTCGTGTTCTCGTTCCATTTTTAGTCCTTTTTCCTCAATTGTCTTTCTTTCACAAGCTTCTCCTGGTACAATTTGTTCTATATTAACCCTCTGTTCTACTTCATTGTTGTTGATTTTTCGTAATACTGTATATGCTCCATTATTGTGTTTTTTTTAATATTTTCACTGGCCCTAAATATATATTTTTGAATTTGTTTGTTGTATCTTGACCATCCGTTAATTTGTTTCTATTAATATATACATAATCTCCTACTTCATATTGTCTTCCTGTCCTTCTTTTATCAAATTGTTGTTTATTCTGTATTTGGGCTGCTTTGTGATAGTTTTGAATTTTACTCCAATTTTCTTGCATTTGACATATCCTATCATTTTCATTTTCTTGTGGTTTGTGGAATCCTGTTACATCTGGTATCCTTGACTCACGTCCTAACATAGCATAAAAGGGTGTCATTTTTATTCTTTTACAGTATTGATTATTTAAATTAAATTCTATTCGTTTTATGTAATCCTCCCAGTTCGTGTGCTGCTTCAATATCTGGCGTATTGCTTGAGTTACAAGAGCTACTCGTCTTTCGGCGGCGCCTTGTGACTGAGGGTGATACGGACTCGAAAATATTTGCTTTATCCCCATAGTTTGCAAGTATTCTGTTACCGCTTGATTTTTAAAAGACGTACCGTTATCCGTCTGTAAACATTTAATGAAACCCCATGTGTACTGATACTTTTTTAATGCTTCAATTACTTCTTCCCCTGTCTGTTTTCTACATAATTGTAATTGCAAATGCCTAGTGTGTAAATCGACTAATATTAATATTGATAATCGTTGGTGTACATTTCGAGAACTTTGTACGGGTCCCAGAAAATCACATTGCAAGACATCATTCGGGAATCCTGTGATAGGTTTCATTTCCTGTAATTCTCCCCCTCTCTTCTGCGTATTTATTTTTGTTGTACGACATATGTCACAACTTTGAACATGATTCGTTACATCTGCGACTATATTATGCCAATAAAATTTTGTTTTCATTGATCTTAAGGTATTTTTTCTTCCTGGATGGCTCATATTGTCATGATAAGTTGTAATTATTTCTCTCCTAAATGATACTGGAATGTATAATAACTTGCCCTTCTTAGTTATTTTCCATATATTTCCACTTTCGTCTAGTTCGTATTTCCTTGCTTGAATATTCAACATTTTAGAAGATGATTTATTTCCTTTCAATATCTGTATTATTTCCCTTGCAAATTCATCTGTTTGTAATGCTGTCTGAAATTGTTCTGTTCGTTGGTGATTATGTACCGTTTCCAAAACTTTGTCTGTTTGAATTGCTTGAGGTGTTCTCATTTCTTCCTCCATTTTCCTTGTCTGTTGCCTCGTAACAGCACAAATTTTGTCCGATTGTAGACTAATTGGTTCCAAGTCATCTTCATTTAATAGTTCACTTTCTCCATTTCTACTTAAATGATCACATATCGATAATGTTTTTCCTTTAGCATACATAATCTTTATGGGGTACTCACTTAGCTTCAAACTTAATTTAAATATTTTGCTATGTGATTCCTTTATATTGTCCGCGAATCGTAAGGCCGCATGATCAGTAATGATTACAGTTTCGAATGGTGACATGTATATATATTGACGTGCATTCTGTACCGCACTGCAAATTCCTGTTAATTCTAAATAGGTAGCTGGATATCGTCCTTGAACGGGGGTGTACCGTTTTGAGAAAAATTCTATTGGGTACCATTTTCCATTATGATTCTGAACTGTTACTGATCCAACACCATGCGCTGCAGAATCGACGATAATCACTACTGGCTTGTTTTCATCATATGTCCTCAAAATGGGAGCCTCTGTACATAATTGTTTCATTTTTTGTAAGGACTTGGCTTGTGGTTCTCCCCCAATTATTTTTCCTTGGTTTTTAGTTCCTCGTAATAGATCTGTTATTGGCTGCAATTCTGTTGCGAAATTATGTATGTGATCCCTAAAGAAATTAAACATCCCTACTAGAGATTGAACTTGTCTTTTTGTCGAAGGTTTTTGTAATGCCTGAATAGTTTTTATTTTATCACAATCTGTCTGGATTTTCCCTGATCCTACTACCTTTCCTAGCATCTTAATTTGTGGGTATGCAATGTGTACTTTCTCAGCACTTAATTTCAACCCTTTGTCTTCTATTAGTTTCAACATACTTTCCATGTCCTTTTTATGTTCTTCCATTTCCATCGACCCTAAACAAACGTCATCTGCGTATTGTGTTACTTTTTGTTGGTCAATTAAAGATTTTACTGTATTCTCAGCTATTTCTATGAATTTCCCCGTGGATATTTTCAATCCCATAGGTAGGTATTGGAAAACCCATGTATCATTATTGTGATCAGCAAATCCCAATTTGTGCTGATCCTCCGATGCCACTGGAATTTGGTGCCATGCACTGGCATAATCAAATGAACTTAAGATCTTTTTTCTTGATGCAATTTGGATTATCTCTTGAACTCTTCTCCCTGTATACGCTCCATTTGCATTATGTTCAATAACTTTGTTCAATTCTCGGAAATCAGTGATAAATCGGTAATTTCCTTGTTTTTTCTTTATTAAATACGATGGGCTTCTATACGGAGTAGGGCATTTTTTAATAATCCCTCTTTGGCTTAACTTTTCAATTTCATACTTCATGGCTGCTCTCTCATGTGGGTTTCGTTGAAAACTTTTACATTTTATTGGTTCATCCGTCGTTAGTGGTATTCGTACTGGTTGACATTTCGCTTTCCCCATATCATTTTCATGTAACACAAAGGCTTTTTCATGTCGTTTAATGATTGCTACTATATCATTGTGATCTTTTACCGTTAATTCTGGATTTATATCTAACGTAATCCCTTTATAATCTTCTATATATTGTTTCTGTCCTTTGAAATATGTCATAAATTTTTCCGCCTTAATGTCCACTTTATTTGTTTGCACAGAATTTATTCTTTGCGACGTTTCTGCATGAAAACTCCAGTCGGATTGTAAACTTTTTCTTTCTTGAAGCCATTCAGGTTGTAATTTTTGTTCTAATTTACTACCGTTTCCTTTACTTCCGATTACCTCTTGTTCTTTATTTGTTACTCTCTTCTGTTTATTTGGTAAATGTTGAGTTGAATGTTGTTTCGTTATTTGTTCATACTTTATTCTGTCTGGAGTCTTGTATACCGTTGCTGTGATTTGAAAACTGTTTTTACGGTTTGGATTCGGATGTATCCATGCAAAACCTTCCGTTTTTTCAATGAAATAAATATGAACTCTTTGTAGACGATTTTTGAATTTGTAGTAGTTTGCTTGTTGCTGCGGTAAATTGAAATATACTAGATTTATACCCAATGCTTTTGATAGTTGAGCCAACATTTTTTCTGTGCTTGACGTTTTTCCTGAGACATTGAATTTTTCAAATATTTTTTTATACAAAATATTATGCGCTTCTAATGCCATCCTAAATACTTCGATTTGGTGCGACCCACATTTCAATTCGCCAGCAGGCATCGTGACGGTTTCCTCCGTTATTGCACGTGACGCACGTGGCACTTCGTCGTCAGGTTGGATAGTTCCCGCCGGAGACTGTATACGCTTGCACTTTTGCGTGTTCGACTCCTCCGGTTCGTATTTCTTTTCGACTGATTTTTCGTGAGACCGAGTCACTAACCCACAAGTCTCAGGTTTTCGGTTCCCACGTACTTCAGCTTTTTTATCGTCAAATGCTATAATCATGTTTCCCATCGTAATGGTTTCCGTTTTAAAATTTATTATCGCTCCATTGTCATAGAAGAAATCTCTTCCTAATATTAATGGTGTTGATTGATAAGTGTTTTTCCCTTGGCTTGGTTTCCATGCGAAAAATTCTTGTTGAATTTGCTTTGTATTTCCATAATCGTCCGTTACTATCATTTTTAAAGTAATTATTCCGCGTATATCTATTTTGTTATTGTCCACTGAATACAATTGAATCTTCGTTCGTTTTATAGCTGCTTAGTTTTCTATGTATTTTTCATCTATTAAGGATACACTTGCCCCTGTATCACATAATACCTTTAGTTCATTATTCCCTATTTGAACTTTGATGTTTATTTGTTTTCTATCTCGCGTTGCTGAAGCCATTTTAATTATTTCTGGATTGTTAAGGGGACGGGCGATTTCTTCCTGTTTTCCCGCCCCCTTTATCAGTTTTTTTGATTTCGATTCTGTGTGCGTGGGTCGGTTTGCGGTCTGGTATAACGTCCTCTTCCGTTCCATGATCCGTCTGTTTGACCACCCATTCGCAATTGACCGAGTAACAGATTTCCTAGCACAGTTACAAGGTTGTTTGTATCGGGGTATGATTGATGATTATAACTTCCCCAGTTTCCAGTGTGGATTCGTCCCCTATACGATCCTCTGCTCATCGCTGGGTACTGGTAGTTATTTGTGTTGGGGTTTTGTTGATGATTATAACTTCCCCAGTTTCCAGTGTGGATTCTTCCCCTATACGATCCTCTGCCCATCACTGGATGCTGATGGGTATGTTGATGCTGCGCACCACGACCGTTATAATCTCGCCCTCTACTTCTATTGTATCCACGTCCGCGGTTCTGTATCCATCTTTGACCCTCTGGTTCCAGAACCGCGATTCGTGATTGCCATTGATCATCTTGCGAGGGGGGGTTATGATGTACCGCCGCCTCGCAGGTTCCCTGTGGAGCACCCACTTGGGACTGATGCATTTCCGGCTTTGACAACTGCAACAGTGCCTCTACCTGATATAATTTTATAACAGCTTGTTCAAAATCTGTTATTCCCGCTAAACATAATCTATAGTTGTTTGGTAATCCAGCCGCCAATATCCTCTGCTTCTCTATGGAATCCAGGCTTGGGGCTGCCTTCCACACTAAGTTTCTTAATCTATCGACGTATTGTTTCATTGTTTCTGTTGACTGTTTTTCTAAATTATATAATTGTCTCCTAGCCGATTCTATTAAACTTGGATCCTCAAATTCTTGTTTTAACTGAATTTTAAATTGTTCCCACGTTGGTTTGATTTTCCCCGCGTGATCCATTTCGTCATACCAAAGTTGTGCGTCCGATAGAAAAAAACTAGGTATGCTACGCATGATTTCTTTTTGTTCCCATCCATGGTACTTGGCCAATTTTTCCCAACTGTTTATGAACTGGTTTATGTCTTCATGGGGTTGCGCAGAGAAATATCTAGGGGTTATTTTTACTAGGTTCGCCATATTTACTACTTGTTTACTATTTGTCGGGTTTACTGTATTCTCGTACTGTCTATCTGTCATTAATACATCATTAATGCGTCAGAAAAAGGGGTCCCTAGCCTAAGGCAGTACACGTAATAATGGATATAACTTATTCTAACATGCACACATAATAATACCATTGAATTGCACACAAAAAAGAGCAGATAGAATAATGGAGAGACAAAAATCAATATATTTTCAAATATACATAAAAAAAAAAAAAAAAAAACTAGCTTGGCTTCTTTATTTTTGTTTTATTTATGTATTAATTTACTTCTTTATTTTATTTTTACATTATTGAGCTTCTTCATTTTATTTTATTTATTCAATATATTTTCAAATCTATATAAGAAAAAACTAGCTTGGCTTCTTTATTTTTGTTTTAGTTATTCATAGGGGAAGGGGGGGGGGGGGGGGGTTAATTTTATGGAATTAATTTGGCGCCTCCACCATTTATGTCGTGCCACCCCGAGTAAGGGAGTAAGGAAGAAACTAGTAGAATAAAAGACAACGTTATTTAATTCCGTTTTATTCTAGTCCCTTAATCTATCCTTAAACTATCCCTAACAACCCTAAAGTCTCTCCACAGATACCTTGTGTAGCTTCTGGCGGGCGCTTCTGGACGATCCTGAAGACCTCGGCGTCCGCGTCCGCGACCGTACTAGAACGAAAGGTCTGTCGGAAGGAAGTTCAGGGGGGGCACCGAATACCGATCCGAGCTATTGAATCGGGAAACGCACGTTGGCTCCAGACGAGTGCTAATCGTTGGGAATCAAAGAAGCGAATGCCGCGACCGTGGAATTCGCCCAACTTGTCGTCTCGCGTGCGATATTCCGCGAGGTTGGGGGAAACCGCTGACAACGGTCGCCGCGGGATCCAACAGTTCCCTCAGGATTCACTCGCAACTTCCTTGTTGTTCCTGAAGATGAGAGGAGACGTATTCTGAAGGAATTCGACGAGTTGGGAGATCACGACGAGCAAAGTAAGTACTTGTGTGGATTTATCACCGTTTTTCCTGCTATGCGGCGGCGTCCAAGGAAAAACGATAACGACTCAAGATTCAACATTCAAAAACATACCTAATGTCCTGATGCCATTATTATAATGGCATCAGGGCATTAGGCATGTACGCATGTTCACTTCCACTGAAGCCTGGAAAATACAAAGACCTTTACACCTCAAACAGTTCCTGACGCCAGAATCCAGACAATTTTATGAAAATCTAAAGCCGGTGGATGCAGAACCTGATGAAAATGACGACGAGGAGTACTTGGACGACCCACCCATTGACGCCGATGATTAAATTCCCGAGAAAAAACAGTTAAACAGGCGAGCGGTGTATCTTCCCTCCTGCTTGCAAGTGGAGGGAGAAGCGTAACGCGGTGTGGATCGGCTCTCCTTAATTCTACTTTTCCATCTTGGAAGTAGAGCACAATATCTCTTCACACGATTATATCGATCTGGAGCGAGAAGCACCTACGTTTGAGTGATTATTGGTTTTAGTGTGGATTATTGGTCACTTTGGCCTTCTGTTGAACAAGCGGATCCACAATATTCCGGTTGGCAGAAGTGTCTACTTGACATTTGATCATTGTCCGCATATCCCATTTTACTGGCAGAAATGACCAAGTGATACTAAATCGGTACTTGGTCATTTCTGCCACAAAAATACAAATTCAGTAAAAAAAAGGGCTGGATCGCGTACTTTGAGCCCTTTAGAATCCATTTTCCGTGGAATTAAGGATACTAGCTTGTAGAGAAGGCTTAGAAAAAACGCAATTTTGGTAAAAAATGGATTTTATCACTCCTGCCACGCAACCCTCGATATATAAAGGACTTCTAGTGGTCGCTTTAAGACGAATGGAGGGGTTTATCACATTCCCAGCCAATTGAAAACGGGTGTGATAACTTACCAATGGGATTCTTTCAGAAATCTAGTGAGTGTTCTTATGGTAAAATAACAAAACGGATTTAATGAATAAATGTCCTACCTGTTTGTTATTGACCTTACTATTGACTCAAACCCAACTGTTATCAATTTAAAATTGACTCTTTGGAAACAATTCAACTGCGCCGGTTTTTTTTGGTCTCCAGTGTAGTTTATTTTTATTAACGACTTATGGTTACGTTTTGCGTTGTGATTTTTTTAATTTTTTTTATTGACCTATTCAGGCTAAATTTTTTTGTTAAAATTATTTTTTGCAAAATAAAAATTGCCATGTCTGATTAAATTTTTGGTTTGTTTGACCATTTTCGCCTGGGAAAGAACTGGAAAAGGCAATTAAGAAAGAAGGGTAGAAATGAACGATAATTGTGGCGCGAAATGAATCGTGTTGGGAATGATCCAAACTAGTGATAAATTCGTGGGCCCATGAATTGCGTATAAATTTTAAAAAATAACTTGAGGTAAGGATCATCTTGATACTAAGTCTAATACGAATAACTGCTGGAAGACCAAAAATTATCAGACAAAATAATGCTACGAACAAAAAATAAATGAATACGAAAGTGATCAAGAAAAAAGATAAAAATATCTAGTAGAGTAGATTCTTGTTCAATGTTGTTGTTCTGTTCAATTTCCACCTGCGCACGTGGTTTTTCTGGGAACATGTGGGTTTTCAGTTGGTTCCGATAGTACTATCGATAGTCCGCTGATAATCGATAGTTTTCGATAGTCAGAAACTATCGATAGTTTTCGATAGTCAGAAACTATCGATAGTATCGATAGTCCTATCGATAGTTCAACACCACTACTCTTTAGGTCATGCTGCATTCCGGTTGGTTTCGTTCGCCGATTCAACGGGTCGATTTTATTTTTATTTTTTTACTTTTTTTCTCTTTTGCTGTGATTTTTTTTCCTTCCGTCATTTGTGCGAATACAACGCGGTTGATTTGAGTGGTCGGTGGTGGACGATGGTGATTGGTGGAGTGGTCGGGGGGTAGGGGGGAGGGGGGGGAGTTCTTTTCATAACCGGCAAAAACCGAATGTTTAGAAGGCGAGTGAGATGACGGGAGGGGGGGGGGTCGATTTCTGATGGATGAGTATTGGGAAAATATCCGGATTTTCCTCTTTCTCCTCCTCCTCCTCCTCCTCCTTCTCCTCCCTCCTTCTCCTCCCTCCCTCCTCTCACCAGAAGTCGAGAGCGTAATTGGAGAACGGCAGGTGGATCGGTGGTGGTGAGGGGGGGGGGGGTGGAGGGGGAGGTCCTCCCCGCGTAATGAAAAAGGCCGCCTCTGAAAAGGTAAGAGAGAGAATGAGAGTGTGAGAGAAATACATCGTGGCAGTGGGTTCGGGGAAGCGGAACGGCGGCGGAGGAACTGAAAAGTTACCCCCTCCCTCCTCCCTCCTCCACCCTCCTCCTCCCTCCGCCCTTCTCCCCGTCCCTTCGCCGTTCGCAACCATTTCTACCCATTTACAGAGCGGCGGAGGTAAAAGCGAGGCCACAATATATTTCTAACCCCCCCCCCTCCACCCACCCCCTACACGCCGCCAACATCAACCCCTCCACCCCCTCCACCTCCTCGTTCGCCTGTTTTGAAAAGGCTATGAATCAAAGGCCTTCGTCGGCGGAGGATGCGGGATGCGGGGGATTGGAGGAAGAGCCCCAGACTCATCAATCTAAGTAATATCGGAGTGATTGAGATGAGTAAAGGACTTGCATTTATCTCCGGCTACCGGAATTAGCGAGAAAAACCTCCACTTCACGACCTCCCCCCCTCCCCTCCACCATGCTGCTCTCTTTTTTCCTCTATTTATTTTTATTTCGTATGTGTGTGTGTGTGTGTATGGGCGTTGTGTAGGTGCGTAAATGAACCCGTTCCCTCCTCTGATCCTTTTTATTTCACTTTCAGCAGTAGTCGAGTGAGTCCTCTTCATCCTGAAACTGAACGTTCCGCGTCCTCCCTCCTCCTCCTCCCCGTCCGTGCTCCCTCCTCCCTCCTCACCGTCCGTGCTCCCTTCTCCCTCCTCCCTCCTCCTCCTCCCTGTCCGTGCTCCATCCTCCCTCCTCCTCCTCACCGTCCGTGTTCCCTTCTCCCTCCTCCCTCTGCACCGTAACAGAAGTTAGAGTGCTTCATAATTACACGTAGGCCTGTGCGATTATTCGATTAATCGAAACCTCGATTCGATTATTTTAATAATCGTCGATTATTTTGAGGTCTCGATTACGATAATCGTGATCGATAATCGAAATGAGATATGTGATTATTAACGATTACCGATTATTAACGATTACCGATTATTACCAATTACCGATTATTACCGATTACCGATTATTACCGATTAGGCCTGTGCGATTATTCGATTAATCGAAACCTCGATTCGATTATTTTAATAATCCTCGATTATTTTGAGGTCTCGATTACAATAATCGTGATCGATAATCGAAATGAGATATGTGATTGGACTGTAGGGGCACTGAATGAGAACTCTGGAGCTCGGTCGAAAGGTGCTGATCTGGCGATGAATGGATTGCGTTGTTCTCACTGCTATAACTTTCATATAATATATGAAATATATTATTCGAAATGATATTATCGAAAACATTCACATAAAACGGTTTAAATTTAATTAGAGTTTAATTTTTAGAATTTTTTAAGACCATCTGGAGTTTTGTACGAACAGCCGTTCGATCACAAGGAGGGCTCAAAGCTGAAGCAGATCAAAAGTCGTCAACATGAGGACGAATCATGCGGCACCCTGCCGGGTCGATGTTCATACTGTTCCAGCTGATTCGAACCGCACATGGTTTTCACAGAGTTGTTAGTAGTACCGTTTGGACCCAGAGTGTACTCCTGAGTTTGCAATCCTTTAAAAGATGTGGGAAAAGTGCATACACGAAAAACCGCTTTTTACCTAAAAAACCATAATGGTCCGCTGCCCTGTGTCCTGTTAAGGTCAAGTCACGATTTGTTTGTGAC
The DNA here is from genome assembly GCA_963920205.1 of Stenodema calcarata. Taxonomy (NCBI): domain Eukaryota; kingdom Metazoa; phylum Arthropoda; class Insecta; order Hemiptera; family Miridae; genus Stenodema; species Stenodema calcarata. The sequence continues at coordinate 22,344,410 of OY986048.1, forward strand.
TGTGACAGTTCGTCTTTTTGTTGTTCTGTATAAATAAACAATAAACAAAGTTAATGTGCCAGTTGTATCCGCTATTTTATTTTATACGGGGCGAAATCATCGGTAATCGGTCGTCTTTATATATTAACATTGAAATTAAAGTTCAAATCGATTTTCACCACAAAATTCAACTTCAAATTATCGATAATCGATGAACTTTAGTATAATCGATAATCGATGCAACTTAATGTAATCGGTAATCGAAAAACTTTGTATAATCGAAACACTAATTGATAATCGAAACGCTAATCGATAATCGATTTATAAACGATTATTTGGAATAGTTTTCGATTGTCGATCACGATTAATCGAATCGAAGCACATTGCGATTATTTTTGTAATCGTCGATTACGATTAATTTTAATAATCGCACAGGCAAAATTACACGTGCTACGCGGAATACACTCGAGTCGGCCCGCGCATGCGCACATAGTGAGAAATAAATTTCAGCGAATTTTCGAAGAAACCGATTCAATATTGCATTCTTATCCAATTCTGACGTTCAAGTAGAATTTAAAGTCCGCAACTCATCAGTCACATTCAATTTGTTAAAAAAAATATAGTTTAAGCAAAATTTAAGTTTAAAATTCCAAGTCTCTATCTCATTGGCCAATTTTAATTTGTTTAAACAAATATTTTTTAAACAATTTTACAGACAACAAACCAAGTGAATACTGCATGTTCATTCAGTTCTAAGGGCACTCACTACCTGAGCGAGAAAACGGTGAAAGTTCCATTCAGTAAGTCCGTTTTCTCAGAAAGTTATTCAGTTTTTTTCGTTTATCTCGAAACAGCTGTCAGTAGACTTAAGTCCCTTTCTGCATGAAGCGATTCAATTTTACAGACGAGAAACCGATTGAATACTGCATTCTCATCCAGTTCTAACGTTTAAGTAGAATTTAAAGTCTGCAACTCATCAGTCACATTCAATTTGCTTAAAAAAAATATTGTTTAAGCAAAATTACAAACAATAAACCGAGTGAATATTCCATCGTTATCCATCCTCGAACCATGCTTAAAATTTCAAGTCTCTATCTCATAGGCCAATTTTAGTTTGTTTAAACAAATATTTTTTAAACAATTTTACAGACAACAAACCAAGTGAATACTGCATGTTCATTCAGTTCTGACCTATGATTAAAATTTCAAGTCTCTCGCTCATCAAGCAAATCTAATTTGTTTAAACACACTTGAAGCGAGTAAATGTGACATGTTATCCATTTCAGAATCTTTTTTTTTTTTTTTAAATTTCTAGCTCATCATCCAAATTTAATGGTTTTAAACATTTACAGACGAGAACCGATTGAATATTGCATTCTCATTCAGTTCTAACGTTTAAGTAGCATTTCAACTCTGCATCTCATCAGTCACATTTAACTTGTTCAAGCAAATATTGTTTAAACAATTTTACAGACAAGAAAGAGGTTTTCACATGCACATGCCAACGTCGGCAATCAATTTTATCAAGAAGACACTCGACATCACAAACTCATGTGTCGTTTGAATCAGCTGTGAAAATTATTATTATGAAAATTCGCCTAAAGTTCAATTGACGCTCTCCGAATGAAAATTTACTGAAATCTGTAGAAAAAAAAGAAACCATTCCTTTCAAAATTCGTGTTGAAAACGTCAAACCCTATAACGCACCCTTTTTCCTGTTATCGTAGGGCTACGGAAAGTTTCAAGGATCATCCTCGGTCCAATTTAAGCCCTCATCCCGATTTGCCGGACAGGTTTCTTGAAATTCGTTTTTCTGATTCTACGTCGGTACTTGAATTTTAAGGGGGCGATGAAAAATTGCATGATTGATCCCAATGATGTTTTTTAACTTCCGAAGCCATTGGGGCAGCGTAACGTGGTCGAAGTCCCGCTCAATGGGAAAAATCCGATGGTAGAGTCAGTGTCTGCGCGGAGCTCTGTTCGAATCGACATCGAGTTGTGATATCAAGTCGAGTGGCCACTCAATTTGAACTCAAAGAGAAACATTGTCAGTTTCCCTGAATCGCGTGAGCGGTCCGATTCACTCCAACGAAAGTCACAGATATTTTCTCGTCGCTGATGAATGAGCCCAATGAGTTTGCCCAACCGGGTTTTGGGTTGAATTCCACGTTTGAAAAGAAGAAAAAGAAGATTTCAAAAAAAAAAAATCAAGTTGAACAGTTTGAAGTAACGCGCGAACTATCCTCAACCTTTTCCACTTTTGGAGTTGGTACCCGTGATTGGGACATAATTCCGTCTCACAAAAATCCACCTGGAATTGAGTTCCAGTCATGCAGCGTGATCAAATGAGTGAATTATACGAAAAGCTACGAACTGGCGGATCGGCAGAGCGATAGCGAACGTCTGTATCAAGGATTCGTCAGAGCAAACATTGTCGAGTGTATTTGTGTGAACCTAAACAGAGTGCGACCTACAAATTCAAGTCCGTTTGAATTTGAAGTTTGAATTTAATATCCCAAAATACTCTATTTTACCCCAAATAATTATTGTTTTTTTATACATTAGTTGAATACTAATATTTGGAAGGTTCCAATAACTAGTTGAGTAGATTTGCATTGGAAATTTTAATAGAAATAATGTTGAACTTGAACCTAAATAATGTTTAATCAACTTATCGAATAATCACAAATAAAAATTACTCATCATTAATGAATAAGCTATTATGAATAACATTTTAATCATGATTTGCACCCATAGATTCTATAACCGTATGTTGGAATTTTGAAATTGAGGTTTGTTATGTTGGAAAACAATTTGACAAAAAATATGGAAAACCGATATATTGAAATATCAAAATTTTCCAACAATATAGGTATCGAATTACCTACTATTTCGAAATTTTTTAAAAATATCGATATTTTGACCGATATATCGAATTAATATTGCGATATTTTTTTTTTTTTAAATATCGTATTCTTCACCTATAGTTGCAACCGTACTACCTGGCGCCGCTGCACAGTGCATCAAGAAGCTGCCAAACAGCTTAGTAATATTAGCTCTGAATGGTGTTTTGTATGCCCAACAATAACCACAGTTTCAGTATACTCAGCTGAAGATAGAGCTAAACCTTGTACTGTGCTGACGGCTTATGAGTGCACAAAAACCGTTTATCTCATTGAAAATCCACAGTCATGCAGCATGGCGCTAAGGGCACATTTTCGAAGAAATAACTCGTTTTATGTGAAAAGTCTCCATTTTACTGCAGAGAAACACCTCAGTTTGTAGATTTTTCTACGCTGAATACGATGGTGAAGTCAGAATTGCGATATTTCATTCCGGTATCAGATTAGATCAGGTTAACCGTGAAGAACATCCCAAGTACCAACCGCGTTTCTTCATCTTCAAAGTTCTCCAGTTTGAGAACGGAATAAGACATCGAAATTTCACCATCGTACTCAACGTAAACACATCTTTAAAATGACATTCGGAAATTCGAGTTTTTAACATTTTGGGCCGAGAAAAATAGCTTCCTCAACCCCGCCAGCATCACTCAATACTCATCCTAACCTTCTGAGAAAAGAGTTCAAGATGAGTTCAAGTCTTATTTTAAAAGGGTGGGATGTACGTTGATTTTATCAATTTCAAACCAAAGCCTACTACGAGAAAGACTGTCGAAGGCCTGCCTATATTGAAATTATTATGAGAATGTTGGAATAGTTATGACGGTGATTGAGACTTACCTGTATCCTAGCTTCGGGTAGTCCAATTTTTTCGGCTAATCGTTCACGGGCGAAAACATCAGGGTAGTGCGTTCGTTCGAACTCTGGAACAAAGTAGAAACAAACAAAAATTACCATGACGTATTCATATTGTAAGAACTGACACATTTTGTCTACCGTTTGTACGCACGACTGCAGTCAAGTTCCGCTTGAGTTCCTTGAGTTCCTATTACATAGAATATACTAAAATTCTTGCGAAAACGAAAACATTATTCGTGGAACAAAAAGTAGCCAAGCTGTGTGAAGTTTTCACCCATTTCACCCACCGTGAGGACTGGTGACCTCCTGAGGAGCCTGAATGCTCAAATTAATTGATTAATGTGCCATGCGAAAATAATTTCACACTTTATGGCTAATGTCCTGGAGGAAACTGTAAAGTGCTCGGTATACTGTCCAGTTCTCTGGTGCTAGTAGGGAGTGCCAGTTGAACGGGGCTTCGACTTGGGGTGGTATATTCATCATCATGTTCTGTCTTTTGTCATTGTATGTATACATACAATGTGATGCATACAACGATGGATCCTTCGCTATCGTTGCATGCATCACAGTTGTTGTTATCTACCATATTCAGTTTAAATAGGTATGTTTTGCATATCGCATGCCCTGTTCTCAATCGTATCATCGATTTGGGGAAATGGGTGGTTGCGGTTGAAGGAGGGTTGCAGCCCTGCTGAAACGGCAGTCCTCATTGTGCATGCGTTACAACCTGAAGTCGCAGAAATGGTTTCAAGGCATTTTGGGTTTTGATTTTTACTACACAAAATTACGAAATTATACCAGATAGCTTCCTGTGAAAATCAGAAGGAAAAGCCTACTGGAAGATCGAAGCTTACAGTTGGATTGGGAGAGAAATTAGATAGCAAAGCGCAAAACCACAATCCCAGATGGGCACTATAATTCTTTGTGGTTAATGACCAACGCACTAATGCTCGAGTATAAAATCAGACTCCCCCTGATTCATTTTACCGGCCATTTGATGTTCCTGACGTAACGATCTTTGTCGTAATATCAATTTCTTATCTTCAAAGGTTAGTTTGTGTGTGTGGTTAGTCGTAGGGGAGGTGTATTCAAGTATTATCCAACCCATAATAAAGTTGTTACAGTTAGCGGTGAAGAGGGGAGGGGCCCATCTCTAGTATTTACCCCCTAATAACGAGAGTTGAACGGATTCCTTATTGTTCCGGGGAGGGAACTAACAACACAACTGTCGGGGTCCCTCGGAAATCCTCTCAAACCGCCCAACACGCTCCTCGCCTCAGGTTACGATTTTTCACAGTCGACTTTCCGTCAATGGGGCTCCCGCAATCTGTCACTGGGGAGTAAATGGAACTCATGTAACGGCTGGCGAAGTCAAATAAACGCCGTAGGCCCGTCTCGTCCGGAATATGCGACGAACCAAGTCTCGAGATATCCCTGAATAATTGGTCGGATTCGAACCTAATGTTCCTAATGTTTGAATCGGGGATCAAATGTTTGATGAGATCGGGAGAGAGAAAGTGGGCAGCTTTCAATGGGCGGTCTACACCGGACAGATGTTGAAAAGTGATCGCGTTTAAACCGTTGCGACTAAACTGAGAAGTCGCTGATTATGATGGTCCGAGACGGACTTGTGGTCTTCCGTCAGTTTCAACAAAAGCTAATCAACCGATTGACTAGACGACCGTGATGATGGCCGTTACAATGTGATGTGTGATATCGCACTCATATCGCAATAAATCCTCCAGGTGACGACGGATTCCAAGTTTTAGGCCACCAACAAACGGAGGTAGTGACAGTGAATTGAACTGGTCTTAAACTCGGATCACTAACGAACCAGTCCCACACACGACTACTCACCAGCGATCCAAATCTGTAGTTAGTTCAGTCTCATCATGGATGCACAACAAACAAGTGTCGTTTTGTAAACTTCATCGCAAGACGGCAATTCCACTAATGATAGATTCATGATGACCTATTTCGTCGCTTTAGTTCTAGCATAGCATATCTACTTTTTGCGCATTTTCAGCAGAGCGTAAAAACTGATCCATCTAATCCAAACCTATAATTTATTTGAACCCATGTCAAACAAAACCTTGACACCGACACCGACACCGAACAAACGGGATTCTGGAGGCGATAGAATCATTGGATCGGGTTGAAAAATACTCGTTTGAAGCCAATGATATAAATAACTCCAATTCCCATTTTTGCAGATAATATCATATTATGTCATGTCAAAACTACAGCGACGATTTGCTTTTACTCCGTATGTATAGAAAACGTAGATGGTAACTCTTGTTGGAAAATACAGAAACATACCTATTGAATTGGGTTTGAGAAGTTTCGACATTCGCTGCTCGGGTAGCAGGACGTTTCGACAAACCAGATTTTGCATAGGAGAGAATGTTTCGTCCAATTTTAAATGAAAGGAACTCAATGACTCCCCTCATAAAATATCGGTTTTCTGGACAGTGGAAACTGTTGAGTCGAAGATAACGTTTTTTTATATTGTCTTCTTTATTGGCATTAGTATGGTGACCTTACAGCCAGTGGTTCACATCAAAGGGGATACTAATACATAATATGTATACTATACATAAATTATACAAGGTTATTTATACATTTAAATTTTACTAAAGGTAAGGTTATTTAAACTAAACGTTATTCAGTGAACTAGGAGCATATCTAGAGGATTTCTGCCTCGGCAGCTCGCGAGAGAAGGAGGTTCCCTTAGGATTGGAGAACTTTTCCCTGCACATTCGATCATTTCGTGTGATTCCTGCCAGGACAGGTTATTCGGTTGTTCCTTATCAAAATTTCGACATGAACTAGTCCTAACTTCTCGTCGTATCATCTTGAATAATCGATAAAAAGCATATTGAAGCAGATAGCAACGTTGTGTAAGGGAGGCTCGTAATTTTCTTTCAAAGGGGCAGCTTGAAACTACATACTATGGTTTGGCTTTTTCAATTATTAAATATAGGTAATATTATTCTTTGGGAGAGAGTCTGTAAGTCAAAAGTTAAGAATGTTCAAATTATGCAAAATGGACTGTTGAGAATAATATTGAGTCAAAACTCTAGGTATTCTACCACATTGCTGTTCATGCACTTCAAAGTTAGATATATTAATCAAATTTTCAATTTTAAATCATTTTCAATTTTAAATAATTTACCTAAGTCACCTAACTTTTACCTAACTGTTTTGAAGGAAAGAATTCTAAATAAAGTTATTAACGTTTTTCAATGGCTTTTATACTTCATTTCGCCAATTATACCTACCCTGTGACTCTAGATACAAGCTGGCGGCCCTAGGTTAAAGCATTAGTGACCCCAGGTACATGCTATGCTTGTACCTATAAGGGCCAAATAGGGCCAAATTTCATTTTTTAAGAAAACATTTGTCATAATTTGAATTTTCGTACTAAAATGAAAAATCTTGAGGCGTTTTGGTCTCACCTTATTCCTTTATCAGAATTTGAAGTGGTTTTGCCGATTTGAGATTGTTTTTACCCCATAAATCATCATTGAAAAAAAAGGCCCTAGGTACACGACTTTACCTTACTTAAATCACAATTTAAATTATCACTTTTTTGAAAATGTTCATGTTTCATGTCTGTGGAGGATGCGACAAAAACAGCGCTCTTAGCGGATGTTTTGAGAATTAGCTTTTGGTTTCAGTTTTTTCTCTGTTCCACGTTCAAATTCTTCTTCCCTTTTGATAATAGATAAGGTTTCAGTTTTTACTCAGTTGGTTCGGTTGATTTGATCTCCACATGTTCGCGTTTTATACAAATTGTTAAATTAAAGTTAGTTCGAGATTTTCGAGTGTTTTGTATATGTTCTCGTGCGGTATTTGTACTAATAAAGACTAAGAAAGGTGTTAATACTGGTTTCGTCTACTTTACTTGGCTCCCGATTGCCTGGTCTTCAAACCTTCTGATAAGACCCACACCTCAAAACTTTCATGTGAGATATCCTGTTGTATATTCTTAACATACTGGCATCCCTTGTGGGGAACTTAATTGATTGAAGCCGGCAAACATGTCCAAGGAACAAACCAGTTTGTTGAAGAAGTTGAAAGCTACAAGAGCTCAAGTAAGACGTCAATTCACCTTAGCCGTAACTAAAATACAGGACACTCTTGAAAAAGGAGAAGCTACTGAACAATTGAATGAAGAATACGCATTGCTTCAAGAAAAGGCATCGAGATTATTCAAGATAGAGGACTCGGTGGCTGAAACTTATCTTCAAATTGAAGCTGATGATGAAGAAATGAGCAAGGAGTTCGAAGAAGCTGAACACTACAGAGACCTTCACACTGTAACAGTTTCAAGGTATGATGCAGTCATAAGGAAGAATAACGTTGATGTTAATTCAGTTCAATCCTCCGCTAGGTCTGGTGACTCCCATCAACTATCTAGAACTAGGCTGAAATTACCTCAACTGGTCCCGATCGAGTTTGATGGCAATTTGAGGAACTGGATAGCTTTCTGGGCTGTTTTCAAGCGTATTCACGAGAGTGACGAGTTCGATGATGGGGAAAAGTTCCAGTATTTAATCATGTATACAGCGGAGGGATCTCCCGCCCGTGAACTAGTACAAAGTTTTCCGCCTTCGGCTGGAAACTATAATAAGGCAGTAAAGCAACTCCAATCTCGTTTTGGCAGAGAAGAACTCCTCATTGAGCTTTATGTACGAGAATTGTTGAGTTTGGTCCTTTTACAGGCCAGAGGAGAGGGTTTTCAGTCAGTACGTTCCCTCTATGACCAACTTGAAACTCAACTGAGAGCTCTTGAAACTTTAGGCGTTGCTAGAGACAAATACACCCATCTCTTGACCCCCCTTATCGAGTCTGCCCTCCCAGAACCAATACTGAAAGAATGGGAACGCAGCATAACATTGGCGGTGGCTCCTGTGGCGGAGAGGGAGGAAGCAATCCATTTGGAGAATGATAAGATGCAACGCCTTCTGGGTTTTCTAAAACAGGAGGCAGAGAGTGAGGAGCGGATGAAATTGGCTCGTCATGCATTTTCAGATTGTGAGACTAAATCCTCTACGAAGAAGAACACTTTCTCTACTAACAAGAGTGACATAAGGGATAAAATTGCTTCTAAATCCAGAGTGCCAACAGCTGCTGGGCTGGTCAATGTTAAGCAACAAAAGGCAACTGCAGCCTGTGCCTTTTGTGATGGTTCATCCCATGAATCAGCTGATTGTTTTACAGCTCGAGAAAGGCCTCTAGATGAGCTCCGTGACGTCATGAAGAGAAAGGGTCTTTGTTTTTTTCTGCCTCAAGCGGGGACACTGCCAGCGCACTTGCCGAGCTTCTGTGCGATGTATAATTTGTTCAGGCCGACACGTTCCCCTACTTTGCAAGGATCGGAAACAACTACCTGCCAAGGGTAGCCCCTCTAAGGAACCGGTGGAACACACTCTGTCTAACTCCTATTTATTTAAGACTCCGTCTAACACAGGCACTGTTTCTGTCTTGATGCAGACTCTGAGGGTGCGTATAAGAGGTTTTCCAGGTCTAACTGCACGAGTTCTGTTTGACTCAGGTTCCCAGCGCTCCTACATAACAAAAGAGTTGGCTGGCAAGATGAAGGGTGTTCCAATTGGAGAAATGGAGTTAAAACATGCTCTGTTTGGAGGTAGTGTTTCAGGAACCAAGAAACACAAATGTTATAAATTACGAATTGAAGGGTTAGATGGTAAATATGCTTGTAATTTTGATGTGTTGGATTCCGATTGCATCTGTCAGGCAGTTCCTTCAGTTCCGGTTGGTGAATTGTTGGAGGAGCTGAAGCAACAAGGAATAAAGCTGGCAGATCTACAGGGAGGTCCCATTGATGTATTGATTGGGGCTGACGTCATTGGGAACCTTTTGTCAGGACGGAAAATTGAGATGGAAAATGGACTTGTGGCCATCCATACCCACCTAGGGTGGACTCTGATGGGTAAGATTCCCAAGGCGGTTGATAACTTCTGGTCTCACATCAGTCTGTTTTCAAAAGATTTCTCTGTGCAGGACCTGTGGAGACTGGAAGCAATTGGGATTGAGGACTCGTCTCAAGTCAAGTCCAAGGAGCAAAGAACCCTGACAGCCAGGGAACATTTCAGGGAGACTGTAAGGGTACTAGATAATGGCCGTTACCAGATAAAGCTGCCCTGGTTGGAAGACCATCCTCCACTACCACGGAATTTCAACCTGGCCATGAGGAGGTTTGAGTCAACAGTCCGCAGACTTAAAGCAACAGGCAATGAACTCAACTACGCAAAAATTTTTGAAGATTGGCTGCAGGCAGGGATAATTGAGGAGGTTCCCAGGGAGGAGTGGGATGAAGGGCATTACTTGCCTCATCGCCCTGTATATAAACCTGGAAGTACAACGCCCATTCGACCTGTGTTTGACGCGTCAGCCAGAGAGAGGGGCCATCCTTCACTTAACCAATGCTTGGAAATTGGACCAAACCTGATAGAACTGATTCCAAGGATGTTAGTCCGTTTTAGAAGACATAGGATTGGGATCATTGTAGATATAAGGAAGGCTTTTCTTCAGATTTCAGTAAACCCTGACGACAGAAACTTCTTACGATTCATTTGGATGAGAGAAGATGGGCAGACACGTATTTTTCGACATGCACGAGTAGTCTTTGGTGTGTGCTGCAGCCCATTCTTGCTTGGTTCAGTACTTGATCACCATCTGAATCTCTGTCTACAGAAAATAAGAGAGGGAAAGTTACCTTATTCTGAACCAATCATCCAACTGCTACAGGAGTGCCTTTATGTTGATAATTTTGTGAGCAGCCTCAATAAACAAGAAGATATCGACACTTTTGTCAATCAGGCAAGTGAAAATTTTAAGATTGCCTGTTTTGACCTACGTGGCTGGACGTTCTCAAACCCTAGCCACACTGAAAGCTCTGAAACTGCAGTACTTGGCATTCTATGGGATGAGAAGAAAGATGTGCTCCGGATAAAGGTGCCAAATTATGAAGATCTGAGATCTGTTAAAGTCACCAAAAGAACACTGATGTCCTCTACACAACGACTATTTGATCCTATTGGCATCACTGCACCAGTGTCTATTACACCAAAAAGGCTTGTACAGGAAGCATGGAAAGCTGGTGGTGAATGGGACACACCTGTTGATAGTGTATCTTCTGACATCTTCATCAATTGGTTAAAAGAAATCAACTGCCTGGAGGAAATAGAATTTTGTCGGTTGTTGAGCAACTATGAAGAGGACAGATCAACTTCCACACTTCACATATTCTGTGATGCAAGTCAAACAGCATATGCAGCCGCAATATTTCTTCGAGTTGAGAGCAAGGGAAATGTGATTGTCAGACTAGTTGCTGCGAAAGCAAGAATTGCTCCTATGGATCGCATTACTATTCCCCGTCTTGAACTCCTGGCTGCTACGGTGGGAGCTCGTTTGTGTCACCACCTTGAGGATGTGTTGCCCATGGTCAGCGCAAAATATTACTGGAGTGACTCTATGACCACCCTCACTTGGATAAAAAAAGATGAACCTTGGGGAGTCTTTGTCAGGAATCGTGTGGAAGAAATAAGAAGACTGTCAGATCCTGCCTGTTGGAACCACGTACCTGGTTCAGAGAACCCAGCTGATCTCCCTAGTAGAGGCTGCTCCCCAAAGGCTTTAGTTCAGTCAAAATGGTGGGAGGGACCACAATGGTTGCGGCTACCTATAAATGAATGGCCATCAGTTACAGCCAATGTCAATGAAGAGGAGGTCATGCAGGAACAAATGAAACGCATCACTGTTATCTCTCTGGACTTTTCTCTCAGTGAACAGCTACTGAGTGAAAGCATTAGCCATTACTGGAAAATAATGAGGGTGGTTGGATGGATTGTTCGCTTCAGAAAGAATGCCCAAAGGGGAGTTGTCAGATCAAGAGGAAGGCTAAACTTGAATGAGCTGAACATTGCAGAGAAATGGATCATACGGCTGGTCCAACAAGAAGCATTTCAAGGAAGCAGCAAGGTACATATCCAGAAATTGAAACCACAGGAATCTGAAGATGGACTTCTACGTTTGAGGACAAAGATTTGGGCCAGAAAAGACACCGAAGATTTTCGTGCACCTATGATTTGCCTTCAGACCACCCCATTGTTGAGCGTCTGATAATGCACATTCACTGCCAAAATGGCCATATAGTTGGTCAACATTTGCTAAACGTGCAGTTAAGTTGCCAGTGAGGTATCAGTGAAATTAAGTGGCCAGTTTGGCAGATGATGCCCTATTTTGGTTCTGTATGTTTAATTTTGCTGAGTTGAACTGAATTGTAATTAGTATAGTATTGTTTCAATTTGTTAGAATGTATTTTCAATTGCATCGTTTTCTGCATCGTATTTCAAGTTTGATCAATCTCTAAGTGTAGGGCTTAACTGGTGACTTGTTATTGATTTAACTTATTGATTTGCTTTCAAATCAAGGTGGGAGTATGTGGAGGATGCGACAAAAACAGCGCTCTTAGCGGATGTTTTGAGAATTAGCTTTTGGTTTCAGTTTTTTCTCTGTTCCACGTTCAAATTCTTCTTCCCTTTTGATAATAGATAAGGTTTCAGTTTTTACTCAGTTGGTTCGGTTGATTTGATCTCCACATGTTCGCGTTTTATACAAATTGTTAAATTAAAGTTAGTTCGAGATTTTCGAGTGTTTTGTATATGTTCTCGTGCGGTATTTGTACTAATAAAGACTAAGAAAGGTGTTAATACTGGTTTCGTCTACTTTACTTGGCTCCCGATTGCCTGGTCTTCAAACCTTCTGATAAGACCCACACCTCAAAACTTTCATGTGAGATATCCTGTTGTATATTCTTAACAATGTCAATTTTTAATTGGTTATGTCCGTCAATAAACGGATTGAATTGAATTCAAAAATCGATTCCTTTTAGATTGTTGTACACCCGTACAACAACAACACAGCAATAACTCGGAGTGTTAATCACAGGAAAATGTTATATCAATTTTGTCTCCTTTTTTGCCGAGTAACTACTTAACACCTCAGTTCTTCCACGTTTCTTCGTTTTCAAAGCGCACTAGTTTGAGAACGGAGTAAGATAACGTAATTCTGACTTCACCATCGTGTTCAGCTTTAAGAACTCTTTAAAATGAGGTGTCACCTGTCAGACTGTTTTATGTTGGGAATTTATGGGTAATTATCCCCCTAAAACTCCCCCCCCCCCCCCTTAGAGTGCTGGATTCTTCTTAAAATTATTGCTGTTTACTTGTTCTAGTGGTTGTTTGGCCCTTAATTTAATTATAATTTTCAAAATGAGTATTGTGGCTGGGCCGTAAAGCAGACCACCCGGACTCATGAGCAAAGCCAAATCCGAAAGTGTTCGTCCAAATTAGCAAAATTTTCTTTCTTCAAATAAACATTTCTTCTATCTACCTAATTGACCTTCAAGATAACATACGTTGACTAGTGAAAAACTGTATGATATCTTTTAATACAATAAATTATTGTATCAGCCATCAGATGAAAGTCACTGAATGATTCATATGTTCACGGATCCAAATATCAATTGAACAGTGGCACTCAGATTGTTGGTCGGAGGAAGTCGGAATTGTTGACCAAAGAAACTGTGGGTCAGGAGATAAGGCGGAGTATGGGATAAACAACATTAGCCGGGTGGAATGTTTGTCTTTGTTCGGCTCCGAATGGGAAGGAGGAGGGACGTACTGGCAACACTCGACCAAAATATTTCGTACTTTGAAAAGAAAGAGAAAAGAAAAAAAGAGCTCAAAAAGGTTTGAGGCGCCGGTAGAACTGCGGACTATACCGCAGGGCGGCAGGCGAGGGCTTTCCTATTATGAGCCATCAACCTAAACCCCCATTGTGGGACACCACCCCTTGATCCGACCACACTGACTGAAGGTGCAAGACCTCTCAGGAATAGAATTGACGAGGGAAAAACGAATGAGGTCGACTCCGGATGGCAGAGAAGATCAGTTTTCTAAACCTAAATCCGAAACTTCGTGTCACATTCGGTCGCCGGTGGTGGTCCTGCCAAAGTCACATCGGGGGGGCCCCACTGAATTCCGCCTTCGAAATAGGTTATTTATTCATCGCATAGATCAATCCACTGCCGCTCAAAGTCGGAGCCGTAAAAATGAATTTCGGCAATTTTTCATATTTGATGTGGTAGGATTTGTATTTTTGAGATCAATAATTATTATGTTACCGAAGAGCAAACGATTTTTTGAAGAGTTATTTAGGGCAACAATCTACATTGCTTCGAGTTTAAGAAGAAGAAGAAGAAGAAGAAGAAGAAGAAGAAGAAGAAATATATTCAGATAAACAAATGGAACACACTTTCAAGCAACATACATGATTGAATATTATTGTCTGGCATTAGGCAGAGCCCGTGTCGCCAGACAAGAGTATCGATCGCGCTTCACGAAATACAAAAAAAAAAAAAAAAAAAAGAAATTTCACGCTCTCGATAAGAACACTCTCAATTGTTATTGAAGTAGGTAACTTAATATAAAATTAGCATAATGTAAAATTAACATAGTATAAATTTAACATATGACCCTTGGAAACATTTCAGCAAAATACTTAAAACATCTTACGTTAAATAGGTGCTACGCAGTAAGTTGCCACACTTTTCAGTACCTAGGTGAATGAGCCAAGAGTATATTCGTTTCTTGTACATCGTACGGGAGTAACTGTTCGGTAATTTCATATCAGCAGGTAGAGAATTATAAATAAGAAATATCAGGTAATGAGGACTTCTAGTTGTGAGGGTTAGCGCTGGTCTCGGATTTACAACTCTTTGTTCAAGAGTAAACCTAGTTGGGTACTGGTGGGACATCGGAAAGGAAATAATACAGGGTTTTCTATAAAAAATTAGAAGAAGTTCTTTAACAAAAAGTTGCTTAATCGTAAATGTTTTGGTTTCCTCGTGGAGTAAATTTGATGGATGGCGTGGGGGCTTAACATACATAACCTTCAGTATGCTCCTGTGCAAACTATTCAGCTTCGCCATTGTAGTCTTACACGCACTACCCCAAATGGAAATTGCATACTGGAGAACAGACTGCACAAAAGAAACATATACTAGCCTCAATCGCTCCCTGGAGACTGCGGTTCTAATATTTTTTAATATTGGGATACATTTTCTAAGTCTCCCATACAGGTATTTAACGTGATCCGACCAACTCAGAGATGTATCTAGCATTACGCCTAGGTATTTATACGACGAGACGCTTTCTAAGCACGCACAGTTGCATTGGCTGGTGTTAGGACAAGCGGAGTGTAGTTTCAACACAAGGGAGGGAGGGAGGGTGGCAACATTTCCAAAAATCATATATTTAGTTTTATTTCCATTGACACTCTCTCATTTTGCACCCCTTCCTGTTGACTCAGGGCTATGATAATGTTCAAAAACCATCATCAGGCTGGTCCGAGCCCGTATCCCGTGTTAAGCCATTAGGACAATAATTGTTAGAATTATTCTAACTAGGCGAACTGGTGCGCACAGAGGACGGACGGAATTTATCGTAAACCCACAAACTTTAAGGGCGGTTAAATTGTTTTTAAATTGAAAATGATACCCCATAAGTGATGTTCTGCGACTCTCGATACCAATAGAACAGCGTTAGGTTTTCGAAAATCCGCTAAAAGGGAGGAATGTATTGGTAAAGTCTGTCAAGAACAAAAGCTAGTAGATCAACTACTGTTTTATGATACACAATTCATCCTAGCTTCTAAAACGGAGAAAAACAGTTGCTTACATAAAATTATGTACATTTATCAAGCTCGTATAGACCGAGAAACTACGTCTGAATCGACTGGTTCAAAAACATCACGTAAAACTGCCTATTTCACAGCTTGGACACTTTACCCTCGTAGTTCTCAAAACTAGGTTCACTCGTCCAACGGGTTTAAAACTACACGTAAACGCTTAAGGATTTTTAATTGAATAGCAAGATTTTGTGGTTAGAAAACAATGGCAATTAAAATTAATTAAACAATCAAACTAATACGGAAGAAAAAAATTGGTATTTTGGAATTGTACTCGCACCTATGTGCTCGAACACTTTGTATACTGCAAAAAGATGTAACATATTTGAAACTCAATGTTCTAATTTTTTTTCAAGGTTCCTAACGATGACATCTCGATTGAAATTGCAATGCCGTCTGTAATGTAAGTGAGCCAAAACTTACCTTTCTCTAAACTTTCGATCTGCTCGTTGGTGAAGGACGTTCGATTCCTTTGGAGTTTTCTTTTCAGCCGCAGCCTCAGTTGGGAATCCTCGTCAGCAGATGAGTTGTGTTCGGAATTGACGTCCGAACCCGTTTCCTGACTCATGTCACCTGGAAACAAACAATGCACCGATTTTTTAGCGAATGTTCGATGGACAGAGGCGTTTTTGCAATGGCTGCATAAATTTTGACATTATGTATTTATGAAATGTTTTCCAGCAAAAATCCACTCAACATCCAGAATCCGTATTTGGATGTTTAATAGTGTTGTTTGTTTGTGTTAACCACTTTGTTATCATAACGATCACATAAACATTAAATTTTCAAGATATCAGACCACTCTGACACAGCTTCAAGACCGCTAACTCTCCTGGAATGATGACTGCAATAGGGGAACCAATACGTCGCAACAATAATCTAAACCAAAACTAGTACAGCCCTACACCAAAGTGACGGTTATTTTGTCCCCAAACTACATACAAGTTCGACTGTTCAACCTACAACCAAAAATATATTTAAATTTTCTTTTGTGGTATAGAATTTGAATCTAACGACAAATATTACTCGAGGAGTCTAAAAAGTCGCTAATACGATACTGACTGCCTCATCATTATTCTCGCTCTAAGCTTCAAGTTTTGCATCCCTAAAAACACATGAGGATCCCAAATTGTTGCTACCACGTGTTGATACGAACTGACTGATATTGCGCAATACTGCTAATAGACGGCGCAATATTTTTCCGGTTGCACAATATACCTATTGTTAACCTTTCGTCAATCACGCAATATATTGCACAATCTTTCAATATCGCCTACACACGAACAATTACATTGCACAACCCGGAATATTGAGTAATAATATTGACCGTCTATGGGGCGTTTTATGTGGACATCATTTCCACAATGAACCACTGGAATCGACCAATAAAAAACCTTTTTTACTTCCCTAAATACCGCTTGGCTACAGAGAGCGGCCAATATCTCATAATAATAATAATAATATAATATGTGAACTCGTTGCTTCACTTACAGGACCTGTGGTACAACATTCTCAATTACATTTCGGTTATTATTACGTTAGTTTATTATATTAATATTATTTATTAATTCATTATTCCAGTTTTATGTAGTTTTATGTAGTTTTATTCACGTAAAGGTAGTAACAATCAACTTTTGGATACAGAACGAGAGCGAAACTACGTACGAAGGTGATTCAAGTGGTTCACTAACGTAATAATAACGGAAATGTAATTGAGAACGTTGTACCACAGGTCCTGTAAGTGAAGCAACGAGTTCACATCCTCCGCACGGGGCGGCTCATGTGCTCAAAGCAAATTGTTCCGTTTCATCTGAGGGCTCTGACAACTGAATTTCAGCTTCACATCAGACACCCGCTGGTTCCAATCATTTCCAGCCGCCTCCCACGTCTCACGATCCAACCAGCTTATCATAGTTGTCGTTTTATTCTTCTCCGGTAGCTCTAAAGACAATCCGGTAGTCATAGTTTCATTCATCATTCCAAATACTACGGATCATGACACGTAAACTTACTAATTTTCGAGGGTTAGAAAAAATCTTTTTCTCATGTATAACTCCGGTAGTTAATTTTTGGAAATAATACATCAAGATTTGAGAACTGCATGTGTTAGTGTACACTCAGCCTCATTTTGGTTTGTTATCTTCGATAATGAACCATTGGAATCGCCCAAGAAAAAAATCTCCCCCTCAAAATTAGAGGGTTTACGTTTCAAGATACGTAGATTCTGAAAAACGGATTAAAGAAGGGAAGGGGTTCAAAACAATTTTTGAAAATTCGAAACATTCATATCGCGAAAAATTCAAATGGAACGGTATAGCTCACATTCAAATAGAACTTGATTTTTAAAAAAATCTCAAGGCCATCTGGAGATTCGTACCACTAGCTCACCTTGAGGGCTCAATGTTGGAGCAGATTGAAAGTCATCAACATGAGAGTGAATCATGCGGCGACCCGTCGGGGCAATTTTCATACTGGTCCAGCTGATTCGAACAGCACATGGTTTTCAGATATCGAGTAAATGAATAATGATTACCTAATGATCATCATTAATAACTAATAATGTTTATTAATCATTCAAATAATTATTAATAATTTACATATAATTATCATAATAATTATCAATAATTAATGATAAATCATAATAGTAATAATTAGTGTGTGTGGTTTAGGTTGACCGTCAGTAAGAATGATGTTGAGGGATGTCGAGGGTCGGTCATTTGACCGACCCTCGACATCCCTCAACATCAGTAATAATTAGTTATTAACCTATCATTTAGTGATCTAGACAGAAGGATGATCTGCACAAAGAAGATAATAAACCATTTTGTCAAGAATTTGCACAGTTTTTCATTCATTCAGAACAGATTGCCAAACAAACAAATATTTGTACAAATGAATAGTCCGCTAAAAACACCGTTACCTCCATTCCAAGAAAAATCGAGAAAGACTGAAGAGAATTAATTTATCAAACTAGAGAAGTAGTTGAACTAATTAATTTTTTTCGACTACGATAAAATCAAAAAAATCTCTGCAAAATTCAATGAATTCACTCTTGAACAGATTAAGTTATTTAGAATTTAAATGGGGAAATAACGGGTTTTGGATCCGTAGTGGGTTTCGGTGGCTTTTGATTCTAATTCCCTGCTTTGAGATGTATCTGAGATGTATTGAGATGTATACACTAAATTTACTGTTGGATAACAATCAGGTAACCTGCTGCCAACAAAATTTTGAAGGTTCTCCTGATGAGAATGAAACGGAAAAGACGGAAAAACGACAATCACCATGTCGGGATTTGGAACCGCGCACGGGCTCCTAGAGAGTCTAACATACAAATTGACGGTTTCTGTAACTGCAAAATATTTTAGCGGCTTTCGCTCCTAAAGAAGCTCTTATTTCAACTTGTTTTCCAATATTCGTGACTTTCAACTGGATTAGACTCGTTTAGACTCCAGAAATGAATCCAACGGAACCTCCAACTCAATTGTTCTGGAAACAAATGAAATTTGTGGTTTTTAGAAATCAGCGACTCAAATACTGTTCCGTTTCTGTTGTAGTTATCACCCTATTGAGGTCGTTATATCACAGGATCAAGAATGTGAAAACTGGTACCATCCAATTTCAAAACGTTAGGTACTACGTCATCGTGACGATTTGATAAATATCAGGTAAACGTCAGCTTATAAATGGGGCAATTTATAAATTAATGTATTGTACATGGGGATGTTAATAAGCGGCATGTTAATAAGACAGCGTCATGTGATACTGATGGCAGTGGTGATAATGCCTTGGGTGAGTTGTCCAGCGTGGAAGAGCGTGTCGACGAGGAGTCAGCGGAAAGCGGTTCAATTACAGAATGTCGGTTATAGTTCAGTGATTTAGGGCTATAATCAACGCTTCAAGGGCAATTCAAACGGAGGCTGTATTAGTATTCAGGAGATTAGGTGCTCAGGAGGTAGGTATGGCGGAAGACAAAGCAGCCGCCATCAATTCAAGCTCCAGGAACAGGACGGTGTGGAGCAAGTCTGTTCACGGCTGAGAGCGCGACTATCGCTGCACTCCCTCTCAGTTCCCATCATTCTCTCACTCTCACACCACAGAGTCTCTCACTCGCTCTCTCTCTGTCCCTCACACACAGAAACGACGACCATGTGTTAGTCGGGGCAGATTATCAGTGGAACGCGATATCTCCCTCGGCATCTATTACTAACAGACCCCTATCGCAAAGTGACCGTCTGATGGGTGCGCGACACCAGAAAACCTTGCCAGGACGACCACGTACCATTGAGCCCCTTTTGTGCTCGAGTCCCTTGAAAAACGTCACATATAGACAGCCGATAAAAACTTCCAGATAAAACTTCCCCTCTACTCGTTCAAACCCTTAAAAACAAATGCCTTCAAATGCGGAGCTGTTTGAATCAAACGACGCGATTTATCTGCTTTTCTCCTAAGAAGCTGAGCACTGCAGATGAATCATGATGAAGCAGAGGCAGATGAAATGTCAGTAGGTCAATTACGAAACCAATCAAAACTAGAGAATTAGAATAACCTCGTAAGTTCCATTTTGACTAAAAACTCCTTTTTGGGTTTGGGCTAATTATTTTGCATAATCAACTAACAACAACAAAAATCAATGTAATCAACCAACATGTAGGCAACATCTAATCAACAAGTAAACAACATGTAATCAAACAAGTAATCAGTAATCACCATGTGATCAAATTGACATGTAATCAAGCAACAACAAAACATTAACCACTCATCCCCCCTACTATTATTGGCCTCTTTGCCCATTGAGAGTTGTCCTGACAATGAAATTCAGGATGCAGGCTCGGACCACGCCGACGATGATCCTTAGAACTTCAAATAACACTAAGCTGGTACAAAAAGGTTCGAATTGAGGTTTGAAAAGTTCTAAACCTCATATTATATCGGAAATTTCAAAGGGAACAGTATAGTTTCCAGTTCACATTTGAATAGATCTTGATTGAGAGAATTGTGCGTCCGCTCAAAATGAGAGTTCAAAGGTAGAACCGAGAAAAAAGATTGAAACTGAGCGTGAAACAAACGGCGGAACTTCAGGCCAATTTTCATGATCGGGAAAACCTGATTCCAAAAACACATGGTTTTGTGCGACTTGATCATTCTGTGTCTATTTCGAATAATTATTCGTAAGCAGGGGCAGATCTAGAGGGCCCTCCGGCCCCTTCCTGAGTACAAAAAAGGGTTTTCAACGATAAGTAATTTTAGGCTGAATGGGCTGAAGGCTGAATCTCTTAGGAGATTCTAATAGAACTTATACTTTTTACAATTAAAGCTTGGTTTTATTGTTAATATTTAAGCAATATTCTAATGTTTTTGGACTAAAACTGGCTGTGAGGGAGCTGCAAGGGATTCAGGGTTTTGGCAACTCAAGCTCCTAACCCGGAGTTACCAATGATTGCTGCTTCGGCAGTTGAGAACCAACTACTTACTAAGCACTAGTGGAATAAGCTGGTTCAATGTTACCCCCAAGACATCAGGCCGTTCCCTGCGGCTCCACAGCGAAAATCAGACATGGTATGAGTATGGTATGGTATATTATTGTAGGATTTGGTATAGTACAGTATGGTATGATAGGAAAGAAATTCGTATGGTGTGGTATGAGTACGGTGAGAATATGGTATGGTGCCGATTTGCAACACAGTCTGGTATAGACTGAAGGGTGATCTGCACAAGGAAGATAATAAACCGTTGTGTCAAGAATTTGCAGAGTTTTTCTGGTTTGAGACGATGGAACAAGATGCAAGATGGTCTCATTGTCCGTTTATTCATCACCTACTGAGGAAGTTGAATGGCTTCACACACATCTCACTCGCTTTCTCACTGGCTTCACACCCATCTCACTCGCTGTACGTATTATACCTAACATACGTAGTATACATGGACGCTCACGTGAATGAGTTGTGTTATTGCGATGGACCCCAATCAGGGTTGCCAACTCGCTGGCAGAAGAATACGGGACACTATACATATACACACACCTGGTACTGGTTGCTAGGTGAGTAATGGACACCTCAACCTTTATATTATAGTAATGTTGAACAGCACACTACTCACTTCACGTCAAATATGCGAGACAAACAAAAAAATAGACGGAATACCTTTGTTTCAACGTTTTATTCTTCAGGTACCTAAGTATATTTTTAAAGGAAAGGAAACATTTTAGGTAAGGAAGTACAAGTAAATTACCGAGAAAATGGCATGAACAAAATACCTAGACAGGAACTCATTGTCTCTCGTCATAATATACAAAATATCACAGAAATAAACTACCTCCCAGACAAAAATGTAAGCTCATAGCCAAAAAGTACCTAAACAAGTGATAACTAGGAAAAGGAAACAAAAAGAAGATAGATAGATAGATAGATAGATCTTTATTGCATCCAAGATAAACATCCATTGCAATATAGGTAAGAATTACAGTAAAATATGACACGCGTCACAATCCCTCATGGTAAACCTAGTTACAAAAAATAAGTATAAAATAAAATAAACTTGTGTTACAATCTTCTGCCAGGTGCTAGACTAAACACTGGTGATCAACAATCTAATCTCCACAGCTTCATTTAAATAAAAGGTCAAACGGTTTGCTACGTTCCGATCACATGTCTTCAAAATACGCCTAAATTGTTCTTCAAAGGAAAGAGGCAGCTCCAGCACAGGAAGGAGGAATTTCAGTCGAGGGTTTGCCAGCATGGGGCACTGCAAGATGAAGTGAAGCGCTGAGTCGCCCACGCCCCAACCACAGATGGGACAAGCGGATGGCAAGAAGCACACCTTGGAGCCTGCTACCAGTAAGGAAACAAGAAGAAGCTAAGAAGATAACAGTTGTTGTTGTTGGTTGCTTTGATGATAGGTAGGTTGGCAGTTAGCGTGGTTGATGAAAATCCTCACATCTGGAGTCTCACGTAGGTAGGTAACACCTATTCTGCAGTAATTAGGCAGGTACTTACCTATCCTACCCTGAAATACGGGACAAATAACGTCCCGGGAAGTGTTTCGCCGCGACATGGAACAAATGGAAAAAATAAGGGACTGTCCCGTAAAATACGGTACGGTTGGCAACCCTGCTTCACACCCATCTCACTCGCTTTTTCACTGGCTTCACACCCATCTCACTCGCTGTACGAATGTATACCTAACATACGTAGTATACATGGATGCTCACTTGAATGAGTTGTGTTATTATGATGGACCCCAATACACTAGAAATCCTACTTCAACCGTTTGATTGGAGGTAGGATTTGATATTCCGCGGCGATCTTTTTACTCACATGAAACATCTTCAGGTAGAAACAAAAAAAAAAAAAAATACTGACACACAAAAGACGTTAAAGGTAACAGTTTATAACTTTTTCCCTCCTCTTTCACCGAGAGACGACGGAGGCTGAAACACGGTTCGGATCGAATGGGAAGAAGCTTTGGTTCGGTTTCACTTGATACACTTTTTGGAACAACATGAGATGGTGAGGGGTAGGGAGGGGGGGGGGTTTACTTATTGAAACGCGCTCTTTTTGAAGAAAAGGGGACCAATCCGTCAAGCAAAAAACTAAGAGATTCCTCAAAAAAAAAAAAAAAAAAAAAAAAAAACCTACCGTTTTTTGACACCCGATCTTACGTTGATAACTAATTTCAGAGCGACAGCCGGATTGTTATCTGCCGCTTCGGTAGTCCGTTCTCCAAGCTCTTCCCACATCAGCTGGTTGAAATTATCCTCTTTTTTACCTCCTGCGAGTTTGTTTTTTTTCTTCTTTTTTTCTCCTGTTTTTCTCCCCCCTTCACGGTTTTCTCTCTCTCCTGTACTTCTTTACCTGATATTGAAACTAATCCTGGTATTATTTCGCCGGCGACGTCGGCGAGAGGAGTCCCCACCTTTTGTGAGCCACGGGACGGGACGAGGAACCATCTGACCCGCCAAGCACAACAAGCCCCCCCTCATGAATATTGAGGTACCTGTTGCTCCTTTTTACTTCGAAACGCCGCACTCGGCCTCGGACGGATGACGGTGGATATTGAAAAACGGACAATCTCTCAGTCTAGAAACGGGTGGTTGTGGCAAAGTGATTTCACTCCAAAGGAGCCTCTCAAGAGGAGCCGTCCATTGAGCACAGGGGTCTAATGAGTCTCTCATTCCCCTGTCAGTCCTGTCCATTTAGACCTGAGCGCTTTTTTTTTTCTTCTCCCGTTCCCATCTTCTCCACGGTTACCGACTGTCATCATATTTGGACTTGTTACCGTTCAATTTGCTCTGGCTGCCCTCCTACCGTTCTCGGCTACCGGTCTCTCCACTTATTAATTCTAAAAAAATGACGACACGGGCATTTGAATTGTGGTCAGTCACATTCTTCGCTAAACCGTTTTAATTGATTCTCTAACCGACCCAGTCCTGTGCCGTCAGTGATGTGGGGAAGTTTGTTCAACTGGTATCAAATCCTTCGTGCACTTTTTTCAAATTTCAGGTGAACTACCGTTGAAACGCAATTAGGCAGCATTGTACCCTCCTTCCACCCTTTGGAAAGAATTGATCTCTGAGGTGTCGCCGCCGCTGCCCACTACTGCATACTTCGACCCGACGCACCTCGAAGGATATGAAGGACGTTTGGGGGAGGCAGAGGGCTGTTTTTTGGCAGTCTCCAAGAGACATAGCGGAAAATGCCCAATACCACCAGATTTACCAACACCTCGATTGGAATGTGCCCTTATGATGCCGCGATGGTAGCTAGGTGCCGGGGAGAGTTGCTAAACCTCAACTGGCATAGGGATGCTAAAAAAGAATCGATTCTTTTTAAAAAAAAAGAATCAATATTATTCGATTATTTTTATTTATTTTAAGAATCGGCCGGTACAAGTATGTTATAGCCCCGCCAATATCGATTGTATCGATTATCTCAAATACATCGATCCTTGTGGTATCGATGACGGCTCAATATGGCGTCCCGATGCCTACATCCCAGGTGCCGATATCAACTTTCAAAATGAATACGGGAAGACCATTGTAAGGACACCAAAAAATAAGCTCTCATGGTATCTGGTGGTTAAATGTTGACCGATTTGTGCAGTTTACTTCCGTTGTACTTCTTTCTTTAGGCGCCAGTGTCTTAGTTGATTTTTGGTTCTTCTTTTCTGCCGAAATGTATAAAATAATAAATAGTGATACAATTGAAAATGAGCTAACTAATCATATCTGTTCAACGATGCCTCTCAGTTGTTCATCTGCCTCCTTCTGAAGCATTATTTGCTCTATAAACTCTTGAAATGCTCATGATATGGTCCCCTTTCTATTCAAATGCAATTGACTGAATCGAGAGGGTCCAGCGTAAATTCTCACGCTATATCTCATTTAAAAACGGTATCCCATGGGCGGAGTTTGACATTGATCGGATATTGGCGGTTTGCAGACTGACTTCTCAGGAGAGTCGTCGTCGTGCTGCGGTTGGTATTTTTCTTTTTAAACGTATTTACGATTTTATCGACTGCCTCAGCTTCTTCATCTAATTTGTTCCATGCCCCACTGCACTGTACCCGCAATAGCCTTCCATTCTATGTACCTACAACAACCACCAATTATTTGTTTTTCATTTTTTATGACATGGTTTTCATTCCCACAGATTGTCGTTTATTTTTCTATTTTTTTTTTTAATTTCTCTATTATGTTTGTTACATAATTTTCATTAAAAATTGTCTGTTATTGGGCTGCATGCCCGTTTATGGTAAGCTGTTTCACCAGCTCTGTTTCTTGTACGTTCCTCAAGTTCTCGTATTCCGCCCTTATCCCTTCATAGAGAATCCCATACCATGTGCTCTGGGTTCTCAACGTCTCTGCATGTGCACTGCTGGTCTTCACTTAGTCGAAAGGAGAAGAGTTTCGACCGGAAATTCCCGTGTCTTGTTAAAATGTACACTGTATATTTATTCATCTCCAGTTTGACGCACAATCTATCCTCTATGTTTGGCCAGAACTGGAATGTCGTCCTTCCTTTGTCTGATTGTGTCCATCTGGATTGCCAGCAGTGAACTCTGCCAGTGCTTCCTGCAACGTGTAGTCCTCTGGTATAGTTCTGTTTAGTACCGCCCCGGTTGCTGTCACTTCATTCTTTTTTAAATAGTACTTTATTGTCCTTAGTAACATCCGCTTAGTAACCTTAGTGTCCTTAGTACCACCGCTTTACCATCATTACTCTCAATATTCCATAATGTTTCTCTTTGAGATCTAGCGTGTGCCAGCGATCACCATGTCATCTGTCATTCTGCATAGAGGATTTGTGGAAAGTTTGCTTCTGGTTTGCTTCCTCTACAACAGCACAAGATATGTCCCCCTGTCTTACGAAAGTTTCTACAGGAAATAGTTCGCCAACGATTCCGCCAGGGACCATTTGACCTCGCGTCTATAAAAACTCAATGAGTTTCGACAATTGGTTGCTTCACTTTTTACACGTTCAGAATACTAGAACTACATAAATATTAATCAGAGAACTACAGATCCTAATTTTTGGAAAGTTTGCACATGGTCCCGAGTCGCAGTGAAGCAGTGGAAATGGAATGTACAGCCGCACTGAACGTGTTAAACAAAATGTCAGTTCGGCATCCAATCGGTTACCTATATTACTGATGACCTACAAATGATGGCTCGTAGGAGACTGCACAGACCTTTCAGTCGGAACGTATCTCAGGGGCCCAGGTGTGGTGGGATCGACGACGAACGAATATGCAAGGGCCGCAAGGGGCTAGTGTTGTTTCAATGAAATTAACACCCAGGCCAGGTTCCTGCGAGCGAGAACCCAATTAACACCGACTCGATTTGCATAGACAGCGTTTTGGGGACGGAATCGGCAAGGCGAAGTAAAACTGTCCATTGCACTAATTTGGAATCTAATTGAGGACTACTAGAGCGTAGTTGATTATTGATGTTCCCAAGGTTTGAGACGGGTGGAGGGGAATATGTGGCAACTTATACGTAACAAAATCCAAACACGAGTGCTTGATGGTGCTGTCTGAAATGCAAATACTACAACAGATCAGGCTGAACAGAAGGATAATGCACATCATTTGGAGTAGCGAACAGTGAAACACAATCATTAGAATCCACGAGCGTCATCTAATTGCCAAGTGTGTTCCACGAGCTGGTGATCCCATCTCTCAGTAACTGCTTAGAGCAGAAACAGTAGCTGCGAGTTCATCAATAAGAAAGTTTAGGGGTTCCAATTGAGTCTTTGGGTGGGTGTAGCAGAGGAATAAAGACATCATTATCATTATTGACAAAAAAGCTGCAGATTTGCAAAACTGTTCGTCTTCTGTCTACATAGATCACCACTCTGTATACAATATAATATTAATTGACGGTACACGTTATGGGACACATATTATGTGTCCCATAACGTGTACCGTCAATTAATTAATAATTCCCGCATTATTCGAATTTCGCGGTCTCGGCTGGCTATCTCTTTACTTTGCACCGTGGAAACTCACTGTCACTCTGGATGTTTCCCTTCATTTACGAAGAAGATTTTATGCAGTTATTTTTCGTGCAAACTTCGATAAAACAAAACGTTCCAACGGAGCGCTGCCACCTGTAGCTACCTCTCTCGCCGTGTCCCGTCTCTAAATGAACTTTTATGCCGAAATTTAGTCATTTTCACCTCAATTTCATCGTGAAGACGGACATTTGACTTCAGTTTTAGGTAATTTCATTTTGAATGATGCGTTCTATCGAAACCACTTCAGAAGTTTCTCCGATATTTTCGTTGGAGTTTTCTACAACAAGGCCTTGCCAACAGCGAATAACCAAACTTCGTGGATTTCAGGGATTTCGCCATTTCCCCTTAAACGTCGGCCCTCGTAGTGGATTTCCATCCCATCCACGTCTTTTATATTTATTGTACTCGTCAACGTGGTGGACTACCTGCCTACCTCCCGAAAATTGTCCGAAAATTCATTCCTACCTTCCTTCCTTTCGAATTCGAAAAGCGTACCTGTTGTATGTTTAGGCAGTACCTAGAAGTAATTTTCACGGCCGTCGGAACTGTGAGTACCATAGCTATTGTAGTCGTATGTACTGTAGTCGGTAATCCGGCAGATATGGGACCTGAGCACTGCCGGATTATTGAAAATGCCTGATTACTGGAAAATATCGAGGAAAAACGCAGTTATCATTGGAACATCAGTTATAATTATATACATAGCTTAAACAGTTTATTAAACCATTCAGCGAACGGCCTTTCTATGATGGCTCAACAGCACTTCTGTCACATGAAAGTTTCTCACCCGTTGCGCGTAACTGTTTAATTCCATAATGCTGGTAGAATTTTGTGACAATGGGTGACCAATTTTGAAGAAATGAATACCCACTGTCCTAGCAGAGTTCCGCTACCACTGGATATGTATCCAGAAAAATATTGCCTAATAACCTTAGCAACAAGGAAAATAAATAGGTACGAAAATAAAAATAGATAAATAAGGGAATAATAAAGTGTACTTGTTGTAAAAAGGCAAAAGGCAAATGCGTAGTGGAAATAAATAAAGGAAAAATCAGAACTTCCGAGAAAAAGGAAAATTAACCCAAAATGGAAATGAAAAGGCACAATGCTGAAAAAAAAAATTAAATTATGCTAAAACCTGGCTGTTGACAAAGAAGCAAAACTCAGGTGGCGAAAATAAAATGCTAATAAACACTTTCACTTAACTTGGTGAAAAGGAAAAGAAAAAGAGCCCTAGGCTGATTGAAAATCAAAGATGGGGAAAAAAATGGTGAGTTGGCTTACTAGGCACAAAACGATATATCTGGCTTCAGAGAAGAAAAAATGGGGAGAGAGATTTTCCTTACAGAAGGATCCCTTGAAGAGGGAAGGGGTCGGACAATATAGCCAACCATACAATAGCAGAAAACTAATCTAGGAAGCACCGGGTTACAAAGTAGTCTAGGTTTGGAGGAAGTGCATGGAACCTGGAACAGGTGATCCATGACAATTTCTGTAACCATTCCTCGCTTTTCCCTAGCCTTTCCTTCAAGGATTTCACCAGAAATTGGTGTATGCCTACTACATTCTTGTAAAAACCAAGCACACAGGCTATCATCAACTTTGGGATTATCACCAGTTTTCTATGTCTGTCGTTTACTTTTTAAATTTTTATTCGTCTTAAAATTATTCATTTTTTGAGTGACCCCCTCCCCCTCCACCCAAACTCGCCAAACCCCCCTCAGCTTTTGTACATTTCAACGCTGAACACGATGATGAAGTCAGAATTGTGATATCGCATTCCGTCATCAGATTAGAGCAGAATAACCACGAAGATCATTTCAAGTAAAACCACGTTTCTTCATCTTCAAAATGCTCCAGTTTCGAAATGAAGTGAGATATCGCAATTCTGATTGTTCTTGATTATAACTATTGATTATTCTTTTCTTGTGTATGTGCCGTTGGTTGTATCTGTTATCACCCCGGAAAATATCGTCCAATTCATTTTTGAGCTAGTAATTAAACCCCTTAAATTTGACTAAGGCCAGATGATCCTTTTTGAATGAGAGGGAGAGTCGGTTACAGGTATAAATTATGTATCTGAGGGATTTCAAATTATACAGCATCCGACGCCGACAATCATTAAATGATTATCGTACCAACAAATATTCGAAATTACCTCGTGGCTCCCAACAAGACACTCGACATCACAGTCTTGTGGTGTTGGTATCAGCTGTTCTTCAGTATGAAAATTGGCCTGAAATTCTACCGTTTGATTCACGGTCAATATTTTTCCTCGGTTTAACCATCACTCGTACAAAATTCTTTGAACCAAAATCTTCAATTTTGCACAAAAAACTATACCGTTACATTCAAAATTTCAGGGATATGGAGTTTGGAACATTCCAAATTATATTTCGAACCCCTTTCTACTGACGTAGGAAGAACATTTCCAGGATCGTCTTCGGCTTGGTCCGAGTCCGTATCCCAAATTTACTAGTTCTCAGTTTATTTTTTATTTATATTATTTTTTTTTTCGGTGTATGAATGGATGAAATGGATTTAGGGATTGTGGTGTGTCCGGCTTCTAACCAGCGAGTTGTACGATAAAAATTAAATGAAGCAGTGGCATCAGCAGCAGTCATATTCCATGCGACATTTCTTGAAAAGACGTCTGAGGCGGACGCCATCGTTCTCAAGGCTTAAGGATGTGATGATCTTTAAGGCAGTGACAAGGTGGAAGTGAAGGAAAGTCAAATCGATTCTTCGTCAACTAGAAGACGAAAGAGTGGGAGAAGGAAGGATCGATGAAGGAGCGTGGGACGGAGGGAGAAAGAGAGAGTTTTAGAAGCGACGCGACGCGTGTAAAGCCGCTTTGCTTGTAATCCTGTTGGCCATCTCAGCCCCCGCCGCGCGACCATCCTGTATTTCCCTTTTTCAATGGCGGGACGTTTCGCTATCTTCTCGTTGGTAATGATGTCATAACTCCTAAATCCTTCAATACTCGACAAACGACAAAACGTGGCCGCGACACAAGTTAATTTTCCAATTTCCCCAGGAGTCAAAACCCCGCGGCGCCACCTGCTGCAGATTGTCTGAAAATCGTGATCGTCCGAGTTAAGGGTTTTCAAAGCCAAAGAGAAAATTACATGAAATCGTTGAAAAATTTCAGTGAAAGAATACAAATTCCAAATAGGAACTCCTTCGATAATAATTAAACTCATGATCGAAATGAAGTTCGCTCATTGCTGAATGATCATGTTGCGTCAAATAGGTATTGCTGTAGTTTCCGCGTGTTTTAAAGACTTCTGAATTAATTGTAACTCATCCCATCAAAACTCTAAAAAGTTCCTGTCATGCAGCACGACCGAGTGAGCGAATTATCGAAGCAGTAGGTATTCGTACAAATACGTAAACCAATTCAAATTCAAGATTTTCTATAACAAATTCAAGATTTTCCAAACCAAATTCAAGATTTTCCAAACGAAATTCAAGATTTTTCAAACCACCCTCAAGATATTCCAAAGCAGATTCAAGATTTTCCAAACCAAATTCAAGATTTTCCAAACAACACTCAAGATGTTTTTCAAACCAATTGATTTACACTTGAATTTGGTTTAGGAAATCTTGAATTTGATTTGGAAAATCTTGAATTAGGCTTGAAAAATCTTGAATTTGGTTTGAAAAATCTTGAATTTGGTTTGGAAATTTTTGAATTTGGGTTGGAAAATCTTGAATTAGGTTTGAAAAATGTTGAATTCGGTTTGAAAAATCTTGAATTTGAATTGGAAAATCTTGGATTTGAATTGGAAAATATTGAGTGAGGCTTGAAAAATCTTGAATTTGTTATAGAAAATCTTGTATTTTAATTGGAAAATCTAGAATTTTAATTGGTAATGCTATACATCCTACTCCTGTTTTACGTATTCGTTCGAATACCTACTGCTTCGAAAATTCGCTCACTCGGTCGTGATGCATTTGATGGGATGAGTTACGATCAATTCAGAAGTCTTTAAAAGATGCGGAAACTGCAGCAATATTTGAAGCAACATGATTATTCAGCAATGAACAAACTTTATTTCGATCATGAGTTTAATTATTATCGAAGGAGTTCCTATTTGGAATTTGTATTCTTTCACTGAAGTTTTTCAACGATTTCATGTCATTTTCTCTTTGGCTTTGAAAACCCCTAACTCGGACGATCACGATTTTCGGACATTCTGCAGCAGGTGGCGCCGCAGGAAATGCTATATATATAACATATATTATGTGTGACTTTTGATGTCTTTTGGCCGTGAATTCAGGATGGTCTGGAAGGCCTTTTGGAATAAATTTTTTTCGGAAATTCGAGTTTTGAAAATTTTGGATCTCGTTTGGTTTTTCTAAAAGAACTCGTCATGTCAACTAAAAGCCAAAAAATATAACTACCGTTTGAGACCGCATAAAATGGGTAAAACATGAAAAGTTACATGTGAGTTACATATTGATGATTTTTCTCGGTCATTAACCCACTAGTGGACGCTAAGCAGTACTCTATATCGCATCTGTGCGAAGCCTAAAGTCAGGAAGGTAAATCTTCGTTTGATTTCGTTGACGCCCATTGGTATTCCAAGAACAGACGACCCCCCCCCCCCACACACACACACACACACAAATATTCCTCGACAAGTGCTATTGTCATCTACCCAACAAACCCAAAAAAGATACCATATAAAATAATTTCGCTACAAAGAATGTGAGGATCTTCATCCGTATTGGAATTTTTTTATTTTCCATAGGGAAAACTTGATCCCATTACCTGTTGTAATGAGTTTTATTGATATTTTATATTACAAGTTTTGAATAATTTTCACTACCTACTATTAATTTTCTGATGTGACTAATAAATTTGAATTTTTATCTTTTCCAGCTGTTATCTGAAATAATATTATATCAACTTCTCCTTTCCATCCTGATAATTGAAAATAGATTTTGATACCCAAAAATATTGAGAAATTATAGAGAATGAATGTGCGGTACAGAGTACCGCTAGCGTTCATTAACGTGACACTCGTCATAGCGTGGTCATAACTAGTGGGTTAAAAATTCTCAGTATCAAGAATCGCCGTTTCTTCTGAAATTTCTCTGTTTTCTCTCTCCTTTTCTTCATAAATGCGCTAAATGAAGAACGGAAAACCCTTCTGAAGCTTTTTGATGGGGAAATTTTCCCTTTTTTCAGTCCCAAATTCCTCCGTTTGTTTGCATCTGGAAACACTGACTTCAACCGACATGGATTTGATTTAGGACGATAGCCCTCACAATAATTCTCTCCCTGAGGAGCGTCAAACACGGTGGAGGTCGAGGAGACGAAAATAAACGGACTAGTTAAAGTGGACTAAAAGAGTGTTTGAGGGGTATTTTGAATTGTATTGTCCGTAACACAACGGATAAGCCGAAAATATCATCGCTCCCAGCGGCGGTGCTGTGGCAGAATTGATGTGGCACCTCTTCCTCCGTCTTCCTCACTTCTGTCATCATTCCATCTCTTATCTCTTCCATTCTCTTCTCGATAAACCAACCCCGACGAACCTGAGAGTCACAACAGCAGCTGTTAAACTTCCCTGGAGAAGATGGGAACGGCTCCCTCACTACACTCACTTACTACTCTCACCACTCACTACCACTCTCTTTCTCTCTGGTTTCTACCTTCCTTACAACCGGTGATAACCTATCGAGTAAATACATACACCGCACACACATACTCTTGCTGGCTCAAGCCCTCAGGTCCCGTTCATTATTAGAACTCGGCCCAAGAGTTATTGGTTTCCCCCGACAAGTTTCCTCCGTCCGTCGGTATTGGCCTCTCATATTGGACTCCTCAAACAATAGTACAGGAGGCTCCCGTTCAGCGGAGGCTACTGATAGGAGCATGAGCACCCTCAGCCAATAAACCAAAAATAATAACCAAATTCTCCCATCCCATTTGAAGAGAAAGTTGGATAGTAACAGCGAAACAGAGCCGCACCGTGCACCTGACCTGAGAAGCGCCTCTGAGCTACTGCTCCTTGTCACCCTCCGTTGTCTCAATATTTCCTCATGTATTTTGCCTGGCATTTTTGTTTTGAATGTGACGGACCTGTGAGATTGACCAATCTTCTCGTAAGGAGCAAAAATAACTCGTTGCTCCGCCGCCAGGGGCGCTCCAATGCATTCTTTTTAATCGTTATCTTTCCTCATCTGTCATCTCAAATCAGCCGGAATTAGTTTGTACTTTCGTTTTTGTGGTGTCATCCGTTGTTAGCGAATTTTTGGAGAACATTAAGCTACTGTTCTCGATCCAAAATGTGCTCGACTTATCAAAACAAAAATTACTATAGAGACAACCGATCGAAACCCGTCAAATTTTGGGAAAATCTCAAAATTTGTAATTGGTTTTTTACGCAAATGAACCAGCTCAAACAATTTTGATTGTGCATAACAGAGATGGGAAATTCAACGCTCTTTCCAACGGCATACCTAATTACAATTTAATTTATAGGTTTTCCAAGTCAGATTGAGAATTTTCCATATCAAATTGTGAATTGCCCAACCGAATTGATAATTGTCCAAATCAAATTGAGAACATTCCAAATCAAATTGAGAACTTTCCAAATCAAATTGAGAATTTTCCATTTCTAATTGTGAATGTTCCAAAACAAATTGAGAATTACAATTTTTTTTTTGTAGATACAGGTATCTATATTTTGTAGAAGAGACAAAAAGATGAGTAATGAAAGTTGGGAAAGGATTTATTCATAGTTTCAAGTTCATATTAAAATTATCGGTTTTCTCGAACAGGCTCACTGTCACTTTCACTCCTGGGATCGTCCATCGTTGAAAAACCGATCGAAACTAATAAATGGGTCAATCACCGAAGATTTTTGTGAATCCCCAGCCTTCTAGCGACAATGTGAGGGAAGGGGCTGCAGACGGTCAAAATAAAATATAGGGTAGGTAAGTGGGCAGTTCGGTTGATGTGATACCTACCAAGGTACCTGTCTTACGATTTCTTTTATAAATACTAAAATACTAAATACTGTACGGCGATCCCCTCTCAACTCAAGGGGGCGAGGCAATGAGTAGCGTTAAGCGAAATCATCGGAACAATTCTGATCCACCTAGGTGGACAGCCGATGACGTCCGCGACGCCAAAAACGGCAGTCGGACGAAAATTCAACCTGAAATGGTTGCTTACTTTACTTACTTACTATAATCACTGTTCATAGTTTCGTCATTAGAAATGGAAAGTTCTCAATTTGATTTGGAAATTCTCAATTTGATTTGGAAAGTTCTCAATTTGGTTTGGAAAATTCAAAAATTGGCTTGGAAAACCTATATACCTATATAAAAAGAATTGAAAATGAAATTAAATAACGGCACTTTAAGTGGAGTTCCAGCAGCTGCCTTGGAAAGCTGTATAATCATATCGATGCCCCAATTTGAGCAGTCGATGGTCCGAATGGTTCCGACCCCTTCATATATCACATCTGACAGGATGTGTTCCTGCTAGGGTTGCCAACCGTACTTTTTTAGAAGTATTGTAGGTACTTCTTTTTGATGATTTGTACTTTGTACTTTTTTAAGTTAAAACTACTTTAACTTCTTTTTGTTCATCATCGGGCTCATCTACCTCCTTAAAACCGAAATTAGTAATTTTATTTCCCTAAATAGCGACCCCCACCGAGAGGAGGTCGTTACTACACTAGGATTTCAGTGTCCGCCACTGAAGAAAAATAAGAAGCATAATAGAGAGAAGCCATCAGCGGGGTGCTCTTTCTCTTCCCCCTTACCTAATCAGTCTCCTACAAGCACACTTTTAAATAAATATGCATTTTCTGCAATAAAATTTTCTTTAATGTAATCGATGTATTGAGTTTTTTTTTACCAATAGCCTAGTATGGAAACGAAAGTATAGAAATTGTTGATGAACAGAAGGTATTCTAGGTACCTAATAAGGTGCTGCTCATTCGGCTCATTTCCGGATGTTGTTGGGGTGATGATGAACCGAGGAATTCCAAATTTTCTTTTAAACCGAACTTTTTTCTTCTTTTTTTTTAAGAAAATATTTTCTCCGAATAAAAGTTGGCAACCCTAGTTCCTGCCCTTCAGGGTACATTTCAGACGTGAATCTTGGTTTTTGAAAAAGCCTTTTCGGCCGGGTTGAGTTGGGGCGAATAAGGTGGTAGGTACTTAATTGAGATAACCGCGGTTCTTGTATTTTCGCTTTAACGGTAGCTGCATGGTGAATCCTGGCGTTATCCATAATTAAATAGGTACTAGTAACCTCCAGCAGATTTTCGTGTAATTCTGTTAAGAATTCCTCAAACCGATGTGCATTACAGTTCCCACAAGTGAACAATCTTTCATTATAAATACTAATGGATAATCACTGTTTGTAATTTCGTCATTAGAAATGAAAAGTTCTCTATATGATTTGGAAATTTTTTCAATTTGGTTTGGAAATTCTCAATTTGACTTGGAAAGTTCTCAGTTTGGTTTGGAAAATTCTCAATTTGATTTGGAAAATTCTCAATCTGACTTGGAAAACCTATATTTGACATATTAAGGAAGTTTATGGCCATTTTAATGACTTGAGGTTGAAACCACGAAAAAAATCTTAAAAGTGGAAAACGTGGCATTTAAAGAGCATTAAAAAAAAAATAGTCTAAAAGAGACTTTTTGTTGCGAATTAGTTGTAGAATTGATCCCTGAAGTCCTTCGGATTTAAGTTGAGGCACCTTGTATTTCGACGAATGTGTGCAACAAGTGTTGCGTCGCATACTTCACAAGAGCTGAGGTGGATGAAGCTCACATAAGAGGCGGTTAATAGTAAGTAAGTACATCTAATACGAGTAGATTGCATGTTTTCTTATACAGGGATAAGGGTGAGGAGGGAAACATCCGAGCTATTAACGTATGTTTAGTAGATTAGTAATGATAAGTTGGTGATTGGATATTGCCGAGTAAGGGGCGAGTATCAGCGAAGAGGAGGACGAATGATATGCAAATGAAAGGTTGGAAACAATAAGAAAGGAGGCATGATACGAGTATAATATGTGAATATCGCCGCCGGTCGTCACATTTCAAATAAAGACATCACCGTCCCCAATAATGGGACCTGACGCGATATGTTTCCATCGTTCATATTGCCTCGATATCGTTACACATGCGAGCGGCAATTGGGTGATAAAAGCAGGACGTTGGACGTGGTTTGGATGAGGGACCCCTCGGCAGTCGTCGGCCGCACAAAAGTTTTTCTCTTTCGGCACGTGCCGCAAATCTGGTGCCGTCAATGATTAATAGGATCGCGCTACTGAGGCAACCACTTGTCATATTTAGAACGCAGCAGATGTCGAGTACTCAGGAGCGTTCGCACAATTCATCCACTCGATTACCACAATTAATTTTATTCGTCCAATTTTATTTAAAACATCTTAATTTTTAAACAATTTACAAGCAAGAATCAAATCTGATAATAAACAATTGACCTAAACCTACTGACCGTGTTCACAACGCGTATTTGCGAACCACGAACCAACCTGACCACGATTACTCCCTCAACATTCTTTCTAACAATCCGTTATACTGCGGTAAAACCCTTGTGACCAAGACTTCAGTTCGCTGAAACACGATTCACAACGATGGACCCTACAATCCCTTCATATTGGGTATAAATATGTAAATATATATTTACACATACGACGTTTGACGTCTGTTTCGTCCGAGTTTGAAGTGACAACATATTTTTCCACATTTTTTTATTTTTCCTCGTAAAAAGAAAGAATAAAGGATATTTTTGTTAAAATGAATTAATTGAGAGAATTTGCAATTACTTGCGGTAATTGTTGCTTTCAAAAGATTACATTTCGTCATTCTGTAGTTTTTGTTCACTTTCCTCTTCAATTTGTCGAAAATGTATTCTAGTAATTGCAGAATACCTATTAATATTTAATTAATATTAATATTAAATTACTAATATAATTAATCCAACTATGAATATCAAACTACTTACCACCAGTTTTATGAGAATCCTCATGAGATAAGTGGAGGGGAGGGGCATTGTGGGGGAGTGCGAGGTGAGGGGCGGGCGGGGTACCAGGGTACCACGCCCAGCCCGCAGCCGCCGCCGCTGCCGCTTGACCGTTGAACATGCGCAGTTTGTCGTACACCGACTCGCTTTGAGCCTGCGCACTCGCCTGTTGCTCTTTCTGGGCCGCCAGGTTTCGAAGTACTCGGTTGATGGAAGACACCTGAAACAGTTACGAAGTCGACAAAATTAACTTACTGTTAAGTAGGTAACGAAGAAGAAAATGGTTCATGTAACAATGAAACAACCTGGTAAATCAGATTCTATAAACAAAGGGCCCCAGAGGGTATCTCCAAACCCCGGGTTACCCCTGATTTACTCGGAATGTGTCGTCAGACAAAATACGATAATCGATTTTTAACATGAAACCTGTTTTTACTGGGTTTGGAGATGGTATACCTATACATAGTAGGTATAGTAGGTAGTAAGATAAGTTAAGGTCATGGATACCCTCTCCACTCCTCCCGCAACACACTGAAATACTCATGTCAGTACGAAAATTCCGCGTAGTATTGTAATATCCAATTTTTTCGCCCATGTTGGTTTATTATCCTTGATAATGATTCATTGGAATTGATCAAAGAAAGACATTTTTTTAACCCCCGCCCCCCTTAAGATTTGAGGGTTTACGTTTCAAGATACGTAGATTCAGAAAATCGAATTTTAAAAAAAATCCCACGTTTGGGCACTTTGCCCAGTTAGCGTTGAGCTAAAATTAAGAAATTAAGAAAAATTATATCGGTACATTTTATTTGTAACTAGTTGTGTACCCGCGCTTCGCAACGGTAGAACAAACCAAACTGGTCAGAAACCTTCCCCAATGTTCACACAACACAATTTCAAAGTTTCACTCCAATTCGCCAAGTAGTTTTTGGATTGCCTTTAAACCCCCCCCCCCACCCACACACACACAACCTGTACCCCACCTCCGAAATTGGTCAGAAACCTTCCCCAATGTTCACTCAACATATTCCCGAAGTTTCATTCAGATCGGTCAAGTAGTTTTGAAATCCCGGTAATACCCCCCCTCCCCCTGCCATAACTGCCTTTAACCCCCCCCCCCCCCATACTATTGACCCACCCTACCTGTTTAGAAACATTCCTCAATGTTCACACAACAAATTCCCAAAGTTGCACTCCAACTGGTCAAGTAGTTTTGAATGCCTGTAGACCCCCCCCCCCCTCTCAGCCTGCACCACGCCCCCTCCCTCTAACATCCTGATTGAAGTACCACTTGAAAGTACTCGTCGAGCTGAATCCGAAGACTACTTACACTCGGACAGATTTAAACGCGGATTTTTCATAAACCTTCCCAGATAAATTCTGCGTCAAATGGTACCAGCCGCAACTTTCTACGTTCAGCCGTTCTCAGTTGATGATGAGACAAACAGACAAACAAACAGACAGACAGACACGATTTTATTATATAGTATAGATTAATTCATCACATCTATCATTTAGTATCTGCACAAAGAAGATAATAAACCGATGGGTCAAGAATTTGCAGAGTTTTTGGCTTATCATCTTCTATAATGAACCACTGGAATCGACCAAAGAAAAAACGTTTTAAACCCCCCCAATGTAAAGGTTTACGTTTCAGTTTTCAGAAAACATTGAAAAAATTTTAAAAAAAAAAGTACTATTCATCTACTATTGTGTATTGTTCATCTTCATGTCATATTGGAGGTCATTTAGGTACATACCGGACAATATAATTATTTGATCAATAAAATGTATTGGCAAACATAGGTGGAAAGGTAATCCTACTCAATTTATTACGATAGTTTTATTGCGTAATATATTTATTGATATGAATAGATCCCTCATTACAATTCCGGAAACCATTCTCTTGTAGGGTTGGTAAGAGGCGATTTGAACGATAGTAACTCCGTCTTGTGAAGGTTTTCCAACAATATTCTATGCTGACCCAGTAATAATTTATGATCATAAACAGAAAATTATTTTCTCAAAACTTCGAAGAATACTAATCGCAAGTCACTACTTATTTAATTAAAACTCAAATAAATTGAGTTTTATAAAACCAATAAAATTTGTATACAATTTTTTTCGTATTCTTGCCTGCTTTTTAGTTCACATTTAGATAGTTTATTTTTTAGAATTTTTCAAGATCCGCTCCAATTTGTACGATCAGCCGTTCATTCACAATGAGTTGGAATACAGTATAGTTGGAAAATGAGTGGAATACAATATAGTTGGTTTCAGTTGAGTTTCACAATGGATCAAAGTTGGAGCAGATAGGAAGTCGTCAACATGATAGTGAATCGTGAGGCCGCCGCACAGTGGGAAGAAAACGTGAATCTAGCTGTTCAAAAGTCGAAAAATGAATGTCAGTTTTGGAAAGCTGGAACCTGTTTACCTGTTAGTTGTGATCTCAGGGAGAGCAGAACAGATAATTATAACTGGGGAAGTGGACTTTGAGGTTTATGAGTAAACAATGTATGTCAAACCAGATACGTATTCTATGTTACAAGACTAGAAAAATGACCGTAACATAGAATTTCGTCACTCAAGATCCCACATGGGCTAACTCACTTTTCCCAACTTTACAGGAGAGACAAACAACGTGTGCCCAATCTCACTATAGACGTTTCTGCAATTTTGTTCTACTATTCTTGGGTCTCCATACAAGTGTGTAATCAGATGAACTATAGAACAAAATTGCAGAAGAATCTATAGCAAGAATGGGACACGTTTTTTGTCTCTCCTGTAAAGTTGGGAAAAGTGAGTTAGCCCATGTGGGATCTTTAAGTGACGATTTGCTCTTTTAAGAAAAAATGACCTGTATTTGCAGAACTTCACCTCGGTTTCTACTTGGTCTACGGAGTTCTACCTACTACCACTGAAATTTTAGCGAATTTTGTATACTTTAAAAAAGGAACGAATAACTAAATCCGAATAACCTTTATTTCCCGAAGATGCTGCGTAACTGCATTTCCGGCCAACAACTAAAACTAATGCATAATTTCGCTGTTCCGAGCACCACGAAGTCAGCACACGGTTTTCAGGGTTGCAAATGTTGCTACACACTACCCGTAGGAGTCCTAACAACAATTGCGGATACACGCGCGTACCTATGCACAGTTTGAAGTCTTTATTGACTGGGCTAACAAGAGAGAAAAACCCCCAGGTTTTTCACCGCACAGGAATGCTGAACTAAGAAAGCTAACGTGAAGAAAGGTAACGTCATCCCGTGTCCAGTCTGAGTCGTCTGTAGTCAACTTGAAAGGTCGAAACGCGTCGACCTAACAACACACGCAATGGTAACAGCTCTTAAAGCAGAAGACAAAGAAATCATAAACAAAATGAATGAAATTCTTCGATAAACAACGTTCACAATTGGGCACGAACGCTCGGGAACTCAAGCGGCGATTGTTGATGGAGGGGCCCTCGCCAAACACATAATCGATCTTTTTTCTTATACTCATACAAATCCCCGTCCCCATCCACAAGCCCATTCACTTCATTGTGGACGTCAAGTGGACTCGCTTTCCTCTAATGGTACGCACATACACTCACACCATCACGCACACAGCCCTCCTCCTCCACCTTATGGTTTCACGAGTCCCTTTCAACTTCACTAATTGAACTCGATGAAGGCCCCTCGTTCTCTTTGAATTTTTTAATAGCTCAAATTTGACTCAAGATTGATGGTATCGCAATGGCTTTTGCTCCACATTTTAAAACAACAAGCCGAAAACCAACGTGCAAAGTTGATTGAACGCCCCTGGAAAACTCTTCAGTTTGCAGGAGTTCCCTGGCCATTTTCCAGGGGGAACTGGGGTGTAACAATGCTTATGGATAACTAGTTTTTAATTCTGTTTTATGGCATAACTTGATTGGAAGAAGAAGTTCTCAGTTTGTTAACGTGCAGCATGCTATAGGAGGAAATCTTCACTCAGGATATTGATACCCCCAAAAACAACTCCGTTGTAAAAACTGGCCCGCCAAAAAACCTCAGCCGCAAAAAGGAATGATATCCATTTTGCCCGCCAGCCACATATATAGGATGCTCGGTGCTTCGCACCTCGCTGTTGAGTGTGCATATAGAAACCTGATCCTCCTACCCCTAACCTCCACCGTCAATGTTTTCCTGTTCCCTGTCTCCTTCCCACAACCCCCTCTCACCCTTAGTCACCCTCGGTTTCACCTAATATGTTTCCTCTGTTACACCAGCAGGGAGCTTTACGCTTCTTTCAATGCTGTTGGCGGGAGCTTTTTGCCAGATGAACAAGCTAACATAAGTATTACTGGTGGTCACGAGTAATCAGCGGTGGTGCAACTGTAATGAAGTAATGCTTCAATTCAGGCTTGTTTATGTGGCAAAAAGCTCCCGCCAACAGCATTGAAAGAAGCGTAAAGCTCCCTGCTGGTGTAACAGAGGAAACATATTAGGTGAAACCGAGGGTGACTACGGGTGAGAGGGGGTTGTGGGAAGGAGACAGGGAACAGGAAAACATTGACGGT
The DNA here is from genome assembly GCA_963920205.1 of Stenodema calcarata. Classification (NCBI taxonomy): domain Eukaryota; kingdom Metazoa; phylum Arthropoda; class Insecta; order Hemiptera; family Miridae; genus Stenodema; species Stenodema calcarata. The sequence goes on from OY986048.1 coordinate 22,386,013, forward strand.
GGAGGTTAGGGGTAGGAGGATCAGGTTTCTATATGCATACTCAACAGCGAGGTGCGAAGCACCGAGCATCCTATATATGTGGCTGGCGGGCAAAATGGATATCATTCCTTTTTGCGGCTGAGGTTTTTTGGCGGGCCAGTTTTTACAACGGAGTTGTTTTTGGGGGGATATCACATCTTTTTGCATGGCTAGTTTTTGAGTGGTACTTATACAATACGGTTCAACAACTTATACAATACAAAAGTACCTACGAGGTAACTAGTAAATGTTTTCCTAAATGAAGTTTTATCCTAGTCAAAATTTAGTAAAAAATTAGTACGCCTACTAATTTGCCTTTTTGTTTCTTCTTTTTGTGACAAGAATAATTATTTTTTGGAAATTATTGTTTGTTATCTGAAATGTGTTTGAAAAATAAGTAGTTTTAAAATTTTTGCGAATTGGTTAAATAGTAGTTTTAAAATTTTCGATTAATTAAAACAATTAACAATTTTAAAAAATTATTAAAATTTAAAACAATTATTATTATTATTAAATTTGAAAAAATAGAAAGAATTAGAAATTTGAATGAATTTGAATTAGAAATTTTTTGAAAATTTGTTGCATTTTTTCTTGGGGATTGTGCAAATTTTTGTTGTTGAGAATCATTACAATAATTTTAATTATTGGTGTCGAAGAGAAAGTGTAAAGAGAAAGTTTCTTCTTCTTGGAGTGCCGTATCCGAATTTCGGACGTTAGCGACCTCTCACATATAATCCTGTGATGCAAGTCTTCACAAGTTATACGGGACCTACAGTTTATCGCCGGTTCCAAACGGCACTATTTGAGAGGCTGTACTAGGCAAATGATACTGGTGGTAGTTTGCCATTGCTTTCCACCAGGTGACCGCCGCAACGGCTAAGTATGTGAAAAATCCTTTCACGCCAGCGGGTATTGAACCCAAGATCTTACGCATCGCGGACAGACGCGCTTGTCCACGAGGCTACCGGCGGCCACAGAAAGTTTGCAAAACGTAAAACGCACGTTTTTATACCAAAAATCGCGAATAACTCGAGAACCGTTGGGAAAAGTGGCAAAGTGTGCTACCCTCATTCGAAAGCCCATTAAATTTCCTATCGATCCTTAAACAGGCGCCACTCTACGACAATTTTTCTGACCACCGTTCAACTTTGATGTTTTCGGAAATTAGCCAAATCAGTAGATGTGGAATTTATTCACGTATTTTTGGCTGTGGATTGGTCAAATCGATTGAGATTTAGTTCAAAATTATTGAGCATATTCTAGACAACCTAGCGGACATTTTAAGACCAACCGCACCAATTTTCATCAATATTTGCGGCAGTTGTTGTTGAAAATAGAAAAATCACCATAACTCCTTTATTTTTCCTTTCAGGAAGCATTTTTTGATTTCAAATTAAACAGTTTGAAAAGCTGAACACAACTAAAAAAGAAAATCTGAAAAAGCTTCAATTTTGAAGGAGTTATGACCATTTGAAATTCCTAAAAAACACTATTTCCCCCCTAATTGGGGGGGAAATGGGGGGAGGGAGAAAAAATGGTCAAAAGGCACTCCCTTGGAGCATAACAAACGTGTGTGCAAAATTTCAGCTCGATCCGATTTGTCTGCTGGGCTGTAGCCCCGTCAATGAACAACAACGACAACAAGAAGAAGAACACGAAAAACGTGAAAAATAGTGGTTTTAAAATTGTTATACCCCCGACACCTGATGTTCCCGAGAGCTGAAATTTGGTTTACGTCCTCACGTGCCCCTGGAGAGTTGGTGTACAAAAAATCAACTCTCGAGACACTCAGGGGACCGAGCTATGTTAGGGTGAAAACCCCAACTTGTTCCGTCGCGTAATCAGTGTCTCAGTCGCTTCGGTTTTCTGGGCTTCGGTTTTCTTGGCGGGCGGGACGCTCCTGCGTCCCTAGATATCAGAATATGAACAAGGCATAGGTGGAGAAACCACTGACGATTCGATAACGATGACTAGTCAAATGAAATGTGATTAAAACGATTTTTTCATTTATTTTTTATCATTTCAATTAATTGCAGTTTTTTCCTGACTACGTATAATATAGTATACCTAATAGTATAATATATTATTTTGAGTATTCTCTGGTTCTATGAATTTTTACCTCTAAATCAGATAGTGACATTGTATCAAACCTTGATGTTTGATGCTTTTTTCTCAACTATGTCAGCCCATTGAGGAATGAATCCCATCCTAAATTTAATTAAGGATGGGATTAATTCCTCAGTGGGCTGACTTGGTTGAAAAAAAAGGATAATAAATTTTACTATCCTTTATTCTTTTGAAGGAGTCTTCTCTAACCGATTTTCAAAGAGTCGTAAAAAGGCCGTGACTGAAAAGTTCCCGTTCCAATAGAGGACAAGCCGTGACAGCGACGGAACGTTCCATCAGGGCACATTGGTTACGGGAAAGGTGACAGCTCCACAGCTCCAGTGACGGTGACGGTGACGGTGACGGTGACGGTGACGGCGACGGTGACGGCGACGGTGACGGTGACGGTGACGGTGACTTTACTATCCTATTACTCCGAAGTTCCAGGTCGGAACTGTCTAGCAGTCGGCGACGGTGACAAAGCGACAAGAGCCGCTCCACTATATTTTGGAAGTTCTTCTTCTTCTCCTTTCAAGTTAAATATCTTGGCCACAGGCATACCAGACATGATTGGTGGGATGAGAGGAAACTGGAATGAACCTTGGAGAGAGCCAAGTTGAGGCTCAATTTTAGTATGAATAAAACTCAGACGAGTTTCACATCATTTTATTTTAATTTTTCAGGCTCATCAAGAATCGACCTGTTCCAGCTGGAAGTATTTGGTGCCCTGAAGAAGTATTTGGTTCCACGTAACAATGACAGCTGGAACGGCCCACCCCTACAGAAGACGTTGGAGTGCGGCCTTTTGAGCCCGCCACTAGCGCTCCCTCGAGGCTTGGCCGTCAACCTCTGTTATCTCGACTATCTCCTGTTTTGCTCTCCTCATCTCTCTCCTAGTCATTTTCCGAGTCCTGTTACAGAGATTTATTTATTCGAATAGTAGACAGCTATAGAGTGACAGTATTGAGCATGAGTGACAGTCAATTTCGTTGTGAACAGTGTCCAAAAGTGTTCGCGAATCGGCGCAATATTTTGCAACATGTACGTCGCAATCAGCGACCGAGCAGCCAGCTCTTCCGGTGTTACCATTGCAAGTTCGTAAGCAAATTTAAAAACGCTCTTCAACGTCACATAGTTAGTCACAGCAAACCGCACAAACCACTACGTGAAAAGAATTCTTTTCAACTGCTCGTCAAATCAGGTTTAAGAGGAATCCAATTACGTGTAGGTACTTTGATGCCCTGACTTTGATACAGTACCTATTATTGTTGTTACGAAATCTGTTTCTAACGTTCAGTTCCTTTCCGTGGAGTGTACCATAAAATAAAATCTCTCTATTCTATAAAAAGTCAGTCTCCCGAATGATTGATCATCATGGCGCATTTTAGGTTGAATTACATGGTTTGAAACGAACCGCAAAGAAAGGAGTTGGTACAAGTTGACCTCCAGGCCACAAGGTAGCGCTAGTGGAGTGGGCTCAACAGGCCGCACTCCAACGTCTTATCACCCCCACTTCGTTTCAAACCGTGCAATTCAACCTCGATTATATATCGATGATGAAGTCGATTATATATCGATGATGTCAACTAATCAGTTGTTTGGGGGATGTTTTTATTCCGCAACCCCGTCCACTTGATCTATATGTCCAACTAATCTATATGGTACTAATCAGTTGTTTGGGGGATGAAAATAATATTATGTCAGTAATGAAAATAATATTATGTCAGTTTGGGAGAAACAAGTGAAATCGATGTATAATCGCAACATTCGATTATCTCGACAATTGAGTTCACCGGGCGTATAATGCACTAGTACCGTCGGCCACACCAAAAAAGTGTGATCATCATTGGGCATTTTAGGTAGAATTGCACGGTTTGAAACGAACCGCCAAGAAAGGAGTTGGTACAAGTTGACCTCCAGGCCGCGAGGTAGCGCTAGTGGAGTGGGCACAGCACTCCAACGTCTTCTCACTCGTTGGCGGCATCTCACTCGTGGGCATTCAGCATATTTCACCCTCTTCGAGCTACACAGATATCATCATCCCTCGCCGAACACCGATATCATCCTAATACCAACGTAAGTTTCAGTTTTGCGTTCATTATTCTGCATGCGCTACAATTAATGCGCGCTACAGTTAATTAAATAATTATTCTCTTATGCCAAAGAATATTCTCTTATGCCAACTTTCACCAACTATTACCAATGAGATTGCCTCCGACGCCCGGAGCTATTTACTGGCATTTACAGGCATAGACGACCAACTTGCCTGTTGGACCGTCTGTGGGGGCGGTTGATGGGCGGAGTTTCAGTTTGACAACAAGGTTGAAAATCGAAGATACTAATAAACCAAAAGATCAAACCACTTTTGATATTTGGCGGGCGGAGCCTCATTTTGGCAACCATGTTGGAAACCGTCAGTTGTTCTTCGAGCTCTGAACGCATCTTCCCGCGTTTTTCGCTCTGTTTTGTTGCGTGTTATTTCACTCTGTTTTGTTGCTCGCCTGTATTTTGTTGCGTTTTCGCTCGTGTTATTTCGCCTTGTTGCGTCATTCGCCGTGTTATGTGCACCATACCAAACACCCCGATGTGGGTTGACTTCTTCGCGAGGTGGCGGGAATTTCCCGAGGTGTGGAAAATTAAGTCGGAGGACTTTGATCCGCCCCAACTTTGAGCCGTCATTGTGAACGAACGGCTGGTCGTACAAAGCTGCGGATGGTCTTAAAAAATTCTCAAAAATAAACTAACCAATTTTGAAATTTTGAAAATTTCATATCTCGAAAAATTCAAATGGAACGGCGTAGTTTTTAGTTTAAATTTACTTTAATTTATTTTTAGAGTTTATTTTTTAGAATTTCTTAAGACTATCCGCAGCTTTGTACGACCAGCCGTTCGTTCACAATGACGGTTCAAAGTTGGAGCAGATCGAAAATCGTCAACATAGGAGTGAATCATGAGGAAGCGTGTTGGGTCAATTTTCAAACTGGCTCAGCTGATTTGAACAGCACATGGTTTTCAAATACCGAGTTAATAAATAATATTTATTATTAACAATGAAGCATAAAAATTATTAATAACCAACAATAAATAATAATAATTTACACTACCTACTTGATAATAATTATTAATAATTAATGATAATTCATAGTAATAATTAATACAATAATCAGTACAAAGAAGACAATAAACCGTTGTGTAAGAATTTGCAGAGTTTCCTCACTTTCTTCACTTTCCACACTTCTGGTGGAAGAGGGGGAGGGGGGGGGGTGACGCCGACGTCGATGATTCGTATCGACTGCGCGGCGCGACGTGATTGGGGTGATCTGTACAAAGAAGATAATAAACCGTTGTGTCAAGATTTTGCAGAGTTTTTTTTATTCGATTTTCTGAATCTACGTACCTATCTTTTAACGTAAACTAACAAATTTTGAGGGGGGTCAAACATTTTTTCTTTGGTCGATTTCAATGGTTCATTATCGAAGGTAATAAATCAAAACTTAACGAAAACTTAGAAAGGTAATTAAAGGTAATTGGTAACTTATTAAAGGTAATTCGTCGATCCACGATCCTCGACGGGTTTGACGGGATTTTTATTATGCTATTAGGTTATCACGTTACGGGTAATAGTTTATGATTATTTTCTTATGCCGAATTTCACCAACTATTAACGTATACTTCACCAAGTATTACTCATCGAAAAGGACGGATTACTGGAAAATATCGAGGGAAAACGCAGTGACCATTGAAAAATCTATTATAATTATGTACATAGTTAAATCACGTCATTCCATGGAAGTAGACGGCTGAGAATACTAAATTGTCTTTTACTTCTTACTGTTGAAAATCGGTGTTGGGAATATTTAACGTGTCCGCTCCAAATAACCCCATTACCAGAAAAACCCTATTACTGGAATAACTGTGTTGAGAACTTGGGAGGAAAGTATTGGGATATCAAGTTTCGGTCTTACAACAATCACTCCAGTATAACACCTGTTGAACTTCATGGTTTCCACATGAGATTAATGTTCTTAAAAATATATTTTCACTTGTGTTATGTTCGTCAACCAGATTCGATCATTTAATATTATTCCAAAAGATATTAAACTGTTACAACACTTAGGGAACACTTTGCAACAGGTTATGGGCCCAGCATATTGAACAGGAGACCATGGCAAGCATCGACGTTAAAGTCGCTCCCCTCGGAAGACATAACTTCGAAACATGGATAATGCACATGGAGGCTCTCTTGGTACGGAATGAACTTTTGGAATATGCAGATGGAACAATCAAGAAGCCAGTTCCCGTTGAAGGGGCTGAAGATAACGAAGCGAATAGGAAGGAATGGGAAAGAAAGGGTAAGAGAGCGAAATCTGACATAACACTCGCAATCGGGGCATCAGAACTAAAAGTGATTAAAGGATGCAAAACTTCCCATGACGTATGGAATAAACTACACGAGCACTACCAATCCCGAGGTCCATCAAGAACAGCAACACTGCTTAAACGACTCGTTCTATGCAAGATGAAGTCAGGAGGCGATGTACGCAATCATGTAGCAGAATACTTTGATACAGCAAGCAGCCTCATGGATATGGGCACTGCAATACCTGACAACTTACTCTCTACAATGTTATTGTACAGTTTGCCCGAGGAATTTGAAAATTTTCGAGTAGCGATTGAATCGAGAGATGATTTACCAAACTCCGAGCAACTGACAACAAAGATACTAGAGGAAAATGATGCTCGAAATAATCTAGGACGACATGAAGACCAAAATGCGTTGTTGGCCAAGAAAAACTACAAACAATTCAATAACAAATATCGAGAAAAACATCAGACGAATCAGACATTTATGAGAAACAACAGGCATAAGAATACGAAATTGCAATGCTACAACTGCGGAGGAGTTGGGCATTTTGCAGAAAAGTGCCCATCCCCGAAGGAAAATGCAAGAGCAGCAAAAGAAGATGACTCAGATGAATCAAGCCATCATGCCGCTTTTCTGTGCCATGAAGAACCAACCAAGTGGCTCCACGTCTCACATGTGTGGAAATGCCAGCAAATTTGATGAACTAGTACCCGGCGAAAATGGGAAGCTCAAACTCGCCAACATGTCATCCACCAGTGTAACTGGAAAGGGAACAGTGACCGTATCATCTCGCCTTGGCAGTAAGAATTGGAAGTTACATTTAAGTAATACATTATATGTTCCCGGACCTTAGAAGCAATTTAATGTCAGTTGGAAAAATTACTGAAAACGGTTACACAGTAATATTTTCGAAGAATAAAGCTGACATTATAGATCGAAATAATGAGATAATCTGTACTGCTACAAGGGAGAATGGTCTGTACTATATTAGAGAAATTAACCATAAGTCATACGCCATCAAGGAGTCTGATCCAAAATTAGGATTATGGCATCGAAGATACGGACACTTAAATGAAAAAGATCTGAAAACCCTCATGAAAACAAAAGGGGCTCTAGGAATGAATTTCAACATAGCTGGGAATCTTCCACAATGCAAAATTTGTACACTAGGAAAGATGAGTCAAATGCCTTTTCCCAAAAGCAGCAAAAGAGACACACGAGTTCTAGATATTATACACTCTGATATTTGGGGGCCAGCACAAGTATCATCCCATGGGCACTCATTATATTATATAACATTTATCGATGATTCCACTCGCTGGTGTGAGGTAAAGTTTTTGAAAAAGAAATCAGATGCTCTTAAAGCGTTCAAAAAATTTAAAAGTTTTGTAGAAAATCAGAAGGGGGTAAAAATTAAGTGTCTGCAGTCGGACAATGGGGGAGAGTACGTTTCTAATGAATTCAATGCCTATTTATCAGCCGAAGGAATCAAAAGAAGATTAACTGTCCCAGGAACACCTCAGCAAAATGGCGTAGCGGAAAGAATGAACCGAACCATCTTAGACATGGTAAGATGCTTTCTTATCGAATCCGGACTGCCAAAGGTATTTTGGGCCGAAGCGGTTGCATCTGCAGTTTACATTCGCAATCGATGTCCTTCTGCAGCACTCAACGGTAAGAATCCTTTCGAATTATGGGTAGGAAGGCCACCCGTAGTGTCTCACTTAAAAGCATTTGGCTCTAAGGTTTGCATGATGGACAATTCAGTGAAGAAAAAGCTGGAACCTAGGTCAACAGAGGGTGTTTTTGTTGGATACGCCCAAACATCAAAAGCCTATAGAGTATGGGTTCCGAGTGACAAAAAGATACACACGACCCGTAATGTGAAATTCATTGATGAGGAAGTTTGTAGCAAAGCAGAAAAGATATTTGAAAACAGGAATGAAATTTTTCCAGATCCTAATGAGCAGGACGAACTTGTACGAGTACGATTGGCCGATAGTAGCGCCCCAGAACTCGATGTTCATGGGGTGGTAACTGAAGATGTACGTGCGGTTCCTGCAAATGACGTTTTCCCCGATGAAACGGATAATGTTCAAACGGAACTAGTACGCGGCTGTGGGCGACCACGAGTAATAAGAACCGGCCAAAGAGGTAGGCCACGGAAGGAGTACAACATGGTTGTAAAAACAGCAGTACCAGAAGATCCCCAGGTATGTGAAACTCATGATGAAATAGCTTGTCCGGCGGAGATATCTGTACGTGATGCACTCTTAGGTGAAGATGTAGATGAATGGAAAACGGCGATCAGAAAAGAATTTTCTTCCTTGCTACTGAATGGTACATGGGTGATGGCTCAACCAACTCATGACCGAAAGCCCGTTAGTTGCAGGCTTATTCTTGTCAATAAGTATAAGTCCAATGGAGAATTAGATAGGAGAAAAGCAAGATTGGTGGCCCGAGGATTCAGTCAAATACCTGGGGTCGATTATTTGGAAACTTATTTCCCAGTGGTCAGATTGAGTTCTCTGAGGATACTAATGGCGCTGGCCGTTCAGCATGATATGGATGTTGAACAAATGGATATCGAGACAGCTTATTTGAATGGGGATTTAGAAGAGGATATATTTATGGAGGCTCCTGAGAGCTTCGAGGAAACCTTACGAGATTTGGTTTCAAATGAAACTGGGAAAGTTCAAGAATTAGCAAAAGGTATGTTGTTAGATTGGGAAAGTGGAAAAACTGTATGTCATCTGAAAAGGTCGTTGTATGGATTGAAGCAGTCGGGTCGTCAATGGTATAAGAAGCTGAACGAACGACTCACTCAGTGCCTAGGCATGAGACCCACAGATGCGGAGCCTTGTATTTACAAGGTGAACGAAGGGGATGATGCAGTGTACATGGCGGTGTACGTTGATGACCTCACTTTGGTGTCGAAGAATCCCGATAAATTGAAAGAGGTGAAAGAAAAAATTAAGAAGGAATTCAAGACAAAAGATATGGGGCGTATCAATTACACCTTGGGCATAGAATTTGAGTATGAGAAGAAGGGAGAAATGCATTTGTCCCAGAAGAAATATATTTTGGAAATACTCAAAAAGTATGGCTTGGAAGATTGCAAGCCGATGTCTACGCCTCTTGAAGTAAATGCGAAATTTGAGGATGTTGAGTCTAATGCTGAGGAAATGGCCCGGCTACCTTTTAGATCGCTGATGGGTTCTTTACTCTACCTAGCCATAGGAACTAGACCTGATATCGCATTCGCCGTCAACTGTTTGAGCCAATATAATAATAAGTATGCAGAGACGCACTGGAAGGCGGCAAAGCGTATTCTCCGGTACTTAAAGGGTACAATAAACAAGAAGTTGACGTATAGGAAAACCGACCAGCCAATAACAGGATTTGCGGATGCTGACTGGGGGAATAGTCAATCTGACCGCAGGTCATTCAGTGGTATGGTCTTCACGATGTCTGGTGGCGCTGTCACATGGGAGTCACGGAAGCAGCGAACGGTGGCTGCATCCACTACGGAAGCTGAACTTTATTCCTTAACAGATGCTATCAAGGAAGCCATTTACTTGAAAAGACTATTTGCCAGTCTAGGGCATCCAATTGAGGGGGCGCTGGTACTGAAGAACGACAATCAAGGAGCTCTTGACTTGATTAAAAATCCCACGCATCACGGAAGGACGAAGCACATTGACATACGTCAGGCGTTCGTCAGAGAAGCCATCGAAAACGAGATGGTAAAGGTGGAGTATTTGCCAACCGAAAGTATGCCAGCGGATTTTCTGACCAAGTCGACTCCACGCATAAAACATGAATCATGTTCTCAAGCTTTAGGTCTACAGACGCTCACTTAAGGGGGCGTATTGGGATATCAAGTTTCGGTCTTACAACAATCACTCCAGTATAACACCTGTTGAACTTCATGGTTTCCACATGAGATTAATGTTCTTAAAAATATATTTTCACTTGTGTTATGTTCGTCAACCAGATTCGATCATTTAATATTATTCCAAAAGATATTAAACTGTTACAACACTTAGGGAACACTTTGCAACAGAAAGGCCTTCGAGGGCCTCTTTGTCGCCGGCCATTCAGGATTCCGTGATAATAGGTCGGCTGGGACTATTCCAAGTAATACCAGGTAATAGGTTACGGAGAACGAATGTGTGAGGTCATAACTGTTATTTGAGTGAGTATTGAGTTAAGAGTTCGAACACAGAAACGAGCTCCCGTTTACACCTGAGGACGCCTGCACGAGTAGGTCGCACTCGTAGCATAAAAGGGGCACATCTCAAAAATCGCACTTCTTTGTAATGTCCTTATCAGAGGCAACTAGAGCCCATATAACCACTAAACCAAAAAAAAAAAAAAAAACCCCTAATTCAATTATTAGAGCCAGGGGTAGGATTTTGAAAAAACTGAAAACTTCTAAACTTAGACTCGTCAATTTCCCTGAAGTAGTAATTTTGAGATGTACCCACTTCATTCTACATGTACGAGTTGTTCTCGAACATTCGAGAACGTTCAAAATCTGAATATCGAGGGTCTCACGGCAACTCCCCACAATGTCTTTTTGGCAACTTTTTAGCAGACCCAAAAAACCATTTGTCAAGGATTTTCTCCTCTCCATCTAAAATACCTTATTTCACAAACCAATCAGAATATTTTCTTAACCCTAATGGCCACACCCTCGTATATCACTCGCTAAGTGCGCAGGCCTTCGAGACTCCTGCGTTAAAATATTCACATTTTTCAATTATTTTCTTTTACCATCTTTCATAATTAGAATAATTAATGTCTTCACGTGAAAATACGGGTTTGACAAGATTTTTAATGAATGGGAAAATACTTTTTATGGAAATGCTCGATGTCATAATTGAGGAACAATCTAATTTATGATAGGTTGGTAGATGGGGTGTTAGTATAAACATGATATCCATGACTTGATATAAAATGAATATATTATAAAACGGAAAATCCACAGTCATGCAGCATGGCTATAAGAGCGAATTGTCGAAGAAATCATTGGTTTTACGTAAAATGTATCGATTAAAGAACATTGTAGGATGTTTGAGGATTTAATTTGACGAATTAGATTGCGAAGGTACACGTTTTTATAACTTCTTTATTAATTAATTATAGTCTCCATGAACAAGTGGGTAGGTTACAACCAAGTGATCTCAGCGCTTCATCTTTGATTCATGGAGCTGACAGTTAGTTCCTGTTACATCTTTCCCTTTTTAAAGATCCATTGGCACATGGATATAAAATAAATTATACTCTCCACATGTTAGTGATAACAGTGATTAAATTCGGGAAATTCATAGTTTAGAGTGAATGTGTGAAATTTTAAAATGTAAATGAATGTGCATGTTCTTCAATATAAATAAATTCTCATCATTGAATGGAAACGCCGTACATCTCTGGCTGTTTTAGGTATGTCGAATTTGAGCGTTACATAGCCTATCTCTTATCAATTTATGATTTACTTGTTTACCTTTCAAATCTCTTTCGCGAAACGAAAGGCTATCTTTTAGCTCTCTTCCTAGGAGAATTTGACTTGGAGAATATCCTAAAGTTGGGATTACCGTATTGCGGTAATGTAATAATAACTGATAGGGATCTTGTTTGGTTATGATACATTTCTTTAGAATGTTTTGGGTGATTCTTACAGCTGTTTCTGCAATAGGATGACCTCGTTTGTAATTTGGGCTAGAAGTCGTCAACTTTATAAATTTTTCGGACAAATATGCACGGAATTCTCGACTACCAAACGGCATACTGTCTGTTACGAATTCATCTGAATATCCGTGGGGGGGGGGGGGGGGGGCAAAATTTTGTTATAAGTTGAAATTACACTGTTAGCTGTTTTCGATGATAGTTTCTCGAATTCAATCCATTTAGAGTAGTAATCAACTACTACCAAATAGTTATTATTATTGAATTCCAGTATGTCCACGCCTAACTTAGACCAGGGGCGGGTAGGTATTTGATAGGGGATCATTGGTTCTCTACGGTTTTTATAATGTGTTATAATGTTATAATGTGTTAAACAGTTCGACTCCTCTTTCGCCAAGCTGATTTAAGAGTATTGCGACTCTTGTTGCTTCCGATTCTTTTGTTTTCTTGACTGCGATTACGAAATATGTGAAGTTTTGGTACCACGTCTTCCATTGCTGATCGAGGTTCTAGGCGTCGAAGTTGAAAACTGGTGGAGATTTTACTTCTGCCATTTCCGAACTTCACTTATGTTTTTATTTAAACGTTACATTAAAACGAGTTATTATTTAAACAATAACCGGTAGCACATCTGACACCATGTAAGAAGTTCGAGGATTTAATTTGACGAATTAGATTGCTTAGGTACACGTTTTATAACTTCTTTATTAATTAATTATAGTCTCCATGAACAAGTGGGTAGGTTACAACCAAGCGATCTCAGCGCTTCATCTTTGATTCATGGAAATTACAGTTAGTTCCTGTTACAAACATGATGTCCATGAAGAACATCTCAAGTATCAACCAGGTTTCTTCATATTCAAAGTGCTCCAGTTGGAGAACGAAATAAGATATAGCAATTTCGACTTCACGATCTTATTCAGCGTGTAAAAACCTTTAAAATGAGGTGTCACTTGACAGACCGTATCGTTTATGGAATTTATGGGGGAAATCCCCCCCCCCCCCACACACACACAAAACTCCGCTCAGCTTTTGGACATTTCAATTCAAAACATGACCGTAAAGTCAGAATTGCGATATCGCATTCCGTCATCAGATTAGAGCAGACTAATCATGAAGAACGTATTGTTCATCTTCAAAGTACTCGAGTTTGAGAACGAAATAAGGTATCGCAATTCTGACTTCACGATCGTATTCAGCGTGTAAAAACCTTTAAAATAAGGCATCACTTGACAGACCGTTTCATTTTTGGAAATTACCTATGGGTGAGACCCCCCCACCAAAACTCCCCTCAGTTTTTGGACATTTCAATTCAAAACATGACCGTGAAGTCAGAATTGCGATATCTGATTCCGTTCTCAGATTAAAGCAGAATAACCATGAAGATCATATCAAGTAACAACCACGTTTCTTCATCTTCAAAGTGCTCCAGTTTGAGAACGGAATGCGACATCGCAATTCTGATGTCGCCATCGTGTTCAGAAAAAAAGAACCTTTAAAATGAGGTGTCACTTGTCAGAATGTTTCATTTCGGGAATTTATGAGGACACCCCCCCCCCCCCTCACCATTAGAGTGGCCCGATTCTGCCCATCTACGAACTTAGCCTTTCGATTGCCAAGACAGATTTTTTGTGCAAATTTCAACTTTTCATCTCAATTCTATCGAGAGTTTTTGTCCGGAATGTCACATACATAAACATAAAACATAAACATAAAAGTGTCACATACTCGTATAAATATATATAAAACATACACATCTACATATATTATATACATATAATTTTTGGTGTCTTTTGGCAGTCGATTCAGGATGGTCTAAAACGGTACGAAAAGTTTTTGAAAATTCGAGTTTTAAAAATTTTGGACCGAGAACAATAGCTACTTTTTTTCGAAAATTCGCTAATATGAAGAAAATACTAATAATTTCGGTGGAACCTAATTCTTGTGTGTTCAAAGCCAAACGGAAATTTTTTCCTGACATTCTTTCAAGACTTGTGTGTTTTGGAGTCAAATACTCGTATTATCAGCAAGTTGCTCATAGTGATGAAGTTGCGTATTTATAGATGTCGCAGACGCAGAAGAATGCGGTAACGTAAGCGAATAACTTCGATTGGAACCATCTAAGCGATACCTCAGCAGAAAGTTATCTGTGGTTGACTTTTTTTTTCTACCTTAATGATGTCTATGAGTGCGATTTTGAAGTCACGAAATAAAAGGGAGGGGGGTTCCTACATGGCAGTTTCCTCTCAGTCTCCATTTGGTGTTAGTGGCGTTTAGTGGCTCTACGCTTCAAGCGACTTCTCACAAATCCTTGTGTTTCTGATTTCGTTGACTGGTGAGTGAAAAGTTTCAATATTATGCTATTCGATAACCGCTCAGTATCCATTTGAATGTTGTCCCATTTCAAATAATCATATACCTACACATGCGCCAAAACCTGAGTTGATGAGAGTGGCGTCTGTATAGTTCATCTTGCCAACCTCAGCTCTCTCTACCACAGCCAAATCTATATCTATCTATATCTATACTATATAATAAAATCGTGTCTGTCTGTCTGTCTGTTTGTCTCATCATCAATTGAGAACGGCTGAACGTAGAAAGTTGTGGGTGGTACCATTTGTCGCAGAATTTATCTGGGAAGGTTCATGAAAAAATCCGCGTTTAAATCTGTCCATCCGTTGAAATCCTATGAACGAAATACTACTAAACAAATTTTTTCTTTGGGCGATTCCAATGGTTCATTATCGAAGATAATAAACCAAAAACGTGTTATAATCACTTCTATGAGGACGTTTATGCTTATAACTTTTGAACGGTTGAACGTAAATCCGATTGTAAGTAGTCCCTGGATCCAGCTCGACGAGTACTTTCAAGTGGTACTTCAATCAGGATGTTAGCGAGAGGGGAGGCGGGGGGTCTACAGGCATTCAAAACTACTTGACCACTTGGAGTACAACTTTGGGAATTTGTTGTGTGAGGACATTGAGGAATGTTTCTAAACAGGTAGGGTGGGTCAATACTATGGGGGGGGGGGTTATTGGCAGTTAGGGTAGGGGGGGGGGTGTATTACCGGGATTTCAAAACTACTTAACCAATCTGAATGAAACTTCGGGAAAATGTTGAGTGACCATTGGGGAAGGTTTCTGACCAATTTAGGAGGGGGGTGGGGGGGGGGTACAGGTTGTGTGTGGGGGTGCTGGTGGGGGGGGGGGTTTACCGGCAATCCAAAAACTACTTGACGAATTGGAGTGAAACATTGAAATTTGGTTGTGTGAACATTGGGAAGGTTTCTGACCAGTTTGGTTTGTTCTACCATTGCGAAGCGCGGGTACACTGCTAGTACTATATAATAAAATCTTGTCTGTCTGTTTGTCTCATCATCAATGGAGAACGGCTGAACGTAGAAAGTTGCGGCTGGTACCATTTGACGCAGAATTTATCTGGGAAGGTTTATGAAAAATCCGCGTTTAAATCTGTCCATCCGTTGAAACGCTATGAATGAAATACTTACTACTAAAAAACGTGTTATAATCACTTCTATGAGGACGTTTATGCTTATAACTTTTGAACGGTTGAACGTAAATCCGATTCTAAGTAGTCTCTGGATTCAGCTCGACGAGTACTTTCAAGTGGTACTTCAATCAGGATGTTAGTGAGAGGGGAGGCGGGGGGTCTACAGGCATTCAAAACTACTTGACCACTTGGAGTACAACTTTGGGAATTTGTTGTGTGAGGACATTGAGGAATGTTTCTAAACAGGTAGGGTGGGTCAATACTATGGGGGGGGGGGGGTTATTGGCAGTTAGGGTAGGGGGGGGGGTGTATTACCGGGATTTCAAAACTACTTAACCAATCTGAATGAAACTTCGGGAAAATGTTGAGTGACCATTGGGGAAGGTTTCTGACCAATTTAGGAGGGCGGTGGGGGGTGGGGGAGGGTACAGGTTGTGTGTGGGGGTGCTGGTGGGGGGGGGGGGGTTTACCGGCAATCCAAAAACTACTTGACGAATTGGAGTGAAACATTGAAATTTGGTTGTGTGAACATTGGGAAGGTTTCTGACCAGTTTGGTTTGTTCTACCATTGCGAAGCGCGGGTACACTGCTAGTACTATATAATAAAATCTTGTCTGTCTGTTTGTCTCATCATCAATGGAGAACGGCTGAACGTAGAAAGTTGCGGCTGGTACCATTTGACGCAGAATTTATCTGGGAAGGTTGATGAAAAATCCGCGTTTAAATCTGTCCATCCGTTGAAACGCTATGAATGAAATACTTACTACTAAAAAACGTGTTATAATCACTTCTATGAGGACGTTTATGCTTATAACTTTTGAACGGTTGAACGTAAATCCGATTCTAAGTAGTCTCTGGATTCAGCTCGACGAGTACTTTCAAGTGGTACTTCAATCAGGATGTTAGTGAGAGGGGAGGCGGGGGGTCTACAGGCATTCAAAACTACTTGACCACTTGGAGTACAACTTTGGGAATTTGTTGTGTGAGGACATTGAGGAATGTTTCTAAACATGTAGGGTGGGTCAATACTATGGGGGGGGGGGGTTATTGGCAGTTAGGGTAGGGGGGGGGTGTATTACCGGGATTTCAAAACTACTTGACCGATCTGAATGAAACTTCGGGAATATGTTGAGTGAACATTGGGGAAGGTTTCTGACCAATTTAGGAGGGCGGTGGGGGGTGGGGGGGGGTACAGGTTGTGTGTGGGGGTGCTGGTGGGGGGGGGGTTTACCGGCAATCCAAAAACTACTTGACGAATTGGAGTGAAACATTGAAATTTGGTTGTGTGAACATTGGGAAGGTTTCTGACCAGTTTGGTTTGTTCTACCATTGCGAAGCGCGGGTACACAGCTAGTTCGTTCTATTTTCCTGAGTTCGATGGTTCTACATTTTGAGGAAAATTCGTAGTGCAGGATTTCCCTATGGGGTTTAACTATAGATAAACTCGAGCCGATTACAAGGGAATACCCAGTATTTCTACATTATCTCTACAACAGCTCAAATAGTTTTTGATCGCAAATTGTTCTTCTCTCTATTGTGAACGTCTCATTGAAGTTACTTCTGAATTTATTGTTTTCGTATGCTAAACTGAAACATTTAAAACAACAATAAAAAAAACTCCACAAATTCTTTACACAACGGTTTATTATCTTCTTTGTGCAGATTACCCTTCTGTATAGATCACTAGATGGTAGATTGATTATTATTATTTAAAGTGCGCAAATGTTGTACGTAGGTATATTAGGTAGGTATGAGAAGAGGTCGTAAAGTACCCTAGGTACCCCTTTCCAACCTAACCGAAGTGGTGTCGGGGGGGGGGGTAACATAGATTTCACAATTTTAGTCTACAGGCTCAAGTGAAAGTTGTTGATGAAGAGATTAAATCTTCAAATTTTGAAAAAATAATGTTTTTTAAACCCTAGGTACCCCTCCCTACTCTCCCCCTATTGTTATGGGGTACGCCTGGGTTGGTTAACAGCTTTTATATGAACACCATAGATTAAAATCGTAAATCTAACCCCCCCCCCCCCCCCCCCCCCCAACAAAAAAACTTGATAAGGAGGGTTGGTTTTGGACGGAGGGTATCTGACAACCATGTGCTGTTCGAATCAGCTGGGCCAGTATGGACATAAACCCTACTGGCTGCCGCATGATTCACGCTCATGTTGACCGCTTTTGATTACGCCCCAAAATCGAGCCCTCATTGTGAACGAACAGCTGGTCGTACAAAGCTGCGGGTGGTCTCAAAAAATTCTAAAAAATAAACTCTATCTAAATCTGAACTGAACAATATACCGTTCCATTTGAATTTTTCGAGTTTGAAATTTTCGAAATTTCAAAATTCGTTTTGAACCCCTTCCCCTTGACTAGGGTTATGAAAAGTTTCGAGGATCATTGTGGGGCTGATCCGAAGTCGTAAAAAAATTTCGTAATTTAGGCTCAACGCTAACTGGGCAAAGTGCCACGGACGGCGGACGGACGGATTTTGGTTTATTATCTTCAATAATGAACCTTTGTAATCGACCAAGAAAAATTACCCCCCCCCCCCCCCTCAACATTTGAGTGTT
The DNA here is from genome assembly GCA_963920205.1 of Stenodema calcarata. NCBI lineage: Eukaryota > Metazoa > Arthropoda > Insecta > Hemiptera > Miridae > Stenodema > Stenodema calcarata. The sequence goes on from OY986048.1 coordinate 22,404,271, forward strand.
GACGTTTCAAGATACGTGGATTCCTAAAATCGAATAATTTTTTTTTTTTTTTTTAAATTGTTGTTGGCATTAACACATGTTATACCTACAGCCATAGGGTGCTTCTATAATATCTACATTTTTATATGGAATTCATAATTGTTATACATAAATATTATATACACAACGGTTTATTATCTTCTTTGTACAGATCACGCTTCTGTATAGATTACTGAATAATAGATTAATTATTATTAGGAAATATCATTAATTATTAATAATTATTATCAAGTGGTGTCAATTATTAATATTTGTTGTTGGTTATTAATAATTTTTATTTGTGTGTGATTTTTTGACCGTCAGTAAGAATGATGTTGATCATTAATAGTTTTTATGCTTCATTATTAATGATTATTATTAAATATTGTTTATTAACTCGATATTTGAAAACCATGTGCTGTTCGAATCAGCTGAGCCAGTTTGAAAATTGACCCGACAGGCTGCCTCACGATTCACTCTCATATTAAGTTTCGAGGATCATTGAGGGGTTGGTCCAAACCCGTAAAAACATTTTCGTAATTTTAACACAACGCTAACTAGGCAGAGTGCGGCGTACGGCGGACGGACGGATTTTTTTCATTCGGTTTTCTGGACCTACGTATCTTGAAACGTAAACCATCAAATTTTGAGGGGGGGTTAAAACATTTTTTCTTTGGTCGATTATCGAAGATAATAAACCAATATCCGTCCGTGGCACTTTGCCCAGTTAGCGTTGAGCTAAAATTACGAAAATTTTTTACGGGTTTGGACCAACCCCACAATGACCTTCGAAATTTTTCATAACCCTAGGTCAAGGGGAAGGGGTTCAAAACGAACATTGAAATTTCGACAATATCATAATATCACGAAAAATCCAAATGAAACGGTATAGTTTTTAGTTCACTTTTAAATGACCTGAAAAATAAAATTTTTTAAGACCAATTGGATTTTTGTATGTTCAGCAGTTCGTTCACAGTGAGCGCGCAAAGGTTTAGGAGAAACACTAAACTTCGCGTCTAAAACGGCCGCCCTACATAAAACTACCTTTTTTTCATCTTCCCGGTGGGCTAGAGACTGGAAATTTTAACCGTGGGTCGGGGATTGACCACATTGCAATATTCACTCGGTTTTTTGTCCGTAAAATTGTTTAAATAATACCTGTTTGTAATAATACAAATTAAATTTTGATGATGAGCTATTGACTTGAAATTTTAAATATAGGTCAGATCCGGATGACAATGCGACATTCACTCGGTTTGGTATAGTATACCTAGTATGATATGAAAGAAATTCTTATGGTATGGAATGAGTACGGTTTGCAACACAGTCTGGTATAGGCAGAAGGATGATCTGCACAAGGAAGATAATAAACCATTGTGTCAAGAATTTGCAGAGTTTTTCAAGTTCCTGATAAGCTAGGGACCTATTTGTTTAACCAACTTAAATTTGGATGATGGTCTTGAAATTTTAAACAAGGGTTTAGGATGGATGACAATGCAATATTCACATGGTTTCTTGCCTGTACATTGTTTAAACAATACCAATTTTTTTAAATTTAAATTTGGATGATGACCTACAGTTTCATCAGTTCGTTAATTAGAGTAGGGTGATCTGCTCAAAGAAGATAATAAACCGTTGTGTCAAGAATTTGCAGAGTTTTTTTAATTCGATTTTCTGAATCTACGTATGTTGAAACGTAAACCAAAAAATTTGAGGGGGGGGGGTAATTTTTTCTCTTGGGCGATTCCAATGGTTCATTATCAAAGATAATAAACCAAAATCAAATAAACGTGAAATTTGACAAACAACCTCAGTAAATTCTATGCAAATTCTATTTAAATTGTTTTTCCAAACCTTCAAGACATCCTGACCACATCAACTCGACAGTCCATTGATACCAAAACTGAATTTGAAAAAACATGCAGCATGGAAGCGAGTTATTGAATAAATAACTGGTTTTATGTAAAATGTCTCCATTAAAGAACATGATGTCCATGAAGAACATCTCAAGTATCAACCACGTTTCTTCATCTTCAAAGTGCTCCAGTATGAGAGCGGAATTAAGATATAGCAATTCTGACTTCCCGATCTTATTCAGCGCGTAAACACCTTTAAAATGAGATGTCACTTGACAGACCGTTTCATTTTTGGAATTTAAGGGTGAACCTCCCCCATACCGCACCCCCCCCCCCCCTATGGCATATGTTTTTGGAAAATAAATGGACAGCGGGTTGGATTATGGAAGAAACATGTAAATACGACTTGACAAGATGTCATTAGGTGGAAGTACTGCGGAGGCACAGACTTCTGAGCCACACGGGGGTCTGGGAGACTCACATTGGAAACCTCCCTGAGCCACACACACGTCTCCTAGACCCCCAAGGTCTTGAAACAAACCGTAATTACGAGTATTGTCGGTGTTCAAAGTTCCTGACGTCGCTCTCCGCGTTCCTTGAGATATTGATTGAGATTTACATGGGGGGCCTCCAATGCAGAGCGCGCTCAGAGTTGCCAATACTCGCAATGTAAAATCCCGAGTAGGTCTCCCAGACTCCCTTGTGGCCGTTAGGGATAAACCATGTATTTTTTCCAAAAAACAGGACGATGTGGGGTGTTGATCATCAGAGCGGGGATCATCGGGGGTTTTGGTCGATGAAATTTCGTATGATCTGGAAGACTAATTCAGTAAAATAAATCGTGAGAATTAGTGTACCTAACATTGGGAACATTGGGTACCTAACTTATACTTAGTTAGATCGATCCCCCATCGTGTTCAGCGTTGGAAATGAACCCCCCTATGTCCTTCCCCGGTCATAGAAACATTTAAATACGGGAGAAGGGTTGGATCCATTGAGCCGTTTTCGAGAATTTAACATTTTTATATTTCGGCTTCCCTATATACCCCCACCCCTATGCATCGGATCCGGAAGTGAACCCCCCTACGTCCTTCCCCGGTCACAGAAACATTTAAATAGGGGAGAAAAGTTCGATCCATTGAGCCGTTTTCGAGAATTTAACATTTTTATATTTCGGCTTCCCTATATACCCCCACCCCTATGCATCGGATCCGGAAGTGAACCCCCCTACGTCCTTCCCCGGTCACAGAAACATTTAAATAGGGGAGAAAAGTTCGGTCCATTGAGCCGTTTTCGAGAATTTAACATTTTTATATTTCGGCTTCCCTATATACCCCCACCCCTATGCATCGGATCCGGAAGTGAACCCCCCTATGTCCTTCCCCGATCACGGGAACATTTAAATACGGGAGAAGGGTTGGATCCATTGAGCCGTTATTGCGTGATTGAAGGACAGACAAACAGACAGACACCAAATTCAAAATCGGCGTGGTTCGACTCCATTTCAAGCGAAACAAATAACTGTAGTGAAATTTTTCGAAAATACCCAAGGAACACAATAATCGTCTCTAAATTTAGTTATATAGATGAGTACAGTGTGCCTGCTTAAATCACGGATGTACCGGATTCTTCTTCCCTAGTAAATAGACTTTATGCTTAACCCCCTACAATGTAGGGCCTACATGTTGTCCACAAAGTCTGATTTTGAATGTATTTGGGAGATGAGAAGAATCTCCAAACTGTTTGTTTTAGCGTCGGCCTTGAAGTTCTCTGAAGTTGAGATTAAAGTACGTGTTGTGCTTGTCGAAGTAATTTTTTTTTTTTTTTTTTTTTTTCATGCGTTTATTCAGATAATATAACAACTAGTTACATTGATAAATCAGGTAACTATCTAGCTATTTAGTTCACAAATTTTAACACTTTTTGCGGTGAGAGCTCATTAACTTTTACCGCACTTGAACTGCACGTCACTCAGCACAGAAGGTCCAGGGGCTTGGTTCTCTTCAGGCGTCGAATTTGTTGTGAGTTGTCTAGTAGCTGGATAGCAGCTGGATTTGGATGTGTAAGAAGCCTGCGCTCATATCCCATAGCTAGCTTCTTTATGACATCGGTGACTGTCTCCACTTGGAGGTCTTTGTGGAGGTCATCATTCCTTACATACCAAGGAGCGTTTACTATGCTCCTCAGAACCTTATTCTGAAATGTTTGTATAATTTTGATATTCGTCTTAGCTGTGCAACCCCACAGCTGGATGCCATAGGTCCAAATGGGCATTAGCACTGTCTTGTACAAGAGTACTTTATTGTGGATATTGAGTTGTGAACATCGTCCCATGAGCCAGTAAAGTTTCCTGAACTTGATGGATAGTTCTTCCTTTTTTTTCTTAACGTGTTCTTTCCATTTTAACTTGGCATCTAATGTCATGCCTAGGTATTTTGCTGAATTTGCATATGGTATGATATTCCGATTTATTACCAGAGGGATTGGTGTTATCTTTTTATTCGTGAAGTTGACATGTGTTGATTTTGTTTCATTGAGTTTCATCCGCCACTTCTTCGTCCATTCATGTACAGCAACGGTGGCTTCTTGGAGTTTTCCTGTCGATTCTTCTACTGAATCTGCAACAGCTAAAATTGCAGTATCATCTGCGAACGTGGCTACGGTTGTTTCTCCTGTTGTTGGCACATCCTGTGTGAACAATAGATAAAGCAGGGGTCCTAAAACGCTTCCCTGAGGTACGCCTGCTGTGATTCTCTCGAGTTGTGAATATTCATCCTCTACTTTTATTCTGAAATACCTTCCAGAGAGGTAGGATTCGAGTATGTGGCAGTACTGCTGAGGTAGCATGCCTTGTAGTTTGTATACCAGCCCCTTATGCCAAACTTTATCAAAGGCCTGTGACACGTCGAGAAATACCGCGCTGCAAACCTTTCTATGCTCTAGGGCTTCTTCAATCACATCAGTTACTCTGTGGACTTGTTCTACGGTGGAGTGCTTGGCTCTAAATCCAAATTGATGTAGTGGTATCAGGTTTTTGCCTTCTATGATTTCATTTAGTCTTTTCTTGAGTAGCTTTTCAAATAGTTTTGAAATGACTGGGAGCAGTGAAATAGGTCTATACGACCTGACATCGGTTGGCTCTTTTCCCGGTTTTAAAATCATAATAATCTCTGCTGCCTTCCACGATGAGGGGACATATTTGAGCCGAAAAGCTGCATTTATCAGATACAAGAGCTTCCGCACCCCTTTTTCGGGCAGTTCTTTAATTACTTGACCCGTAATAAGATCGTATCCTGGCGCTTTTTTTGTTTTTAGCTCATGCTTGATACACGCAGAGAGCTCTTGGAACTTCACAGGTTTTATCACAATACTGTCCACACTATTATGTACGATTAGTTCTTCTTCACTTGTTTGCTGTGGTAATGGAGAGAAGGTCTTGGATAGATGCTGCGCGAATAACATAGCTTTCTCTTTTGCGCTTTTGGCCCACTTCCCATCATCTGTTCTAATGGGTGAAGCTGGCATCTGCGGTCGTTTGGTGCCTTTTACGGCTTTATACAAGGAGTAATCAGTGGTTTGATCAGCTGTTAGTGCTTGAATATTCCTAGATAGTGTTTCTTGTTTAATTTCCTTTATTAGTGAATCCAAATTCTTCGTTAGCTGATTTAGTTTTGTCTTGTCTCCGGGAAATCTAGTTATATGCCATCTTTTTCTTGCTTTGCGTTTCTTCCTCAGAAGTTCTCGAACAGCCACCGGGTAGATAAATCCATCTCTGTTTGAAGGTACAGTACTGGCAGGGGTACAGCGCCACGCTGCTTCTTGTATCAATTCGGTGAATTCTTCCACCTCTACGTCCAATTGATCTGTTGTTCTCAGCGGCCTATTTAGCTCAATGTGTGTTGATATGTGTGTCCTGAAGTCCTCCCAGTTTGTTTGATGATTAACAAGCCAGGGTACTTGTTCTTTGTTGATGACGGATTCACTTAAAGTTAGTATGATAGCAGAGTGGTCTCCTGACAAGTCGGCACTTCCACTTACATGTGCACAGTTACTAGAAACACCTTTCAATACGAAGAAATCTATTATATCTGGTGTCTTTGTAACATCAGTGGGCCAATAGGTAGGCTCACCTGATGACATAAATTTGCAGTTGCCTTTTTGCCCGGCTTTAAAAAGCTCCCGTCCTTTAGCTGTTGTCAGCCTTGAACCCCAAAAGGTATGTTTTGCATTGAAGTCCCCTCCAATGATAAATCTTTTGCCGACCTGTGCGAACAGTTTTGTGTAATCAGCTTCCTTCAGGTTATGCCTTGGTGGACAGTAGATTGCAGAGATGTTACACTCCATACCTTTTAGCGAAATACTGACTGAGGTAACTTGCATGGTTTCATCTTCTATCTTGGAATGCACATAATGTTTAATTGAATTTTTAATCAAAACTGCTGAGCCCCCTCTAGCTTTATTAGCAGGATGAAGAGCGTGGTAAATTAGATAACCCCTGATGTGCAAATAGCTCTGCTTGGTGAAGTGAGTTTCTGATATCAAGCAAATGTCAATCTTGGAGTTAAAAAGGAATGCTTCAAGTTCAGGGACGTGATTCATGAGTCCATTGGCATTCCAGGTTGCAATACGAAAGGTTTGATGCTCCATAACGTACTATAGGTTTAGCGCTGCTTAGATAAGCTTTTTTCTAGCTTTTCCATTCGCACCAGCATAGCATTATTCGTTGCATTTTGTCGTTCCATGAATTTGAGTAGTTTCCCAAGAGCTTCCTCTACAGTTGGAGTCTTATTGAGAGTAGGTACTTTCAGTTCCCTCACGTTTCCATCTTGTTTCCCTGCCACAACACTTGCATAAGACACCGATGCTCTCCTGGTCTGGGGAGCCTTGGTGTTACTACTTTTGGTTTATTATCTTCGATAATGAACCATTGGAATCGCCCAAAGAAAAAAAATTTTTAACCCCCCCTCAAAATTTGTTGGTTTACGTTTCAAGATACGTAGATTCAGAAAATCGAATAAAAAAAAATCCGTCCGTCCGCCGTACGCCGTACTGCGTACGCCGTCCGCCGTCCGCAGTCCGCGCCACTTTGCCCAGTTAGCGTTGAGCTAAAATTACGAAATTTGGTTTCTGGGTTTGAACCAGCCCCACAATGATCCTCGAAACTTTTCATAACCCTAGGTCAAGGGGAAGGGGTTCAAAACGAATTTTGAAATTTTGAAAATTCCATATCTCGAAAAATTCATATAGAACGGTATGTTTTTTATTTCATATTTAGATAGAGTTTGTTCCTAAGAATTTTTTAAGACCATTCGCAGCTTTGTACGACCAGCCGTTCGTTCACAATGACGGCTCAAAGATTGTGCCTCACAACACGATCGTGAATCAAACTGTTGAAATACAGGTCCATTTTCATACTAACAAGCTCTTTGGAACATCATATGGCTTAAGTGATGTCGAGTTTGTTGTTCTGAGGTGCGTTTCGTGCTACGGAAATGAAGGTAATTTCGAATGTTTGTTGGTAGGTACTTCTTTTATAGAAAAATTATTACCGACGTAGTATTAAAAACCCCAGAATTATATCGTATTAATTAATCATAATTAATAATAATTATTATTAATAATAGTTAAATACAAATTATTAATACCTAACAATAAATTATAATAATTTTCACTAGGTACTTGATAAAATTGTTATTAATTAGTGATAATTGATAATAATAATTAATCTAACATTTAGGATCTTGACATTTAGACCTAGTGATCTAGACAGAAGGGTGATCTGCACAAGGAAGATAATAAACCGTTGTGTCAAGAATTTGCAGAGTTTTTGTCGGTTGGGTAGTCTTATTTGGGTTTCTAGATTGGTTTCTAATTTTTTGGAGCTCCTTTGCAATTTCACAGCCTCTGTAATTAGCTGGATGGTGCTTCCCGCAATTAACGCATTTAGGGGTCGAGTCGAGGGGTGACTTACAATCGCTAGATAAGTGTTTTCCTGCACACCTGACGCAGCGTGGCTCTTTTTCGCAGAAGGATTTTGTGTGTAGGTACCCTTGACACTTCTTGCATTGTGGTATCTGGCGTCCTGATTTTCTGAGGGGTTCAATACGTACAACCAGATTTAGGATTGTCTTGATGTTATAAATTTTCTCCAGGACTTCTGAGTTGTCAAACGCCAGCATGAATAATGGGAGATCACGGAAGGTTACAGTTTTTGCCCCCTGTTCTCCATTTCTGACTCTTTTTTTCAGATTTATAGCGTCTATTACCTTTAAGCCTTGCTTTCGGAGATCACCCATTATATCTTCCGTCTGGCATGTTTGGTGTAGACCTCTCGCTACCACTTTAATGGCCCGCGTATTTTTATTTTCATAGCTGAACCAATGAAAATTGTTTTCTTTTAGCTTCAGCGATACAAGACGGTAGGTATCTCCATCCGGCACATTTACCTTCCATTGATCATTGTTTAGGGCTGTTACCCTACATTGCTTGTCTGTAGCCTCTTCGAGAACGGCTAATAAAGTCGGATACTCCTTAATTCCAACCACTGTTATCGGCGGAGGGGGGTATGCCTTCTTTTCTTTCCCCTTACTGGAAGTTGATGGAACCATAGGAGGTGTAGTTTTATTTTCTGGTTTAGAGTGATTGAATCTCTTCTTTTTTATTTTTTTACGGATCCATCCTGTCTCCTTAGCCAGGTCGTCTTCATCAGTCGTGTAATTATCGTGCGAAGGATCTTGTGTTTGATTTTGTTTTGGACATGAACTAGCTTGATATTGTACTCCTAAGTCTAGATTTGGAGATTGCGATGGCATTCTCTTCCTCTTTTGCTTTTGTTGCTCGTCCGTTTCTTGGTCTAGTATATCCTCATCAGTGAAGTATTCTTCTCTATTAGGCCTTTGTTCCAGAAAGCCAATCCTAGATTTCAATGAGGTGTTCTCTTCCACCAGTTCGATGACTTTTCTTGATTCCACGCTGATCCGTTCATCGCATTCGCGTAAGCATTCGCATAGGGATTTCACTACGCTGTATAACTCACCGAACGATTTGTTGACGGCCCCGTCAGGAATCTGCCGAGTGAACGTTTTGTGTTTCGCAAGGTCGGCCTCCGTTCGCGACACAATTTCCGCGATCGACGGCTTTCCTCCGCCACTTTCCACGGACATAATGCCGACCGAGAGAAAAAAATACCCGGTTGCACTCGCGTTTTTGTTTGCTTTTCTCGAGCCTTTGTTTCCTCTACGGAGGGTCGAGCGGTACTGACTGTAGTGAAATTTTTCGAAAATACCCAAGGAACACAATAATCGTCTCTAAATTTAGTTATATAGATGAGTACAGTGTGCCTGCTTAAATCTCGGATGTACCGGATTCTTCTTCCCTAGTAAATAGACTTTATGCTTAACCCCCTACAATGTAGGGCCTACATGTTGTCCACAAAGTCTGATTTTGAATGTATTTGGGAGATGAGAAGAATCTCCAAGCTGTTTGTTTTAGCGTCGGCCTTGAAGTTCTCTGAAGTTGAGATTAAAGTACGTGTTGTGCTTGTCGAAGTAATGGTAATACATTGTTACTTGCCTACTTAGTATAGTGGTATTTTTAATTTATCTATCAGTGGAAAACTTACTCCAAAGTCGATTCTGAAATGTTGCAAGCCATCGATCTCAACAAATGTTGATTAATACCGTTATTGTTGTTGTGACAGTAATGTTGCGTGGCCATTTTTACACTACTGCCTGTAATCAATGGCCTACAGTAGGCCTTATCTGTTGACTTGTCTTGATGTTCGCATTAGTCTTGAAAACAAGAATATCTAGGAACATCTTTCATCATTTCGTTCTTGTGAACCTTACGTGAAGTTGATGTGCATGTCACGGCTATAATGTTGACTTGACCCTTGAGTTCTTGTAGAAAAATCATCATACTAAAAACTGACTAATGTAAATATTCGTTCATTTTCAGATGGATTCCAAAAACTTCACAATTCCCTGCAGGACTTTCAGGACGGAAATCCGCGTTTTGGACAGAATCCGAGAAGTTAACTACCCTGGGGGCGTTACCATGAGGGTATACAAGGAGGTCGCATATGTATGCGATCAATGTGGATACAGGACCACACATAGAGAGGCGATGAATGGCCACATGACGATGAGCAGGATTTTGCAAGGGATGTTTTAAAATGAATCTTGAATTTCTGATTTATTTTATAATAAAGCGAGTTGATTAGTTATTTTTTTCTCTTGTTGACCTTGCTCCCCTTGGCCCTTTTCTGCTACCAGTATAACCACTGTTGAACTGATCAATCTATGAAATTATCGATTAAAAACTGGTAACTTTTTCGATATTTCAGATCATTAGAAATGAATGAAAATCAATCAGTTTTGAAAAAGCTTGTTATGGAAGATTGAGGTTACTTTCAACTTCAACACATTCAAGTTTACCTATTTTAAATTTTATTGTTTGCTCTTTTTCCCTGGTGGCCAGAGCGGTGTCCAGAATGCATTTTAGTCATCTCAGGACCTAAGGGAGTGTGGCATCTTACTAGCTTTGGGCGATTGTAATGCTTGACTTAATTTCATTGTGGCCTACTACAATTGCTGCCAATAGTATTACACCATGATGTTTTGCAAGCTTACTACAACAAACCTAGTCAGTCTGGAGTGTTTTGCTATATTGTGAGCATATAATACAAATTTGGACCCAATCTTCACCCTGTTTGAATCCATTGAGCTCAGTGAAATCTCTATAAGGTGAATAGTGAACCTTTGGAATCGCCCTAGAAAAAACCCTCAAAATTGGCTGGTTTACATTTCAAGATACGTGGATTCCAAAAATCGAAATATAAAAAAACTCTGCAAATTCTTGACTCAACGGTTTATTATCTTCTTTGTGCAGATTAATCTTATGTCTAGATCGCTAAATGGTACATTCATTGTTATTAATTAAGATGATGTTGAGGGATGTCGAGGGTCGGTCAAATGAAAATTGATTTATGTGCCAACGTTTCGAAGAATATATTTCTTCATCTTCAGGGCCTAAAAACAGTTTCATTATATTGATTACAGTTCTATCGTGAGAAAGTTGTTGTAGTTATTTAATTACCATTAGTTATAGTTGTTGTAGTTATTTAGTTATATTTAGTTGTAGAAGTTTAGAAGAAATATATTCTTCGAAACGTTGGCACATAAATCAATTTTCATTTGACCGACCCTCGACATCCCTCAACATCATTGTTACTGACGGTCAACAAAACCACACACAGTTATTAATTAAAGTAAGCAAATTTTATACACATACATGTATATTAGGCAGGTGGGAGAATAGGTCTTAATGTACCATACCATCTGTGTAAGGGGGTACTCACGGGTTCAAGAAACATTAATTTTTCAAATCTCCTCGTCAACCACTTTCATTTGAGTCCGTAGATTATAATCGTGAAATCTAGAACCCTCAACCCTTCAAGATGGTCTTGAAAAAATCTGAAAATTGAAACCTTTTTGAATGTGAACCATTCTATTTGAATTTTTCAAAATTCGTTTACCGCCCCGTCCCATTATAATTAATAGTTTTATAGAACTAGAAATCTGATGATCCACCACCAAGGCATTGTGAACGTGTTACCACTGTGACTAGTATAGCCGTGGCCGAGTCAGTTCTTTTCGGAAATGTGTTACTAAGTAAAGTAAAGTAAAGTCTTTATCTAGGGTTAGCAGTTTCTTGGCTTCTTTTCTTGTACAAATTTCGTTTTGTCACGTCTGACGTGGGTTTTTAATACCAGTGAGACCATTTTGAGTGAAGCCATTTTAATAGTTTTTCTTGTACCGACCCCACTGAAAAGTAAATGTTGGAGCTATTCCACAAGAACTGACGACAACAAGTCCTATGCAAAACTTGTTTCAAAGTTTTGAAGACTGGAGGAATTGGACAATATATGGTATTAAAGTATTAAAATATAGGGTATTAAATTTGAGTGCTTTGGATACGCCCCATTCCTTTTTTTTAATTTTTTTTATTATATTTGTTGATTGAGACCATTACAATAATATAACTCATTGAGTGGGTGTACACACTTTCATTGCTTACATTTATTTAAATCTGCAATCATGGTTGCAGATATCTATATCCCAACCAGTACATTCTCAAAAGCGACTGACCCAAGAGCTTTTATTTTTACAAGGAGTCCCAAAAAAACGACTTTTTTTAATGCCTACTTTTCATGATTTATACTTTTATTTATATCTACTTTCATACTTGATACTTTCATCGGTTCTACTTATAGCTTCAATTTATAATAAAAAACTACTTTATGCAATTTTATTCGTTTTGGCATTCTCATATCATATTTAACCTATTGACGAAGAAAACCATCGGATTATAAGATAGTGAGAAAGGAAATAGATATGCGTTTGAAATAAGTACTCAAAAAATTGATTATTCGCTTTCGATTAATCAAACATTGATTAGACTGGCCAACAAAAAAAGGTGTTGTTTGGTGTAGAGGAGATAAGGTGTCGCAATACTGCGATTGTACCAACAGTGACATGGATCATATAGTGACGTGATAACTATTTAAAATATATATATAGTAGTTTAGCACTGAACATTGGCGCAGACAGTACCTAGGTGTCGAAACCGGATGAGTACAGCATCGGTAAGTCGGTCTCAACAAATTACTCTCTAGACGCTTACATCCCCAGTTAGTGTCAAAACCTGATCAAGACAACGTCGGTAAGTCAGTCCCAACGTATTATGATCTAGACAACCACATTCACAATGATGGGTTCATTTCAGTTCTTCAGATATCTAGGAACGCGGTAGCGTTCCGCCCCGCCAAGCAAAGAAGTTGAGAAAACGAACGGTACCAAGTGTATGTTTACCGGACGTCACGAAACGCGTTTTCGAGGTATCCATATCTCGGCTCCTATTTGACCGATCAACTTGAAATTTGGTGTGGGTCTTCTTTGAGTGTATATTAGAAAGCCCTGAAAGTTTCAAATCGATAGGTCTAAAGGGAGCCGAGCTACATAACTTCAAAAACCCGGTTTTACGGCCTTAGATTGTTTTTCTCCTTCTTCTCCTCTTCTTCTCCTTCTTCTTCTCCTTGTTCAGACAGGCAAGGCTGGAGCCTCTCCACGTTGACCGATTGACTTGAAATTTTGCACAGAGCTTCATTTAACCTTGAGACAGAGCCTTATATAAAATTTAACCCATTATCTCAACCCAAAAAAGTTTTAGAAACAAAAAACCAGAAACTTTAGGAAAATTCTGTCCACTTTGACGAGTCTACAGCCTGGGTAAAAGGACCAATCGACTTGAATTTTTTTACATACCTTCTTTATAGCATGTCTCAGTGCCATTTGAACGAAATAACCCATTATCTCAACCAAAAAAAAAAATTAGGGACTAAAAACTAAAATTTAGGGTAATTTAGGCTAATTTTGGCCATATCTCGGCTCCTAGTTGACCGATCAACTTGAAATTTGGTTTGGATCTTTTTGGGGTGGATAAGAGAAAGCTCTGAAAGTTTCAAGTCGCTACGTCTGAAGGGAGCCGGGTTATATAACTTCAAAAACCAATTACCATGTTTTTCTACTTTTTTCAGTCGGTCAAGGCTACAGCCTCTCCACCTTCGCCGATTGACTTGAAATTTTGCACGGAGCTTCGTTTAAGTGTAGCAAGTGCCTTTTGAAAGATTCAAGTCGATATCTTTAAAGGGAGCCGAGTTATATAACTTCAAAAACCCGGTTTTTCACCCTTACCTGTTCTTCTTCTCCTTAATCAGTTAGGCCTTTCCACCTTCACGGATTGACTTGAAATTTTGCACAGAGCTTCGTTTCAACATCAGCCAGTGCCTTTTGAAAGTTTAACCCATTATCTCAACCCAAAAAACTTTTAGAAACAAAAAACCTGAAATTTAGGCTAATTTTGGCAATTTTGACGAGTCTACAGCCTGGGTAAAAGGACCAATCGACTTGAAATTTCGCATAGACCTTCTTCATAACATGACCCACTTCAACAACAAAAAGATGTGATATCCCCCCAAAAAACACTCCGTGTAAAAACAAATATCATTCTTCAGAGGCCGGAAAAAGTTATGATATCCACTTTCCCCGCCCGCCCTTTTCCTCATTAAGGAGCTAAGTATAATGAAAAGCTTAACCACTTCACAAGCACCGTACCCCTTTCGAAATCTCCCCTTGGCGCTATTGCGAGGCGTTTTTATTACTTCCACAAGCAACTACGCAAGTTGCTTGTGGAAGTAATAAAAACGTCTCGCAATAGCGCCAAGGGGAGATTTCGAAAGGGGTACGGTGCTTGTGAAGTGGTTAAGCTTTTCATTATACTTAGCTCCTTAATGAGGAAAAGGGCGGGCGGGGAAAGTGGATATCATAAATTTTTCCGGCCTCTGAAGAATGATATTTGCGAGGCGGGGTGATTTTTACACGGAGTGTTTTTTGGGGGGATATTATATTACAGTATATTGGCATTGGGCTCATTTGCAGTTTACCCGACATTTGTCATGATTACTGCACCTTTCGACACTGGTCTTATCTGCATCCCTAATTGTCGGATTAAATGTAAGATGAGGTGACAGGTGATAACATAAGGACCCGGTCCTGCTACTGAGAGGTGCCCCGATATGTTGTGAATGTTGCAATTGGATGGATATCGGCCACTTATGGAAGAGAAACGTTGTTTGAGTCATCACACAAACACAACGCGTGGGGGAAGTTTTTTTCTCTTTTTTTTCTCGACCAAAGGAATAAAAGTAGAAGCGACACTCGCTGTGAAAAGGGTCGTTAAGGGTTAAGGATCGTTATGCAGATAACACGAGCAGAAAACGTGCGCTCGCTCGCAGGAGTGTAAAGGCGCTAATAAAAGCGGCGATCTGATTGGACGGACGTCCCCTGGGAGGCGGTGGGTTGCTGAGGGCCACAGGAGGTAATTCATTTAAATGAGACTCCACCACCACCACCACCACCTTCACTGATTCTCCCCTCAAGAAATGGACGGTCAGTTTGTCTGCTGAGGAGCCGAGTCCCTCGTAGAGAATTTGACGAGAGATTTTTTCGGAGACTGAACCGTCACACAGTGAGCTCTTTTGCGAAATTAGTGCGAAAAAATGTAGTTTTCGTCTCAGCTTCTAAAGCAGTGGGACGTATCCCGAGCTATAGTAAAAATCTTTGGAACCTCGACGTGATTACTACTTACTTCTCTGAATTATTAGTTTATAGGGGTATTCACGGTTGAGCTTGCCGAGTTAAACGTGATAAGTAGAAAACTTCGTCCTCAGAAAAATCATGAGGCACCCTCGGTGTGGTTACGTGTTATCACGAATCTCCTGGTGGTGGTGGTGGAGTGATTATATTTTTAAGTGCTAGCAGTTGGTGGATTTCCGGGTGAAAATGTGAAGAAGAAGAAAGCGTTGACATAAAATTGAGATAAAATGTAAAAAAACAACAACGTCCTCGGTATTTTGCTCCCTTCCCGCCTAGGTTATATTATTTGACGTTTGTTTACATTTGTGAGTTTTAATTTACAAAAATGCCGAACAAGAGCCAAAAACAAAGACAAGTTGACGAAATTGTTACAAAAACAATAGTTAATCTCATCAACTCCGAATCCTCTGACGACGAGGAGGAAATCTGGGAGGAAAGTCTCCAAGATCTTCAAGTTGTTTTGATGTCCAGGTACGGTGTTGATTTCAAACCAGGCTCAGTTGTTAGATAGATAGATCGCTTACTAACCATCATCTCTCCACTAATTGAAATGTTAGCTCAAGTCCTACCCTCGCTTCTTAGAGCAAAATGAACAATAATCATTTCAGCAAATTGATAATTGGCACATGGAATTGTAGAGGATTGTCTAACAAGTATCACGAACTCCTTATATTCCTCCAAGATTACGACATAGATCTACTACTCCTATCAGAAACAAAACTATCTCCACAGCTCAACTTCTATGTTCCGGGATATAAAGTCTATCGTGCTGATCACCCGTCTGGGAGGAGAAAAGGTGGTGCAGCCCTCATCATCAAAGCTTCCATTGGACATGATGAGCTACCTGCAGTGATAGAAAACGAAATGCAAGTCTGTCAAGTTGCCTTACACCATTCGTACATAAACGAGTTCAAAGTTGGTTCCTTTTACTCTGCACCAGAGAATCTGATACGCATGGGAGACTTCCTATCTCTTGTCCATGAATTCCGCTCCTGCTTTTTGTTAGGCGGAGACTTTAACTCGAAGCACCCCAGGTTTGGGTGCCGTACAAATAATCCGAGAGGTCGGCTATTGCACGATGTTGTATTACAAAATGCCTTGGAAGTTATAACTCCGCTCGAGCCAACGCACTACCCCGACAGTGGAACCACCCCAGATATATTAGATTTTTTCCTTGGGAAAAGAGTACAACACCTTGCAGGTGATGTCAAGGTCTTACGGGAATTAAGTTCTGATCACTATCCTGTAGTTGTTGACATTGTCTTTTCTCAACAAACACAGCCAACAGAAAGACGATTGGTTAACCATCCGTTTGACTGGACCCACTACTCTGAAAGATTGCAGGAATTAATTAACCTACAAATCCCTCTCAAATCACCATCCGATATTGATGCAGCCGTGGCCTAATTCACGGGGATGATACAGATAGCCTGTGGTGAGGCATCTTCGCCAACTATTATCTATCGGAAACGTAAGGCGTATACAAGATCTCCCAAAATCGAAGCTCTGCTGTCTGCTAAGCGAGTGGCAAGAAGGAACTGGGAAACAACCAAGGATCCAGATGCAAAGCGATGTTATAACAGAGCCACGGCTGAATTAAGAGTTGCTGCCAAAGAGGAAAGAGACAGGGCACATTACAGTAAACTGTGTTTGCTTAATAGGCAGGACAACTCGCTCTGGACAAAGACCAAACAGCTTACGAGAGACAAAAGTGGCATTCCTGCCCTGAAACATAATGGGAATTGGGTCACTACAGTGCAAGACAAAGCCAACCTATTCTCAGCAATGTTAGTTGAGCAGTTTTCGCCAAACCCTGAAAACATTCCTAGTCAAACTGAGAGGATAGCTGAGAAACTGGAGGAGCCCCTACAAATCAGCCTCTTTACTGAGTTCTTTACACCTGGCGAGGTAAGAAATGTGATAAATCGTCTTCCAAAAAAGAAATCACCTGGCCACGATTTGATAACAGAACAACTGCTCAAAGCATTGCCGAGAAAAGGGGTTGTGTTACTCACACAAATCTATTTCGCCATACTACGAACCACCCACATACCCAACAAATGGAAACACGCCACGGTCGTGATGATTCACAAGCCCAATAAACAAAAAGAAAATCCAGCCAGCTACCGACCGATTAGTTTATTACCTGTGTTATCAAAAATATTTGAAAGGTTGCTCCTCCCGAGGCTGATGCCCTACCTGGCGCCACTCATCCCCCCCCCCCCCCTCTCAGTTTGGATTCCGACCAAACCATTCCTGCTCTCAACAACTACACAGAGTGATCGAAGAGATTCTGCAAACTTACGGTCTGTCTTGGGGTGTTTATCGATACAGAGAAGGCGTTTGACAAGGTGTTGCACGATGGGCTCCTCTACAAAGTCAAAGATAAATTACCTGACACATATTATCGCCTAATACTATCTTACCTAAGAGGAAGAACATTCTCAGTAAAATATCAGCAAGCTGTTTCATCATCAAAACCCATCCGGTCTGGAGTCCCGCAGGGAAGTGTGTTCGGGCCATTTCTTTATCTAATAATACGTGCATGACCTGCCTCATCTCGACGGTAACACTACAGCCCAGTTTACGGATGATCTAGCTTTACTGCAGGTAGCAGACACCTTCCCAGAAGCAAGCAATGCTCTGCTTGGTTCTCTCGAGGAGTTGAGTAACTGGTGTAAGGAATGGCGAATCAGCATGAACCCGCAAAAATCAGTTATTCCTTTCACCCTACGCAGACAGACGTACGAAGATCAGCTCTCGCTTGGCGAGGCAGTTATACCGGTTGACTCGTCCGTCCGTTACCTGGGTCTGTACCTCGATGCCAAGTTGACATGGAAGCGCCACATTTCACATCTGGTTGGAAGGATTCGCGAACGCATCCGGCAACTCAGACCACTGATGAGCCCAAACTCGCCGCTAACCTTAGACACCAAAAGGCTGGTGTATCTGTCACTCATCCGGCCGATCTGGAGCTACTCGTGTGGGTTGTGGGGATGTGCCGCTGCATCTCACATAAACAAAAGCCAAGTCACACAAAATAGGGTGCTAAGGATGATAACAGGTGCTCCTTGGTATGTGCGCAACTCGAGGCTGCACGCTGACCTCGACATCCCCCTAGTGAACACCGTCATCAAAGAAATGTACAAGTCTCTGAACAGAAGAATGATGCAACATGAAAACCCGTTAATAGCCTCGATACCTGAATCAGCAACACCTCCCCCCACAGCAAGAAGATTGAAACGGAAGAGGCCCCAAGACTCACTACCCCAACCTGCGAACCAAAATTACCCTACTAAAATTTTTATTAAGCAAAAAATTATTAAAATTAAATTATTACGAAACAAAAATTCCTGATGAAAAGTTCCTACAAATGTTTTCCTTTCAAACACACCGTGTAAACTTTCGTGCAAACTTTCCTAGTGTAAGACTTTATCTTGTTATATTATTTATTATATTAATTGTATTATATTATTTATTATCTGATTAGGGACAACCACTGGGTTGTACCCAAACTCATGTAACATGTTAATTAATTTATTTACTATAAACAATTATCAAAACTGTATAATCATTGAGTTGATAATAAAGTTAAAATTTAAAAAAAAAAAAAAAAAGTTGTTAGATCTCGTTCATGGGTCACCGACATCGATGAAGACCGATTTGATGGTCCGTTTGAATTGGGGGCAGTTTCAAATGCTCCTGGATGAAATTGAATACAACTCCCTGTTCAAAAGTAAATTACAGTTTCCTGTTGAAGTCCAATTCATGATTGTTCTCTACCGCCTGGGCAGCAATGGAGAAGGTGCAAGTGTAGCGAAAATTGCAGCCTTGTTTGGGATTGGTGATGGTAGCAGACATCATAACCAACAGAATCTTCAAAGCGATCCTCGCTAAGAAGGGCAAATTTTTGACATGGCCAGACAGAGAGGAAAGAACAGCATTAGTTGCCGCTACTTTCCACGAACTTCCTCATTGCATAGGGTACATTGACGGAACGAATGTACCCCGCAGGAGAAGCCGTGCGAAATGCCTGACGATTATTACTCACTCAAGAGTAGGTATTCAATAATAGCTCTTGAACTTGTTGTCTGCAACTACAAATATCTATACCGTTTCCACCATTTTGAATCTTCGTCAGTATACTGACCAGTAAACTGGAGGCATTTTACATAAAACCAGGCAGCTCTTCGAAATTTTGCTCTTATAGCCATACTGCATAACTGTGAATTCTTTGCATTTACCTATTATTTCACTGAGCCCATTTACAGGAAACGTATCTATTTGATAATTCACTTCATTGTTCCACACACTATAATCCAACTTACAATCTAAATGTTTTCTTGTAGATTTTTGAATGGTGGTCAAACACGATAAGCCACATTTTAGCTAAAGAATGAAAGGAACTCTTGTATGTAACTATTATAATGAAAAACACTTCTAAATGAAAATAAAAATACTTCTTGGTAAATTGCTCAATTAAAACAACAACAAAACCCTTACAACAGGTAGCGAAGGTATTGTTATCACTTAGCCCATCGTTTTCGTCGTCACTGTCGCTGCTGCTGCTGCCTTTGGAAATTGTGGAAAGTTCGATTGATTAGGGCCTTTACCAGGAGGTAGAGGTCTCGAACTCGTTGCAACAGAACAGGTTTCCTGTCCTTGCCTGAAGTTCTTGAAAGGTTAAAGGCACCTTGAGCCCAAGTATCATTTTTAGCACGAAACGCTTTGAATTTCTATAGCATTACTCCCAGAAGCGTTTTAAAACATTCAAAAAATTACTGATTTTCGGAAATGATTTATGATTTTTTCTCCACTAGGTAGCTTTGAATATTGTATATAACTTGTTATGTACTAATAAAATACTTCTATTTCCGGATGCGTGAGAAAAATTCAGATTATATAGTGTGTATTTGTATTGGCACGAGTTATTACCCAGTGAATTTAAAGTAAGAATACTCTATGATATCTGCACGTTGACAACAGTAACTGTTAAAACCGTGTAGGGTAAATGTGCCAAAGCGGACATGTTAAGAGGAATCAGCCCAAGTTTTCCATCTTCCTGTTGATTTTTACCATCATTAGTATATTATACTAAATTATAAGGTCAAAAGGCCAAAATTCAGAACCTAACGAACTGTGCCAAAAGCGGACACCCAAAATCGCCAATGTTGATAAAACGGACACATGAGGACATACGTTCGTATTTATTCAATTCAAAACAACTAAGAAGTATCACATGCAAACTTAATTACGAACAGGTAAGTACTTACTAAACAATAATCAAGAGAGCTATTATTTAAATTAAGTCAGATGCCGAAAATTGATAATTGGAACCAAATTTACGAGGAGTTGCCGATCCCTTCCAAATCTGATTGAACCTTTCTTACATTTGATTTACCTTTCTTACATCTTTCATATTTTCCCTATAAACTGAGCCTATTCTTGATATCGGCTTCATTATCACAACGTCACAGCCATCTAACCAAATACTTTTGACTCTACAATCAAGCTTAATCATCTCTATTTTTATTGAAATTAGCAACTATGAAACGCCCCTCCTTAAAAAATGCCTCGTTGGTTTTTTCGCGTCTTCTGAAGCCTTTCTTTTTTTCATTTTGGGCAGCGGTAGGTTTTTTTTTTTTTCTTTATTGGCATCAGTATGTAACCTTACAGCCAGCGGTTCACATCATAGGTGATACTAATATATATACATAAATTATAAAAGGTGATTTACAAAATTAAATTTTACGCTGAATGTCACAAAAGAAATTGAAAATAATTTTATAAACTTCTTCACTACCTTCAAGTAGTAACAGATCCAAATTAAATGGACTTTTGAGTAGTCCAGTGAGGCTGTCGAGCATGTGTGACCTACAAGTGTTGTAGCGTGTGCAAAGGAAAATAAGGTGCTCTAAATCCTCTATATTACCACAAAAATCGCACGCACTATCACTGGATTGACCTATTTTGTGGAGGTAGGACTTGCATATACCATGGCGGCTTCTCAACCGAGACAGCGTAGAGTAAAAGCTCTTCTCTTTTACGCCCATTGTCAGGTACCACGGTGACCTCGGGACTGACGGGAATATATCTCTGTGTCGGTTTGCTGATGGGTAGGCATTATGGTATTTTTGCCATCGTTCGTGCAGCTGAGTTCTGAACCGAGGTTTGAAATCAGTGTAGGGTAAAGTGATTGTGGTGGTGTCCCCAAAGAGGACTCCATTTTTTGCTAGGGGTCCGCAGTCTCATTTCCTTTTATTCCGATGTGTGATTTGATCCAAATGAATTTCACATTTATATCACGACGTGCCAGCTGCGATAACCGCGAAAGAACGTGAATCGACAGGTGGGAGGCTTTCACTGACGGACCCATGTTTTTCAGAGACTTGATGACGCTTTGGGAGTCAGACACGATAAAAATAGTACCCGGTAGCACTATTTTATCTATCGCGAAATTAAGAGCTTCAATAATCGCTGTGATCTCACATGTACCTATATAATATATACATGTGAGATCATGCTTCTATATTATAGAAGCACACACGTGCATCGAAAAGCATAGAGATGAGTTGGAACACTCCTCGTAGAAACCACAGCCAGATCCGACGTGTGTCTTTGATCCATCCGTGTAGGATACTCCACGAATCAGCTCTTCCTTACTAAGGATTTTTCTCACTATTTGTTCCGCTTCTGACCGACAGGTGTTAACGGTCATATGTGGGATCATTACACGCGGCACGCGTATAGAATCCTGGTATGGTATAAGAAACTGTGCTGGTTTGGGACTTGTATGAACGAGTTCCGTCAATGGAGACAAGTGTACAAAACTGTCACAGAGTAGTGGAGCCTTTTTCTTTTGCCAATATTCTTTAGTCAGTACCTCGATAGACAGCTGAGCTACTTTCGAGAACACGGTATGATGTTTAGCATAAAACGCCATTAGAAACCTGTCTGACAACATGACACGTCTAGCAAAAGGTGGGGGCTCCCCTACTTCAAAGTGAAGGACATGGATCGGTGTAGACGGTAGTAAACCAAGAACCAATCTCAGACATCTATTTTGGATTTTGTCTAACTTTGCAAGGGCTGAATTACTGGCGTTACCATACAAAATACCCCCATAGTCGATTATACTACGAACTGTAGACCGGAAAAACATCAGTGAAATTGCTGGCTCTGCACCCCAGTGAATTCGACAAACAGCCCGTAGAATATTTATATACGATTCCACTTCATTACATATATTCTGTATACCTATGGTTGTTCCAACTAAGTGTTTTCGTTAAATTCAGCCCTAGCCATGTGACTTCGGATTTTAGCGGAACGTGTATAACTAAGACAATGGACTAAGAAAATGGACTAGGTACCTCTATTCGGTTCTCATCTCAATTTTCAATCGTTATCAATTGTAGGGAATCAATGTCGAGACCATTGAGATCAAACATACTATGTATTATTAATTCCTGTTCTTCCTGGTTCTTAATTGGTTCATGAGCGAATTGTTCCAGATCAGATTGAGTTACAAGCAAGGGTTCAGCAGGAGTGATTAACATGAACATTATCCTTAATATGGGCTTTCTGCTCCTTCCCGTGTTGCACAACGATTGACTCAACAAATTGCCAAAGCAGAGAAGCTAATTTTTGGGTTTGCACTGCGTCTTCGTCTTCACTCGCAACTCCTTTTTTTTCGTCTTCCCTGTTCGTGGATGAGTTGTAGCACGGAAGTAGAAAACCATTAAAAAAAGTCATCCCGTGGAAGAGGGTTTGTATGGTTGAGTACCGAAAGTGCGACAACAACGCTGTGGAAATATTTTACAAGGAAGGTTACGAGACAGCATTCACACGCATCGACAATAACGTGCAAGGAAAAGGTAGACCACGTAAGAGCAACGACTGCAACCTACTCCCGAAAGCCTATCAAAAGGCACTGCCGGTATCATCCGCCAAACTCAAGGATCTGATGAAGATGTGCGATGATGGTATCATCCTCACAGAATACCACCATTTTTATAAGAGCCTTCAGTTATCCACTTGACACAGCTGTCCTTGCAGTTGGTGAAACAAATCACGTGACGATTCCCAAGCTCAGAAGATCTATTAAGAAACTCCAAGAATGGACATCAAAATGGAGGATCAAGATGAATGAAGCGAAATCAGTTCATGTCGACTTTACCAATCGTAAGCTCGACTATTTCCCCCTTCATCTCAACGGCAAGACTATACCGCACGCCAATGAAGCTAAATACCTGAGCATGACCCTGGATGCTAAATTGCGCTGGAAGGCGCATGTCAAGAAGAAAAAAGAAGAACTGGTGCTTAAGTTCAGGAAAATGTACTGGTTAATGGGCCGACGCTCAAAAATGTCGATCCAGAACAAATTAACCCTGTACAATCAAGTCCTCAAGCCTGTCTGGACTTACGGAGTGCAGTTGTGGGGCTGCACCGCTCAAAGTAACCGCGATATTATCCAACGTTTCCAAAACAATGTGCTGAGATGTTGTGTGGACGCCTACCGGTACACCAGAAATGTCCGGCTACACAAAGAACTTCGCATACCAACTGTCAATGAAGTCATCAAGGTTCAAGCCATAGCCCATCACAAGCGGTTACAAGTACACGTCAATGAAGAAGCTGTCCAGCTGCTCGACGTTGACGACCTACTCAGACGTCTCAAGAGAAAGAAGCCTCATGACCTGTGGAAGTGAGTGAAGGTGTTCTCGCGATAAGTCCGTTCAGTGAAATCAGTGATCGGTTTAAGTGCACGAAATTGCACTCCTAACTTTCAAAACTATAAGCGGCTTAGTTAAGCATCTAAGTTGTACTACAACCAATTCACGTATATGTCAAAAATATGTTGCTAATAAGTTGCTACTTGGTGCAATAAATCATTTGAAAGAAAAAAAAAAAAAAGTCATCCACTGCATTAAGAGACTGCCTACCTGAACCCGATGCGGATGAAGAATCCGAAAACGAAACTCTGGACTTGCAAAACTTTTAAATCATTGATAATTAATTATTTTGTACTAACCCAATTTCATAGTTACCGTTTTTCTTTCAACATTTTTTATTACATAAAAAGTGTTGACATTGTCATCACGTAAATTTTTTTATTAATTTATTAAAAAACATTTATTAAAACAATTTTGTAAGGTGCCGTCTGATTTTTCTTCAAAGTAACTTCTCTCCATTACCTAATGAAAATATGCTAATACAAGTGTGGAAAAATAATGATTACTCCCTTTAAAACACCTCCAAAATTGAAAAGGTCGAGTGACGTAACTGAAAAGGTACCAATTGTGGGCAATGAGAGAAGGACGTATCTGCTATTAAGGCATCCTGGAAGGGCGAAGCGCGACAAGTTTCATAAGGGTTCTTGAACAAGTCAACTATAGGTGGAATTAACGATTTTTGGTCTTGTTAATATATTTTTTGATTTTTCCAACGCCCTTAAACTTTCAAACGCAAATATCTCGAAATGCGTTTTTTTTTGCAGTTACGCCCGTTTGTGGTGGTGTAACTTCTTCTACTAACCGTGAGTTGTAGTATCGGAAAATTTCGGGGTCACAAGTATCTAAGTCTTCGTATCCTTATTTTTTACTGTTTTTTTGGAAAGAGTCCGCTTTTGGGTCAGTGTCCGAATTACCCCCTGTTACCCTAGATATCATAGAGTATTCTTACTTACACCTGACTGGATAATAACTTGTACCATCGGCATTAACATTGTAAACCAGTTTTACCTAACGACTGAGATGAGCAACGAATAGCGATTTTAGAACGACTTGAATCGAATAATTCCCTTTCAAATTTCGGTGGAAGAAATAAATGAAAGACCCCCCCCCCCCGAGGGGAAGTGATGAGTGGGCGAGGAGTGATGGTGGAGTGGGGCGGGGGGGGGGGTGGATGCGTGTCAGGGATGTAAATGTTGTAGTTGAAACAAGATCGTTACCGGAAGCTCCCCTTAGTATCATCTCGTCTGTGGTTAACATCAAAGAGGAACGCATCGGAGGCCTATGCATGAGTGGTCATCAGTTGAAGGGTGAGGCCGTTAACTACAGATAGATGTCACGTGTCAAATAAGAAAGAAAAGGTAGAATAGCGTTGAGGGTGACGACACGTCAGGGAGGTTTCCCATGGACCGGTGGTGGTGGTGGGGGAATAGCGTCGCCAGTGAAGTAGGAGGATATTGATGACGGCCGACTCGCAGATCGGACTAATAATCCTACACACACAAGAGAACGCCCCCCCCCCCCCCGCCCGCCGACCGTTGCCACAATGAGTTTTTGAAAAGCTCACTTTTAGAAGGAAATCCCCATCTTCGGTCTGTGAGTGGAAAAAGCTTTTCGAAGGGCGGATGGAGACGGTTCGGGCGGTTTAATCGTTTCCTTCTCAGGGGGGAGTTTTTGGATCGTCCTGCGATGGGGGCGAACACCCAACAAAGAAGTCGTGAGATGGCGGTGGAGGGACGAGAACCGGACAGTTTAACCGGATGGCAGGTAGCGGAATCTCGAGTACCTTCAGTGTGCACATCGCTTTCTCCCCCACTCGAAGTCCACGGACCGAATAATCTACAAGTTGGGACATCTCTGAACGACAAAAGGCCTCAACAAACCCTCTGAAATCTGACAGCGTCGAACTTATCTCGGTTGATTTGGGGTTCTGAATGTATCTCATGCTCCGACGTGTTGAGGGCCTCAGGAACCGACATTTCCCCAAAATCCTTATAATAATCGACGGTTGCGGCTCGCTGCAGGTACAGAGCGCTATGCAGAAAAATATCTCGACAAATTCTTTCATAACTGTTCGTTATTGTCAGTCCATCCCATAGCTACACGAAATAATTGGAGTAATGAGTTGAAATCTAAGGTAGAAGGCTGTGGCTAGTCGGTAACTAGCGCAGTGATGGAACGTTCAATTGTCCAACTACATTCCGAGCCAACTAATAATAATTTGTTTGTATGATCTACAAACCAAATCTATGTACATAATAAAATCGTGTCTGTCTGTTTGTTTGTCTCATCATCAATTGAGAACGGCTGAACGTAGAAAGTTGCGGCTGGTACCATTTGATGCAGAATTTATCTGGGAAGGTTTATGAAAAATCCGCGTTTAAATCTGTCCATCCGTTGAAACGCTATGAATGAAATACTGCTAAAAAACGTGTTATAATCACTTCTATGAGGACGTTTATGCTTATAACTTTTGAATGGTTGAACGTAAATCCGATTGTAAGTAGTCTCTGGATCCAGCTCGACGAGTACTTTCAAGTGGTACTTCAATCAGGATGTTAGTGGGAGGGGGGGGGGGGGTTTAAAGGCAATCCAAAAACTACTTGACGAATTGGAGTGAAACAATGAAATTGTGTTGTGTGAACATTGGGGAAGGTTTCTGACCAGTTGAGGAGGGGGGATACAGGCAAGTTACCACAGGCATATCAAAACACATGACAGTTGGCTCCATTTAGGTAATACTGCTATATACTATATAAATCGCAGCATCACGCGATGGGCCTGTCCTAAAGAGGGTGTCTGTTCTACCCGAAGCGCGGGTACACAGCTAGTAGTAACATAAATTCTAATTACACTAACACTGGTCTACAAAAAAGTGACCTGTAAATTGCCGGCCTCATTTTATCATGGACGGGTGTTTTCAAGGGTGCTGAATCCGAATCCGATGACCGTTTTTTTCGGTTGGGCGATTTTTTCGAATTTTCGACGTTTTTATGATTTTTTAATACAACTTTACAACGAACTTCGTCCAAAAAAAATATAATGCGGCTAGATTTGTAAAAGATTTCATGCTGAATCCAAATATGACCCTAATTTCTTTTTCACATTGATTCAAACCCTCCGACCCCCCCCCCCCCCCCCCCCCCCCAGAACCTACTGAAAAACTGCAAAAATGGAGTTTTTCGACTATTTTTCACTTACATTTTCGTTTTTGTTGACTCCAGTGGACCTGACAAAAAATAATCGAGGGAACCATTCGAAAGTTTACACTCTCCTGCGTCGAATGAGACCAACCGGAACGCTCTCAAGTTGTAATTAGCGACGTTACGATTTTGTAACGCTTGACAAATGGAATGTGTTCTAGCGAAATATGGTGAAATGGCCTCGACATTCGTAATTCGATCTCCTGCCTCTGTGGATTTGTCTTCAGAATGTCAGACAGATTCACAGAGGTAGGAAATCCCGTTTAATTACGAATGTCGAGGTCATTTCACCATATTTCGCTAGAATCAATTCCATTTGCCAAGCGTTAAAAAATCGTAACGTCGCTAATTACAACTTGTGAGCGTTCCGGTTGGTCTCATTCGACGCAGGAGAGTGTAAACTTTCGAATGGTTCCCACGATTATTTTTTGTCAGGTCAATTAGAGTCAACAAAAACCAAAATGTAAGTGAAAAATAAGCGAAAAACTCTATTTTTGCAGTTTTTCAGTAGGTTATTGGGGGATTTGGAGGATCTGGATCATTGTGATGATGGAACTTCAGGCCTTCTGTAAACAAACGGCTGCTCGTGAAATGCTCCGAATGGTCACAAAAGTCCTGAAGATGGAACTTCGGGCCGATTTTCATACTCGGGAATAGCTTATTCAAACAAACACAATGTGTTTCATGTCATGATATCGAGTGTCTTGTTTTGAGATAATTGTTGTATTTACGGAAAGAAGTCTCGTTATAAATAATTATAATTTATTATTGCCGTAAAAACCCACGAATTATATAAATATAATTAAATTAGGAATACATTATTTTTTTATATAATCATTATTATTTATCATGAAACATGTTACAAACATGGCGCAGCTACTTGTTTTCGTCGGATGTGATTATAATGAAGAGGTGATAGAAGAGTTTTTGTTCTGCAAACCACTTAAATCAAATACCACAGCGGAACTCTTTTTTAAGGTAATTGATGAATAATTGCTCAAAGTAGACTCAAAGGAGTATCGCGTAAACCTCCGACCGAGTAACAACTGACGGAGCTCTCGAGAAAAAAGTAAGCGTTCGCAAAAAACATTGTGCCGGATATGATTTCACGGTTGTGATGGAACAAGAGCAAGGCGGCGGTGAGACGATCGCGGAAATTGTTGATAAAACAAAACTCGCGATTGTGCAACACCGAGCTGGTACCGCGGCGTTTCGTATTCAAGACGAGCATGTGAATACTGCATTCGGTGAGCTCTATACTATTATTAATTCCTTATGCGAATATTTAATACAGGCTGACCAAAAAGTCGTTGATGTACCTCGCGAAATAAAAGAGTTGAAGACAAATCAGGCATTCATTCAAAATTCTCAACAATCTGAGCAGCAACAGGTCTATTACACAGACGAATCCGATGTTAAGAGGGAAACTAACTGGGTTTTGAAGAAGAAATCTAAACCAAATAAGAAGCGGAAAGCTGATGAATCTCCCGAGGTCATAAGAGAATCCTCTAACCAAAACAAAACTGAAGTTAAGAAGGATCATCCCCCACCGCCGATTAATGTTACCGGAGTTAAGGACTTCAAAGTAATTAGTTCATTGATCGGCTCTGTAACGAGCACCAATTGGAAAGCTAAGACACTTAGCAATAATGTCTATAAAATCAATGTTCCTGATAGTGACTCATACAGGGCTGTATCAAAAAAGCTAAATGAGGAACAGATTAGATGGTACTCATTTGAAAACAAGCATGAGCGGCCCATTAAAGTGGTCGCGAGAGGGCTGCATCCATCCTGCCCACCCGAAGATATCATGGATGACCTAAGGAATCAAGGATTCAACATATTGGAGGCTACTAACTTGCAAAAGAAGGAAAGGTTTTCTAATGATCAAGGAGTGCAAACTACCGCTATGAAGGGCTTGCCACTCTTCATACTGACTTTTCAAAAAGACGAAAACATCGAGAAAATATTCCAAATTGCTACGATAGCACACTTGAAAGTGAAAATTGAACAACTCAGAAAAACATCTAGCATGATCCCACAGTGTAAAAAGTGTCAGGGTTTCAATCATACACAGCGATACTGCCAAATGGAGCCCAGGTGTGTGAAATGTGCAGGCAAACATACCACAATTACCTGCACCAAGACTAAGGAAACGCCTCCAAAGTGCGTGAATTGCAAAGAAAATCATCCAGCAAACTATCGCAGATGCGAGGTTGCCCAGGAACTTCAGAAACTGCGAGATAAGACGAAAAAAACTCCTCAACAGCCAAAGGTAGTGGAGAGAAGGGGAAGTACATCCCAAAGAAAGATTAGCCTAGTCATGAATGAAAAGGAAAGTAAAACTCTAACTTATGCTCAGGCACTTGGTCGGGGTGAAACCCGTAAAATGAAGGGGCAATCAACAGACGAACTTCTAGCAGCCATTCTTAGCAGAATGGACGAACAAAACAAAGATGTCAAAGCCCTAATTGAACGAGTAAATAGGCTCGAAAAAAAAGTTAATAGTAAAAAATGAGCGCACCTAACATTTTACGAGTCGTCACCTGGAATGCGAATGGCTTAGGGCAGCGGATTTCAGAACTGGAATTCTTTCTAAACAACGAACACATTGACATTTGTTTGATATCCGAAACTCATTTCACGCGATCATCATTCGCGAGTATTAAAGGGTTCAGCTTTTACCATTCAACTCATCCTGCCGACCGTGCGCGTGGGGGGGTAGCCGTGCTTATCAAAGAAAACATCAAGCACTATGAACATCTCAAAATCGAGGAAGATGAAATGCAGGTAGTATCAATAAAACTGAGAATAAAAACTCTGCAAATTCTTGACACAACGGTTCATTATCTTCTTTGTACAGATCACCCTTCTGTCTAGATCACTAGGTCTAAATGTCTAGATCCTAAATGTTAGATTAATTATTATTATCAATTATCACTAATTATTAACAATTTTATCAAGTACCTACCTACTGAAAATTATTATAATTTATTGTTAGGTATTAATAATTCGTATTTATTAATAATAATAATTATTATTAATTATGATTAATTAATACGATATAATTCTGGGGTTTTTAATACTACGTCGGTAATAATTTTTCTATAAAAGAAGTACCTACCAACAAACATTCGAAATTACCTTCATTTCCGTAGCACGAAACGCACCTCAGAACAACAAACTCGACATCACTTAAGCCATATGATGTTCCAAAGAGCTTGTTAGTATGAAAATGGACCTGTATTTCAACAGTTTGATACACGATCGTGTTGTGAGGCACAATCTTTGAGCCCTCATTGTGAACGAACGGCTGGTCGTACGAAGCTGCGGATGGTCTTAAAAAATTCTACGGAACAAACTCTATCTAAATATGAAATAAAAAACATACCGTTTGATGGGAATTTTTCGAGATATGGAATTTTCAAAATTTCAAAATTCGTTTTGAACCCCTTCCCCTTGACCTAAGGTTATGAAAAGTTTCGAGGACCATTGTGGGGCTGGTCCAAACCCAGAAACCAAATTTCGTAATTTTAACTCAACGCTAACTGGGCAAAGTGGCGCGGACGGCGTACGGCGTACGGCGTACGGCGGACGGACGGATTTTTTTTTATTCGATTTTCTGAATCTACGTATCTTGAAACGTAAACCAACAAATTTTGAGGGGGGGTTAAAATTTTTTTTTCTTTGGGCGATTCCAATGGTTCATTATCGAAGATAATAAACCAAAAATCATGAAATAAGTGTAGCTGCAATTTACTGTCCACCACGGTACTCACTGACAGAAGAAGATTACAAACATCTATTTAATGAGATAGGACGAAAATTTATTTTGGGGGGAGATTTCAACGCCAAACATGAATACTGGGGATCAAGATTACAAAACCCCAAAGGAAAGAAACTGTTAGCTGCGGGGCGAGAACTACATTGTGATTTTCACTCTGGAGGAGGACCCACCTACTGGCCAACAGATAACCGAAAAGTACCAGACTTGATAGACTTCTTTGTGGTGAGAGGGCTTTCCAGTAACTACATACATACTGAAGACAGTGATGGCCTGATGTCAGATCATTCGCCAGTAATAATGTCACTTAGTGAAACGGTGATACTGAAAGAAACGACACCGAAACTAAGCAGCAAACACACAAACTGGCCATTGTTTAGAGAAATACTTAACGAACAAACAAACCTAGATGTGTCACTAAGAACCCCTGAGCAAATCGAGGAGGAGATGGACACCTTTATAAACAGCGTCCAACAGGCAGCTTGGGCTTGTACCCCATTAAGTAAGAAAATAATCAGTAAGCACAGCAACTATCCCATTGAAGTGAGGGAACTCGTGAGGGCGAAAAGAAGAGCTAGGAGAATTTGGAAGAGGTATCGTACACCTGAAAATAAGAGAAACTTGAATCGGCTATGTAATGAACTGAAGACAATGACCAAAAAAATCAAAAATGAGACTCTGGCCAGGTATCTGCACAGCCTCACTCCCGAAAAAGATACTGAATACTCTTTATGGCGAGCTGCAAAAGATCTGAAGCGGCCCAAGGTACCAGTGTCCCCGATTAGATGTGCAGATGGTACATGGGCAAGAAGTGCAAAGGAGAAAGCAGATCTCTTCTCAATGTACCTGGAGGACACATTCAAACCCTTTGATAGGCAGACTGAAGAAGAACATACAACGAAAATTGAAAAGATTGATGAGTGTACAATACTACCTGTAACGCTAGCTGAAATAAAGAATGAAATAAGGACCAACATAAATTCCAAGAAAGCCCCAGGATACGATTTAATAACTGGGAAAATACTGAAAGAATTACCCGAAAAAGGTCTCCGAAAGTTACTTCACCTTGTCAACGCTTCATTCAGATTAAAGTACGTGCCGATGCAATGGAAAGTAGCTGAGATAATAATGATACCAAAACCAGGCAAGCCTAGTGATGACAAGAAATCATACCGACCGATTTCTCTCTTGCCAGTCATATCCAAGCTGTTTGAAAAGTTACTCCTCAAAAGACTGAAACCTATTATAGAAGAAAGAGACCTCATTCCATCACATCAATTTGGATTTAGAGAACAACACTCCACAATAGACCAGGTACACAGGATCACGAACCTGATTGAACGCTCGTTAGAAGAAAAGAAAATATGTTCAGCTGTATTTCTAGATGTCTCGCAAGCGTTTGATAAAGTATGGCATCAAGGATTACTCGCCAAACTGCAAAGGGACCTCCCGACCCAATTCTTCCAAATTCTTAAGTCATACCTGGCAGGTAGATTATTCAGAGTAAAATACGATGACGAGTACTCCCAACTGAGGAAACTAAATGCAGGTGTTCCACAAGGCAGTGTCCTTGGCCCCATACTGTATCTACTATATACAAGAGACCTACCACAACCAGTGGATACACTTACTGCAACTTTTGCTGATGACACTGCTATTCTTGCAGTTGGAAACTCAGCTGTAGAAGCCACCAGTAAACTACAATCTGCTGTCAACAATGTCCTAAACTGGACTAAGCGATGGAGGATGAAGTTGAACGAAACGAAATCTATCCATATAAACTTCACGAATCTAAAGACAGACGTAATCCCATTAAAGATTAACTCGCAAACAGTGCCTTATGCGGACGAGGCAAAATACCTTGGCATGACTCTCGACTGTAAGCTGAGGTGGAAAGCCCACGCGAAGAAAAAAAAGGACGAGCTCAACTTAAGATTCAGAAAAATTTATTGGTTGATAGGGAAACACTCTGAACTATCAACACACAATAAGTTGCTTCTATACCAGCAAGTAATCAAACCAATATGGGCTTACGGGTGCCAACTGTGGGGTTGCACGAAGAAAAGTAATATACAACTTATACAAACGTTTCAAAACAAAGTTCTGCGGTGTATTGTCGAGGCACCTTGGTACGTACGGACAGCTGATCTCCATCGCGACCTACAGATGGAGACTGTCGGCGAAACAATAAAAAAACTTGCGATGGAGCACGAGAGCCGGCTCCACAAACATCCAAACGTCGAAGTACTGAATCTACTGGACAACAGCCGAGACATACGGAGACTGAAGAGGACCAAACCATTGGACCTTGGCATGACTCACTAGTGTGGAGTGATGTGTAGTGGATGTGGGTAGTGATCTATATACCACTGAAACGCTCTAATGTATTAGAAAAACGTTGCTAGATGTTGTAATACAGTTGTAACATAAATAAATAAATGAAAAAAAAAAAAAAAAAAAAAAAAGTTGACATTCCCTGGTCCAAGTGTATTGGATTGTGTACATATGGGGCAAAAGCTATGTCAGGAGGAAGATGGACAGGGCTAGCAGCGAAAATAAAGGAAGTTTCTACTGAATGCAAAAGTACGTATTGTGTCATCCATCGAGAAGCAATAGCTGCTGAAGGTATGCCGGAAAATCTTAATTCCGCTCAGATGCTGTGAAAGTTATTATCTTCATAAAGGCTAGGGCTCTAACCACAAGATTAATCTCCTCGATGTGTGAAGAAATGGGTGGCAAGTTCAAGACTTTACTCCTGCATACAGAAGTGAGGCGGTTATCTAGGGGAAAAATTTGAAACCGTCACTTTGAAAAGTTTTTTTTTTTTTTTTTTTCAGGAATTCAATTCGAAAAGCCTTTGAACGCTTTCAGAAGAGTAAATATTATACGTTTATTAAAATATTTAGGTCTGGTGTTACGCCAAAATGTCTCAAAAAGTCAATGTACGCAGGAGCAAAAAGGTTGGGAACCCCTGGTTTAGCTCATTACTCCATTTATGTCGATGGTCATCAGACTCACAAAGATATTATAAACAGAACAGACATCAGGACCGAAGTGCAATCTGTATATAAAACAATGAACCTTTGTGAACAAGTTGCAGCATTTTCAATTCTACTCCACCAGATCACTGTCAGAAAATGGTATTGATGACAGAAAGTTACACCGCCAACTTGTGAGTAGATGTGGCCTTGTTGAAATGGTAAAGTTGTTGAAATGGTAAAGTTGGTAAAGCTTGAGCCAGTTGGAGCCTTTCAATTTGAAACTTCGATGTAATTATTTACCGTTTACCAATGTATCACTGGCCCTTAACTCAATCATTAGACAGTTTCATAATTACTGAAAGAACAACAGCACACGAACAATTCGTTCATAATAGTTGTTACTAATGGCTGTTAATTAAAAAAAAAAAAAAAGAATACGAACCAGAAGAATGACGGAAGAACGAGACATCGTAGATAATATGAATAATTTGGTTGGTACATCATCAGGTTTTGTGGTTTGGTTCGTTATCTCTTTATAAAATTGACAGTGAGCTGTAGCCTTCTTACTGAAATCGACCCATTTAAAGGTCGGTCGATCGTAGTTCTTTCAAAGATCGACCACATTGAGCTCAACTCTGTACTATGAAGACGGTGTAATAGAAAAATTCCTAATGAGGGGTATTTTAAACAGAACAGTGATTCATACGGAAGGGTGGAGATGCTAAACCGTTGTGGGGAAATTCGCAGCGTTTTTTATTCGTTAATTTACCGACCTTGAAATTTAAACTCACCAATTATGGAATGTTTTTAGAGGATATCTCAGGCTGTGATTGACTAAATTTCTAAATTCACTTCATATTAATAGGAAAAAGCCCCCTCGTCGTCCATTTTTTCAAATTCATATAATGAACTTTTTTAAATTGTGGCTAAATTGTTTAAATAAAAAAACGAGACGAGGGGGCATTGCAAAAACGGCAATGTTTTTTTAACATGGAAAATGATTTTACGGGCGTGCCTGATTTTGGAGGTGGGATAAGGTAAAATGGTGACATTAGGGATGTATAAAAAGTATCGATGCTTCACAATGTCGATACTTTTTGATACATTTTTTGTGTGCAATGTATCGGGATACTTTTTCTTTTTTTGTTTTATCGACACCGATACTTTTTTCAAGGATCTTTTCTTACTGTCCGATACTATCGGAAACCGAAACTATCGATAGTTCAATACCTCTACTACCCCCCCCCCCCCCCTCCCCCTCAACCACACATTCAACATCACAGTCATAAAAGTTTAATTTGGGGGTGCCCTCCAGCAGCCATATGTTTTTTTTCTTTTTTAAACGTATTTATTCAAAAATTGTATACAATAGGTACTGCTACTCCCCACTTGAACGAAAAGCTTGGAATCTGTAAACTTGAGACCTTCACGTCGTCATCTTCCCAACGACCTGAGGACCTTCAAAGGCCGTCTCGCTTACTTGTGAACGCCCTCGAAAGTTGTTGATATTTTGTAATCGTCGTGGATTAGAGACAATGATGTGGTCGTCGATGTGGTCGTCGATGTGGTCATCGATGTGTTCGTGACGATGGAGCGGAGGGTGGTCGTGGGAGGTGGATGCAGTTGGACGTGTTGAGTGTGACCAGAGAGGCGGCAAAACGCCGTGCGCATCTGCCCCCCCCCCCTCCTCATCATCCCTCCCTTCTCCGCCCTCCTCCCTCCCCCCTCCTTCAGTGGCTCATATGGACTCTCCCGAACCCCACCCGTACCCCGTCGCATCTCGCACCGCCTCATCATTCAACGGGAGATTCCTATTGTGACCGCATGATGATCGCTTCAGTAGTTTCCACAGCGCTAATCCTTTTCACTGAACATTGTCATGTCATCGCAAGGGACCTCACGCCGCACTGTCAACACCAGACAATCACGTCATCCTCCACCGCCATCATCATCGCACCGCCATCCCCATCATCATTTGACATTAAAAAAAATAAAATAAAATAAAAATAATAATAATAATTAATAATAATAAAGGAACCTCGTTAAAAATGCATATACAGGGGGTTCGCCACTTGGTGTAAAAAAAAAATAAATGGGTAAAACTAGACTGAAAATGGAGTAGAACGTTTCCAACCCTTTCTATGTCAATCCGTTACCAAGATATTGTGATGGGAATCACTTATGTTGACATTGTTGTCGAGTTTTTATCAAGAAAATAGGTTGTTGTGTTTGATGATTGATTTCGGAAAGTTCAGGAAAAATATAAATGTTTTTGTTTATATACATTTGGGGTAAATCTGCACAATATGATTTTTCAAAGGTTTTTTCAGACAACCATGTTATTTGCCATAAAAACCCTCGTTTCTTGACTTTAAAACCATTTTTTTCCACGTTTGACCGCATTTTCGGATTCAGGGTTATTTTATACATACGCCTAATGCACGTTTGTAATAAAAACGAACTGTCTGAACCGTTACATGCCCCTTTACAAACCCTTATAATCTTAAATACAAAAATAATATTCATCTGTCTCACGGGAAGGAAGAATTCAAGATTTTTATATTTCGGTTCCCTATAAACCTTCACCCCTATGCATCGGATCCGGAAGTGAACCCCCCTGTGTCCTTCCCCGGTCACAGAAACATTCAAATACGGGAAATGGGTTCTATCTATTGAGCCGTTTTTGCGTGATTGAAGGACAAACAGACAGACACCAAATTCGAAATCGACATGGTTTGACTCCATTTCATGCGAAACGAATAACTGTAGTGAACTTTTTTAAAAATGCCCTAGGAACAGGAAAATCGTCTTTAAATTTAGTTATAGCATTTTCCAGTTGAATTAAACCTTTTCCCAATTGAATTAAACCTTTTCCCAATTGAATCAAACCTTTTGCCAAAAGAATTTAACCATGTACCAATTGAATTAAGAATTTAACCATGTACCAATTGAATTAAACCTTTTCCCAATACAATTCAACTTTTTTCCAAAATAATTTTAATAGAAAATAAATGAACGACGTAACAACCAGTGAAACATCAGTGAGCATGAAGTAGACACCACTGGTGACTGACTCCCTTACGAGTGATGTCACTTGGAAGGGATTCCTTCGTAGTTATCCGTCGTCTATTATAATAATTATTAGTGAGGCTTGTCACTGGACAAGAACTTCACGAACAAGTTCCATGTTATAATCAGTACACATATTTATTAGCAAAAACGCAGTACCTGCAGACACAAAGGTTCGTTACCTTGGGTTAATCCTCGACAAGAGGCTAACATTTGACAACCACATCACTGCTACACCCCAAAGGTGCCGCCATCGGCTGCGAACACTTAAGCCCCTCCTTGGCAGACTCTCTCCTCTCACCCTGGACACCAAGCGGCTCATTTATTTAACTCTCATACGGCCTATTTGGGAGTACGGTTGTCAGATCTGGGGTGGTGCATCTGATTCACAAGTTCGGAGAGTGTAAACATTTCAAAACAGAGCACTGAGGACAATTACCAATGCGCAATGGTATATTCGAAACACCAACCTGCACAAACATACTGACATACCACCGGTGAAAAATGTACTCTATGCCTCGTACTCCCGATTCCACCAACGGCTCCTTCATCACCCAAACCCTCTTGCATCTGATATCCTGGTCGCAATTCCCCCTGATCGTCCAAGCCGAAGACTAAAGATAAAGCGCCATACCGACCTCCTCGTCAATGCCGTACCCTAATGCCTAGATCACCCTAGTCTTCTCTTCTCTCCTCTAGTCACCATTACAACTGCTTATGTATACTTTTTGTAATGGGAATAAGTCAATGGACTACACCTCCCTCTTGTGCCATGTTACCCGTTGTTGTTATAAAATTATTCCAACTGTAATGCTTTTTTTGCAATAAAGTTCTATTATTATTTTTTTTTTAAACTGAAATGTGAAACACAAGTAAAGTTAACTGTTCATTATCTAAAAAAAAAAGAAAAAAGATGTATACATGTCATGACTATAATGTGATGATTCAGTGTGCGTGGCTGTATGTACCTACTCTATACAAATAAAATTTAATTAAAAATTAAAAAAAAAAGTTGTTTACGGTTTTGGAGTAGGTATTTTTTGGCCGTGAGAAGCTCGACAATTGACAAAAGACAGTTGAGGGGGAGAGTGGTGGGGGTTTCAGGGGGGGCTGAAGGTCGTGAATAACGGGTGCGAAACACGCGGAAAGTTGTCTGGATCTGAAGTGGATGAGGAAGAGGAAGAAGAAGAAGAGGAGGATAAGGGGCAGTTTGGGTGACAGTGCGGCGGTCATGGGAGGGGGGGAAGGGGGGAGGGAGGGAGATGGAAGAGAGAGGAATTGCATCTATGTAACGTAATTTGCGGGATTGGCGAGGGAAAGTGGCGGACAGGGGGCTGTAGGTTGCATCAACGTAATGCCGTTATCCTTTACGAGATAAGCCACGGCCGTGTAAACAGGCACCGCCTTTGGGGGTGGGCCCAGCGAGCTATGTCATTGAGTCCCCCCCCACCCCGCTTTCACCACACCCCCTCGCCACTATGACTGCCTTCATGATATTATTATAATGTTGTAATACAATATCGTTCTCCGGACCGTCTTCATTGTCCCCGCTAATCAGTCGGCATTCAGCTTCCTCATCCTTTTAAGAAAATCCCCCCCCCCCCCCCCGCTCGCACCCACCACAGTAACATCATCCCCCGATCCTCCTCCTCCTCCTCCCTCCGTACAACGACTCCATCACCGAACACATAACGGAATTTGTAACGCAATCACAAACAATCGTTTTTCTCCTCCTCCTTCTCCATTATTTCCCTTCATAACGACCTTCCCCCACGACCACCACCTCCTCCTCTTCGTCACTCATGAGGGAGATCATCAAATGTTTGAACTGATTCCTATCAAGTTGTCGGCTTATTTGATTATCGTTAGTCGGGTCTCCTCCTGCCACAACTACCGACCTGCTGCCACTGCACTGGTCATAAATCCGGTTGAAATCAATGAAATTCCCCGGAGTGGAGCTCACCAGTTTGTAACGGCCGTTTGGGATGTGATGATGGTTCATAGTGATGATTCATCTTCACACAATACACCATAAGCCACCGCCGCCACAAGCCATAGTCTACCCCCCCCCCTCCATCCCACAATCCTACAAGTAAAGACAGATAGATCAGTTTATTTGTCACCTTCATGCTGGTACAATTCATTTGTGGAAGATGATAAAGTCGCCGATTAGTCAATGGCCTACAAATTCACCTACTATACACTACTATAAATTAGTGATGTTGAAATATCGATAGTTTCGGTTTCCGATAGTATCGATGATTTTCATAAACTTATCGATAGTTTTGACGCTCGTCTCATTTCAAATGTCTTATCAAATTCGGCCTGTATGTGTATTGTCAGTTGTCGTCTTTCATTAGTTTTTTTAGTGAAGTGCAAGTATTCCTGATAAGTTCAGTACAAAAATCAGATGCGTTATTCATGCGAAAGACTTATTGCTGAATAAAAATATAAAAAATCGTTGATAACCAAAAACGACTTATTCTTGACTTGACGGTTTAGTATCTTCTTTGTACAGATCACCCTTCTGTATATACATGTATATCACTTAATGATTCAATGATTATTATTATGAATTATCATTAATTATTAATTATTAACTCGATATCTGAAAACCATGTGCTGTTCAAATCAGGTGGGCCAGTATGAACGTAGATGACTGAATGTTGACAACTTTTGATCTGCTCCAACTTTGAGCCCTCATTGTGAACGAACAGCTGGTCGTACAAAGCTGTGGATGGTCTTAAAAAATTCTACAAAATAACCTCTGTATAAATCTGAACTAAACCATTACCACTATACCATTCCACTTGAATTTTTCGAGATATGAATATTGCTAAATTTCAAAATTCGTTTTGAACCCCTTCCCATTGACCTAGGGTTATGAAAGGCTTCGAGGATCATTGTGGACCAAATTTCGTAATTTTAGCACGTCGCTAACTGGGCAAAGTGCCGCGTACGGATTTTACCTACGGATTTTTTTAATTCGATTTTCTCAATACACGTTTCTTGAGACGTAAGTAAGCCACAACCAATTTTGAGTGGGGGGGGTACAGTTTTTTGCTTTGGTCGATTCCAATGGTTCATTATCAAAGATTTTTTGCTAACTTCAAAAAACTCTGCAAATTCTTGACACAACGGTTTATTATCTTCCTTGTGCAGATCACCCTTCTGTCTATACCAGACTGTGTTGCAAATCGGCACCATACCATATTCTCACCGTACTCATACCATACCATACGAATTTCTTTTCTGTCTTATCATACTGTACTAAATCATGAATACAATAATATACCTTACCATACTCATACCATGTCATACAAACCGAGTGAATATTGAAATGTCATCCATTTCTGACCTATATTTAAAATTTCAAGTATCTAGCTCATCATCAAAATTTAATTTGTTTAAACAAAAAGGTATTATTTAAACAATTTTACAGATGAGAAACCGAGTAAATATTGCAATGTGGTCTATCCCCGACTCACGGTTAAAATTTCTAGACTGTAGTTTACCGGGAAGATGACAAAAGGTAGTTTTATTCTGGGCGTCTGAGGGTTGGGTCACATAACGGCCGTTTTCGACGCGAAAGATTAGTGTTTTTCCTAAACCTTTGCGCGCTCACTGTGAACGAACGGCTGGTCGCACAAAAATCCAATTGGTCTTAAAAGATTTGTAATTTTTCAGGTCATTCAAAAGTGAACTGAAAATTACACGTTTCAGTTAAATATTTTGAGATATGACATTGTCGAAATTTTAAATTTCGTTTTGAACCCCTTCCCCTTGACCTAGGGTTATGAAAAGTTTCGAGGATCATTGTGGGGCTGGTCCAAACCCAGAAACCAAATTTCGTAATTTTAGCTCAACGCTAACTGGGCAAAGTGCCACGGACGGCGGACGGCGGACGGGGGACGGCGGACGGGGGACGGCGGACGGGGGACGGCGGACGGCGTACGGCGTACGGCGGACGGACGGATTTTTTTTTATTCGATTTTCTGAATCTACGTGTCTTGAAACGTAAACCAACAAATTTTGAGGGGGGGTTAAAATTTTTTTTTCTTTGGGCGATTCCAATGGTTCATTATCGAAGATAATAAACCAAAATAGGTATAAATGAGTAAAAATCGAGGAAAATCCAAAAAACATATTTATTTTCATATACGAGTCCGTAATCGCGTGTCTACGAACCCATTCGACTTGAATCCACCGCTAGAATAATTCTTGTGTCATACCATTTTGCTTTTTTTCTAACCTCAAAAATTATCATTGTTTAAATACAATCTATCTGAGCCAAATTTGGTATAGAGGGGTTTGTGGCGACAATACAATTCAAACACACAATTCACCTCACAACATTCATTACCATTCCATTCCCATATGTTCAATAACTGACTGAATGTTGAAAGTTGAGAAAATACATTCTTTCTGGTGTTCCGAGTTCATCCGACAATTGACTTTTTATTATAGTATTCAGAATCTTACAACTAGCAACTATAGGTTTCTTGGGTCGCTGATCACCAAAATTCAAGATGGAACGGACCAAATCCCAGAAAATCCCTTTATTAATAATGTAACCACGTAGGAATTTTTCTTTTTTTTTTTTTTTTTTTTGAAGGCTTCAAAAATTCAGTACCCGGTACACTTAATTCAGTACACTTAATTTCTGGACGCGCCTCAAATCCATCAGTATAATTTTTCAGACTACAAAAGAATCGACAATATTCGACGTAAAATGGGTCGGGTATTTTTCTCTGTTTAGTCTGTTATCAGAATTAGCTGATTGTTTTCCTCGGCGATGCATTTTTTGGAAAATTTACTTTTGAACCTGTAGACCGATTTGACATTGACGTCAGCCTGTGAGTTGTTTCAGTCGCACCGGGTTAGCGGCCTCGTGTCGGGACCAGAGTTGGGCGAAATCGTATTCAGAAATAAGATTTAGATTTTTAATCATAGGATTTTTTCTGTGATTAAGAATAAGATTAAAAATATGACTAAAAATCTTCATTTTATTTCTGAATAAGATTTTGCCCAAGTCTGCTCGGGACCTTTCAGTCCGTTGGGGATCGTGAGACGATCAGAACGAAACGATCGGATCTCGAGTCTTGACTGAGGCGACAAGGCGGACAAGGCCTTGAGGATCTTCAAAGGCCCCCTCAGCCGCCTCGCGCATATTTAAATGAATGTCCGCCTATACACTTATTATATATATATTATCTGTACGTATAATACCTATATATACGTGTGAATGTATACATACGACCGGTCCCGTCCAACGTCGGCAGATGATATTGCGATATAACAACCTGCGCGACCATTAATTTTCGCCGGCGTCAAGTTCTTCTTCCTCCCGCTACCAATTTTTTTTTTCTTTTCTTATCTTTTCCCTCAACCGGGTCGCCTTTGAGTAGTTCGAACTCTGTTCAAATCAATCTTTCTCCAGACACGCGGTAGAGAAAAATAAAAATAGTAAAAGACTGCCGTATGGGAGGGCAGTGTAGCACCCTCACGGACGCAAACGATCAATAATTTTCAGCAGTCTTCTTTTTTACAAAACTTCATAAATCCACTTTTGACCAAAATGCGGTTTTTTCTGAATTCTGGTAGTTTAGTTAGTCTTTTACTTTGTGTAGAAGTTTCGTGTATCACAACTAAATAATATTTACACGAAACTTCTACACAAAGTACCTAAAAGACTAACTAAACTACTAGAATTCAGAAAAAACCGCATTTTGGTCAAAAGTGGTGTTTCGGCCTATGTGAATAGGCGATGAGTCAAGTGCCGTCGTCGATTATGACTGATTATCCATATTCGTGGATACTATTAATTACCTTCCCACCTGTTGCGTTTCTGAAAAAAGAGGCTCTCTTTCTTTCCGAGAAAAA
The DNA here is from genome assembly GCA_963920205.1 of Stenodema calcarata. Taxonomy (NCBI): domain Eukaryota; kingdom Metazoa; phylum Arthropoda; class Insecta; order Hemiptera; family Miridae; genus Stenodema; species Stenodema calcarata. Next base: position 22,447,008 of record OY986048.1, read on the forward strand.
CCGTGCTCGCTCTCGCACCCATCGCCCTTCTAATCCTTGTTAAGTGCTATTATATCCACGAATTGTAGAGTAAACGTTCAAATAACGATAATTACGTCAACTTGGCTAGAATTCCCCAGTATTGCGGTCGTCCAGCAGCAAATCATCCCATCCCGGCGCCGGGGAACCGCGTGGATCGCCGACCACACGTGAGTTTCTCACTTGAATTACTAGCCAATTTGATTTCTGCTGTTCAAATTCACAAGTCCTTGTCTCTACAATTCCGTACCTACAATTACAATCAAATACAGTCCACTTTCAGTAAGTTGGGAGTTTCCGAATCCTTACAATTACGGAAGGAAGGAATTCGCCAACATTTATTGGTCCTTCGAGCCGGATTATTAAATTGCATTATTAAATTATTGCAGTTCCTTTCAACGTTGCTTTGCACCTTTCTCAACGTTGTTTGCGTTTTTCTCGGCACTTTGCCGTCACACGTGCGAGAGCGGGTGAAAGTTTTTCTCAACTGCTTTTTTCTCAAGTTCTTTCTCAACTATAAACTCTATCTCACTTTAAACCATCAATAATTGACATCTTCACTTTCATTATAAATAATAATTTTCCGTATTTATTGATCTGTAGAGATCGTGCAGGTGGTTCTCTGGGGAAAATCTTGGGTCGATTCTGGATTTGGGACAGGTGGTTACTTGGTTCAAGGTCCATATTGTAGTATTGTATTGTGTAGCAAGTTGAAACTGGTTACAGTTTCTAATTATTCCGTTTCTATAACTATCCAACGTAACTAAACTCCGTACACTTCAATACCTAAACATGGCCCTCTCTTCACCTTCAGTCGCCCACAAAGAGGAATCTGAGGTTGCTGCACTTGTCGCAAAGCAGGAATATTATATTAAGTTGCGCGAAAATGCATTTGCTCAACTACAAGCTGCATTTGATGCTTCCAAATCTGTTGGAGCGGGTTCTATTTCTGTGTTTCTGTCGCGATGCAACGAAATAAGCGACATTCGCGATCGTTTTTACGGATATTGCGATGCGCTCACAGAGCTCAATGTCATATTACCTGTTGAACATCAACGAGAAGTATCTTTAGTGATACCTGCATTTGACACAATCTATTATGAAATTAGAGCCCTTGAAGGAAATATCCGTCATAGAATTGAAAATAAATCTCATGCAGTCTCGGATGTTAGATTACCTCGCATTGACATACAAGTTTGGGACGGCGAACTTCAAACCTTTCAGAATTGGTGGGCGCTTTACAATTCTGTCGTTCATAACGGCACGTACTCAAACACAGCAAAGTTTGCATATTTACGTTCATTGTTATCAGGGCAGCCCCTAAAGCTGATAGAAACAATGGAGATTTCTGAAGCGAATTATTCCATAGCCTACAGTAAAATTGAAGAAACATATGCAAATAAACGAGTACTTGCCGCGCATTATGTAGATAACATGTTGGAGTATAAAACGATGTCTCGAGAATCAGTTTCTGACCTCAGATCTTTTCTCACCGTGTTTGATACTAATTATCGAGCCTATCAGAATTTGAATTTGAATTCTCATTCTGATTTCTTCATTTTTCAATGTGCCCTGCGAGCTCTTCCTCCTTCGCTCAGAATTCTATTCGAAAGATCTCTGACCTCAAGCACAGATGTACCTACGTTTGCTCAACTCATCAATTTCGTGCGTGAGCAATGCAGAATAAAAGAATTCTTTATGCCTGTGAATACTCCATCTTCGCATAATGTTACAAACAACAATAAAACATTCAAGTTTTTACCAAAAATGCAATTTTCTAAAGCAACATCGTTACTTGTGAGCGACTCGAATAACGTTCTTCCTGCAAATGTTAATACCTCTTCTACAACTCATGTCTCTGCGCCTCGTCATGATGCAACGAGTAGTAATCGACCGTCCATTTCTTCTAGTGATTGCCCTGTATGTAATAAAAACCATAACATTTACAATTGCCCGAAATACAATGTAATGGAACCTTCTCAACGTTATGATCTCATTAAAGGTCTCCATAGATGTTTTCGGTGTCTGGGTCGGCATTCTAAATCGAATTGTCAATCTAAAGGTCGGTGTGGAACTTGTCAAAGTACTCGGCATCATTCTACGCTTCACAACGAAAATATTATTCAACGTTCTTCATCAACAAACAATGCAACTATCAACGAAAATACTACTTCAACTAATTCTACATTGTTAACTAACGTTTCATCTCAACTTCAACACTCTAGTAAGAACTCAGAAATGTCGCCTTCTGGTTCGAACGTCAAAACTCTTATTACGAGCCCTTTGCCGATGCCTACCTACGTCCTACTTGGAACTGCCCAGGCGTTTCTTAGAAACGGTTGGGGTTCGTGGTCTCCTATACGGCTGGTTATTGACATAGGGTCGCAGGTCAACCTGATATCCCGTGATTGTGCACAACGTTTGGGTCTACCAATAATTCCTAGAACCACGGAAATTTCAGGTGCCATGGAACAAGTAGTAGGTACTTCTAGTGGAATAGTTTCCTGCGTACTCGCGCCAGCGCCGAACGACGTTCCGCAATTATGTGCACCCGCTATGGTGGTACATAAGGTTTGCTCGGACGCTCCGTCAATTTCTTTACCTGCAGAACTCTACGACCGTTTTTCACATTTGGAATTGGCAGATAAAACCTTTCATCAACGTGGTTCTGTTGATTTCCTTCTAGGTGCGGGGTTGTATTCGCAATTATTCAAACAAGGGTACGAGGTATTGCACGGCGAACCCTCTGTGATCCAAACTATTTTTGGTTGGGTGATTTTCGGTAATTTCAACATTTCTTCTCCTACTTCTGTTCATGTTGGTACTACGACAATTTCTTCCGAGCATTCTCTCAACGAACTTGTTCAACGATTTTGGAAAGTCGAGGACGTAGATCCTGTAATACATCGAGATCCTCTTCATGTAGTAGCTGAGCAACACTTCCAAGAAACTCACTCTCGGTTTGTTGATGGTTCGTACTGTGTGCGGCTTCCATTTAATACAGGTCAAAATTTCCCTCCTATAGGTGAGAGCAAAGAGATTGCTACACGTCGTTGGTACAACGTTGAAAATAAAATCCGAAAAACCCCTGCATTCCATGATGCTTATAATGCATTCATGCTAGAGTATTTGTCACTGGGTCACATGGTTCCTGCCTCTAAGCCTGGTTTGTACTACATACCCCACTTTGCCATTACGCGTGATTCTGCCACTTCTCCTCTCCGTGTTGTGTTTGATGGTTCCTGTAGAGATACTTCGAACGTATCACTAAATCAGAGATTGCTACCTGGTCCACCCCTTCAGAAGGACATCACAGAGGTTATCACTTATTTTCGTCTGAAAGCGGTCGCCATCACCACGGATATAAAAATGATGTATAGAAAAATATGGCTTCACGATGATGACTGCCTATTTCAGCATGTGCTTTGGCGGGAATCTCCTGATCAACCTTTACAGGAATTTGAGCTTCGAACAGTGACGTATGGCCTTTCACCTGCTCCCTTTCTCGCTCAACGTGTTCTCTCCCAGCTGGTCACCGATGAGGGCAGTGGGTACCCTGAAGCTTCAAGGGCCGTTACAAATAGTTGTTTGATGGATGACATTTGTTGGTCAATGGATAGCATAGAGCAGGCCATTGAGTTTAAAAACCAATTGATTGCACTTTTAGCTAAAGCGCAATTCGAATTGCGAAAATGGTCATCCAGTGAGCCTACAGTGCTCGAGGGGATTCCAGTGGAGCATAGAGCAAAGGTTCTGAACCTACGTCCCAACGAACTAGAGTCCCTCATGATCCTGGGTCTGCAGTGGTACCCAGGTGAGGATGTTTTTTCCTACAAGATCAAAGTTCCGGAGTGCTCATTCACCAAACGTACCATTCTCTCTCAGGTGGCGTCTATTTTTGATCCCCTTGGTTGGCTGGCTCCTACTGTCTTCTGGGCAAAGTGTTTTCTGCAGGAGCTCTGGTCGGACGGCTTTGATTGGGATACGCCACTTTCTCCCGACTTTGCTGCACGGTGGGCGGAATTCTCAACGGAATTGGCGAGTCTCACTCGGGTCAGAATTCCACGGCTTTGTGTCTCCCCTTCGCTACCCATTCGGCAGCTGATTGGGTTTTGCGACGGTTCTACCTTGGGGTATGGTGCAGTGGTTTATTTGAGGTGTTCTTCTTCCAACGAAACAAAAGTTTCAGTCCATCTCCTCAAGGCCAAAACGAAAGTTGCCCCCTTGAAGGTTCAAACGGTCCCACGACTCGAATTGAACGGTGCTCTGTTGCTTGCTAAACTAATAAGAACGCTTGATATTGTTAAAGCTGAACTAAATGTGTCAGAAACCATACTCTTTACCGATGCTTCTATTGTCTTGTACTGGTTGAGAACACCATCTCACCAGCTGAAGACATATGTTGGAAATCGGGTGGTTTCCATTTTAGAGACTGCCCCACTAGAGCAATGGCGACACGTCCCCTCTGGGATGAATGGTGCTGATTGTGCCTCTCGAGGAATGTCCCCTGTTCAATTATTGAACAATTTGTCATGGTGGGCGGGGCCGGAGTTTTTAAAATATCCCATGTCTACATGGACATCTCCGTTGGACATGACCAACGTACTACCTGCCCATTACTCCCAAGAAGTGAAAAGCTCGTTTGCTTCCCCACCACAAATATTAACGGTGTCTCACGAAGCAGCATCTTGTAACCTCATCCTCAACGTAATCTCAACGTTTTCCTCATTGTCGAAGTTGAAACGAGTGTTGGCTTATGTGTTGCGATTTACAAAAAATTGTCGCCTTCCCAAGTCTGGACGCACTGTTGGTTGCTTGAAAGTGGCTGAAATTCAGAACGCCTTTGATATATGTACGAGCATTACTCAAAAACAATATTTCGCCACCGATATTCATGCAATTCAGAAAGGGAAAATGGTCTCAAAAAAGTTAATATCCCTTTCCCCTTACATAGACTCCAAGGGTTATCTAAGAGTTGGAGGACGTCTAACTCACTCAGCATTACCCCCTCATGCAAAGCATCCTCTGTTGCTTCCAAGACATGCACCTTTGTCGCAATTGATATGTGATTATTATCATTTGTATTTGTTACATGCAGGGCCTCAAGCCACTCAAGCCATGATCCAGAGGTATTTTTGGATAATGTCGTTGCGTCCCCTTGTCCGAAAGCGAATACACAAATGCCTAGTTTGTTTCAAGTCCAAAGCAAAAATGAAGTATCCCATCATGGGTGATCTCCCTCCGTCCCGTGTAAATTGTGTGTCTCGCACCTTTACTAACACTGCTGTGGACTTTGCTGGGCCGCTTTATATCAAGGAAAGCACTAGACGCAATGCTCCAATGGTCAAAGCCTACGTATGCGTTTTCGTTTGCATGGCGACCAAGGCGGTGCACCTCGAGCTGGTGAGTGATCTTTCGACGCCTGCATTTCAATCTGCTTTGGACCGTTTTGTGGCGCGTCGAGGACTCTGCAAGCAAATATTTTGTGACAGGGGTACCAATTTTGTTGGTGCATCCAACGAAGCAAGAATTATTAAGCAGTTCTTGCTGGAGTCTGAACCCAATCTAGCTGAATACCTGTCTACGAGGGAAATTCAATATACGTTCAACCCTCCTGCTTCACCTTGGATGGGAGGAATTTGGGAGGCAGCAGTCAAGTCCTTCAAGAATCACCTCTCCAAAATAACATTTCACCGGTCCTTGACGTATGAAGAAATGTCAACGTTCATCGCTAGAGTTGAAGCTGTGTTGAATAGCCGTCCGCTGTGTGCCATCAACGATGACCCTTCCAACAACGCAGATTTTCTGAGCCCAGGTCATTTCCTCGTAGGCTCAGCGCTCCTGAGTCCTCCTGAGCACAATTTGATGCCTGAACCCGAAGGTCACTTGTCTCGATGGCAGCTTGTCCAACGCGCCAGCCAGGAGTTTTGGAGGCGCTGGTCTAGGGAGTACCTCACCACTTTAATGCAGCGAAAAAAGTGGAATACTCCGCTTCCGCCTCTTCACGTTGGCCAGCCCGTGTACATCGCCAAGGAGAACACCAAACCCTTGCAATGGCCCCTTGGAATGGTCACCAAAATTATTGCTGGCCGTGACGGAGTTGCTCGGGTAGCTGAAATTCGTACCTCAACGGGCTATTATACACGACCAGTTGCTCGGTTGATACCTCTACCTATCACTGAAAACTAATAATAAACAAAACAAAATTTTATACTTTTTTGGGTTTTTCACTAATATAATTCTAGTCTTGTTCTATAAATCTATTCTTGTTCTATTCTTGTTCTATTCATGTTTGATAAATCTATTCTTGTTCGATTAAATAAATCAAATAATTGTTTCAAAATTAATCATAATTTTGGGTGGGCGGTGTTTCGGCCTATGTGAATAGGCGATGAGTCAAGTGCCGTCGTCGATTATGACTGATTATCCATATTCGTGGATACTATTAATTACCTTCCCACCTGTTGCGTTTCTGAAAAAAGAGGCTCTCTTTCTTTCCGAGAAAAACCGTGCTCGCTCTCGCACCCATCGCCCTTCTAATCCTTGTTAAGTGCTATTATATCCACGAATTGTAGAGTAAACGTTCAAATAACGATAATTACGTCAACTTGGCTAGAATTCCCCAGTATTGCGGTCGTCCAGCAGCAAATCATCCCATCCCGGCGCCGGGGAACCGCGTGGATCGCCGACCACACGTGAGTTTCTCACTTGAATTACTAGCCAATTTGATTTCTGCTGTTCAAATTCACAAGTCCTTGTCTCTACAATTCCGTACCTACAATTACAATCAAATACAGTCCACTTTCAGTAAGTTGGGAGTTTCCGAATCCTTACAATTACGGAAGGAAGGAATTCGCCAACAAGTGGATTTATGAAGTTTTGTAAAAAAGATCATCAATTATTGATGATCCCCACGATGGGTCCTTCGATAGGTCGCGGAATGTACTTCATGATTTCAGAATAAGTGTTAAAAAAAAATGTGTATATAGGTATGTATATAGGTATGTATAAAATGAAAAATGTACTATTCTTTAAAATGTTCAGAGGGTCAGGTTTGTGTCTTTGCAAAATCTAACAATAGCGTCGTAGTGCGAGGATGTGAAGTCGAAGGATGTGATCGAGATTGAAGGGTTGGGCAACGGTCTGAGAAATCTCCCTGAACATCTTTTCCCGAGCATCTTTCAACAGAAGAGAGTAGGGTTGGGCAATCGAAGCCAAAAGTGGATTTTCGAATAATCGACTTTTCGATTGCTCGTATTTCGATGCCATGTCGACAATCGTCGAAATCTTTTGATTTCCATCGATTATAATGTTGTAACTACTTTCGTTGCTTTATCTTGAGGGTTTGGGCCATTTTTTCAAGAAAACTGCTACCTTCCCGGTACGATCGAAAATCGACGATTAATTTCGAAAAGATCGAAATATTCGAACGCTCATTTCGATATCGATTATCCAAAAAGTCGAACCCCATTTTTCGATACAATCGAAATTTCGACTTCGATCTTTCCAACCCTAGAAGAGAGCTCGCACAAATTCTGAAGAGGTACTTCTTGGTGCAGCAGTGACCTGTTCTTAAACGCGAAATTATTTTAAAGAATATTTTGGGGCCTTAGCGGCATGTCGTTGAACCAACAGGCATGAAGACGGGGTGGAGGGAAAATTCTGACGTATCCATGACCTGCATGGTAGTTTTCATGTTCTGTCCTCCACAGTTGCGTTACGTTGGCAGCTATTTCCTTTTTTAATTCTGTTGGAGGGAACCATGGCGTTAGTTTAGCTCCAGGGAGTTCGTTTAGCGCTGCAATCTTGGCGTTGTAGTCAGCAATGCCATTGCCCTCAATCCCTTTGTGGCTTCTGACCAAAATAAATCGGATTCTGATGCCATCGTTGATGCTAGGAAACATTCGGTATGCTTTGGGGTTCACTCCGGTAGTGTTTTTCGAACGCCGAAATATTAAAGAATGGGGTGTACTTTAGTCGTGCCCACACTTTCAAAACGGAATTTCTCCGTGAAAATTCGTCGTGTTCGTAAGTTTGATTAGTGATTCTGAAACGTCAGAATCTCCACTGCCACACAGTAGAAAGTCGAAGTATTTAAATTTAGGTTATCAATCATTAAAAACATGTTTCTGAAAGTGGAGGGCACAGCTGAAGTTCTTCAAGAGGGAAACACTTTAGCTGTGCCCCCCACCGGTTTCTTTGTCATATAAAGGAAAATTTGGGAGAATTGGTTCAGACACGATATTCAAAAATGGTTTTAATATAACATTAGGAACGTAAGGCGTTTTATTTAGTAGTTACGCAATTAATCGGTATCAATGTTGTACTAATCGGTTTATTAGGGGATGTTTTTATTCCGTAACTCCTTCCACTTGATCGAAATGTCCACCTAATCTATATGGTACTAATCAGTTTATTGGCGAATGTTTTTATTCCACATCCGAGACCACTTGATCTCATGTTCTACTAATCTATATGGTACTAATCAGTTGATTAGGGGATTGCATACGGAGACTGAAGAGGACCAAACCATTAGGCCTTGTCATGACTCACTAGTGAGGAGTGATGTGTAGTGGATATAGGTAGTGATCGTATATACCACAGAAACGCTCTAATGTATTAGAAAGACGTTGCTAGATGTTGTAATACAGTTGTAACATAAATAAATAACTGATTAATAAAAAAAAGTTATTTATCCGAAAATTCGCTCTTGTAGACATGCTTTCATGTAGATTGTACAGGGCTGCTGTGTCGGAATCATACACTCTCTACAGGGAACTAGACCCAGAAGTAAAATGCGCAAGTTTTAGAAGACAGGCGGAAATTGGGTTGTATGAAGCTCGTTGGCTCTTCAAGCTGCGAGCTGAGCTTCTTAATGTAAATGCAAGCCCTAGAGAGGAGTGCTCAATGTGCAACTTGAGGAAGCGTGAAGACATATTTCACTTTTTCTGCATATGTCCTGTTCTAAGTGAGTTCTGATGGCTGGGATTCGGGTGTGGTACGCTCACCAGGGATAGGGCAATAGTAATTTTAAATGGGGGCATAGGTTGGTCATGTGTTGTGCTCTATTGTAAAACTGCTTGGCGCTATAGAAAATTTCTAGTTAGCGAATTTAATTTTTAAGTTGATTGGTAGTAAGTCATGTTCTTTTTTCTCTCTTTTTTTTTTTTTTTTAGTTATTTTAGTTATTATCATTTACCAAAGCCTCGAACCTCCGGCGGACAGCTCAACCAGCTACGCTGTAATGTTTATTAGTGGAGTTCAGTTTGTAATATTTTGATTTATTTCTGTTCAATAAACGTATTTCTTCTTCTTCTCTTCTTCTCTTCTTCTAATGTAGATTGTGGTAGACATGAAGGGGGTGGAATCTGTGAGGCATCATGATGATGATCAACATGTGTTACAACGATGAGTTTGCTGATGTTGTTGAAAAATGATGCATCCGTCAAGCACACGGTGATTTCGAGGTGATAGATGTGATAGGATTGGAGGAGGAGGGGGAAGGGGGTCGGTGGGTGTGTAAAAAAAGACTTTAAAGTTGATATCGATGTACCCGTGGGTGGGCATGATGATCAGGAAGAGGGGGATGGAGGGGACTCAGGGTCTCCACCCCCCCCCCCCTCAACTGAAGTCCCCCTGAAGCCCTTCACCTTTCATGGGACGGCAACTACCCTGATCAATCTGCCGTGAGGGGGAACGAGGACGTCGACAAGTGGTCATTTTCACACGCTGTGGATCCTCCCCCACCCTCCCCCCTCCCCACCACACCCCTTCATCGGTCTTATTAAGGAACGTTCGATCCCCTCGTCCTGTTATCAACTAACAGCGTTACGACGACGACGACGAGGAGGAGGACGGCAGTGATGGCGAGGTGGTGATGCGACAGGAGGGAAAAACATCAGGTGCGAGGCGTCACACAACTTTCCTCGAGGTCGTTTTATTTCTACAGACACGACTCGGAGCGAATCCTACAGCACAAACATGCGCGTCACGAGTATGTCACAGACAGATTGTAGTAACTACAGGGTTAACAAACCAACTGTTGTTTTGTTAACCCTGGATTGGTTCTAACATATATTTTTGAAAGCTTGAAAATATTTAATATTTTCAAGCTTTCAGAAATATATGTTAGAGCCACTCCCGGGCCTTGGGCACCGAGTTATGTACTCTTCAGTTAGTCGTGCTTGTGCTGATGAGGAAGAAAGTTGTGCATTTCCTATTCCGAGTGAGTACTGGTTCATTTTCCATTACATAGTAGGTCTAATCGACCCACAGGTGGTAATGGCCGCTCAATCTGTGTAGGTCTTTCTGACCCACAGGTGGTAATGACTCAATACGTGTAGGTCTATTTGACCTGTAGTTGGTAATAACCGCTCATTCTGTGTAGGTAATTTTGACCTACAGGTAGTATTCTAAAAGGCAACATCGTTTTGTCCCTCTTGCTCCAAGTAGGTACATTAAATTGAAATTTTCAACTTCCGCTCAAAAATTGCGTGGATTGTGCACAAAGAAACAATTGATTCAGGTAGACTGTAGTGAGGAGTTACCTACACCTATGCTTACTGAAAAAAAGGAAGAAAACTGAGTTAGGAATTATCTCATCTCTAAATTTACACAATTCTATAGTCAAATGCCCTATTTTTCGTAGTTAACAGCTGTATCTTTGCGTTTCTATTTTGTGTTTTTGGTTATTCAGATGGTATAAGTTACCAATCCACAAACTAGTGCCTGCCCAGAAAAATGAGGAGATTGAGCTAGGGATTATCAAGAATCTATTCAAAGATATCTATTTCAAAACTCTGCAAATTCTTGACACAACGGTTCATTATCTTCTTTGTACAGATCACCCTTCTGTCTAGATCACTAGGTCTAAATGTCTAGATCCTAAATGTTAGATTAATTATTATTATCAATTATCACTAATTATTAACAATTTTATCAAGTACCTAGTGAAAATTATTATAATTTATTGTTAGGTATTAATAATTCGTATTTATTATTAATAATAATTATTATTAATTATGATTAATTAATACGATATAATTCTGGGGTTTTTAATACTACGTCGGTAATAAATTTTTTATAAAAGAAGTACCTACCAACAAACATTCGAAATTACCTTCATTTCCGTAGCACGAAACGCACCTCAGAACAATAAACTCGACATCACTTAAGCCATATGATGTTCCAAAGAGCTTGTTAGTATGAAAATGGACCTGTATTTCAACAGTTTGATTCACGATCGGGTTGTGAGGCACAATCTTTGAGCCGTCATTGTGAACGAGCGGCTGGTCGTACAAAGCTGCGGATGGTCTTAAAAAATTCTACGGAACAAACTCTATCTAAATATGAAATAAAAAACATACCGTCTGATGGGAATTTTTTGAGATATGGAATTTTCAAAATTTCAAAATTCGTTTTGAACCCCTTCCCCTTGACCTAGGGTTATGAAAAGTTTCGAGGACCATTGTGGGGTTGGTCCAAACCCAGAAATCAAATTTCGTAATTTTAACTCAATTCTAACTGGGCAAAGTGGCGCGGACGGCGGACGGCGTACGGCGGACGGACGGATTTTTTTTTTATTCGATTTTCTGAATCTACGTATCTTGAAACGTAAACCAACAAATTTTGAGGGGGGGTTAAAATTTTTTTTTTCTTTGGGCGATTCCAATGGTTCATTATCGAAGATAATAAACCAAAATGTTAATTCTTTGCAGTTACAATATTTTCCTTGCAACTCAAAACGTGTTAATGTTCCTACTTGATATAGTCAGATATACCTAGGTAATTAAGTGTCATTTACAAACCTACACGAACAAATAGTCATTATAAAGTAAATAATGGTATGTAATACCATCATATACCTACGTAAGTAAATGAACTGTGATTATTTAGTTACGTAATGAATCAACTGCGCTGCAAATTTTGCAAGCGCCATTAAAAAAGTGAATTTTTTTTTTAAATTAGTTCAATATATGCATATTTTCTTCTATTGCACAATGGTTATTAAAATTTCCCCCTGATTTCTACAAATTTCCTCAAGAAAACGACGATTTTTCTTCATGTAGGTCGAAATGACCCATGGGTGGTAATAGGCGATGGGAACTCGCATTCCGTCATCAGATTAGAGCAGACTAACCATAAAGAATATAATATATTCTTCATGGTTAGTCTGCTCAAAATATTATTTAGGATCAACCAGGTTTCTTCATTTTCAAAGTACTCAAGTTTGAGACCGAATTAAGATATCGGAATTTTCAATTAACGATCGTATTCAACGTGAAAAAAACCTTTAAAATGAGGTCTCACTACTCAAACTTTCATTTGTTTGAGGTTAGAAAAAAATCAGGACACGATGGCTTAATTCTGGTCAAGGATTCATGCTCAGCAGGCCAAAATACTACGGAAATGACATATCGCATCCAAAGTATACCTCGACTCTTTTCATAATCCTAGGTCAAGGGAAAGGGGTAAAAACAAGTTTTAAAAAATTTTGAAAACATCAAAACTCGAAAAATTCAGATGGACCAGTGTATTTTTTAGTTCATATTTAGATAGAGTTTATTTTTTAGAATCTGTTTAAGACCATCCGCAGTTTTGTACACCAGCCGTTTGTTCACAATGACGGTTCAAAGTTGGAGCAGATCGGAAATCGTCCACATGAGAGTGAATCGTGAGGCAGCCTGTCGGGTCAAGTTTCAAACTGACTCAGCTTATTCAAACAGCACATGGTTTTCAATTTTCGAGTTAATATTTAATAATAATCATAATAATGAAGCATACAAATTATTAATAACCAACAATAAATATTAATAATTTACACTTCTTGATAATAATTATTAATAATTAGTGATAATTCATAATGATAATTAATTTATCATTCAGTAATCTAGGCAGAAGGGTGATCAGTACAAAGAAGACAATAAACCGTTGTGTAAGAATTTGCAGAGTTTCTTCACTTTGCTTTGAATTCATCCAAAAGCGAGGGGGGGGGGGGAGGTGACGCCGACGTCGATGATTCGTATCGACTGCGCGGCGCGACGTCGATGATTAGTATCGACTGCGCGGCGCAACGTCGATGATTCGAGTCGACTGCGCAGCGCGACGTCTTCCTCCCCTCATCCACCACCACGAGTACCACCCCACTACGTTCACGGGGAATTGACAAATCGGAATCCTATTAGAGGGAAAGCGGCGTAAAACTGTTGTCGACGAAGGGTGAGGAAGGAGATTTTCAGGACGTGGAAAAAAAGCACCGATGCGTGGGTTGGGGGGGGGGGGGTGTTCGTGAGGGAGGGAAGGGAGGGGGATGAACACATGTGTGATTTTGTTTAAAACTGGTCTTAATTGAGAGAGGCCCCCCCCCCGGAATAGAAAGACGACGTGAGGGGGGTGGGGGGAAGAGGGAGAGAGACACATCAGGGGGGGGAGGCTGAAGAGATCCGTCCCAGCAGATGAGGAGGGAGGAGGGAGAAGGGAGGAGGGAGGGAGGAGATGTGGTGGTTCACGGTTGACGTGCTCAGAAGAATATCTCGAGAGCGGACAATGAGATCAGCTGACTCCGGCTCTGCATCTGTCAGTTCTACACACCCCCCCCCCCCCCCCCCCATCCACACCCAACAGACTCAGGATTAACTTATCAATCTAAAAGGGAGTTACCGGGGCGATAGCGCTCCCCAGTAGAAATGTATCAATCAATTTTTTTTTCCTGTAGATTATTTTTAGCCAACTCAAAATAAAATCGGAACAAAAACATGAAACATCGTAACGAGAGAATAGTTATGTCGTCGAAACGACAGTAAATTACGAAGGTGTGGCAAAGTTCGATGATCATCTACAGTATTGACACATTAAGTTAAACTTTTGACAAATATATTTAAACTTTTGACAGACAAATTTAAACCATCGATAAATAGATTTCAACTTTCGACAAATTAGTAGATTTCAACTATTGACAGATAAATTTAATCTTTTGACAAATGGGCTTCAAATTTGGACAAATAGATTTCAACTATTTATACATATTAATGATTTCAGGGCTGCGTTCTTGCTATTCAAGGCACCTACGTTCGTCACATAGGTAAACCTTCGCTGTGCTTGCGGGCGAGGGGTTTGAATCTCTTCTGCATGGGTGGCATAATCAAGGTCTCACTGTGTTCGTATTTTTCGAATAGTGACGTGTTCATCACAAAACAGCCGTGATGAGTGATTCAGATTCGGTTTTCAGTTCACCTGTTTTAGGACCTTCCAGTAGATACCGTCGCAAAGTGTGGCCTCCCTCAAAATGACTGTCCCAATTACGTCATGGATATGTTTTTATCCATTTTTATCCGCAGCAACTGGACGTCCACTTCATTGAAATTCGTTTTCAGAACTCGTTAATTTTTTTATTTGGTTAATTTTCTTATTTCTTTCTTCGTTCCGCTTGAAGTTGAAATCTATTTGTCCAAAGTTGAAGTCCATTTGTCAAAAGATTACATTTATCTGCCAATAGTTGAAATCTATTTGTCGAAAGTTGAAATCTATTTGTCGAAAGTTGAAATCTATTTGTCGAAGCTTTAAATTTATCTGTCAAAAGTTCAAATATATTTGTCAAAAGTTTAACTTAATGTGTCAATACTATATTTTGGATCACAGAAAATGAATTTTTGCGGGAAATTCCCAAAGATGTGAGTACTGGGAGCCTTTTACAAATCACTTTGTTGGCCGAAATGTCAGCAGAATAGTTGAAGACTACAGGGGGAAAACGAGGTAACTCACTTTTTCCCAAATGCTCAGGAGAGTCAATTTCCCCTCCGAAATTGCCTGAATTCTTCACTTGAGCAAATTTTCAAGTTTGGTGAGGTTTACACAGATTCTTACCTTCCCGTTTGGCTTGGGGACCACAACCATAGGCGCACACCACTCTGTTGCTCTTTCTACCGGGGTTACTACCTTTTTATGAACCATGTCTTTCAACTCCTCTTCGACAAGTGACATCAATGGTAGGGGGACAGCCGTTGGTGTCGATATAGCGTGTGGTTTGCTTCCTTCCTTTAATTCAATATTGTGCACTGTTTTAAGGTTCCCTAGACCACTGAAGATGTTACTGAACTCATCCAATAACGTTGAATGATTGCCAGAGATTGTTTCATGAGTGGTAGGAATGATATTCAAAGCCTCTATGTCTGGTCTGCCTAATAAGGCACAGTTGGCGTCCCGTACAACATAAACATTCTGAACTGTTTATATATTCTTATACGAGAGTTTGGCCCGAATCACCCCCGCTACATTTAAAAGGGCTTTGTTTGCTCCCCGGATTCTTACTGACTTACGCTGAAGCTTAAGTCAACCCATTGAAAGATCTGCAGGAATAACGGTGACGTCAGCTCCGGTGTCTATCTTGAACCTGATGGTGTCCTTCTCGTTCATGCCAATG
The DNA here is from genome assembly GCA_963920205.1 of Stenodema calcarata. Taxonomy (NCBI): domain Eukaryota; kingdom Metazoa; phylum Arthropoda; class Insecta; order Hemiptera; family Miridae; genus Stenodema; species Stenodema calcarata. The sequence continues at coordinate 22,462,444 of OY986048.1, forward strand.
TCTATTATCCATGGATTGGCCCTATTAACTTCAACGATCCCGATGAAGTATTCATCTATTGAGTATTCCTCACAACGAGAAGCGTTCCGCATCTCGTTGGCTCTGGCCAGCTGAGCAGAGGAAAAACGAGGTATCTATGTGCTATGCGAGTCTGAACCAAAGTATCTTACACCCTGTTGCTGAATTCAAAGGTGATTTAAAATTGTGACTACTCTGTGAAAAATGACTTTTGAAGTTGATGAAAGTGCTGAAAACATTCGTGAGAGTGAGAAAAGAAAACGAACTGGTCGCGTGTCAGATGCAATGAAAAAACGTCGAATGCAGTTCCACGAAGTCGGAGATGACTGCGATTGCAATAGGCTGCATTGTTTGTGCGATATTTTCATAAAGTGAAAACTATTGATGCTCAAAATTTCTCTTGCTGGGTTGATCTCAGTCGTACTTGAACAACGTCGTAGATCGCGAAAAGCTGACGATGAGGACACCCAGCAATAATTTCATAACGCCACTTTTTGTTATAAAGTTAAGTTGCGAGAAAAGGAGGTACGGAGGAAGTTGACGTTTGCTATAAAGCCTTTGTTGCCATACATGGCATAACCAAAATTCGAATAGTCCATACATTTTCGAAATGTTAAGATCTTTGAGTGGGGTACGAGGGTGACTCAATTTTCCGGTAGGTCCATTGTACAGAAATAAAATCAAATAAATATCCCTCATGCACAAATAGGCAATGGGACGTGCCCGTTTTGCCGGTGTACAGTTTCTAAACTTCAATTACAAAGTCACTATTACCTAATTATATAAATACAAAACAAATGACAAAATCCTTCTCAAAATCAATTATTCACAACCATTACGTACTACTTTATACAACACGCTACTTACTACTTACTACAAGTTACTTACAACAGTTATAATTCAAAATTAAGTTCTTATATGCAAGTATTTATTATTCAAATTCTGGTCAGTAATTAAACTCTTCCACAAGCATCTTCCTATACCTATGGCCTTATTAGAAATATAATGCCTTCTAATTTTACCATTAAGAAACGAAGTGAACTCTACCCTGTTCATTTCCCTTGTCTCAAGCCACCTCAGCCTGATCTCGGCAAGAACAGGACAAATAGCAATAAAATGAAACGTGTCCTCTCTGTCGCCCCTATTACATAGTGAACAGATTTGCCTATTCCCCTCCCTCCATGGAACTGCATTAAGATTCATGAGTTCACATCTTACCTTGTGCTTATGAGGTGAGGTTTATTTTCGTCACTGATATAATGAACTCCGAGCTTGATTTGAAGGGACTTATAGGCACTTCTAAACCCCCCTTCAATTGTTTCATATTATGAAGACTATAGGGGAAAAACGAGGTAACTCGATTTTTGTTCGAAAATGAGTTAGGGATGGTTTTCTGATAGATTTTTGGATGGCGGACACGATGGTCAAGGAAAAACGAGTTTAAAAGACCCCAAATCGCTGTCGAAAGATTAACGTACAGGTAATAAAACAGGTACAGGGTACCTGTTGCCTGTACAGTACATGTACATCATGATTGTGATTCACAGGTTTTTTTTTTTTCTTTCAACCAGAAGGCTCAAGCTGAAACTCCGAACGATTGGATCAGGCTTTCTGGCCTGGATCAGGCTGGAAACAAAGCTCGATTAACTTTGAAGACCAGGTCAATCAGAGAGGTAAAAATAGACAAAAATCATTCCCGGCTGAAATACCACAGAACCACATACATTGTAAACTACCAGAGCTCAATCATGATTCCTAATCCGAAAAAAAGCAAACAAAGAATGAGCAACAAGGTCAAGAATCATGGGCAACAGCTGCTTATTTTTCCTGCCAAAGCCTATAAACGAAGCCTCCCACTGTCAAAACCAAAATCAAAATACGATGACGTCCAAACTTGAAGCATTTCTTTGGTTAATCAGCTCAAGGTTATTTCACCAATCTAAGAAAAATGCAGTGATTAAATTAATAATAATAATAATTTACCTTACAATTTTACAATATTTTAGTTCATTATTTCAATATTTTGAGTTTTAAATCACATTTTATTTCAGCAACAGGGTGTAAGATACGTTGGTTCAGACCCAAATAGCACATATTTAGATACCTCGTTTTTCTCCTGCTCAGCTGGACCTTTTGATGTTCAATGCCATATTACTACCACCTTATTTCAAACTTGAAAAAATAGTATTCCATCTCATTCTACGGTGGACAATGAATTAATTTATTACTATTTCCAATTTCTTTTCATTTGGCTCAAGTGAAGAATACACGCAATTTCAGAGGGAAAATTGGCTCTCCGGAACATTTGAAAAAAAAAAGTGAGTTACCCCGTTTTTCCCCTTTAGTCTTCATATTAGAAACTATGTAGAACGTACTGACGGGTTCGGAGAACAAAATGATTCGTATTACAGAAAATTACCGTATTACCGTAAAGCACTCATTACAGTTCATATAGATGGGCGAAAGGTCAATTTGTACACATTTTTGCTTGAAAAATAACCTGAAAACACGGTTAAATTGTTTCCGCTTCATCTTGTTACAAAATTTTATAGCTTTGAGATAACTTTAACTGCTCGTAGTTGTGTTGCTGACTTCATTGTTTCGACTCATTTTTCATCCTGTACAGCTCATCTGCCACTGATGGTACGTGCGTCTGATTAACATGAAACTATTCTATAAAATCTGACGATTCCGACGAGCGGTGAACGATTACCGTGGGATGCACACAGACGGAATTATGTGTTACAACCTGATTGGTTGTACCTATGTGAAAATCAATCCGTACTAATCGTTACACAACATCATTGGGAGGCCAGAGCAAAGACAATTGCATGTAAACAAGTATAAACAAAAGTACGAAAATAAGTACGGAACAGCACTAATGTTGTAGGTAAACGCTCGATGTAAGAGACGATGCTGTAAACAATGACAGTGTAATCATGATTAACGACTCTAATCAGCCGAATTCGGCTGGTTAGTTCTTAATCACGGTTAACGCTTAACCGAGTGTGGTGAAATCCAATAGCACTTCGGATCATGATTAACGAACGTAAATCGTGATTCGGATCGCCTAACCGTGATTTAAAATGTTGGTGAAATCGGCCCTAAGGAGACGATTCGCGGAGGGATCCTTCTGAGAAATCGTCTACGTCTGTTGTCTCGAAACCAGTTCCAGAACTCATAACCTTACATACGCAGTAACCTCCTGGTCAGAGTTGGCTCCAGGTGAGTCTACGATACTTAACAGTTAACGATTCAGATGCGTCATAGTGAGACATCGTGAGGGGGATCTCATCGCCTGAACAATTGAACAGGCGACGTGTACTCAGACGACGATATTCAGATTCTGCGGTTCTTTGCTGTTAGGGACAATGAGATGTGATCGTGTGAGTGTGTCACCTACGACGCAGCGGGATGCACTGGATTACTAGTCCCACTTGTTCTTCTTCTCCTCATTATCCAGTGATCGTGACGTCAGTCGGTGAAGATGAAGAAAAAGGTCGACTCAGTGACGTATGGGGGGGGGGGGTTCTGATGACGGAGGATGAGAAAAACCCACTCGACTGCACCAACGACGACGTATAATGACCCAAGGGAGTGAAGTCGCGTTTTCACCCCCCCCCCCCCCTCCACCCCCCCACCGCCCTTCGCATTCATCTAACGGATTGTCCGAGACCGCTGAGGTGGAGACCTGCGCTCACCGCGGGCGGCCGGAAAAAGGGGTCAAACCCCCACACACCCCCTCGCCATCACCCCCTTTTTCAGCGCCACCACAATAAACTCACTTTAAATCCGAAATGAACCCAATTAGGAGAATCGAGAGAAGAGAGTGAAAAGAAAAAGAGAAGAAGAAGAAGGAAAAGGTGGCGGTGGAGGGGGACAGGGGGGACAGGGGGACCCAAATGAGAAAGGGGTCTGGACTCGTGTTGGGCCGCCTGAGGAGACGAACATTGTAAATTGCTGTCGATGCCTTGTGATGAAGGCGACCGCAAGACCATCGTAGTTTTTTCAGCGGTCGTTCCATTGATTGGGTCGGCGAGGAGCGAGGAGACGGTGAAGAGGGATATCGTCACTGAATGGAGTCAGTTACCCGTGGACGAGCCCATTCAAATCCGCTCACATGTGAAATAGTCTTCTGGGAGTCTCTCCCTCCCCCCTCCCCTCCCCCCTCCCCTCTCTCCCCCTCTAACCCCCTCGTCATCACTCCAAACCCTCTCCTTTTTTTCTCTCTCCCAGTTGTTGTCGGCGGTGGAGGGTTTTGGGGGGTGAACAGGAGTTGCGATGGGGGTTAAATCCTATTTTTAAATTTTAGTCCGAAGCAAATTTGTCATAAAGGGATTTGGCGGGGGAGGGTCGTGATTCATTGGAGAACTGACTCTGTCTCCTCAAGTCGACACGTAGCTGAGCTGCACGTACTTAGTAGGTACACGTACGTTCGAACTATCTACAGTACAACTTTCCTTCTCCCACTGAACCACCAAGAACAGTTTGAGTTCCTAATTTAAAACACTGCAAATTCTTGACACAACGGTTTATTATCTTCTTTGTACAGATCACCCTTCTGTCTAGATGACTGAATGATAGATTAATTATTATTATGAATTATCATTAGTTATTAATAATTATTATCAAGTAGTGTAAATTATTATTATTTATTGTTGGTTATTAATAATTTTTATGCTCCATTATTAATAATTATTATTAAATACCTATAATTTATTAAGTCGATATTTTAAAACCATGTGCTGTTTGAATCAGCTGAGCCAGTTTGAAAATGGACCCGACAGGCTGCCTCTCGATTCTCTCTCATGTTGACAAATTTCTATCTGCTCCAACTTCGAGCCCTCATTGTGAACGAACGGCTGGCCGTACAAAGCTGTGGATGGTCATAAAAAAATTCTAAAAAAATAAACTCTATCTAAATATGAAATAAAAACTCTGCAAATTCTTGACACAACGGTTCATTATCTTCATTGTACAGATCACCCTTCTGTCTAGATCACTAGGTCTAAATGTCTAGATCCTAAATGTTAGATTAATTATTATTATCAATTATCACTAATTATTAACAATTTTATCAAGTACCTAGTGAAAATTATTATAATTTATTGTTAGGTATTAATAATTCGTATTTATTATTAATAATAATTATTATTAATTATGATTAATTAATACGATATAATTCTGGGGTTTTTAATACTACGTCGGTAATAATTTTTCTATAAAAGAAGTACCTACCAACAAACATTCGAAATTACCTTCATTTCCGTAGAACGAAACGCACCTCAGAACAACAAACTCGACATCACTTAAGCCATATGATGTTCCAAAGAGCTTGTTAGTATGAAAATGGACCTGTATTTCAACAGTTTGATTCACGATCGTGTTGTGAGGCACAATCTTTGAGCCCTCATTGTGAACGAACGGCTGGTCGTACAAAGCTGCGGATGGTCTTAAAAAATTCTGCGGAACAAACTCTATCTAAATATGAAATAAAAAACATACCGTTCTATATGAATTTTTCGAGATATGAGATTTTCAAATTTTCAAAATTCGTTTTGAACCCCTTCCCCTTGACCTAGGGTTATGAAAAGTTTCGAGGACCATTGTGGGGTTGGTCGAAACCCATAAAAAAAATTTCGTAATTTTAACTCAACGCTAACTGGGCAAAGTGGCGCGGACGGCGTACGGCGGACGGCGGACGGCGGACGGCGTACGGCGGACGGACGGATTTTTTTTTATTCGATTTTCTGAATCTACGTATCTTGAAACGTAAACCAACAAATTTTGAGGGGGGGTTAAAAAAATTTTTTCTTTGGGCGATTCCAATGGTTCATTATCGAAGATAATAAACCAAAATACACCGTTTCATCAGAATTTTTCAAAATTTCAAAATTCGTTTTGAACCCCTTCCCCTTGACCTAGGGTTATGAAAAGTTTCGAGGATCATTGTGGGGTTGGTCGAAACCCGTAAAAAAATTTCGAAACTTTATCTCAACGCTAACTGGGGGAAGTGCCGCGGATTTTTTTTTTTCGATTTTTGAATCTACGTATTTTGAAACGTAAACCAACAAATTTTGAGGTGGGGTTAAAAAAAATTTTTCTTTGGTCGATTCCACTGGTTCATTATCGAAGATAACCCAAAAACGCCGCTTTGAATGAATAATGCAAATCAGAGGGGAAATTATCATCATCCGAACATCGGATTCCGAAGCCACCCAGATGAACTGCAAACATGAAATCCTCCGCTGCTTTTCTAAATTACACCGGAGCTAAACTGAAAACGCTTTTAGCGAATTTTCGCAGAAAATATAGCCATTGTTCTCGGCCCAAAAAGTTTAAAACTCGAATTTTCGAAAAATTGTCATACCAAAATCCGTTTCAGACCATTCTGAATCCACTGCCAAAAGACACCAAAAATTATATGTAAGTATATATTTTTTACACGCTGAATAACATGGTGACGTCACAATTGCTATATCTTATTCCGCTCTCAAACTTGAGCACTTTGAAGATGAAGAAACGTGGTTGTTACTTGAGATGTTCTTCATGGACATCATGTTCTGGAGACGTTTTATATAAAACCAATGATTTCTTCGAAAATTCGCTCTTGTAGTCATGCTGAATGACTGGGGATTTTTCCAACCGTTTTTATCCACTGTGGCCAAAATTAGCCTAAATTTCAGTTTTTATTCTTAAAATATTCTTGGGTTGAGATAATGGGTTAAATATTTTTAATGTTACTGAGTCAAGGTCTGTACGAAATTTCAAGTCGATTGGTCCAGTTACCCAGTCTTTAGACTCGTCAAAGTGGACACTAATAGCCTAAAATGTCTGTGTTTTTTTCTCACATTTTTTTGGGTTGAGATAATGGGATACATTTTTTAAAAGGCTCTGTCTCAAGCTGAAACGAAGCTCTGTGCAAAATATCAAGGCAATCGGCGAAGGTGGAGAGGCTGTCTTCCTAGATCAAAACGTACGCTTATGTATTTTCGATTCCCTGCTTTTGAGGTCCAAAGAATAATAATTGCCCGTAAAAGTCAGCGGATTGCCGGTGGGAGCAACATCAATATTCGATAAATCCATCACTCATCACTAAGAAGAGATATCAACTAGCCCAATAATTTTCCACGACATGGAAAAGACACATTGTGTCTTCATAACCTGCCATTCGAAAGCCTCACTTTGGTACATGGTGAATTTTTTCTACTTTCCCGACATCTTTCCCCGTATCTCACCCCACATTTCGAGGGTCTCACGGCAACTTCCCACATCGTCATTTTTGGCCAAAATGAGTTCTGCTTACCATTCGAAGCGTCTTCTGCCGGCGGATCGATCTAACTAAGTATAGGTTAGGTACCGAAGTGTGGTAACTCTAAATCTCACGATTTATTTTACTGAATTACTCAGTAAATATAGTCATTGGCAGATGGTTTTTGGCTCTGCTGAATAGTCGCCCAAATGACGTTGTGGGAACTTGCCGTGAGACCTTCGATTTGCTGCTCATTCTTCTCCGCCGCCGTCGTCGATATAGTTCTAATCATTTTGGAAGAGAATGGACGAAAATCGCCGTGGATTGATCTTCTCATCTCTACCCCAATATTTGGATATTCGCCGAACCAACTACCGTACCGGTGAGTTTGCCGCCCATCAGGTTAATGCACAGAAACCCTGATTATTTTATTGAAAAGAACTAAATCATACGTTCTTTACAGTTCCCTGTACCGGGAAGAGAATTCGCCCTGGAAGTTCCTCGAGACTTAGAATTCGCCGACCAAGAGACCACTTGGCGCCCTCGTCAAGAAGATCTCGGTTCAGGTTTTTCCTAGTTACTGGAAGCCTTCGAACTGGTTCAAATATTAATATTTGATCAGCTTCCCCATTCATTTCCAGAATTGCAAAATTTTGGCAAAAATTTTGTGAAAAATTTTCAATTGACGAGGAGGTGAAGAGGGCAGTCGACAAGTGGACAAGGGAAATGGCGGCAGAGTTCTACGAGGAAGCAAAAAATTAATCTGCCGTCTCACAACCAGCAACCAGAATTATGTAACCACGTAGGTATTTATTTATTTATTTTTATAAGTTTTTTGAAGCCTTCAAAAATTGAGTACACTTACTTTACCAAATTTTACTTGAATTTAGGGGAAATAGGGATTTCGTCTCATTACTGAAGGACGTACTAAATAGTGAGGGGGTTGCAGTGATGATTGTGTGAAGTGTCGAAGGTTTGTTTGAATGAAAACGAAAATATCCACCGACAACATTAAATTTTGTCACCGTTGGAGATGGCGAAAGCGCTTGAGGATCTGGATGGATACTGTTTGATATCAACCCGTGGTATCGTACAGTATCCATCGAGGGTTGCCGGTTGGGGATGCGATGGAGGGTGAGCTGCCATCTTGCTCCGGCTGTTATGCCCTCAGGGGCTCGAGATCCAATCTACAAACCCGTCCCAATGTGCCATCATCTCCCCTCTCACTCAAACTCTCTCTCATTCTCATTCTACCCCTCTCTGTCGCACTCTCTACACGACCCTTCATCCGACTTCCACTTCCCCATCACCTACCACAACCCCCCACCCCTTTCGACGATACTCAAATTATATTTCTCACCCCAGGCACAAAAAAAACCTCTTTTCTCTTTCCGATCCCCCACCACCACCACCACCACACAGAACCACCACCACCACCGTCCAACCCTTCGGAATTCAACCCCAACTTTCCACAGGATCGATATATATATATTTTTTTGTACAACCCTCTCACTCCCTCTCACTCTCACTATGTAAATCACATTCTCTTCTAGAAGAGATGTAGGGACGGTATTGTTGCACTAACCAATCATTCTTCTCACCACATTGTCAAGAGCAACGCTCCATCAACGCATCAGACCAGCTTGTCACAGTCCATAATAGAAATCATGACATGTCCAAGTGTGAATATTTTGAGAAAACTTTTTTTTCTCCTTTTTTTTAAATCTGTATAATTTTTAAATTAATGACAAGAACACAACGTATACAAAACTCGTAGGCACATTTGTATAGGGGACTCAAATGCAAGGGTGGGTACGATACAGATACTCCCGGATAGAGTGCTCGATGATCTCAATCAGGTGAGCCTGAACAGAGTATCTAAGGACAATGGGCAATTCCATTGGGTCCGAAAATTTACAATAGGACAGTATTTTTCGGTCAAGGGACGTGTGAAGATTACGAAAATAGCACGAGTTGATCAGTTTTTTCGTTAAGTTTGGTAGGAAATGCAATCAAAACTAGTACTTGTTCGTACTGTGCGCGCTGAAACATTGACGTCATCGGACACCTCAAACGAGGATGGATAGACAATATCGTTACTTGTAGTATCCACGATGTTTCAAGAAAAATGATCCATGCATTCGCGTCACTCCATCTTTGCGTCACTCCAGCATTCTCGATCTCTATTCTGCATTATCGCTTGATTATCGCAGTTCGCCATACCAAATTGATTGGTAACAAGGATTGAACCTTCCGCACGCCACAGGAATCCATGGATGGTTTATGCATGGATAGCTTCATAATCTAGTATCCATAATGGTGACGTATTGACGTCACACCCCGGTCACTCGTCCGGCGGTTTTTTCAAACTACCAATTTTCTTTTATTTTCCTAAATTTTTGTGAACATTTTCTTGGCGAATGGACCCGATTTTCGCTAACATTAGACAAGGTACTTTGGGAAAAAAATAAATTAAAAAAATTGACTGGAATTGCCCATTCAGTGGACTCTAAGGGGAGGAGGTTGGTTAAAATGTTCGAGGATCTTGGAATGGTGATAGATTTCGGGGAGGTGAAGAGGGTAACTGGAGCCTCATGAACACAAGGGGTGCTTCAGTTATAGATTTAGGGGTGGTTTCGGAAGAACTTGTGCAACGCATGGTGAAGTTTGAAACATGTCATAGAACTCGTAATAAATGAACCCGTTTTTTTTAAAGGGGTTATGTGTAAGTTAATTTATTTTTGCATATTGGCTCTGCAGGTATTTTCAACTTCAACAACAAAAATATGTGATGTTTCATATATTCCTATTTTTTGACTGGGAGTTCTTGCGATGAAAGAGGGCATGAACTTTTTTTTTCGTAATTCATCTTCACCCTCATCTGCACCCTCGCTCAGTTTAATTATTAACTATTTATATAATAAAATTATTACATTTATAAATTATTTATTTATTAATAAAGTTATAAATTGATTTAAAAAAAAAGGAACTAAGCGAGGGTAAAGGAGAGGCTGTAGCCTCTGAAGGCTAACTGAACAAGAAGAAGAACATGGTAAGGGCGAAAAACCGGGTGTTTGAAGTTATATACCTCGGCTCTATTTAGATCTAGCGACCTGAATCTTTTAAAAGGCACTTGCTCAAGTTGAAACTAAGCTCTGTCGAATATTTCAAGTCAATCCGTGAAGGTGGAGAGGCTGTAGCCTTGACCATCTAAATTAGGTAGAAGAAATACATGGTAAAGGACCTACTGATTTGAAACTTTCAGGGAAGTTGCACCAAGAAGATTCATTCCAAATTTCAAGTTGATCGGCCGTGGACCCGTCAAAGTGGCCCAAAATTAGCCTAAATTTCAGTTTTTTGTTCCTAACATTTTCTTGGGTTGAGATGATGGATTAGATATTTGAAAAGACTCTGTCTCAAGCTGACACGAAGCTCTGTGCAAAATTTCAAGTCGATCGGTGAAGGTGGAGAGGCTGTAGCCTTGCCTTTCTGAATAAGGAAACAGAAGAAAGAAGAAGAACATGGTAAGGGAAAAACAGGGATTGAAGGTATAAAACTCGGCTTCCTTTTGGCCTAGCGACTCGAAACTTTCAGGGCTTTCTATTATCGACACCAAGAAAAATCCACACTAAATTTCAAGTTGATCAGTCAAATAGGAGCCAAGATATGGATACCTGGAAAACGCGTTTCGTGACGTCACGTAAGCATACACTCGGTACCGTTCGTTCTTCTCAATGATGAGTAACTGATGAAACACTTGACAGATCACCTCATGTTCAACCAAAGAATGGAACTGAATAAGGAAGCGACGAAGAAAACTTGTAAATAATGTTCTCTTTCAATTTTAGTCAATCATACTTTCTTTTCAGATGATTAGGTAACTATTTCAATTAACATAATAATATTTAATAATAATTTTGAATATTATTTGTTTCCTTGTGTTAACCAATGTTTATGGTATTTATGGCCTTTGGCTCGATAGTGGAAAAAAGTTTAATAGTATCTACAATTTTTCGTGCAATAGGTCCTACTGAATTACGGTGGGGACAGTATTATCTGGATGTAAGAGGGAATACCCATAGAGAGCGCCTTTTAGGGCAGCTGGGGCTGACATCAGCCAACAAGTACCAGTTACCTTCCTTCTCGAAGTTACTGATAACCAGAGGAAGATATCTGAAGATCTACCAGTTCAGTATGTGAAGATCTACCAGTTCAGACCCCTCGCAAATGAGTGGGGAATACGTATACCCCCCCCCCCCCCCCAGTTTTTGTTCATCGTACAATACATCCCTACATTTTATACAACGCTTTGATCTGATATTACATAATATACATACATCCCGGGAATTGAACCCTGAGCACCCTTCGGAACCGAGCGGCTTCACAACAACGCACTAGACCGCTCAGAAAGCAGTCAACATGATATTAAGCTTGTTTTCACTCAATTTTATTGAGAATAAAAACAATCCAAGCTCCGTAATTAACGTTCTTATCTCAAGTCCACTTCGAGTTCTTTTTTAACGCAAAAAAATTCGTGTGCCTGCACCAGACAGAAAGCCCATAATCAGTAGGGCCACCCATAGGTACTTCAGAACAGATTATATCCGGGGCGTCAACACCCTTCATGAACCCGCATCGGCGTTCCTCTAACTGAGGTCCTACTGCACTTGTCAAACGTTTAAACAAACGATACCGAGCTGACTTATGAGCGCGATCCGCCTTTTTCAAATTTCGCTACAATGATTTATGATTATCAATCTGCCGGGATTTTCTTTAGCCAGATTGAAAACTTGAAGAAGGTTGGAATTCCGAAGGTAAAATATTAAAATTGTAATACTTTAATAAATTGTAGAGGTACTGTTTGCACACCTGTGACGTGATGGATTTTCCACGTCACCCCTTTTCCCTAATTTTTAATAAACATACGATAGTTCCACATTCAAGTGCTTTTTCCCGGTCATATAAAATTCAATCCCTCGAATATTGGCGACCCTTCAGCTCGAGACCGTTTTGGTGCATTACTGACGTGATAACTGGATAACACTCTCCAAATCCCTTAGGTAGGCAGCCTCTCTTTCCCAGTCCAATTTCGTTTGCAATCTTCTCAAAAACTTAACTGTGAAAAATGAATTTCTTTGTAGAAAAAATAATCCCCGGTTACTCCCCTAATGCCTCATTTGAAAAAATTTCCATTAAACCTTGACCGCAATGATCCAACGAATTCGGCGTCCGTGTAATTCCATTCAGGGGACCTAAATTCAACTTCCAATGAAAGATTGTGGTTTTTCTCAATTCCAAAAATGTAACTCTTTAAATTAATGCAAAAGCTAGTAGGGAGGAAAAGTATGTTCAGGCACCGGGGCCAACACGGGGCAGGGTACACTAACCCGCACGACACAAACTTTTGTCGATTTACTTACCGTGCAGGGGCAAATTCATATGCCCATATTTGATGATTTGACCAAATATGGGTCAAATCCATTTGTTCGGGGTAGTTATGGGGCTCATAAGGGTATTTACACAAATAGGGAATCTCGTATACAGAAAATGATTTCAGCATTTGTCGGTATTTGTGTTGCGGTGGGTGGGGAAGTGATTGGTTGGCGGGGACGACGGAGGGGGGGGGGGGTATCCGACAAATAAATAGAAACGAGGTGCGAGGTTTGGATACCTCAACCTCAATGCACACCTTGTTCCGGGCTGTTGAGCGCGATGGAGGTGGCGGGTGGTTTTGGCGGGAGGGGGAGGAGGGGAAATCAGTGAAGCGCATGCGCAATAACTCCCTTCGATATTTCGAGAAAGATAGCGCGATGGCGTGAGGGTGGGAGGGAGGGAGGAGGGAGTGAGTGGCGGCGGAGGGCGAGGTTGTTCGGCTTTGCCGCCTTCCCCTCACGTCATATCTCTCTTCCTCATCATCACCGCCACCGCCCCTCCCCGCCCCCACCACTCTCACGCCAACCACCTACAGCCCCCTTCAGTGAGATTAAAATCTGCGAAATTGTACTGACTGGTTGAAGGGTGAGGTAGAAAGACGTGGTGGTGTGGTGGGAGGGGGAGGGGGGATGTATATTTTCATATAGAAAGGCAGTGCCAGGCGGTGTTTCGACTGTAGACGGCGTTGGGGGAGTCCCTTCACCTCCTCATTCCCCCTGTGAAGGGCTGTTGATGGAATCGGGAGTGGAATGAGGGAAGTTGGGCGGTGGGAACAGTTGGATACTGCGGTGGGTGAAGTGGCGACGAGGGGGTAAACGCAATGCATTATGGATCAAGGGAAGCGGGCACCGCAGAAAATGGCGGAAGCTCGACCACATTGCGCTCTCTCCCCCCTCCCACTCGTCCCATCTCTCTCTCCACCCTTCGACCACCGCAGCTCTCTCACTCACACGCTCCCCCCTCCACCCCCTCCGACTCCTCACAACCCTGAAATACCATCGACGGGAGAAAACCGGAACGAAGAGGAGTCGCGGGAAGATGCGAGCGACACACACTCCGCGGAGAAAAGTCATCAGAAATCCGTAGAACAAATTGATTGTAAATAACCAGCGAATATCAATCACTCCACTGGAATACGACGACGAGTCTCGACGCCCAAAATGCAAATAACGGAAAAGAAACAATTAGTGTCGTGCAAATCAAGAGTTTGGAAGTTGACATTTGGGCAGGAGAAAACCAAAGAATCCCAAACTATCTCAAATATTTCTGCCAGATCACACGCCTTGGGTTGCCAGACATACTTCATATATAGTATTAGGTATACTATATTTTGATACAAATATACTATGTAAAAATGCGGTCCTATACTGATGACAAATGTTGACACAAGACTTCTCGCAATTTAGGTAGAGGTGAAGTTAAGAAATGGACTTTAAGATTCCTTGTAGACTTGGCACCGTACTCTTTTAATGAGTTTTTTACAGCTGTTAATACGTTTGACATTTTGTACTTAAGGACATTAGTTTTTATTTAGAGAGTTTATTTAGCCATAGATTACTGTTACTAGTCGAGGAATACTTGTATCGGTACTCGTGTTAGAATCTGTTTCACTGGAAAATAAAAATGAATACCAGCAAGTCATGTACCACAACGTTCACGCTCAAAACAAATTACCGTACAAACCCAATGACAATGAATGGCATCCAAATACTCAAAGTTGAAAGCGTCCGATACCTAGGGATCCACCTGCAACAGCGCCTCCTTAGGAGACTCCGCGCAAGGACCAGTCTTCTAAGGCCTCTACTGTCACGCACTTCACCATTATCTCTTGATAATAAACGCCTACTGTACCTAACTCTTGTTCGTCCTGTATGGCAGTACGGATGCACGATATGGGACCTGCTAGCAGCTCACAAATCAAACGGGTTCAAACACAACAAAATCGTGTGCTTCGGATGATAACCAATGCCCCGTGGTTTGTAAGGAATGATGCGATCCACCGTGACCTGGAAGTGCCTACGGTGGAAGACGTCATCAAATCATCAATGAGACGTATGCATGATACCATCACATCACACCACTCAACAGCTTTCCAAGAATTACGATCATCATGGGATCGGACACGGCTCCCCCGACGGCTCAAAAGAAAAAGAACCGCAGACCTAACGGAAATCGTCTAGTCATTTATTCGTGCAATACTTACCTACTATAATATTAATAATTATCATTCCATCAACTATTTACCATTACATTAAAACGTCTTTCAATATTATCCTATTGAAGTAACGAGAGACTGTCGCTGGACAGCCACCCTCATACATGTTTCATTGTACTTGTGTACGTATAAATTATCTCGCTATTGTTATCACAACACTACAGTATTATAATATACAAAAGTTGAATAAAAGTATTAAAAAAAAAAAAAAAGTTATTATGCGACTGTATTTATTGTGTGACTGAGGCTGAGTGAATGGTATATTTGTTTCGATTTTTAGTTTTCTCTGTTACTATTCTGTTATCAGCCTGACTATTTTGATATTAGTATTTTTGACTATTGTTATGCACAATGTGTGATGGCAAATAAAAACCTCTCTCTCTCTCGATTAAGCAGTCACTGATATCTTGTCCAATTTACTTTACGAAAATTGTCTTTATTTCTGTTGATTTGTATGGAAATTTTGGTAATCTTTGAAAAGTTTCATTTAGCAAAATGGAGATAGGGAATTTAACGCTCTTTCCAAACGTATACTGACACTTGAATTTTGACTGACAAATGAGTTACTTATGGCCATTTTGGTGACTTAAGGTCGAAAACACACAAAAAATCTTAAAAGTGAAAAAAGTCGAATTTCAACTGCTACAAAAAAAAGTTATGGGACAATTTGTATCAGAAATTACTTGTAGAATCGATCCCTGGCCGGTGGTACGACTTTAACCCTGACACCCTGTGTAGTTTTTTTTTTTTTTTTTTTTTTTTTTTCAGTAAGAATGAAAAATCTTGGGAATCGATTAATCGACGCCCCTTTGTCAATCAAATATCAAAGTGACTAGTTTCTTTGGTGATCCTCGTAGCTCCTCTTCATCAGTGTTGCATGGAGGGAAACTAAATGCGGCTGAATTGGCACTAACATAACACGTTGTCAAACAACATGACATGTCATACATTGTCATACATCACTGGTGACTGTTCTTTCAAACTAAACAAGATCGTCTACACAGACTCAAAGATTGCCAAAAGCATACGACTGGGACGAACCACCTGGCGCCGTTAGTGTCTAACATTTTGGGTCCATTTGCTTTACAAAGATGATGTGAAAGCCAACAACAGATGTATCTAACAGAAAGAATGTAAAGTTTTTCCCGCTCACAATTCTCCACTATTCAAATGGCATTCAGTTCAAACTGATTGACTTCTACGAAAATTGCGATGAATCAGCAGATGGAATGTTCCACGCCATCAAAACATCGCTTGAATCAGTTGGTCTGTCTTTCAGCGCGGAGAACACAAACGCCAATTTCGGAGCAAACCACAATAATCTCGTGTCGTCTAACTTTTTTATACTTTATTTTTCCTATATTTTTTTGTCTTTTTTACCAAAGTTACTATATTTTGCAGAGACTTTTTTGGTAAGCCTAATCACACCCTTCTGTCTAGATCAGTGCTCTGTATACAATTACCTTGTGAGACCTATAACTATACGGAAAATGTTGAGTAAGTGACAATTAAGTGGCGAGAGGTGGCGGGGGTCGTTCTATAGCTCAGTGATGGTTTATAAATTACTTTACAGATGATTAATTTACTTAAACATTTACATATGAGGAAATATTATTTCGAATCAATTTGTATTGGTACAATACTGTGGTTTCTACTTAGACCTACCGATGTCGGCAGGCACAAATTTTTGAAATCTCCTTAATTCCGGTAGACACGAAAAGTATCTCAGAACGAGCAACTAGATGAGACTAAAAAATTATTTTGAATTAGCTGTTCCACAGAAAGAACGTTGACCCGACTTGCCGCCGTTTGATCGACGGTATTTCATTGGCTCCACCTTTGAGGCCTCATTGTGAACGAACGACTTGTTGAAAGCTCCGGATGATCTTGAAAAATTCTCCGAATGTGTACAAAAAACTACACCGTTTTAATTAAAACGTTCGAGATATGAAGTTTTCAAAATTTCAAAATTCATTTTCAACCCCTTCCCTAGGGTTATGAAAAGTTCAAATCAAAGATCAAGGGACATTGTGGGACTGCTCAGAACCCATAACCCAAATTTCATAATTTTAGGACAACGTCACCTGTGCAAAGTGGCCCGGACGGCGGACGGACGGATTTTGGTTTTTTATTCGATTTTCTGACTCTTGAAGCGTCTCTTGCTTGAAACAAATTTTGAGGACGGTTAACTTTTTCTTTTTTGGTCGAAGATAATAAACCAAAATCAACCCTTCTGTCTACATCACTGTTTTGTATACAATATCCCACAGCCATAAGGAATAATTGGTGTAATGAGCAAGAATATTGTCCGCATAGGTGACCATAAATTACCAACATTGGCGACCATTTATAATCAGAAGTACCTACAACACCAGAAATTCGAAATTACAGTAGAGCCCCGATTACCCGCCTGCGGATTATCCGCGAGTGCCAAGATCACCAAAGATTTGTCCCTCCCCAAAATGAAGACATTATGTGAATTTGTATTTTGCTTACCTGCAACGATTATCAATCGAACGTTTATTTTTCAATTATTCAATCGAACGTTTATTTGCCGTGATTAATAATTACTGGTCTCTTGAAAAATCCAGATTAGGCATTGAGACCTTGAAAGAGGTTATGGAGATTTACCAAAATTTTGAGAAAAATTGTTTGGAGATGTTCGAGTTTTAAAAATCACGAACAGCTGCTCAAAGCCATTCACGGCTCTACAAACTATGATGGCTTTAAATAATGAAAACTTGTAGTTTACTACGTCCGTTTGTTTACTATCACTTGCTCATTTTAGTTCCTTATCCTAAGTCAATTTATTGTTGTTACCAACCATGCTGTGGAACTTTCCTACAAGAAAAAAAGTTTATTTTGAAACTTAGGTAACATGAATAATGTTAAATACGTATATTACCTATTATTATATTTATATGTCACCAGGGAGGAATGAGGACATTTGCATAAGTGAGTCACTGTCTCCTTTATATATAAACCCGAGAGATCAAGTAATCCTAAACTCTCAAACAAAGGGGCAGCATGCTGAACGCCGGTCCGCCGGTACATTACACGTACTATACTTTTTTGTACAGTACGTAATGGCTTGAGGTTGGTGGGATAGGCGCTTCCCCACACGAGGAAGCCGTAGGAGAGCAATGATTGGACCATGGCATCATACAGTAGCTTCAAGTTTGCCTTATTTAAAATATTACGAACTCTATACATGAGAAAAATAAACGGTCTAATCTTCTTTGTCAAGTACTTTATATGATCCTTCAATTTTAGATTACAGTC
The DNA here is from genome assembly GCA_963920205.1 of Stenodema calcarata. Classification (NCBI taxonomy): domain Eukaryota; kingdom Metazoa; phylum Arthropoda; class Insecta; order Hemiptera; family Miridae; genus Stenodema; species Stenodema calcarata. The sequence goes on from OY986048.1 coordinate 22,480,644, forward strand.
AAACCATATCTCTAGGTACTTAATCAAACCTACTTTTGTCAATGAACCCTAAATTCGAATTTTTCCATTCCTCCCTAACGAACTTAAAGACTCTTGTTGCCTCCTCCCCTGTCTCGATTTGGTTTCCTATGTTCGATTCCTTTAGAAGTTTTGTATTACTTTTCTTTTCAATTCATTTTCATTTTTCTTTACTTTTTATGAATTCGTACCATGGTGGTTTTCAAATTGTGTCATTGTGTAATTCAAAGAATGTAATTGGGCTTGCCCGTATAATAATAATAAATAAAATAAAAATAAAATAAAATGATAGCCACTCTCTCCAACGGGCTGCAGGAGCATGCCGAAAGAGTGCAGTGCGCGCTGTGAATACATACGGAAAAACTATGTTTAGGTTGCCCAGCGGTGTTGATCGAAAAGATATATAAAGTAGGTAATAATATTACCTATATTATAACAACTATATTATAGTTGTTTCCCAAATGGTACTCTTTTTTTGTCTTGTAATTATGGTCACGGTATGTATAGCTGAATGGCGATACAAATTATGTCACGAAAATTTGATAAGCAATCACATCCCATCGCTTGACTTCAACGGATTCATGGACACAAATGAGGGAGTCGCCGGTTATTTTGATAGCATGAATTGAAAGCGAATATTAATGTACTGTCACCCGATGAGCAAAGCGTTTTTGTTTCACTAATGGCCCGTTTAAAGTGCTTTCACGCTATTTCATTCGCTGACTGACTCTCAGAAAGCTGAACTAAAAACTGCTCTTTCACTTCCCCCACGCATTTTCTAAGGGGGCTCGTCTTGACCAAAATAAAAACACTCTTCCACCCCCGTCGTCGTCGTTGTCGTCATCGTCGCTTTAATGACGTAATACTCACTTGATATGGAAATTCGAATGTGAACACGAGTAAATGAGCTGTGGAATTAGAGGAATAGTTGTTTGTATTTGACGGGATGCCGTTGCAATTAGTGTTGGGGTGGGTGATCATCGGAGTGTGGCCTGCGCTGTGGGGGGAGTCGCAACTATCGCACGCGTTTCCCATCCGCCCGCCTCTTTTTCCTTCGTCCTTTTCTTATCGAATTATATCGACTACACGCGATCCATCATTTGTCGGTGACAGCCTCACACTCTCTCAACTCCCTATTGTTACATCTAAAACATCACTTAGTTGGCTCGACGAATGCTCGCGAGGGCTCAAGGGAAGTGAAGGGAAACAGTCGGATCGTTTCCATTAGAGACTTACTCGGCGGAAAACGGCTCAAAACAAACACCCTCACGTTAGTGGAAACAGTAAATCATGTTTGATTCCGTCCGTTAGACTCATGACGTCGCACGCACCACGAGCGTCACTACTTCGCGACACAATTTGACTACAAAAAAATCCACAGTCACACAGCATGGCTATAAGAGCGAATTGTCGAACAATTAACTGGTTGATAACTGATACTTTTTTTTCCTTTGATATTTCTTCATTTGCACCAAGTAATAATATGTACACGAAGTGAATACAAAATCTACTTATAAGCAATATTCATTTAACAATTTTGGGGGGTTAATGGAGACCTAGAGTACTTTACTTAGTTAACTGATACTTGAGGAAAGAACATACCCCCCAAAAAACACTCTGTGTAAAAATCACCCCGCCTCGCAAATATCATTTTTCAGAGGCCGGAAAAAGTTATGATATCCACTTTCCCCGCCCCCCTTTTCCTCATTAAGGAGCTAAGTATAATGAAAAGCTTAACCACTTCACAAGCACCGTACCCCTTTCGAAATCTCCCCTTGGCGCTATTGCGAGACGTTTTTATTACTTCCACAAGCAACTAATACTTGATGGTGGTTAACGTTTTATACAAGTATTAGTTGCTTGTGGAAGTAATAAAAACGTCTCGCAATAGCGCCAAGGGGAGATTTCGAAAGGGGTACGGTGCTTGTGAAGTGGTTAAGCTTTTCATTATACTTAGCTCCTTAATGAGGAAAAGGGCGGGCGGGGAAAGTGAATATCATAACTTTTTCCGGCCTCTGAAGAATGATATTTGCGAGGCGGGGTGATTTTTACACGGAGTGTTTTTTGGGGGGATATCACATCTTTTTGTTGTTGAAGTGGGTCATTTTATAAAGAAGGTCTATGCAAAATTTCAAGTCGATTGGTCCGGTTACCCAGGCTGTTGACTCGTCAAAGTTGCCAAAATTAGCCTAAATTTCAGTTTTTTGTTTCTAAAAGTTTTTGGGTTGAGATAATGGGTTAAACCTTTCAAAAGGCACTGTCTGATGTTGAAACGAAGCTCTGTGCAAAATTTCAAGTCAATCCGTGAAGGTGGAAATGCCTAACTGATTAAGGAGAAGAAGAACAGGTAAGGGTGAAAAACCGGGTTTTTGAAGTTATATAACTCGGCTCCCTTTAGACCTAGCGACTTGAAACTTTCAGGGCTTTCTATTATCCACACCAAAAAGATCCATACCAAATTTCAAGTTGATCGGTCGACTAGGAGCCGAGGTATGGCCATAATTAGCCTTAATTACCCTAAATTTCAGTTTTTTTGTCCCTAATTTTTTTTTTTTTTTTGGGGTTGAGATAATTGCTTATTTCGTTCAAATGGCACTGAGCCATGCTATAAAGAAGATATGTAAAAAAATTCAAGTCGATTGGTCCTTTTACCCAGGCTGTAGACTCGTCAAAGTGGACAGAATTTTCCTAAGGTTTCTGTTCTTTTGTTTCTAAAACTTTTTTGGGTTGAGATAATGGGTTAAATCTTATATAAGGCTCTGTCTCAAGGTTAAATGAAGCTCTGTGCAAAATTGCAAGTCAATCGGTCAACGTGGAGAGGCTCCAGTCTTGCCTGTCTGAACAAGGAGAAGGAGAAGGAGAAGAAGAACAATCTAAGGCCGAAAAACCGGGTTTTTGAAGTTATGTAGCTCGGCTCCCTTTTGACCTATCGATTTGAAACTTTCAGGGCTTTCTAATATCCACTCAAAGAAGACCCACCCTAATTTTCAAGTTGATCGGTCAAATAGGAGCCGAGATATGGATACCTCGAAAACGCGTTTCGTGACGTCCGGTAAACATGCACTCGGCATCGTTCGTTTTCTCAACTTCTTTGCTTGGCGGGGCGGAACGCTACCGCGTTCCTAGATCAAGTACCAACCACATTAAATTTTCTTCATCCTCAAAGTGATCTAGTTTGAGAAAGGATTAAGATCTCGCAATTCTAAACTCACCATCGTGTTCAGCATTACAAAAAAACCTTTAAAATGAGAGGTCACTTGTCAGAATGTTTCATTTTGGGAATTTACCCCCTCAGCTTATACATTTTTCAACGCTGAACACGATGGTGAAGTTAGAATTGCGATATCTCATTCCGTGTTCAAATTAAAGAAGACTAATCATGAAGAACATTTCAAGTCTCAACCACGTTTCTTCATCCTCAATGTGCTCCAGTTTGAGAACGGAACAAGATGTCGCAATTCTAAACTCACCATCGTGCTCAGCATAAAAAAAAAAACCTTTAAAATGAGAGGTCACTTGTCAGAATGTTTCATTTTGGGAATTCATGGGTAATTTTTCGGTAATACGAGTTTTAAAAACTCTGCAAATTCTTGATACAACGGTTTATTATCTTCTTGTGTAGGTCTATCTGTCTAATTCACGAAATGATGCATGAAACGTTGTTCAAACGTGAACAGAAATTTCAAAATTCGTTTTGAACCCCTTCCCCCTGACCTAGGGTTATGAAAAGTTTCTAGGATCATCGTGGGTGTATTCCGAACCCGAAAACCGAATTTCGTAATTTTGGCACCATGCTAACTGGGCAAAGTGGCGCGGACGGCGCACGGACGGATTTTTTTTTTAAAATCGATTTTCTAAGATGAATTTACTGAATCTAAGTAGCTTGAAACGTAAACCCTCAAATTTTGAGTTTTTTTATGGCGATTCTAATGGTTCATTATTATCATTGTACGGGGGTGGGGGGGGGAGGTCTATAAACTAGCTCTATCAAGGCTCTCAACGTCCTGAGAAGATCATGCCTGGACTCGCCCATGCTGTAGTTCCATCTTCACCTGGACGACCATCTTCACCTCCGGATGGGTCAGTGCCAACTCGGTACGGACGAAGAAGTCAGGAGTGTTAATCGGTAGAAACCAAAATTATTCATACGCTCCAAGCTGTACTCTCTCTAACTCCCCACAGTGAGCATAGAGAGAAGATGACAAAATCAACGACTTCATGACTGTCTTCCGTGAAGAGAACGAACCACCACAAGCTCTAAATTGGAGATCGAGAGCAGTTAAATCAGACGCCTTCAGCGAAAAGGATCCTCGATTGAGAATAAGATTGGTTTTAGCTGGTGATGAATAGTTTGTTCAGTCTTTTCCGAGTCGTTTCCCGGTAGGCACCCACTCGATCCCAGTTGGAGCAGATTATCAGTTGAGTTGAGTTAGAAGCATTTCGAGTCAGTATGCAAAAGCTAATGGGATTCACAGCGGGGGCTGTTCCTAGCCATGCGGCCACTTGTGCGTTTATATTCGTGGTAATACACTTATTAGAAGAGGATTATGAGGATTTCCCGTAGAGAAGATTTGGGAGTCGGACAACAAGTGGGTGATTGGGAGTTGACGACCCTTAAGAGGTCGGCGATGTCGGGGGCGGTGGGAGAAGTTCCCTATGAACCGCCTCCTCCAACGTGATAAACAGTGTTGCCATAGGAACTTCCGCGGATGAAAACAAATTTACTCAGATGAACAAATTCATAGTTGGAAAATAAACTCACCAATTAATAAGCGTTTCGGATTTCGGGCACAAAAAGTAATCAAATTAATCAGTCTTCTGGAAAAATTACCCAACCACGTCGAAAAAATCTCTGTAATCACAAAAGGATCGGATCACTTTTTAGAGCAACAAATCAGACTGCTCCTCGTCGTCTAGCTCTGGTCCCTGACCTGTCCAAATGGACCCCGGCTCCAATTGCCATATAAATAAGGGATTAAAGCCGAATAAGCTGAAGACCACCACATGAGGCCAATCACAAGCCTGACAGGTTCAAAGTGAACATTGACATTTTAAAACGTCGTACTTCGAAAATTTCGTTTAACAAACCGTAGTTATGTGGCTGTACCAATTTAAATAGAGTTTAATCCAGGGAATGTTTTAAACCCTCCGGAACGTTCTACGACCAGCGGTTTGTTCACAATGAGCGCTCAAAGGTAGAACAGAAAAAATCGTCAACATAAACGTGAATCAAATGGTGGAACTATATGCCAAAGTTAATACTGGGAGCTGATTCATACAACACAGAGTATTGGAACGTCGAGTTCCTTGTTCTGAGATACTTTTCGTGTCTACGGACAGAAGGTAATTTCGATTGTATATTTGTTGGTAGGTACTTCTTGTTATAAATTATCGCCAAGTTGGTAAGAAAGATATAAATGAGAGTAAATTATACGTAACACTGCCCAACAAAAAAAGGTGTTGTTTGGTGCAGAAGAGATAAGCTTGATGTTGGAGGTTTTCAGTGTGCTGAATCCAAATCTGAAACCTGTTTTTCGCCATGAGGTCTAGTTTTTGAGATATAGCTCATATCCTTGTTTCTAACTACGTTTGTGAGCTAAAAGTTGTACTTCAAAAAACCCTACTTAATTTTTCACTTTCCATCACTCATCGGTTTTTGAGGTGCAGAATCCGAATTTGGAATCCGATTTTAATTATCTTCTTCCATTCCACGGAAAATACCTGTAAAGTTGACTAAGTACACCCAAAAACCCCATAAAACGCTGTTTTATACTTTTGGTTTATTATTTTCGATAATGAACCATTGAAATCGCCCAAAGAAAAAAATTTTTTAACCCCCCCTCAAAATTTGTTGGTTTACGTTTCAAGATACGTAGATTCAGAAAATCGAATAAAAAAAAAAATCCGTCCGTCCGCCGTACGCCGTCCGCCGTCCGCGCCACTTTGCCCAGTTAGAATTACGAAATTTGGTTTCTGGGTTTGGACCAGCCCCACAATGATCCTCGAAACTTTTCATAACCCTAGGTCAAGGGGAAGGGGTTCAAAACGAATTTTGAAAATTTGAAAATCTCATATCTCGAAAAATTCATATAGAACGGTATGTTTTTTATTTCATATTTAGATAGAGTTTGTTTCGTAGAATTTTTTAAGACCATCCGCAGCTTTGTACGACCAGCCGTTCGTTCACAATGACGGCTGAAAGGTTGTGCCTCACAACACGATCGTGAATCAAACTGTTGAAATACAGGTCCATTTTCATACTAACAAGCTCTTTGGAACATCATATGGCTTAAGTGATGTCGAGTTTGTTGTTCTGAGGTGCATTTCGTGCTGAGGAAATGAAGGTAATTTCGAATGTTTGTTGGTAGTTACTTCTTTTATAGAAAAATTATTACCGACGTAGTATTAAAAACCCCTTAATTATATCGTATTAATTAATCATAATTAATAATAATTATTATTAATAATAAATACGAATTATTAATACCTAACAATAAATTATAATAATTTTCATTAGGTACTTGATAAAATTGTTAATAATTAGTGATAATTGATAATAATAATTAATCTAACATTTAGGATCTAGACATTTAGACCTAGTGATCTAGACAGAAGGGTGATCTGTACAAAGAAGATAATGAACCGTTGTGTCAAGAATTTGCAGAGTTTTTAAATGCATTTTGGAAAAAATTACGGTAGATAGAAAAAATCTAGTTCTAAATTCGGATTTTTCTATTTTATTTGTCAAATCTATCAAATAAGCCGCTGGTAAATTTGCATCTGATACGTTCACTTTGTGCATTTGGATGAGGATTGAGGAACACAAAAGTTGGTTATTGGTGCAACAGTATGTTCGTCATGTATTGATGAATTAATTAATGATTAATTATTATTCGTTCGTTCATAATGAGTTACAAATTATTGCCTACGTTTGTAGGTACCGGGAAACCAGTGAATTATATAAATACAAATTCATTATTTTATTCATTATTAACTATCTACTATATCATTTATCATTTACATACCTAAATAAATTATAGTCCATCACTAAGCTACTTACCGACTTTCCCCTTCAGTCGGAGATAACCGTCTGGTCTCCTAATCGAACAATATTCGCTTCATTACTCCAGTTGTTTCGTATAGTCACGAGGGCATTGTATACAGAACCGTTCAGAATAATGAAACTTTGTGAGATGTTTACGATGAGTTGTAGTATGTCTTGTACGTGTACGATTAGTTGTAGTACTAGAAGCAATAGATGTCCATCAATACGACGATGTCCCAGCCCAGAAATATTATTTATTGAAATGGATCGGACGACCGGTGTATTGAATAAGGTAGTAAATCATGCTCATGTATTTAGTCATTCTATAAGAAGGTTAGACCCGAAGTGTTCCTAATCAAACGGTTTCTATACAATACAAAAACCACTCGTAAGGCTACTTTTGACGTACAAATAATTGTAAATAATTATTTCATTACGGTCTTACCGAGGATGGGTCTAAATTGTCAGATTTCACCAGCTCTCGGTATGACAGGCGCACGGAGTTGAGTTGGATCATCTTTTCAACTCCCCACTTCCTACTTGACTCTATAACTTGTATATGAGCACCTACTACGTACAAGTACTACAGTCGAGTATGTGAGCTTCTTCAAACTATTATATACAGTTGGCTTAACACAGCTATCGATAGCCTTAACAATATATAGAATCCTAGGAACACAAAAGCCCCTGACATTCATTCATATTAATTGCTTAATTGCTTCTGCTCGATCATTTGACCAACAAGTACAATAAACTATTTTTCCTGCAATGTAATACTTATCTTCTTCATTGTTAATCATTACTGTAAGTCGACTAACTATTCACAGTAATTTAGTAACAAATTCGTAAATTCAACTGTATCAACTTTATTAATTTTCATATCAACCGTATGTAAATTTGCCAAATTTTATATAGTTCCGGTTCATTGCTGAACTTTCAACAATACAGTCATGATGGATGAAGAAAATACTTTTTTTAATACTTATAAATTTTTAATTATTAATTTTATTGTCATTATCATTTCTGCAGTATTTATTTTAGACTGTCCTTGACTCAATTTAAGAAGCTCTTTCCCTTCAGGTAGTCGAGTGTTGAGGATATTGATAATTGTATAATTAAAACCTTGTTAACTCATTGGAAGTCCTCATATCAATGGACTGCATTCAGCACGATCATGGACGTATAGAGGGGGGGTTCTCCAGTAGACTGCTTTATGGGGGGGATATATACCTAAGGGATTATATATGAATATATATTTATATATATTATTAAATGGCGGATACGTGGTTCCAGAGGCACTTAATATTCTTGAGGCACAGAGCGGTAGCCGAAAGTTAAACATGCAAAAGGAAACACTCACAATTTGATACTGATATTTCGGCGAAAGCCTTCGTCAGAGTAGAAATTGAAGAGGTTGTCTTCGTGATGTCATGACGGTATGACGGTGGGTTGCCATTGTTTCTGGCCAGAGCAGGTTACAGGACAGGAAGAAGTGAAGGAGAAATTATGGTATTTGTGTTAGTTGTGAGGGGAATTTTGATGTTGTTTCAAATAATAGAAAAAAATTATTAAGTTACTGAAATATGAAAAGTTACTGCCGTCGTTATCGGTACTCATTCAGACCAGGACTTGCATAGGCTCCCAAGGCATTAGAGTGCGCTTGTTCCGATTGCATCACCTAGAGATCTGAGGCTGATGGTGGAAGGCAACGGAGAACTTTTAGCTTGAGGTAGTCATGAAATGTGGATCAAGAAAACAGTCTTCTGGTGACAGATGGCCGATGGCAAGAAGCTGTACCTGGACATTTATACTCGTAGATATTAGGAATATTTGGTAATGTGAAATGTGGTTCTTCTAGCACTGTTGCACAAAAAATTGCATCTTGGTTTCTTGCAGGGCTGAATACCAATTGACTGGGGATTGTGTTGTTGCTGAGGCCGTTTGTGGAAAATGCTTCCTATTGTTGGGTTTCGCCTGAATGATACGAGTACTATGGGAAGTTCCACAAATATTTCTTTTGTCTGGTTGTTGGACGCCATCATGGATCCACATTTGATGACTGCTTGAAGCTAAAAGTTTTCCTTTGCCTTCCATCCTTGGACCCGAATTCTTCGGCAAAGTCTGTTATTCTAGCGCATGCTTAAACGACGAAAACATCCAGTTCTGCCCTAATTCGGAGTTGGTCGTTGAGTTCGGCATTCAACTCTCTTCATTACAGGAAGTGGACGGATAAAGTGACTAGTAGAAGGATGTAAAAGTATTTCGGTGTAGGATGCAAAGGTATTTTGGTGTAGGAATAAGTCGTTGTGTGTCCCTGGTTATTTCAAAAGGGGCCAGATATCTGTTGAAGGCGTGTCGAGAAAAATGAAGCGAAGGGACAGAATACTAATACGTCAACTCGAAATAATGTTGTTGAGAGGGTCGTTTGAAGAGAAACATTGTGGGATATTTATGAAGACAAATAAACCCTAAGGGTTGACGGATGTCCTTCAACAGCTCCCCTGTCCACACGGCCTCAACATGTTCAATTCTGCCGCCCCACACCCGAGTTGTTCTCCTCGCCCATCCCCGCCGGTTTCCCGATAATGTTGAAATATTGAGGCTCGTCTACTAATAAATTGGAGGGAACTTTCCCCCCTCTGGAGATGATGTAATGTCGGTTGTACGCTCGGCATTTTCGCAAGGATTTATAGGTATTGCGAACCGGGGACGAGAGTGGCAAAAACGAATTGCGAGGGAGTTCATCGACTAATTGGCTTCGGCAGCTTCTATCCAGCCTGCTGTTGGTCGACCAATCGATCGGATAACAGTTATATCAACGGCGAATCGGCTTCAATGCTCAGATTACAGTATTTGGACAAGATGGTTAATGTAACAGCTTGACGATGCTGCTGCGCACACAACAACATCGCGCATTGAGTGTTTTCGAATACTTATATCGTTTTAAAAGGTGTGTTTCGTCAAATAAATAAATAAATAAATAAAATAATAAAACAACTGGTGCAAGTCAGTTACTGAGAGGCCCGACGCGGTTAAGACCCCCGATGCACCCCTCATTTGATCGAGATAACAACTCCACCGTTCACCTGTTTGAGTATCCCTTATGCCAACCCAATAGATAATACGAGTATATTGCAGAGTTATATTATGTCGCTGGTCGGCAAAGAGACTATGATAACTCAAAGAATAACATTGTTCAGGAGGGTCGTTTAAAGTTTTCGTGGTAACTTCCAATGTATTAATACCATTATTTGAATGGCTATATTTTCTCCTTGAAAATAACCACAGGACTAGTTAGTGTATTGTAACCACACTAACGCCTTGACAACCCTCATTTTTCCCCTCATTTCAATCCCTCTGTGAAACTAATGTTGAGGTGAGATAGTATTCATCAAAAACATTCATACATTTCTAGAAGTATGGTTCCGGTTTTGGCCTTCGCATGCATCGCTGAAGACATGAAGTTCCTTTATTTCATTTGGAACATGATTTTCAATGAAACTCAAAACCATTGAACATACTTCATTGGGACCCTTGTTGGCTTCGCTTGCAGAGTATGTTTAAAAGTAGTCGCTGTTGAGTGGAACAAGGGACATAATATACTCTGCAAACTCTTCTTCGTGCAGATCATAACCCTTCTGTCCAGATCACGAATTATAATCAATTGTTAATAATTATTATGAAGTAGTGGTGTAAATTATTATTAATCATTTATATTATTTATTATGTCGGATTATGTCCCTAAAGCACAAAATGGCTATTTCAACTCATTTTGTCATCTTTATGGAATGTGTACCTTTTTAAACTGACCCATTCAATTTACCTATCCATAAGTAGCACTTGACAAAAAAACCATCAATTGAAATTTTCATTGCACTACTAGCAATTACGAAACACTTTTCTCTCTGACGTTTTCGTACATTGCACGGTACAGCACGTATCGTTTCAAATGCCATGGTGTGTCACGTAATCCGTGTAAACATAAACTTTGAGGAAACGACTGTGATGAGGCTGCAAGAGTGGGATTCTCGGCGAATGATGAATACCACGGGTGGTTGCCCAACTTCGAGACACTCCCAGTGATGGGAGCAGTGGAAAAGATGCGATGAAGATTATTCGTTAGATAAGGGCATATTCCACCGTAAAATCACGGATAGGGTCATGAGCGGACTTCTGTTTACTGTCTATCAACCAAGCAATCAATGAAACTCCAAGCTGCGGCGGTTCTTGTGGCTACAAAAGTCAAGCGTCGTGTTTCGAGAAGAATCGGGCGAATGAAACTGCTCCACGGTAACGTTTTACAGAATTTAGCATGTCTAGATAACCGTAATAGCAGTAGATTTTGGGTCCACTAACATTTGTTTTAATGGGAATCCGCTTTCCGGCTGATTGGCAACCTTGATGATGCAAAATGAATTAATGAATAGAATTGATGCGAATAGAATATTTCGGTAAGCCATTCAACGTACTGTTATGATACTAGGTTGGAACGTTTTTGAAGGATACCTCAGGTTGTGATTGACGACGAAGGGGATTATTCTTATTAACAAAGTGAATTTAGATATTTATTTCAAAATCTCCTTCGTCGTCAATCACAGCCTGAGATATCCTTCAAAATCTTTAGTGCAGGCCTCAAGATCGGAAACACTTGAGGGCTGATCTTGATCATACTCCCGTTACCGGGATGTCATTGAGAAAATCGGTGTTTGCTCGAGACTATTTATTCTTCATTGAGAAGATATTTTTTGAAGATTTCGAGAGTTACAGGCGAAGGTCGCTTGCCATTGTAGCCTACTTGGTAAATGCGCATGGCCAAATGCTCATAATATACGTTACGCTGTCAGGGTACTTAATAACTTATGTACGTCGATTCATCTGTTGTCTATTTACGGTAGTTTGACCTTTAGACTAATCATTCAATCCATAATGAGAGTGTGTCCACAATTAGAACTTTTCCTATTCTGTTTGACTCACTCCCGCACCTGCAACTAAGGAATTGTGAGTTGTGCTGGTATTGAGGATTGATCATTTTCAGATATTTTTTCTTAAACAATGACTCAGTTTCCTTCTGAATGTACACATCGTTTGCTATCGCCGTCAACAGACTATTCTGCTCTCCTTTTGTAAACCTGCATAAATCGAAACTACATCCATGTGCCTGCAGGCTTTTGGTCGCAAAGTTGTCTAAATTATTGGCTTACTCCATTTGTAATAATTTTGTCACTTTACTTCAGTTGGAGTCTCCGAAGCAACTTTTAAAAAAATGACCATTAATTGTGAAGGTGAATGGAAGTGTTTCCATTGCGAGAATCTCGGTGGATCTCAAACAGATTCGCAGGAGAGTGGTCCACCTGATATCGATAGTCTGTAAGACTGGAGCCGCGCCTCAAACAAATGGTCCGTGTTGAGATATAAAACGCACAACAAGCCCCCAGTGCATTAATCAGTGATGTCAAGTGGGGTGCAAATAGATTATTGATTGATAAGATGATCGATTTTTTGTCCCAATTAATCGATTAGTTTTAATCGATGTATAGCTAGGTACCGATTATTTGTATTGATCGATTATTGTACTGATTAATCGGTTTTTTAATACATCTGGATTTTGAAAGAGCATAAGCATGGAAATAGTATGCATAACCATAAGGATAAGGAGCATAAGCATCCTTCATGCATGGAGGTAGTAACAATAACAACAACGATTAGCCTTCAACCATGTCTTTGTCATTTGTCTTCTACTTTCATACTTGATACTTTTATTAGTTGAATTTATAATGAAATTTCTCCCTTACTGGGGAAAACATCTGATAATGGATATGTCTGTTATATGTGGATATGCATACCTCTCAGCTGATCCTGGGTCCATTCGGTGTAAGTCCTAAGGCGGCTAAATACCAAAATACAGATTCATAGTGTGAATAGCACAGAAATTAGCTGTAGGAGCCACTCACTTGATGCTGACCCTATTCTGCTTAAAGTGTAAGTCCTAACGACGCTGCATGCCAAATTTCAAGTCTACTACGGGAATTGCGCTAAAAAAAAAAAAAAAACGTCACCTTTTTTATGTCACGCAAATTTGTATCAGGCCAATTTTGGAATGGCCCCCAGCCATATGATATGTATCAAAACAATTTTATTGGTTTTGCCATTCCCTTATCTTCATTAGCCTACAGACGAAGACAGCCATCGAAGAAAGTAAATAATTATGCGTTTAAAATGAGTAGGTAATTAAAAATAATTCATTTTCTTTCGATTAATCGAACATCGATTATTCTCTGCCGATTAATTGGTCACATCGATTATTGGCTTATGATGCATCATTTGATGTCATAATCGATTAATTGGTTCCGTTGTTACATGCCTAATGTCAAGCTTGGCATCGCTGATATCTCTAATAAATATAAACAATTGTCGGTCGAAGTGGCGTTCTTGAAATCTCAATTATCAACCGAAGAGTGTGAAAATGAGGTAATTGGCGAACTTATCGTGAAAACTGATGAGTTAAATTATAATCTCAACCCTGTTTAATCAAAAGGATTTGATGAGTTCTCATGTGCAATTGAGTCTACTCTTAAGGAACCGTAGCAGAGCCTCAAATGATGCGCAGAGCTTCATAATGTAATTGAAAATACCTCTCATCACCAGTTGGCGGAAAATGATAAAACTGAAGTATTGCGTATTCGTGAATTGTTCAACATTGAAAGGCCGTCAGTCAATTTACTTCACTTTCCGTAGGATAAGCGTGTGGAAGGAAACTCCAGACGTCTTAATGTTATATTGCATAGCAACCTAAATGAATATACTAAAGAAGAAAAACAATTGGTTTATGAGAAAATGAAGGAGGTACTCACGGATGGTATGTTATCGTTGGTGCAGATGCCCTCTGAGAGCAATCTATCACGGATCTCCCAAGCGAATATCGACGGGCACTCGCGCTTGTAGTCGGCGATTTTGGTCACGACCCCATTCGTCGCGACTCGAGGTTTCGAGCCGCCGATGGCCCTCGGCTTTATCGACCCCGTCTCGTAGTACCTGCACAATCCCGAGATCAAAACGTCAACAAGATCCAGGAACAAAATTTACGAAAAAAACACAGTCATGCAGCACGGCCCTAAGAGCGAATTTTCGAAGAAATAAATGGATTCCAGAAAAAAGTTACGCGTTTTCAAGGATTTCAAAAAATGTTAGTTACGCGTTATCACTTCTTAGCCATCGACAGGTACATTTGTTGTTAGTCAATATAGTACGTCTGATATCCGAGTGGTAAAATTAGTAATCCGGAGGATATGAGTTTGCGAATACGAAATGAGGTTTGAAATTCGCGCTTGACAAGGTTGCCAAGGGAACCAGAGTTGTCCTGGGGTGAATTATCTATGTTCAGAAGTGGGATTACGAATTTGCCTCTCACATTTTCGTGATGGACCAGTTTGGAAAACGAGGGGATCGCCCAAAAGAACGAGTGGATAAATCAGCTGAGCAGCGTTGTCAGCCTTCACCTCCCCGTAACATAGGTGAGATCGTTTCGTTATTGAGGGATAATGCCAATTTTGAAGCTCCGTCGTCAGCTAGGCGACAAATCGTAGAACGAAATTTTTCCAAATTGAAAAATGGGGCTTGGAACAAATCCGATTTCAACTGCGACTTTCATAACGAATCGGATAGCTCCGCAAGTTTGGAGGTCGTCATTCAGAACGTAGGGGCAGTAAGGCCAGAAGCGACGGTTCTTTGTTTACAGGTGGCAGTTAAGACCAGAAGCGACGATTTTGACTGTGTATGAGGCTGGCGGTGTAGCCAGGGGCAGTTATACCCTGTAGGGGCAGTAAGGCTAGAAGCGACGATTCTTTGTTTTCAGGTTGCAGTTAGACTCTGTAGGGGTAGGATGGGCGGAAACTACGGTTCTATGCTTTCAGTATCATGATGATGTGGTTTGGACGTCATGAATGTTCCTCGAAAACAATCTGCAACTATTACCCTATTGTATGGGTTCAGGTGAAACTGGTTTGTAACTGTTCTAATTTTTCATATAATGATTTATTCCACGTTATTGGCGATTTTCATTCCGTTTGTCATGATTACAAATCATGGGTTAGTTCTTCGAGGGCGAAGCTATTGTCAGGATTGGCCGCGTTAGTAATCCGGCGGATATGAGTTTGCGAATACAAAATGAGGTTTGAAATTCGCGCTTGACAAGGTTGCCTTGGGAACCAGAGTTGTCCAGGGGTGAATCACCTAACAATACTAGGCAACCAAATTTTTATATTACATGTACCTACACACATGTTTCGAAGAAAAACTGTGGAAAAACCGAGGGCGGGCAAAAATCCACCCGCGCCTTTCCGATGGAGTTGTAAAGGATATAACGATAAAAATTGGCGGTAGGTTGCAACGACACGAATTTGGAAAACAATTTACCACGCCAAGAAGAGTTCTTTTAATTACTTAGAGCAACTCAAAACAAGACTGTTTAATTACTTAATCAAAACACCATCTCGTGTTTTGATACCTAGATGTTTCCTGTAGAAGGAATTGCAGTTCAACTATTGAAAATTTAAAAAACAATTAAGTTTCTGAAAATAATTGCACGTTAACTGCATTTCCACAAAAAAAGCGTGCTGTAAGCTGTCAAATCTCAGGAAAACTCACAACTTTAATCATCTTTCTTGTGGTAAATTGAAGTTTGAATGCGGAAAAACAGTAGGCACTGCGCAGTAGGAGCTTCATTTCTGTTGCTGGGTTCTCGTAGGTTCTCGTTACCTATTCATATTTTATGACGGTGACTTCTTACAGATAATAATGACAATTTGTTTGATGCTAGGGTGTGAAAAACAAGTTGGAGAAGCCAAATATAGAAAAATTCAAAATTCTGAGGCGACTTGTGTAGTGTAGTGCGTTCAATCATCGTGTTGGCAACTGTGTGGGTTATGAAACGTATTAAAGCTTTGAATGTATTGTGCGTGACGTGACGTGACGTGACGTGACGTTGGGGGAGAGGTTACCTGCCGAGGATCTTGGAGACACAGCCGTTGGAGACTTGAAGGATCCGCGAAATGTCGCAGGGCCGAGCGCCCGAATGAGCGAGTTCAACGATTTTCTGACGGGTCGAGTCCGGCAGTGGCCGTCCGTTCACGTAAACACCTCCAAGTTGATTGATCCCAGAATGTCCGGCAGTTGAGCAGCCGAACAGAGAGCTCTGGGCCATTTCCTCCTCTGCAACAATCAACAGACAAAGAGTTCAAATCACTAAAATCATTCTGTCACCAGGGATTTTAAGAGGTGGATTCAAGTCTGAACGAAAGTGAAGGATATCAATGTATCGCAGATTTGTAAGTTTCACTTCTTTCTTGTAGAGATCGGTATTAGTCCCCAACGACCCCACGAGCTCTTTATTCTTCAAGTGAAATTGTAAAATAAATTCTTTCCTCGTGAAACTCTAGGACCCTTATCCTACGACCATCTGTATAGCTTGGATGAGAATATATATTTTTACAACATAACAATGAATTTATAACGTCTTTTTTATTCATAAGAAAAACATGGTTTGGGTACCTCGGGATATGGTTTTCCGTAGTCTCAACCATTTCCGTATTTCTATAGACCACATGGATATTGTACACAGAACAGTGAATAAACCCTAGAAAGTAATACACCCTCGTGAAAAAATGTGCATAATTTATTCTCCCGATTCAGGTTGCCCTCTCCACTTGAAATCGAAAACGACAAGGGCACCATCATCTATGACCGTAGCATCTGAGGGCCGTTCCTGAAAACACACTCTTGACGTGAAATGAACCGGAACATGGAGGACGGCTGTACGATACAATGGTCTCTCATCACGCCGTGGTCGCATTTTGATTTAAGCCGATTATAGCGTCTAAACAACGAGAATCGTAGTGTTGGATTGTGTGTGGTGTTTTGGGAGGTGTTTTTAGATAGTTAATGGTGGTTTGTAAGGTAATGATAAACCGTATATTTCTCACCTGATCGATTGTAGTTGACGATACCTACAGCGAACACGGATGATGACTGGTTTTTTCGGTTAGAAGTAGTAGACCCGGTAATCCAAAGAGGTGATCAGACAGACGTACAGTAGTTCGGTCGCCCCTTTTCCATCGTATTGACACAGCCCTCGGATAATGGGAAAGCAATTATAGTCATATTTTGCGGTGCCTATGGAGAGTCAAGTGGTTGAAAAGGTGGGTTACGGCTCAGGAAAGAAGAATAACGCACAGACCAGGTTTCCTAATCCGGATTACTCCCTCGGGTCCATTGTGTGTCCTAAGTGGGTGGACTGCGATGGTCCTTTGCAGCTCCACCGACAACCCCCTTTTTCCAACATTTCCATTACTCACAGCCCCCTCCATTCAGGTCTAATTCAGAACTGAAATACTACTAAGTACTCCACCCGACTTGAGCGTTGGCCCACGGGAAGGAAGGCCGCCACGAACTCCCAAGACTGACTCAAGTTCTGTCTGAGCTATTTTCATTCATTTACAGCACAGCACATCGCACTAACCACAGAAAACGCACCCAATTGTTCTAGACCAGATCACAGTGACTCCTATAACTCTGCCGCCGTAAGTTAAAACCCCCTATCTCCATTTTTTTCATGTCGAGAAAAATGCAGTTAAGTGAGGAAGGGGGCCCAGATCATCAAACTGGAGATAAGATAAGGTCTTTTTTCGAACCTTTCCAATGGAGATAGGAAATTCTACCTTGGCAGAAAAGACGCGCCGCGTCGAGATCTACGCAGCCATGTGCCCAACTCAAAAAACACCAAAATGGTCGATAGGGGACTTTATCTTAGCACGGCAGAGCTGTGCGGAATAATTGGAGGGATGAGCTGATAAGTACGTGAAGGTGACCAGAGTGTTGGACGGGGGCTCGGTAACTAGCTCAGTGATGGTATCTCAAATTTTCCAACTGAATTTCGGTACGATCTAATTATGCTTTATCTACATCAATCAAAAATTAAATTATTGCATAAAACATGAATAAAATATTCATACAACTTTATATTTATATTACTCATTCGTATTTAGTGCAGTACGATATTTGCATTTCCTAAGATACATCCCGGTACCAACTGAGACTGCCATACAGCAATTCTGATAGTTGAGCAGATCCATCGAGGAGCCACAACTATGTTGAAACACACACTTCAATGATTATACGAACATTCATAACCAAACCCGATGTTTTTCTTGTCAATTCTTTCAAAATAATATTATATTATTCTAGTGCGATGTGTGTTCATTCTTCAGCTTGTCAAATCTGTGTTTTTCTTTGATTAGCTTCCTTAAAAGGTTATGGGCCCAGACGATTCCACTTCCTGTTCCTCAGACAAATCTCAGCTGGACGAAATTTCCTCCAGGGTGTACGTCAGGACTAGTATTTGTTGGCAGCCTGCACTCGCTCTGAAAAGTAGGATCTTGGCGATCTTGGCGAATTAGGATAGGGACTCCAACCTCTTATATCCTCAGATTGGGATCAGGTGAAATCACAGTCCTCCCAGAGGAATCATCACATTTTCTAGAGAGATTCCCACGAAATCGCCCTTGCTTTCCTATCAGTCTTTGGACCAATCCACGACTGGACCTCTTGGGCTGCATATTAAGAGGGATACCGGAGGTTTCGGTATTTATGTACAGAGCAGCATGAAGTTGGAGGTACTCCCAGTCCTCTGCTATCATCTGAGCCTTGGCTCCTGATATTTTGTGCAGAACTGCAGAGCTACAGAACTCTGTAGACAGTACTCATGAATGGAGGCGTTGACAATGAAAAGGAGTTAACTACTAAAAATTAAATTTGACAGGTGAAGGAAAAGAAGTTTTGATGGTCCTCTATTTCAATGCCAAACCCCATCTTCTGGCAACGACTGAAACTAAACGAAGCTCGTTAGGTACTTGCCTATTTTTCGATGCTATTGGCGTGTGAAAAAACGTAGTTTCGCAAATTTTGGCACTTACCTCCTTTTTTTATTGTCAGCACCTCAATTACCCAATGTAGGTAACCTCATGAACCCCATCCGTGTGCATATATACTCAATGAAAACATACTTGGGTAGTTCGTGTTAAGAATAAAACAAACGAAACGTGAACAATTCTGTGGGAGGAGGGGGAAAAAAGATGTGTCGATTTCAAAGGTTTATCATTGAAAATAATAAACCAAATTAGGTTATCGTACCTGTATGCTATACCAACACCTTCCAGATCTCTTACCAGCCTTTCGACGAACTACAAACATGGTTACAGGCCTCATCGATCGGCGACTGGTTTTGATTAATGTGCCGAAACAACCACTCGGAAAAATCTTGAAAAAGTGTCTAAGAATTCTCCCAAGAAAAAACAAAAACAATCACCAACGTAAAGTAAATAGATGAGTGGGTTCAAATTTTGAGGCATATTCGTCGACCAAGAAGTCTCAGGCCTTCCTACACGTGGACCATGCTTGAGTTGAGCCTTCTTCCCGACACTAACTAGGTCTCATAGCAAAGGGACTGTTGGCGGTAGGGTCGACTGGCGCCAATAAGCCGTAACGAGTGTACAAAGTTTTTAGCGACCTTTTCAAATAATAGGAAAGCGGCGTACGAACCGGGATAACAACCAAACGCGTGAAGTTTGTCCGAAAAGTGTGAACTCAGAAAAACCACAATTTCTGTGGGAAATTGAACTAATCGTATCAAGGGAGAAAAAATGAAATCCACTATCAAACAATGATCAAACTTTCGTGACATCAGCGAGACAGTTCCCAACTACCCTCCACGCATTCTGAAATCGTAGGTACTTCAACCCGCATGAGCTGCCGAATCCGTGGCACTTCTATGAGTTATGAGTATCACACATATACTATATCAATCTTATATACTATACTAAATATATATAGGGAGGGGGGGATTCAATTTTTTTTTTCTTGGGCGATTCCAGTGGTTCTTTATCGAAGATACCAAACCAACACCCTTTTACAAACATGCCTCTTTTATACGTCTTTTGGTCTATTATCTTCGATAGTGAACCATTGGAATCGGAAAATAGAAAAAAAAAGTTGTTAACCTCACGAAAAGTTGTGCATTATTTTTGTGTAGTGACCATTCAAAATTTGGACACAATTTTGATCCACATTTTTGCGATAGTCCGTCTGTTCGCCGTCCGCGCCAATTGGTCAAGTTAGAATAATTCTAACAATTATTGTCCTACAATTTTGAAATTCGGGTTACCGGTTCGGACTAGCCCGAGGATGGTCATTGAAACTTTTCAAAACCTTAGGTCAATAGGAAGCTGTCCAAAATGAATTTAGAAATTGTTACTTTTTAGAACATGAAACTTAATATCAAAAAACCACGTGTTGTTTGAATGATTCTCCAGCATGGAAATTGGCCTGAAGTGCCACCGTTTGGTTCACGCTCTGTTGACGATTTGTTGTCGCCTCTACCGTTGAGCCCGTATTGTAGAAAAAGGCTGTTCGTACGGCGCTCCCGATGGTCTTATACAATTTTCTGACTTTCCATTTGAAATTTATTAGATATGACGTTTGAAAAATTCCATAATTTTGCACTCCTTGACTTGGTGTTTTGCAAAGTTTCAAGGATCTTCCACTGGTCCTAACCCACATTCCAAAATCGGTAAAATAATAAACCAAAAAAGGTTAAAATTAGCACTATTATTACTACTGTTGTACTCCATTCATTCACACTTGTGCTTTATGAATAAAACGAAATTTAAAAAATGTTAGCTGACAATAAAAATTGTCGGTGTTTGATGGAAAGACATTTCATCGCGCTCTTTACAAGCAGATTTCAAAACTCATTGAAAAGAAGAAAAAAAATGGAACACGAGTATGTGCATCAACTCTCGAGAAAAAAATCCCACCTCTTGTTGGCCGATTGCTACCGCCCCATTTCCACTGAAACCTCCTTTACCCGTATTAGTTCCGTGATTTATTCCTACTGATGGATTTATTCCTATTTATCGCGGTGGAGGGGAGAGGGGATACGTCATTCCATCACGGAAACAGAGTGGATTTCTTCTAAGCAGGATGATGAATCGGGGTGGCGGCAACTGCAAGGGAGAAGGAAGCGCTAGATAATCGGAGACATTGGCAAAGCTTCTTAACTCCTACCCCCGCTCGAGGAGCCCCCTCGAAACAAACTATCAGCGTTCGTACTCCAAGCTGGTTATCAAGCCTTTCATACAAATCTCCTCAGCCGCCATCTTTGTGGACTTTGTCGACGAGGTATTTAATTTCGATTTGAAGTTTTAATGTCGCCGTAATGTCACGAGGAAATTTAATTCGAGGTGGCCTCCTGCCTGTATCAGTATGGAGGCATAAACTACAACGATGACAGACTATTAATACAATACATTATTTTTTATTGTACTCGAGCTGGCAGACATTTTGAAATTATCTGAATAATGAAAAACAAAACAGAAGACGATAATTATTGTTGTTAATACGCAACATAATCATCTCGTTCTAAACGAAGGAATCATTTTAATGTTGCAATTTTATTTATATTCAAATTACTATAAAACATCCAGTAGCTTATGAAAGAAGATAGACAACAGTTAGGACATGATATTCCGGTTCAGTCATTCTTATTATCGGTGTAAATATCGTGTACCAGTGTAGATATGTGAGGCAAGTTTTGTGCAAAACCCACACCGAAATTGTGTTGGTCCCAGGTTCATTATCTTCTGTAAATATCACCCTTTTGTCTAGATCACTGTTCTGTAAACAATATCCTTGTGAGCGGGGGCTAAACTATTCGAAATAATTGGTGAAATATATTGTTCGAATGGGTGACAATACAATACAACGGTCTGAAACGAATTGCTATGTTGCAGCTGTTGGATATCAAAACTCAGGGTAAAATATTAATTAACAACCACGTGTCTTCATCTTCAAAGTGCCCCAGAATAAGATATCGCAATTTTGACTTCACCATCGTGTTCAGCGTTGAAAAATCTAGAAACTGAGGTGTCATTCGGCAAAATAATGGAGGCAAAATTTGTTACGTATCCAATACTCTACTGTTATTGAAAACATCTTTGATTCCCCCCCCCCCTTCCACCCCAAGTTTTACTTTGCTTAAAACTGTTTTAATCTTTTATGGTATCAAGTGGGGAAAACCTTGGCCGAAATTGAATTTTAAGAAGGTTTTGAAGAATAGGGGCCGAAATAACACAACTTTGGTTTTGTATGGTATCAAGAGGGAAAATATCAATGATGGCCAATTGAGGTAGGTATTTACTTTGTGGGTGGAAATGGGAAAATTCTAGTTAGAGGTGGAATGCTAAAAAGTATTGTGGTAAATTATTGTAAGGGGCCAGTAATCAAGGGTCGAACAACAATGTCTTAATCTACCAACCTGAAGAATTAAGATGGAATTATTGGACGCTCTACTCTTTGTTTTAAGTATTATCATTCAATTCACAAGTATAACCTTAAGAATGCTCATTTTTACCAATTTCCACAGGCATGATAGAAGGAATTGAATAACTTCATATTTAATTACCTTCAATTACCCAATAAGGCTAAGATTGCCCATATTGGAATGAGATGTTCCAAACATCACAGTTTACATAAAACCACTTATTTCTTGGAAAATTTGCTCTTATAGCCATCTCTATGCCGTCTTCTCTTATAAATTTACCCGCATAAAGAATTTGAGGCCTCCTAACAAGTTGGTACATGAAATATTGAATGATACAGTGCTTTAATTGCCGATGAAACCCGTCATAGATCTTGAATCGTATTATATCATTGAAAAACGATGGAATTACACTACCGTAACTTTGTGGTTCCCGACCCGACAGGCAGCGGAACGAGTCGCGTCGTGGCAGCAGGTACATCGCTCGTCTTACGTAACCGGGATGAAATTCGAGACGTCTCAAGTCACCCAACGCGGTTTATTAGCGCATCGGCATCTGAAAGAGCGAACCGACTCGTTTCAAAGGACACAAATTATACGAGTAGAAGTGAGTACATCACCATATCAATGGCGTTGAATTATTTCAATGGTGCGTTTCTACGTTCATTAATATAATTCCGCACACGCATTATGACGCATAGCCACATATTCTTACATCATAACAAATAACGCTCTTGTCTAGATCACTGCTCTATGACGGTTCTGTAATTCACTATCATTTCGCGAGTTTTGGAAGTGGCCTATGGAAGGAGTCAACATTATCACTACGTATGTGTGACGTTTTAACCGTCAGTAAGAATAATGATGGGGAGATGTCGAGGGTCGGTCAAATGAGCCAACGTTTTATGAGCCAACGTTTCGAAGAATTTATTTCTCCATCATTAGGGCCTAAAATCAGTTTCACAAGGTAGAATTAACAGAATTTTGTCTGTTGTCTGTATAGTATGTTGGTACCCAGAAGTGTAGGTAGGTGTATAGCTCCTATACACTTACTACAAGTACTTAAATTCTCCTATAAACCTACTACAACTACAGTAAATTCCACCAACAAATTATATATTCAATATATTCTGTAAATTCTCCTATAACTATAAGGTATCCCATAAGCCTACTAGTCAACTACTGTTGAGTCCAAACCTACAAATTATTAGTTTAGTTTAGTTGCAGGTGTGTCGGAACACTTTTACAGCATTTCTTGAATATAATAATTTGTAGGTTTGGACTCAACAGTAGTTGACTAGTAGGCTTATGGAATACCTTATAGTTATAGGAGAATTTACAGAATATATTGAATATA
Organism: Stenodema calcarata; assembly: GCA_963920205.1. NCBI lineage: Eukaryota > Metazoa > Arthropoda > Insecta > Hemiptera > Miridae > Stenodema > Stenodema calcarata. Next base: position 22,504,431 of record OY986048.1, read on the forward strand.
TAATTTGTTGGTGGAATTTACTGTAGTTGTAGTAGGTTTATAGGAGAATTTAAGTACTTGTAGTAAGTTTATAGGAGCTATACACCTACCTACACTTCTGGGTACCAACATACTATACAGACAACATACAAATGAATAGTTTTAATAGATTTTCATTATTTATTTTTATTTTTTCCTTCCTCCTTGGTTGAATAACCTTTATTTATTTGGAGGATTGTAGCAGGTGTGTTGTAAACAAAACGGGGGAGAATTCTTTTCGAGCTTTCGGCTTTAATAAGCCATCTTCAGGGCTGTAACATATAACGACAATCTGCTATGAGACCTGACCGTTGTCGGTTGAGCCGAAAGCTCGGAAAGAATTCTCCCCCGTTTTCTTCACAACACACCTCCTACAACCCTCCAAATAAATATAGATTTTGATTTAAATCCCGCTGAATAAAAAAAGTCAATATGCCCAAAAATTTCAGTTAGGCCATGTTATTCTGTAGGTACTATTTGAGGTAGGCCATGTTGACCAGCCCTATCTCAGGTAGGCCTTGTAGCCACTTCAGCCCTCGATATTCAACATATTCTGTAAATTCTTCTGTAACTATAAGTTCTGCTAGGTATTCCATAAGCCTACTAGTCAACTACTGTTAAGTCCAAACCTACAAATTATGATATTCAAGAAATGCTGTAAAAGTTTTCCGACACACCTACCAATAACTTCTGTTGATTCTACCTTGTGAAACTGATTTTAGGCCCTGATGATGGAGAAATAAAATCTTCGAAACGTTGGCACATAAAACATTGGCTCATTTGACCGACCCTCGATCTCTTCATCATTATTATCACTAAATTTTTGGGACAATTTATTCCTCGATACGAATCCGGTTTTACATTTTATTGTTTTTTGTTCGACTGTTGTTCGAGTCAAATGTTTGACCGACCGATTTACACGCAGCACTCGTTTTTAGAAACTAGAAACATTTTTGTGCATAGCACTATATAGTTGGACTATAATACAGGAATATAACAGTAACTTGTTAGACGATATACTAGCTTAGTCCATCAACCTCCTAGTATAGCCGATCGTTGTTCGTACTGAACCACTGTACGCAAAGCCCTGAAGATGTAACAAACTAGTATTTTAGACTTGAACAGAATATACCTAAATATTTTCCCAGACATTTACAAGAAGGCGATTCTTGCTCCGCTCTTCAAAAAGGGGGATCCTTCAGACCCAAATAATTACAGACCTATATCTCTCCTTCCAGTAATCGGTAAAATATTAGAAAAAGTAGCAAAGAAATATTTAGTTGAATTTTTAGAGGAAAATGGTGTAATTAACGACAATCAGTTTGGTTTCAGGAAGGGGAGAAGCACAGACGATGCTATTGGCCAACAAATGAAAGAAATTAGTAGGTCACTTGATAACGGGGATAAAGTTATTGGCATTTATTTAGACCTAATCAAGGCGTTTGATACCGTTTCGCATGTAAAGCTGATCAAAATCATTGAAGAAACGGGAATCAACAAAGGATTTTTGAAGTGGTCTATCAGCTACCTTGAAAAGAGAATGCAATTTGTAAAGATCGGTCAGCAATTGAGCGATGGATTGGCCTGTGATTTCGAGATCCCTCAGGGAACATGCTTGGGGCCAGTATTCTTCATCCTCTATATGAACCGTCTGTTGGTCAAAGAAATGGAGGGAGTAGTTGTGTATTTCGCCGATGATACGTCTATAATAGTATCAGACGTGAGTTGGGAGGCTGCGAAAAGTAAAGTGGAAAAATGCCTTTCAGAGGTGGTACTTTGCCTAAGTCAACTGGGGATGAGACTGAATCACTCAAAGACATATTTTTTGGCTTTTGGGTTGAGGAAGGTCGCTATCCCCAGCCTAGGCGGAATGATGTGCCATGAACCTGGCAGCTGTTCATCGGGTGTTTCGTGTGGCTGTCCAACTATCACACAGGCATCAAGCATACGTTACCTGGGTGTGGAGATCGATGAATGCCTCAAATGGGATCTGCAAATTAATCTTATGTTGAGCCGTCTAAGGAAAATCATGCACGTCTGTAGAGAAGTTAGAAATTTTCTTTCATTGGAAGTGAAGAGACAATTTTATTTTGCCTTGGCCCAGGCGGTGTTGATTTATGGTGTCACTGGATGGGGTAGCTGTGGTAAAGAATTGCTGAACTCGTTATTTGTTGCCCAAAAAAGAATTATAAAAATTCTCCTTAAAAGAAGTAATAGATACTCCACGGTGGCCCTATTCAGAGAGTTTAGAGTACCAACCGTGCACGAACTCGTGGAAAGGGCGACGCTAATTAAAATTCAACGGGAGAAAATAGCGGGTAACCTGCAAATGATAACAAATACGGGGACCAGATCAAGTTACCTAAACAAAGTTAAATTGCCATTCCGTGCAACCAGCTGGGGACAGAGGTGTTTTGATTATAGGGGGGCGTTGTCTTTCAACAATTTACCCAGTGATCTAAGAGAGATGGGTTCCTTGGACCCCTTCAAAAAGGCGTTGAAGGGGCGTTTCTCCGGATCACCACTGTGAGTTGGATGGGTCGTGGTTGGTTCATATTTATGTATATACATTGTAAATATTATTATCAATTCTAGATTTATCAATAGCAAATCAGTCTCTTTTATTTTGGAAATTAGTATTTATTTTTGAAAATTTGTATTCATTTTTGAAAATTTGAATTCATTTTTGAAAATTTGTATTTATTTTAGTTACTTTGCATTTGTTTCATTCATATTTGTCTGCGAGGATTCGACTCCTCCCCTCAGCACAAGCTCTGCTTAAAGAGGGGAGTAGCATTAAGTAGCACTAAGCAGTATGTATTTTATGTATTGTATTTTTAAAATAAATGCATTAAAAAAATATATATATATAAAACTTAACACTAATAACAATAGAAGGGTGGTAACAATAAGTACGATGTTAATAGAGACAACGGGAGTAATACAAATAAAAGCAGTGTATTGACTAGACGTTAATTATCACGCTGATTATTGGGAGGTTTCAATTGAAGCCGTCGGCGAAGTCATTGTGATGCTTCCGCTTGAGGCGCCTGAGGTGTCGGGGTAAGGGTCGGTCGTGAGGTATTTGATTGATGAGCAGATTCGGATGGGAAGAAGCTTTTCGGTAGGACGCGTAGTATTTAGCAATCAAGCAATTTTTAACAGTTGGTACTTCAAGATCCTTGTGAAGCTCTTCATTCCTGATGTACCAGTCTGCCCCAGTGATCATACGTAGGATCCGATTCTGCAGCACCTGTACTCTGTTGATCTGGGTATCTGATCCAGATGACCATAGACCACCACCATAGCACCAAATCGGTTTGATCATGGAGTTATAAATCAGAAGTTTATTTCTAATGCTGAGATCTTTGTTTGTGAGGAGAGGTTTCAGCTGACGGATTCTGTGTCGAATTCTACCGGCTATGTCATTGATGTGATCCTTCCATGTAAGCCGTTGATCCATGGTCAGTCCTAGGCATTTGACGTGCGACTTCAGTTCGAGAGTGGACCCACCCATTACCACAGGGGGGCAAGTAAAATTACGCTTGTAGGTGAAGATACCCAAGTTTGACTTGGAGGCATTAAGTTTAATTCTCCATTTTTTTGCCCATTCGCTGACACCGTTAGCGATCGTTTGTATCGATTCAGATGCTTCCTCCTCGCCGGTGGGGTGTTTGGTTAAATAGGCACAGTCGTCGGCAAACTGTGCAGTCGTCGCAGCACTCGTGACTGGCGATTTGACAATTTGAATGACAAACCAGACAAGTTTTCAATTGGTATTTTAACTATACATACCATATGGTGGATCCCCCATTGAGGCCGTAAAGAAATTGGCACATCATACTATGTTCAATGCTCGATCGATCAATAAAGTTATACCTCCCCCTGGTACTCAGTTTTCTAGACGTGTTTCCAGTATTGTTTACGATGACACTGCATCTGTGTACGACCTTGAATATTCACAAAGATAAATATGCGCCGCTTCCGTCCAGACAGCTCTATGCCGATAAATGAACAATTTTTGGAATATGTTAACCGTCAGTGGCAAAATTTTAGATTTAAAACAATTTAGATGCTGTAATGTTGTACTGAAGTGGTCCGTCACATTGGTTTTTCCATATATGATATATATATCATGTATATGACATATATGAACTTGAATGAACGTACAGGAGGATGAAAATTATAGTAAACACTTACGTAAATTTGGAAAAACTAGATGAAAGTGGAAATTTTCGCTTTACAGCGTCGTCAGTCCGAGAAGAAAATCTAAAAAAATGTATATGATATATGATATATCACTGATGAAGGTGGAAGTGGGCCCGGGTTTCGAAGATTGGGAGGCGTCAGTGTCCCTCGTCGAACCACTGATGCTCGACACAAATCCCCGCTCTGCCAACGTGTCAAGGTAATGCTGCTGTAGAGGTCCATTGTCTGCCGGCCAATATTCATGTTCATATCCCCTGCTATTATAGTGATACTATTGGAATTGAAATGATCGATAACATTACCTAGTTGGTTTATGAATTCATACGTTTCTCCCATTGGAACGTGTTGGCATCGGCATATGCCTAGAAGTTAAATTTCAGAGTTTCCCGCACAAATGCCAAAGCTACAATAATCGAGTTGGTCGCTTTTATGATCTTTACATTACTGCATTCTTCGCTAAGAAAGATGTCTGTTCCTGAGTTCTACTTTCCAATGTTAGTGCTATTGTAACAATTGTATCCAAATATATTTATACTTATATAACTTATATAAGTTGATTAGGACAGAACTTATATAAGTTGATTAGGACAGAAATTAGTACTTGGGGTCACTCAGCTCATCAGGAGCGTCCTCGTCACATTTTTGATGCCCCACAGAAGGTACCATTCAATTTCAGCTTTATAGGTTGGTTAGGTAGCTAATCGGGATAAAAAAAATATTATATTTTAGATTTAACCCTGACTACCGCAAGATTTACCCCCACCTCTCGAGAACCCCCCTTTCCCGAGATGAATGATCACGCTAGATACTGCGGTGAAACAATTTTCAAAATCGGATCATAATTGGCCAAGTTATTGCCAGTGGCTCGTTTTTGTTGCTCCTTCATTAATTGGGCCGACTATCCAGCAGTACAAGGTCGTCATACCCTAATCGCATACACCGCCATTTGGTCATGTGAAGCGTGGAGTCATTACAACGTGGAGTCAATAGCCCGTGGAGGCGTATATATATACTTGTATATTGTGTTGATGTATATATATACTTGTATATGTATTAAAATGACCGAGCTAGTCTTTTTTCCGTGTTTATTTTTTCACTACGTTTCGGCAATGGAACAAAGCCCTATTCATGTGAGATTACATGTAGAAGTGAAAATGTCTTACATTAAACTAACGAACTGTTCTTCAGTTCGTTAGTTTAATGTAAGACATTTTCACTTCTACATGTAATCTCACATGAATAGGGCTTTGTTCCATTGCCGAAACGTCGTGAAAAAATAAACACGGAAAAAAGACTAGCTCGGTCATTTGAATACAACCTGCTTCTTCACACTAGTCAACCCCATCAACACAATTTACTTGTATATGTATATCTGTAGTTATATTGGACCTTCTGTTACTGGAAAAATGAAGAGACCAACACTGAGCTAGTAGCCGACTCTTCCCCTTCCCGAACGAACACAAATATTTCAGCTCATTATTTCATTTATTTTTTATAGTTTTTTTTTTTTTTTTTTTAATTTGGCATAGTCATATTACATACAGGCATAACATTGTGGAAAGGAGGAGTACGAACGACATTTCCAGCCAAATCGAAGACACCCAGCTGCAACCACTCCTGATCATAGTAACGATCGAAATAGTTCACGAAATAGCACAACTCAATCAGTGCTGCAGTCGCTCTTGAAAATGTTATTCGAGTAATGGAAACGTCGACAACTCTCGAGAGAAACAAATAGAGAAAGAGATTGAACGGAAGACAAGTGTTATCAGTCATTGAGGATCGAGGGTATCGCCGAATGAAATCGCCCTGTCACAGATGTCGGAAAGGATCAAAAGGACGTTCTGGCCAGAGCCGTCTGGGCCGCTGTAACTCAAAACGTGGTGGCGAGCGGGAGCGACACTTGAAAAACCGGACCGTCCTCTGACTTTAATATAACTGGGAGATTTGGTAACCGAAGGTAACCAAAGAAGATCGACCACCATAGACCACCTGACCTAGCAGCCCATGACCCGACCCGACCTCACAGTTCTGCCAACGGCATATCTGGTGACAGTGCGTCAACACTGCCCGATAAATATCTTATTGGTCCCTGATCCAAACTCCTCTGTGAGTCGACCGTTTCCTTTTTTTTCAACTTCATTATAATTAAAGAAATATGCTGGACGGTGATGAGGAGATAGGGAGGTGAGGTGGCCCTCATCCATTACGTTGGTGTGACAGCGGGGAGTCCAACTCGACTGAGACGACCGAGCAAAGGAGTCCTCCAGACCAGAGTTCCCGCGTCAATCCTTTCATTTCAAGCCCTCAAAGAGCGTTGGAATATTTACAAAAGTCATTCGAACAAACATTGATGTTCTCATTTAGCAAAAATACTTGGATAATGTACTTGGGTAATGGCTTCAAAACTTGGAAGTGTTAACCCCAAATAGAATTTTATTGTAGAGATATCTGTGCGTGCCCTGTTACTTTCCATGTTCGCTTACTTCCGTCTTGTTTCCTTGTTCCCTCCAGCCTTCCAACTAGGAATTCATTTTCAAAAAGTTGGTTCATCAGCATCCCGCAATAAATCAAATCGCCACCTTTTTTGACTTCTACAACATCAAGTTTGCGTCGTACTGGTTAGTTTTGCAGGTAACTTTTAACACAATCGTCGACTTCAAAGTAACCTAGCCGTCAGGACGAATGTCTAGTAGCAGCTGCCTATAACTAACCTATGTATGTTCTTTTTTGACATGGATATGTCTATTGTCTGGGGGTCAGTCAAAAATTTCCGTCATTAAAACAAGATTTGAAAAAAAAAGTAAAAGAACATTGTAACGTTTTTTGGGACACTTCCGGTGGTTGGAGAGGGTAGCGAGTATCATGAAAGTTTTCTGAAAAAGCAGACGATTCCAAAAATTGGTGAAAGATTTCTGTGCGATGAACACTATGGAAGTTCCATTTCCCTACCAACGGGTTGGTTGTACGCGAAAATCATAAGAATTTTTTCGTTACGGTTTTGGGTGGCTCCTAAACCTAATTAAAAGTAACGACCTATTGTTAAATTTTAAGGCTAATGAAGATAAGTGACTTTCAAAACGAATAAAATTGACCATAATAGTTTGACGTGGGTATAACTTATGCCAGGCGGCCACTCAAAATTTGGTGCAATAAAATTTGCGTGACAGGAAGAATGTGACGTTTTTTTTTTTTTTTTTTGGCGCAATTCCTGTAGTGGCACAGACTTGAAAATTATAGGGCCCGAATCAGCTGAGTGGCTCCTAAAGCTAATTTCTATGCTATTCACTCTATGAAGCTGTCATTTGGTATGTAGCCTCCTTAGGAATTACAGGCCCAGGATCAGCTTAAGGGCCCTTAAAGCTACGAGACATATCCATGATCAGAGGTTTTTCCCAGTAAGGGAGAAATTTGATTATAAACTCAAATACATCGAAACAAACGAAAAAAGTCGACTTCATATCGGATTTTTTTGTTCTGAGGTACGTTTCGTGCTACGGAAATGAAGGTAATTTGGAATGTTTGTTGGTAGGTACTTCTTTTATATAAAAATTATTTCTGTATACGTTTGGAAATAAACAAATTACATTCATTCATTCATTTAATTCCTCTAGAAGGATTTTTGCGTGGGAATATCGTCCTCCTCCTTTCGCTCAATTGCTAAGCCCTCGGAAGAGCACGTGCATGAAAACATTCTTACGAAAAGTTTCAAAACCCAGAAATGGATTCAGATTGACCCACAACGTCAATTGTCTACCTCATTTTCTTTTATAATTTGCAAACACAAAAGTTAATAGTCTAGTATTAATGCGGATATCTGCTCCCCTTGGATTGATCGAGTGCGGTGTTGCTGAGGGCAAGGGATTGTTTGGAACCCTCCATCCGTTTTACATTTTAATAGGTTTTTTTCCTCCAACGATCCTTTTCATATACTGTAACAGTAACGTGAAACCTCCTCCGTCCAAGGCCAAAGATTTACGGAGAATTCGTCACGTTGTTAATGCTCAATGGCTCTTATGGAAACATTCCATCATTGATACATCGGAAAAACGCGACAATATTTCATTGGGAGGGTCACAGTTTTATGTTTTCAAATAAGTGAGGAATTTAAACTGCTCTGCGGTAGATGAGTTGATTCCGCCAATAATTGGTGATCCATCATTCACTAGTGATAATGAATTGTTATGAAGACATTAAAATATGTGAGAAGTCCAGAGGAAGAGCGATTTTATTTTACGTTTATTTGAATATTGAGGAGGCAGTGCCATCGTGAAAGTACTGAAAAGTACTTATTCTGAAGTCAGTGGTGGTTTTCGTCCATTCGCGCTTGGAGTAGAAATGTTTCATATCCCATGCGCCGTGAGCTGTTGATAGGCAATATGCGTGTGAGCTGGGAAACGAAGGAACAGGAAGGTTGTCCAAAAAGTCAAAGGAGCGGTCCACCGAGAAAACTCTGCATGATGAGAAACTGCCCATCAAAGCGACAGAAAAAAGAAGAATTTGATGAAGCTGTCTAAACTCTTGAATAACGAAACCTTTCAAGGAGAACTTGGAAAATGAAGAGGGAGATGAGTGACAACGGTTTTGCTGAAAACCAACTAGTTTAGTCGAATTTTCGTGGGGAAAAATGTCAATCAATCAATCAATTATAAATTCGTTGTATGAACCAAGTAGGGGTTACATTGAGTTGGTATGATATAAAAAATACAAATTTTACAGACGTTTTTCTGAGAAATTGAATGGGTGCATCCCCTCAGGAATACACCTGGTATCTAATGCATACTTAGCACTAACTACAATTGCTAATAAGCTATAATAATATTAGCTTAGTATATTATACTAAATTCCACATTCGTGTTTACTGGTTCACTACGCTTACTACTTTATTTATTCATCTTAACTCCGTTTTGTAGGAAAGAACGATTGATTCATGAACGTCCTACTGATTTTTTATTCTACACTCCAACTTTCGTTACCACATTTTCATGATCAATGCCGATTCTATGTAATGGAAGGGCGGAATACACATTTTTCATGACCTCAGTTTCAATTGTGTGTGATAAAAGTATTCTTTCCCGAGACTCCTCCTACGTGATAAGTAGAGCCCAGAATTGGCAATTTTGCATATTTTGGCTTTCGAGTGTGAAACCTTGTATTGAGATGTTTTGAAGATTTTAAACCTTAGTACCTTTTAACTTGAAATTCAAGTGTCATATTTTTGCACATTTTGGTTGCTGGCGCATATTTTCTCATATTTCGCATGTTGTCGCGTATATCGCATATCGAGGGTTAAATGGCAACAAGGCCTACCTCAAGTGGGGCTCAACAACATGACCTACCTGAGCTGGTCAACATTCCTACCTTAAATGGTGCTGTACAACATGGCCTAAGTGTTTCCTTAAAAATTTACAGGAGACACAAAAAACTGTTTATTTATAAAATTTGGGAACATATATGTGAATGTTTGCAACTACAGACACTTCTGGGTACCAATATACTATACAGAGAACTTACGGGATGATGAATAATTTTAATAGATTTTGATTTATAACCCGCTGAATAAAAAAAGTCAATAAGCCCAAAAATGTCAGTTAGGCAATGTTATTCTGTACTATTTGAGGTAGGCCATGTTGACCAGCCCTATCTCATGTAGGCCATGTAGTTCAGCTCCATTTGAGGTAGGCCTTGTTGCCACTTCACCCTCGATATTTTACATTTTCTACATATATTTTCAAGAAAAATGTTTTTAAAAATTCCCTAAATACTTACTTACTGTTCAGAGTTAATCGACCTGACAAGAATTCTAGGTACACCCCGTTCCTATTTTCGTCATGCCCGGTGCAAGTATTCATGAAATGTGGATAGGGAGTGATCCAGAGTTCAAGCTCGATGGGATCACCGATAAGTGATTCTGAGTAGAAACATACATCAAGACAATCAAGAAAAATTGAGGTTGAAGGGCCCGGATACTGCTCAATTTTACCAGTTAATTATAGCTCTTTTGTCACGAGCAAGCCAACATACCTATTTGTGGTTATTATCATATCACATAATACAGACATAGCAAAAACGGTAATACAGTAATTAACTAAATTGATTGGAATGCAGGGAATATAACTAACTTGAAAGGTGTTGGAAGGACAAGCCGCTATAATGGCTTAGTAACCTTTCTTCACTCTGCATTAGACACCTGCCGTTTCATCCATTGTCTGCAACAAAAACCAACAAAAAATTACTATAACAATTCATTCACAACATGAACGAACCCCTGAAACACATCAACGTATAGTTCATGTTCAGACTCCTGCTTTCTTTTGGTTTTTTATTGACATTTTATGTCTTTACTCTGGCACATAACTCGAAAAACGTTACACAAAAGCGTCACACGAAATCGTCACGAAAATTTCTGATGATTTTTGTTTACAACCGATTCGTTGCTACGGAACTTTATCTTCGCCAGTTATCATCGTACAAAAATCGTTCACCACTCGTTGGATAGCTCTCGATTTACCTAACCATATTACGTTAACCACTGCGGAGTGCGTGGCCGACAAGCTGCGGTATGAGCGTTATTGTTTAAATAATTGTTTACACACAGGTGATCATTCTCAATAATTTATATTGTCAGACAATAATTGTCTATACGAATGCAAGCTTCATAATTTATGTTGAACCCTACAATTAAGTATAACAACTACGCTACTGGGGTAGGTGATGTAGCATTGTTCGAAGGTTCTTGAATCACTTCTTTAAAGACATAAAATGTCCCAATGTGTTGCAGACTCGTATGCAAGCATTTAATTCTCGACTGTATCAACAACAGGATGGAGTTGACATTCTTTTGACATTTTCATGTCTTTGCTTTGGCACATAAACTGAAACGGGAAAAATTTGTTTCCTTGATTCACCCTTTCCCTCAGATCACGTCAGAACACAAGCGACAGGCGGGCCACTACGTCAGACGCACCTATGACGCACGAGCGTATGACGTCAGACGGCTGGCAGGGGGCCAACTAGTACGTCACAGCCTATGCCGTAAGAGCCTATGACGTCAGAGGGCTGGCTGGCTAGGTGATCGGGTTTTAATAAGCCTCTGGAATTCCGCGCCTTCATTTTTGTATCATCATTGCGTGCCAAGAATGATTAACCATTAATAAATACTGGTTAATCATTCTTGACACGCAATGATGACAAAAAAATACAATGACCTTAACATATTTAGGCATAATAATCGATTGTAATTTAAATTTCAAGTCCCATATTGATTATCTTACCGTGCGTTTGAGAAAATTGTTTTTCGGTTTCAAGGAAGCAAGAAATTTTCTTTTTAAAAATCAATTGCGTTTAATTTATTTTGGCTTGGCACAATCATTATTCAAGTATGGGATCATTTTGTGGGGGGGAGCAGCTAAATCTTATGTGAGGAAAGTTCAGATTATGCAAAATCAGCTGATTAGAATTATCCTAAATAAAAACCCAAGATACACATCGGCTAAACTTTTTAAGCATTTTAATGTAAAAACTATTCAACAATTATTCTTGTTTCACTGTTGTGTTCATGTATTTAATAAGGGCATTTGTGAGAAACATTTAGCTTCTTTTGTATTCTGTATTGTAAATCTGGTATTGTTCTTCCGAAAACTAATACAGAATTTTATAAGAGAAACGCATATGTTCAGGCCTTGAAAGTTTTCTATGCTAGAAATATAAATTTGTCCACCTTTACAAATGTTTTAAGTTTTAAGAAGATGCTGAATGGATGTTTTCTTTCTTGATTTCTATTCCCCTTAATATAATTTAAGAAAAGAAGTAGTATAACACATAAATAAATAAATAAATGTATTTAAATAATAATAATAAGTTAATAAATAAATAAAGGTGAAAATTAAAAATATGCTTTCGCGACTGCTGCCATAGCTTCTCCACCAGATAGCACAAGTTCTTAGGAACTTATTTTTTGGTGGGCGTCAGTTTCTTGTTATGTTTTCTTTTTCTTAGCATATAAGTAAATCATACGAACTGTTCGTTTAATTTTATTTGGTTTACCAGAAGTGTAATGTTTGTGTGTTTTTAATTTTTAATTTTTCTTGTATTTTGGATGCCTATAAATAAATAAATAAATAAATAAATAACTGTACGATAAAAATTTTATGGAACCGGCGATATTTGTTGTACTCGCTACCGAGTTCTCTGGCGCGCTATTCGGGGATAGTTTGGTCAAATGACCTCGTACTGGATTGCATATCGGTATCAGTTCCGAAGCGCTAAAAGGTCCTTTACCTAATAATTATTGAGGCATCGATACGACGCGTAGAGCCAATCGCTAGGTAAAGGCAGTTGTATAGTTGCGGCACTCACAAGGGTGTTGTGCTACAGAACAAGTAATCTGGACAAAGAGGCGATCTGTAGAGAAAATGATAATTATGTGATGCAGAAGGATTTTTCAGCGTTTTTCGAGGCTTTGTAGTATTTTTTAGGATGAGCATGAGAAAAAGTGTGCTGTATTTGGGACATTACTCAAAACGTTTAGTTGAGTGGTTGCTATACGAATTGGATCGAACGTGAAAAGGGACGAAAGATTAGCCGCAAGGGGGCGCGCGTCCAGGAAATCAATTATGGAAATTAATTCGAGTGGGGAGGAATAACATCGTTATTGAGAGTTGTGGACACAGTTGACGGAGGCAGTTTACGACCCTATCGCCTTCGACGGTTAGAGTTGGCTACGGGAACCATTTGAGACACCCCTCTGGCCGACCATTAGGACTTCTGTTTATAGAGATACAACGTAGTCCAGTGTTATATCAACATTGTCCGGATCTCCCTCACAAAAACCTTCCTCGGGGACCATTCGGCGGGACTCGGTAATAATTGCAAAATACACAACATGTGGTAGTTATCCTGCTGAGCTGATATGTCAATTCGTGTGATCTGCGTGTACGACCCCCACGATCATCCTGCATAATGTACAATGAACTACCTACTAGAACACAGGGGAAATATTGATTAATTTTTAGAAATTGTCGTATTATTTAAAGAAGACGAATACAGAAGCTTACGATCTAAGCAGCTTCACTGGGTAGAAGGCATTGTCAAGTCTACATACATCATCACTGTGTGTAAATGTATGAGATAGGGCGATGATGTATGGAGGCGACATGCCTTCAATTAACGAGCTAGGATGTCTCATAGTATACTCTATAATTACACAGATCCACAAAAAAAGAAAAAAAAAAGTGAAGTACGCCTTTTCTGCAGTTATTATGTTATTATATTATGTTATCCGTAGTGATTTCGCCTCTTGAATATGAATTTTCCCATCAGAATTTGCCACGTCACAGTTTTATTTAACCTCAGAAAGTAGGTGGAAATGAGTGGAAATCGAGAAATATTCACTCCTGAACAACAAAAACAATTAGTTGCATATCTGAATCTATATTCACGTGGCTACGGGCCCAATCAACTTGAATCCATCGCTAGAATTGTGTCAGACCAATTTGCTTTTTTCAAACCTCAAACAGTGAGCTTTTGAAAATGCAATCGATTTGAGCCAAATTTGGTATAGAGGGGTTTATGTATAACTCTCTGAAATTGAACAGTTTACTTTGATATTCAATAAAATCTTCGAATTTTATCAGGGAGAGTACTTAATTGATGTCTAAGAATGGTATTGATACATTCTGATCTCTTGCAATAAGCGCAGGTAACAAAATTAAATATGACACTGTAATTTTAAGGTTGCATTTCCAATGAAAGTCACCGTTTGTTACCTACTTATTTGTTACTATTTTTATTATTAAGAAAGTAGGTAACGAGAACAAAATTACGAGTTGAGATTGTTTAAGGTTACCTGCATGAGTTGATAGCGTAGACATGCACGTATGGCAGGTAACGTAAGGAACTACGAGTATAATAAGTGTAATAATAGTATAATAGTGTAATAATAGTATAATAGTGTAATAACCTCTCCAAATGTTTTACTTTCCGTACGTTCGTGTACCACGTTGCTCAACTCATGTAAGTAACAGTATTTTACTTTACTTTTTTTTCGTTCAATTCATCAATTGACGAAAATGTAATAACAAAAATTGATTAATTGTATCAATGTCTTTTAATGAAGTTCGCCTGATAAGAACCAAATAAAAAATTGATGGCTTTGGGTAAAAATTCAAACTTGAAATTGGAATATCATAATTCAATTTTGTTGTAGGTTCCCTTGAAAATGACGAAGTAAAGCGTCGAAAAGTTTAATAAATCGAATCTAACTGACTAAATCTTGATAAACACTGTAATTCTCTCCATATCAGCGGCCGATAGAAACGCTCCAATATATACAATGTACATTATGGGCAGGCTGAAGCGAGATATTGGAAAGGCTGAATCTCCTTGGAACTGAGCCGTTATCCGAGGTATTGTTGGTAGGTGGAGGTCCCTCCAACCCTGCGAAGGACTATATGGTGATGGAAAGGTCGGTGTCTTGTGAAGGGAAGATTTCCTCAAAGGAGAATAACAACTCCGGTAATCCTTGGGACGCGTAGGACAGAGAAAAGGGAACTCAGGGCCAGAAATCCGTCTGGCGGAGCCCTTGAAGATTTTATCCCTAAAAGCACCTCTCTAACTCTTAACTCCTGAGTGGTTGGAAGATGGTTTGGAAGTAGAACGCCGAGCTTGGGACCCCGAACTCCCTCTGGGTACTGCAGCCCCTCCACAGAGTCCCAGATCCACTATGACCTAACGTGGCAGCTGAATATCACGCTTCATCAAACATAATCTAGGAGGGAAAAAAAATCTACGAACCAAAAAGGCAGGGAGAATAAAAACGACATTGGTTCAAAAACCACAGCCTAATCCGGCTATACGTCCCGAGGGCCGATGGCCCTGAGCTGGGGACGTTACAAAAATAACTTTCCCTCTTTCAATAAGGCATAATATACCGACTGGCTACTTGAGGACCTATATAAAACCTATTTTCAGAAAGCATTGTTATACCAAACTAAAGATCTTGGAAATAGATACGCAATAATCTCAGTTTGACCGGAGTGCGAGTGAAAATTCCGAATAAAACCAATGAATTATTTGTTAGGTCAAAAAACCTGGTGGAAAGCACGCCTAATTGAGAGTTTGCCTAATGTTTACCGAATACTTACTGAAATGTAGAAAGAAATATTGTGAGAAATGTTGTGCAGTTTCGGTGAAATTTAATCCTTTTCTCTTCAAAATCCTTTGAATGTCCAATACCACAGTTTCCATTGTTTTCTGGTGGGCTGATCTGGTGCATCTGAAGTCGGAATTTCAGCAGCACGTACAATTCATAAGTTATACACTACGTTACGTGAGAAAAATGCTTTCGTGACCCACATATTTCTTGGATTTTTTTTAAACATGAGTGGAATCTAAAATAAATATTTCACATTCTAATTGTATTTTGAGGAAGTAAGGAAACCCAAGTGGAAAATGAGGTAATCAGGTAAACTTAATCGGTTCATTGAGGCATTGGCTACACGTCACACATTTGCGTGATTCACCCTCTTCCGTGATTCACAGAATTAACCGATTTTGCGTGTTGTCTTTGTGGTTTTCACTGTTGGAATGTGTCTCGTGAGTGCATAAATTCTGTCAACATCTTTTGCTGTGTATGTGGAGAGCTCATACTGAAGGCTCAACCGAAGTCAATGACTCTGCTGGTAAGGAAAGCTTATCACTTCTATTTTAATTGTAAAGTTGGGAATCAGGATCAAAATTGGGCTTCTAAAGTCTGCTGCAACTCATTCTAGAGATCCCTTACAGGTTGGTTGAGAGGTCCCCACAAATCAATGCCATTTGCTGTCCTGATTGTAGCCTCAGAACCATCATGATAATTGATATTTTTGTATGATTCACATCGAAGGGGTTTCGGGGCAATGGAAGAAAAAGGCTTGGGAATGCTGAGGAGAAGTGTGCAAAACTTTCTTGGGGAAACAAACGCGCGCACAGCTCATGGCTGATCTCTTGAGAGCATACAAGGGCTTGAGGCGCAATATGTCTCTCAAAATTCATTTTCTACATTTCCATCTCAATTTATTTCCCTGAAAACTTTGGAGCCATTTCTGATGAGCATGGAGAAAGGTTTTATCAACACATAAGCACAATGGAGCGAAGATACAGCAGGAAATGGAACCAGAAAATGCTTGCAGACTACTGTTGGACGCTTGCGCGAGATGCCCCCGATGAAGAGTACAAGCTGAATAAGACCACAAAATGAGTTTATATATAGTCCCCATAAGTGCATATAAATGTATATAGTCCAGTGGGTTTTGATGGAGTAATTCAAAATAATAGCTATAAGAATCACAAGAATAAATTTTACTATCACACCGCACCGATTGTTTGACTATTCGCCTCATACCCCTTAATGACCAAGAAATGGTGGGTGCTAGAGCAACTTGGGTTTCAGGTTTGGTTTCAGCACCTTCGAAAACTTTATAATTACCCAAAATTTCTCAAGGGAGCGAAAGAAGTTTTTTTGCAGAACTCTGTAATGTTTGCACCTCTGTACTCCACTGTTTATTTTTCAAATTCAATTTTCTGAGTCAAGTTACTTTGAAAGTGAAAAAGGTTCAATTGGATGGAAAAATACTAAACATTTCAAGTACAGCGATTATATAAATTAAAATTAAAATGAGTAATTATATCGATCATGGGTTTTGACTTGCACCTAAAAATCAATCCTCTGGCTGAATGAACGGTATCTTTAACTATTAACCTTCATCAATGTATACATCTCCATGAGAAACAATTAGGTAATAGGAGTGAGAAACTTGGCAAACTCCAACCCTTGTCGTCCTTTCTTTGCGTATTTTGCAACATCATCCAGAGCCCTCGAAAACTCTATGGGTCTAATAACATTTAAATTGGTCGATGTTTCTCAGAAATAAAATATCTGAATTTGAATGCTCCCCGTGAGAATCCTCAGGGTTATGATGCAGGGAGTTATAGGAACAGCGATCATGATGGGAGGACATTCCACATTGGAATTACCTCCCTGTGTACATATAATTAGTGATCATCCGGATACACAGGTACATATCCTCAAATGGTTAATAGTAATTAGCGGTGGGCAACCCGGCGATTAATTAGCAATACCGCGCACTATTTGACCTTGGCGCCCGCATTCTGCTTCGGCATCTGAAACCGGCTTAGGATGCGAGTGATATTGCCGAGAAATTCCGAGCGTCTCTCCTGATCATAGTCAAGCTCCATCATAGACCTAGATATCCGCATATATATCTAGGGTCAGTCGTTGGACGAATCAATTAAATTGGTAATAATCCTGATTTGTGATTGATAGAACGGCGAGCGGGGTCGAGAGTGATGGTGAAGGGGGTGGAGATTATTGCAAGGGCTTTAGGCGTATCGGGTGAAACCAAACACAGATAGGGCGGCTCGCTATTAGGGCCGTATTGGTTTGACAACATTGCGGTTCTGAGGGCAGCACCTTAGAAGCTAACCATCCCCTTGCAGTCCCAAGCAGGTGCCATAATCCATCCCCCTTCTCACTCCCTTTTATTCGAGCACACATGCCCCCCTTCCATGATCGTTCTTTCTATTTTTGGTCTTCTCCCTTGCTGTAGTATCTTTTCAAAGCCACAATAAACAAACACACCAGCCATCTTTTTGGAAACCATCTGCAGTCACCGATATTATTCCATTCCCCGTAGATAACGTTATTAACTCGATCCAGTTCTGCTATGTTAGAAGGTGAGGCTTCAGGTAACAACTGGACCACAAGCTGCTCCTTAAGCCCTTAAATATTTATCGATGTTTGGCGTGATCCTGTGAATTAAACAGAAACTAAAGTAACGTGGACTAATGTTTCATTGTGTTTACCAAGTGGTTATCTAAACAAATGAGGACCTGTCCGAACATTTCATTTGTAAGCTCTTTTACTTCGGTATGCTCTCTAGAGCCCAAGAGTTTGACGTGTACAACTCCGATCAAGAATCGAACCCGGCTGTGTTGTATACCAGTGCATACAACTCACTAGTGATGACACTAACCATTACACCACATCACTCACGTCATCAAGAACGTCAACAACAAAAATCCAGTCATGCAGCATGGCAATTGGAGCGAATTTTTGAAGAAATGTCAGTTTATGGATTTTTCAACGCTGAACACGATGGTGAAGTCAGAATTGCTATAAATCCCATTCCGTTATAGAGCAGATGAACTTTGAAAAACATCTTAAGTAGCAACCACCTTTCTTCATCTTCAAAATGCTCCAGTTTAAGAACGGAATAAGATATCGCAATTCTGGTTTCACCATTGTGTTCAGCGTAAAAGAACTTTTAAAATTAGGTGTCACTTGTCAGACTGTTTCATTTTGGGAACTATGGGTAATTTCATTGTTATTCATTATGGGTAACTATGGCACATACATATACATATAATGTATATGTATTTTGAGCGTCTTTTGGCAATGGATTCAGGATGGTCTGAAAAATGGTCTGGATGGTTTTAAAAATTTTGGACCGAAAACAATCCTTTCCTTTCATTCATTTTCTTCAAAAATTCGCTCTGATAGCCATGCTGCATGACTGTGGCTTTTTTTCAACTTCAAAAAACATGATATGTCCTTCTTATTACAAAACTAAGATAGTCAACGTTCACATTTCTATGGTTCACACCCTTCTGTCTAGATCACTGCTCTGTATACAATAACCTTACAAGGCCTACAGCTATACGGAAAAAGTTGAGTAATGCGCTAAAATAATACACATTTTAGGGCATTACTTGACTTTTTCCTGGTATTGCCGACGTCGGTAGTCACTTGTAGAAATCCTTGTATTATATCAATACAAATTAATTCTAAATAATGTATCAACATATAAGTTACATTATATAAATTTATCGTATAATTAAATAATTTATTAGCCATCAACTGAGCTAGTTAACGACTCCTCCGACCAGTTTGTTAATTTGTCACCTACTCGAACAACCTTGCGGTGGGTGTCGGGTGGATTCTTTCCGAGATCTCAGTATCATTTTCGATTCTCGCTCGATTTTCGTTCTCCTCCCATATAGCTGAGATTTGTTCTAGGGCAATGAGGAATTTGGGCTTCCTGAGGCGTCGATGCGATGTCGTTCTATTTAATGGAATGGTCCGCTCGATTCTTGAATATGGTGCCATCGTATGGTCTCCATTTTATATGAATGCTTCGGAACGTATTGAGCGTGTCCAGCGGAAGTTCCATCGTTTCGTTGCCTTTGGACAGGGGACGAGTTGGGATGATTTTGATCCACTTGATGCTCTCAGTTTCTGCCGTCTTACTTCCCTCAGTCACCCTCGCCAGATAGACTGCATTTTTCTCATCAAACTGCTCCACTCATCAATCGATTGTCCTAGTCTGCTGCAGCTGATATACTTCCACTACCGCACACGTTCGAACAACCTCTTCTACGTCCAATTAACACCAACGAATTGCCTGTACAACAACCCCATTCTACGTGCGCTAAGATCTCTGGATTCGGCCTTCTCCCACACTCAAATTGATATTTTTAGTGACTCAATGAATTTTTTTATTATTCATATAATACCAACAGGAGTGAGTAATAATTTAGGCGGCGAGTTTTGGTTTTTACTTACTGTATTAGTTTTGTAAGAAATGAAATTATTGAAGTGTTTTCTGATATTAGACAATGAGTCATTTCTTTTCTTTATAATGTAATTGTGCTCTTGCCAGTGTAAAAAAAAAATTAATTAAATAAAGGTGTAATTGATCATTTCCAATGACACTAGTGCCGCCTGCAAGCATGTCAACGACTAAAACTACGTAGCTTAGGCTGACTTTCAAGAGAAAATTAGTTTTTTTCTTCAAGAAGTCCGTTCAAACCATTGACTGTTCCCTCTTATGCTTGAACTGTAATATGAGCGCACTTGAAATGGCCCACTTGGGTGGTCCACTTTATGCTGCAGTGCCCGTTATATCTCCCCCACTGGCGACACTATTTGGGGACATATGTTTCCGGAGGATTTCCTGTAGCCACTGAAGATGTGCAAGCGACCATGGAGAAAACCATAGATGTATGTGCTGATGAGAGCCTAATAATGGCTGTCTATCTGTATGTGGACAGGTCGTTATTGCTGAGAGCTTTCTCACTAAATGAATGATAACCGCGAAGGTCTTTTTATTTATTTAGTATTATTATTATTATTTAATTATTCTCGTAACGCACCAATATTATAGCAAACATGTAATTATAGACCTTATACTTTATACTTTATAGACTTAATACAAACATGTAATTCTTTTCTCTTTATTTTTAAAAGCTATTTTGTATTGTGTTTTACACTCTACAAATAAACGCTAATTGAATTGAATTGACTAAAAAT
Organism: Stenodema calcarata; assembly: GCA_963920205.1. NCBI lineage: Eukaryota > Metazoa > Arthropoda > Insecta > Hemiptera > Miridae > Stenodema > Stenodema calcarata. The sequence continues at coordinate 22,525,027 of OY986048.1, forward strand.
ACCTATTTGTCCATTTCGGCTGCACCCGTCCGAATCCCATCGACTGCCAAATCATAGAAAAACAAGAGTATTTGAAAAATCGTCTATTTCCACTGAAATGTGAATACACTATTAGACTGGCTTCGGTAATTAAACCATCGTCAGTAACAAAAAAATGCTCAACACTTAGTTATAACTAATTTTTTTTAATTGTTTGACCCCACGCAGAACAAGAGCCAAACAATTAAAAAAAAGTTTGCGGGAATCAAATTGAGATGAATTAATTCTAGCAGCACCCGAAGCTATTCAGAAAGAGAATGAAGATGAATTAAAAGTTTCCCGTTATAGTCCAGAGAAAGGTTTGACGATCGTGTCTAAGGAATTCGAATATGCCATTATTTTTTCATACAACCAAGTAGGGCTAGGATTTCCATGTAATTAAAAATTCAAAATATGTATTTATCTTTGGGTAAATATGTAAAATAAATTTACAAAATGTAGGTAAAACCATTCATTTTTTGAGTCTTAATCGGTTCAATTATATACGCGACATGAGCACACCTTCTCTTTTATTTTTTACTAGGTAACTACTTTGTTTTTCCTAAAGAATCTCTTTCGAGGCTTATCTAGCTACAGATTCACAAAACAGCCGTCAGAGTGCATTTTGGAGTTCCTCGCCTTGGGTGCATGGACAAGAGGGTACCTTGAATCACAGAAACCGATACCGCAAACCACAGAAACCGCGAAAGCGCAAAAATACGAAAATATGTAACAAAACGTGTCGTTATGATCAAAATATGGAGAAATATGTGAATAAATCCAAATATGTTAAAATACGTAGCATCAAAATGGTCTAAATCGACTGGAAATCGTCCAAAACTGATAAATCTCAGCCCCCCCAACCAAGTATTGGAAGCGAAAGAGGAGTGCTACCCACTAACAACCCAAACACTGACGAAATCAGTGAGACTTTGCAGGCATTACAGAACCATAGCACTGAGCGAATTCTGCATTCAAAAACTCATGGACTGGATAATTTTTGTGATGGGGCTGGTATGGATCATCAGGATATTGTGAATATAAGGAAAGAGTTTCCTATCAAAAAGTGGAGGATCCTAATATGTCCTCATTGCCCTCCGATCCATATATTATTCATTTTCCAACTGATCCCAAGACAAAACTATTCGTTTATTATCAAAGAGAAGTTGAAGACCGTTGTCCAGTCGACTAATATTTACGATAATTACCAACTCGTATTAGATGTGATTCCTTTAAATGATTCGCGAAATCATTTATACTAATCATTAACATTTATAATTTCATATTACTTCTCCCAAACCGATGTTGACAGCGCACTTTTCGAAATGAAATTCTATAACTAATGCAAAGCAATATTTTCAAATGTTTCAAATCGGGTTGTTTCTTTCTTGTCGCGAAATCGGCCATTTTCGACCTCTACGTATGCCAAAATCGTGAAAACGCGTTTAAACCTCACCTTATTTTCAAAGATCTTCGAACGGCTCCTACTACCACACTTACTCAGTCACCTTGAAAACCTCATACCTAGTACCCAGTTCGGATTTCGCCCACTACACTCCTGTACACAACAACTACACAGAGTAGTGGAGCAAATATTAAGTGCCTTCGAAGAAAAGTCTGTGTGCGCAGGTCTATTTCTGGACACGAAGCAAGCTTTCGACCGGGTTTGGCATGAGGGATTGTTAGCTAAGATAAAGCCACATAATATTATGCCTGATACACTCTACCTTGTTCTCCTGTCATATCTGTCGAACCGCACGTTTTCTGTCCAATGCAGTGGAGCACTCTCTTCCTCACGACAAATCCAAGCATCGGTTGCCCGGGGAAGTGTTTGGGGTCCAATCCTGTACCTACTATACACACACGATTACCCATCACCACCTGACGTGAAAGTGGCTCACTTTGCTGACGATGTGGCTGCGTTAGCAAAAGGATACTCAAATGAAGCAGTAGAAGAACTACAACTTTTCACTAACGACGTAGATGTTTGGTGCAAAAAGTGGAGAGTGTCGGTAAATCCAACAAAGTCTAGGATGTGCTTCTTCACATACAAGCGTACTTATGAAAGACCACTATTAATGTTAAGCAGTACAAGTATGCCCGAAGAAGACACTAGTAAATACCTAGGAGTAAAACTCGATAAAAAACTTTTATGGAAACCACACATATCCCACGTAGTCCAAATGTTACGTTTGCGCCTCAATAAACTACGATTCCTGCTTCAACCAACTTCTACCGTCCCTCTACATCTCAAACGCAGAATTTACCTATCAGTTGTACGACCCATATGGATGTACGGATGCGAAATGTTCTGCTTGTGATACTCAAATCAAGAGAGTGCAAACCGTCCAAAACCGTGCCCTTCGTTTGATTACCAATGCACCGTGGTATGTGAGCAACCACAACATTCACAAGGACCTGGAAATACCCACTGTGAAGGACGTCCTACAGACAGCAGCTGATCGCTTCTTCGATCGAATCAACGTGCACCCGAATCCCATCCTCTCCCCGATCGTCCTGGAAACTCTTCCATCCAAATCCGTCCGTCCGTCCGTCCGTCCGCCGTCCGCCGTACGCCGTCCGCTCCACTTTGCCCAGTTAGCGTTGAGTTAAAATTACGAAATTTTTTTTATGGGTTTCGACCAACCCCACAATGGTCCTCGAAACTTTTCATAACCCTAGGTCAAGGGGAAGGGGTTCAAAACGAATTTTCAAAATGTGAAAATCTAATATCTCGAAAAATTCATATAGAACGGTATGTTTTTTATTTCATATTTAGATAGAGTTTGTTCCGTAGAATTTTTTAAGACCATCCGCAGCTTTGTACGACCAGCCGTTCGTTCACAATGAGGGCTCAAAGATTGTGCCTCACAACACGATCTTGTATCAAACTGTTGAAATACAGGTCCATTTTCATACTAACAAGCTCTTTGGAACATCATATGGCTTAAGTGATGTCGAGTTTGTTGTTCTGAGGTGCGTTTCGTGCTACGGAAATGAAGGTAATTTCGAATGTTTGTTGGTAGGTACTTCTTTTATAGAAAAATTATTACCGACGTAGTATTAAAAACCCCAGAATTATATCGTATTAATTAATCATAATTAATAATAATTATTATTAATAATAAATACGAATGATTAATACCTAACAATAAATTATAATAATTTTCACTAGGTACTTGATAAAATTGTTAATAATTAGTGATAATTGATAATAATAATTAATCTAACATTTAGGATCTAGACATTTAGACCTAGTGATCTAGACAGAAGGGTGATCTGTACAAAGAAGATAATGAACCGTTGTGTCAAGAATTTGCAGAGTTTTTTCAATATTATGTCGAGTATGAAGACTTCGATTTCATTTATTCGATGCGCGGAGGCATCGAAACGTCACTAACTACAGCACTCGTTCAACAGCTGTCAGTGGGCACTGTGATTTGAACTCAAGCGCACGCACCATTTCTTTATTTCTTTCGAGATTGTTTTCAGTGTTATGTTGAGTCGTGGCTGATTGTTCAGGAGCTTCTATTATTATTTTTCCAACATACAGGAGTGGGAAGCAGGAGCGAGGATTGGGAAAAGGGCACCGATTGCCGAGGGGTCGGCGGAGGGTTGTTTGGAAAATGGCCGACACTTCAAACGAAACAATGCGGTCCCCACGGAATACATTAGCATGTTCATACGCAAGGCAAGCACTGCGGGTGTATTCATATTGTAATGTTCCGTTAGGCCGGTGGTTCAGTTCAAACTCGTCCTGCCCGCCACCATTTACAAGGGCTGCACTCGACAGACGAGGAGCCGCAACGAAATTTCGACTGTCCAACCAACAATTTGGACTCGGGCCAAAAATGCCCCTCACGAGTGGAAAGAGACGGTAATTTATTTCCCTCTTCACACTTAGGCGTTCCGGGTGCTTTTCGTTCTACACCCATTAATGCCTTACTTGCTGAGGCTGCTGAACCCCCTGTGTACGCAGGGCGATGCTGACCAAACGAGAAATAATAAAATCAACGTCCGACGTATCTCACCCTATGCACCAAATGGACATAAATCCGTCAGTGACATGCTTACTTTCGAAAGTAACCACTGCAGGCTCCCAAAGGACTGCCGACGGGATCCCCACAGGTGAACTTAAAATCACAAGACACGCTGTACGATACTCTTTGAACGTCCCTATATCAGTTGGCTAGAAATTGGCAATCACCAACTGTACAGCTTCTAACAAGAATGTTGTAATATTCACCGACTCCGACATTACGTGCTTAATGGTGTCACATATACACAGAGGACATACAAACAATTATATCGTCTATGAAATTGCAAGCCTAATTCTTACAAAACCCAGGAACAACCTGCTAACAATCCAATGGATTCCTGGCCACGTCGATGTAACTGGTAACGAAAAAGCCGACGAAGCTGCAAAGAAAGGAACACAAATGACTATGACACCACCAATACCTCTTGCTGACGCTCTGTACGTGAATAACGCTATAATGGTGATGATGGACTGGCAGGAGTGGTACAACCAACAATCCAACTTAACCCATTTTAGGCCAAGGTGCGAAAAAATTATAAACTTGTTTTTTTTCCTTATTTTTATTGTTGGTTATATTCAAATTAAGAGAAAAATCGCAAAATCAGATTTTTTACCAAATCCTAGGTATTTTTTTCAGCATGGGTCGTAAACGACCCTACGGCCCTATACACTATCGGGTATGGTAAGTCTTGAAACATTCTGGGTGAAGATGGGCCTTACATTTTTCGCACAAGTAAAGAGTTTTGTTCTGACTCTGCAGAACATGTCCACACCTCTTCCGAGTATTTGAGGAATGTCGAATAATAATATCTTATCATTAAGGTCAACTCCTCCCATGTACCGATTGTAATCAGAAATCATCTGGGGTTGTTCAATTGTGACTTTTTCTTTAGCAGTCCTTGAAAAACGTTCTGTGTTATGGAGGGGCTCAATAGTCGCTAGCCACGATTACAAGCGAGTTATCATGCTATTTGACCACCAACAGATTCCATTTTGGATCGTATGCTGAGTCATAAGCCCCTCTTGGTTTTTTTTCAGCTCAGAGTCTGACTGAAGAGGACACTTTTTCAGTCGATTTTCCCTTACAGTCCCAGTTGCACAAAAACCTTTCTCTAACAGTCTGTGAAACAGTTGGTAAGAGGAGAAAAAATTATCGAAGTAAACAGCGTGTTTCTTAGGTTGCTTCACGATACTCAGTACCTAATTCAAGAACTACACTTCCTCCAAGCCCCAGGTCAGACGTGAAACCGGATTGTGCACCTGCATAGGGAATGAACTGAAATAAGTATCCATCATCTGCGCACATACACCATGTCTTGAAACCGAAGCGTACTGGCTTATTCCTCATAAACATCTTAGCTGTATGACGACCGAAAAAAGGAATCATCTCTTCATCAATTGATAGCCTCCCGGAAAATATTCCAAACATCGCGAAATTGGTATTCAATCTGTCAACAAGAGGGCGCAGCTTAGCAAACTTATCGTTTTTGTTCAGGTTATTGTTATCTGAGACATGTAAATTCTCCTTTATGGCTCTGAATCTATTTCTACTCATTGTTTCCCTTACCAAAGGCACACCTTTATCCTCACTTTAGGACCAGTACATCTGGAGCTGGGGCAATGTATGGTAACCCGTAAGGAGGAGTATGCCTCTATAACTTATAGGTTCATACCACTCAAAAAATAAGCTGATTTCCGCGCACACGAGAGGAGAGAATGAAACCGAACACACAATATTGGTCATATAATAAACGAGAAGAAATCACTTTAGAGGTAGGTTGAACGATACTGACTGAAAACATAGTTGTCACAATACAGAGAAAGTGACCAATCCTAAGAAACGAACGTACGGGAACTCAAAAGGTCAAAGATGAAGATCACAATATAAACAAACAACTTGGATTGTCATGCCTTGCAGTCAACCTCCCTTGAGGCACCGATGATCCCATATTAGGCCGTAGGGTCGCCTACGACCCCAACATGAATTATCAAAGATAATTACTTCCAATCAGTCATTTTTCGTGAACTACTTATTGATTCCATTAGGCAGATGTTTGAACATAATGTTGACACCAAAATATCAATATCATGATGGTGAATTAAAATTTTTTTAATTATCTGAAATGCTGATCCGAAAATTCACGAAACTAGGTCATATATTTTTCATTCCCAACCACCGAGGAGTCTGATCAGGGTGTTCGTGATTTTTCCTCTATTTCATGAATACATGATCAAAATATTTGACGGCAAAAATCATCAGAATATATGAAAGGAGCATGGGGAGAAAATCGTTAACTAATGGGTCGCATACGACCCCTTGGCTTAAAAACAAACAATTATATCGTCTATGAAATTGCAAGCCTAATTCTTACAAAACCCAGGAACAACCTGCTAACAATCCAATGGATTCCTGGCCACGTCGATGTAACTGGTAACGAAAAAGCCGACGAAGCTGCAAAGAAAGGAACACAAATGACTATGACACCACCAATACCTCTTGCTGACGCTCTGTACGTGAATAACGCTATAATGGTGATGATGGACTGGCAGGAGTGGTACAACCAACAATCCAACATTAAGGGGATGCACCATTTTCAGATTATGGAACGAGTATCAAGAACGCCTCGAATTCTCCAACTTCATTTCTCAAGAAAAGATGCTGTACAGCTCATACGTTTACGTACTGGTCATGGTCTTGTGAATAGAAGCCGCTTCCTCACCAAACTTTCCGACTCCCCGAACTCTGACTACTGTGAAGATGTTACCGAAGACATGGAACACAAGCTGATAATGTGCCCTCTCTACATCGACGAACGCCGATCTTTTGGATACATCTGCAACATCCCCGATCTACCCGATGCCCTGAAAAACGCAACACGTCAAGACCTCCGATGTTTTTTGAACTTTATGAAAAGTGCAGGCATACGATTATCACCATACCTGAAGTATTTAATCTCATCTGAATATTAATAGTTTATGAACAATGTATGTTAAATAAGCACTGGTAATAAAAGAGCGCAACCATAAAAAAATAAAATAAAATAAACATAATTTAAAAAAAAAAAAAAAGTCAATAGAAAGACGTGGAAAAACACGGATCGAAGTGTTACAAAACATCATATCTCCAAAAATAACAGTATACTTACTATGTTTTAAAAATTTGAATAGATTTCGATACACTGAATTTTCAAAGACCACTCGGAGCGATGTTCACAACGAGGACTCGAAGATAGAGCTGAATCATATAAATACGAATGAATTATAAATTATTCATCACTTATATAATCATTTCATTTGTAATTTATGTAAATAAATTATAGATCACCATTGAACTGGTGACCGACTCCTCCCTTCTGCTCGGACATGACCACCCGGACGCCTATTAGAACAACATTTTAGCTCATACGAGGTTTTACTGGTGTAGACAGAAATATTTAAAGCGTTTTACGTTAATCGATTCATGAGCTCAGTAAATGTCAGTTAAGAATTTTACAACGATTACGAGAATTTTAAGAATTTCCTACATTAAGAATTTTAAACGTGGGTCGGGGATGGATTACAATGCAATATTGACTCGGTTTCCTGTCTGTAAAATTGTATCTGCAATAGGTACCTATTTGTTTAAATAAATTTAATTTTGATGATGAGCTGGAGCCTTGAAATTTTAAACATGGGTCAAAGATGGATTACAAGGCAATATTCACTCGGTCTCTTGCCTGTAAAATGGTTTAAGCAATACCTATTTGTTTAAACAAATTGAATTTTGATGAATGTCTTGAAATTTTAAACATGGGTTGAGGAAGGATGACAATGCAATATTCACTAGGTTTCTTGTCTGTAAATTGTTTAAACAACATCTATTTGTTTTATTAAATTTGAATGATGAGCTAGAGTTCATCTATCATTTTGTGAATTAGATTAGGATGGTCTGCACAAAGGAGATAATAACCCGTTGTGTCAAGAATTTGCAGAGTTTTTTCATTTGGTTTGGTCCAAAACTTTAACCCAACAATTTTGAGGGGGAGTTGAAATTTTCATTTTCTTGGTCCATTCCAATACCAATTCATTATTGCAAATATTAAACCTAAAATTAAATTAAAGGAGTAAGTATTGATTCTGTGGAGTTTAAGTAAGAAATAAGAGATGAAAGTAAGTGTAGAGAAAAGGATTAAATGGGTGGAATAAATGTTGAGTACTGCTAAAAGTTCTGATAATTCACAGAACTGTTGAGTGATAATATTGAAAATGTTTATTCACTTTTCCCACCATATTTCATTTGATAGGAAGGCAAATGAGATATGGCGGAGGGGTGGTTGTGGGGTTATTTTGGTGGAGAGGGGGGGGGATGGAATGCTACCCCTCAGAAGGAGGCGAACTGACTCGGAGAAGACTTGACTCCTTTGGGTTCGGATTGATTATTGCCTCGCCGATTGGTCCGGGAGGGCAGGTAGGCATAGTAACCGATCATGCGCTTTCACTTATAACTTCCGCAACCTCCGACAGACGTTGGAACGCTCCGGAACGCGGATGAAACAGGTTTGAACGGCCTTTTGTGGCCAAACGAACGGGGATATCCTCCTGTCGATGCAATCTCTCAGTTTCGTCGTGATTGTGTACTACAATGAGATCGCCTAACATAGCTCAAGGTTTCTCAGCGAAGTTGGCAAGAAAAATTAGTACAATTACATCAGAACTTACAAAAAACCTTGGCCGCATACGATCAGTTATATACCTACAAAAAGACACTGCAAATTTTTGACGACGGTTTATTACCTTCTTGACAGATCACCCTTGTGCATAGATTCTGTTCTGTATACAGTATCCTTGTACGTCCCAAAACTACACAAAACATCTAGAGTTATGTGCCAAAATACTGTTTGAATAGGTGACAACATTCCAAATTAATTTTGAGTGTGCGGTGGTGTGGTGGGGTGGGGTGAGGAGGATTGGAAACAAGCTCTGTTCTTTTATAATTTATTTATATAAATTATTAAAGAAACATTTATATACAAAAAACCTGCAAATCCTTTATCAAGCAATGATTTATCATCTTCTTTGTACAGATCACCCTTCTGTCGAGATCATTAAACGATAGATGAAACGTTTTTAGAGATGATGAATCAATTAAAATTAATTTGTACCAATGTAATACTGGGGTTTTTCCATCTACCAACGCCGGCAATAAATCATTAATTATTATTATTCTTACTATTAAAAGTTATTATTAATTAGGTATTAACAATCATAATTAATTATTGAAAATCATGGTTAATTATTATTAAATATTATTCATTATTAACTCAATAACTGAACACCAATGTGCTATTCTGATCAGCTGGGCCAGTATGAACATGTCGCATGATTCACCCTCTATTTTTCGAAGAGTTGCTTTTTTGAAGTTTCAAAATTCGTTTTGAGCCCATTCCCATTGAGCTAGGGTTATGAAAAGTTTCAAGGGTCTTTGTGGGGTTGGTTGGAGCCCGTAAACCGAATTTCGTAATTGTAGCACAACGCTAACTGGGCAAAGTGGCACGGACGCGGGGCGGAAGTTGGACGGCGGAAGCTGGACGGCGCTGCGGACGGACGGAATTTTAGTTTATTATCTTCGATAATGAACTAATAAACCATTGGAATCGCCCAAGAAAAATACCCCCCCCCCTCGACCACTCTGGCACTTTACCCAGTTAGCTTTGTGCTAAAATTACGGTACCTACGAGTATATGGTTTGCGGGTGCGGAACAACCCCACAACGATCTTTGAAACTTTTCATAACCCCTAGGTCAATGCGAAGGGGTTCAAAACGACTTTTGAAATTTTAGAAAAATGCATATCCCGAAAAATTCAAATGGAACGGTATTGTTTATATTTCACATTTAAATAGAGCTTCATTTTTAGAATTTTTGGAAGACCACCCAGAGCTCCGTACGACCAGCCGTTTGTTCGCAACGAGGACTCAAAGTTGGAGCAGATCGAAAGTCGTCAACATGAGGGTGAATTAACAGTAATGCAGATAATCATTAATTAACAGTAATGCGGATAATAATTTGCTGCTTTTTTTTTTTTTTTTTAATTCGATTTTCTGAATCTGCGTATCTTGAAACGTAAACCCTCAAATTTTAAGGGGGGGGGGGGGTAATGTTTTATTCCTTGGGCCTTTCCTTGGGCGTTCAATGTTGAAGAATCTTGAATGTTGAAGAAACCAAACGGGGGCGAAGCTCTTGTATGTGAACGTTGAAACAGTTCAAATTATTAATAAAAAATTTGATGCTGTAACAGACATGCTGATTATAAAAAATAAAAATCTGTATTAAAGAAAAAATTGTATTACGACTCCGGTATGCACCAATATGTCTAAAACATGAAAATGCTAACTGCGTTGCACCTAAAAACTGATTCAAAAACTCAATCAAAACGAACTACCTTTCACGTACGTGAATACGTATTCATCGGAAATCTGCACTTTGGCGTTTCCGAAGACCGCAGATTTCAAGTAGTTTCCACTGACTAAGAAACGAGAGCGATCAAACATGATGGAAAAGCAGGTGCTTGGGATAGGGAAACGGCTAAAAACAAACGTTTGATCAGGGGTCTAATATTAATAGAGTTGGAGGGCTTCAAGCTTTTGGGAAGTAACTCATCAATTATAATGTGGAACCTCACGGAACCCGTTTCGCGTGGGCTTCATTATCGCAGGAGGCCGCCCTCAAATCAAAACAATTCCCCCGCTCCCACGGCAAAGGTTTTATATTTTACATTCAACTGTGCTAACCACACTTGCTCCCGTGAAATATTCAGGGACTAATCAGAACCGAGTATCGTTACACACACAGGTTATTAAGATTTCCTTCTTATTTTTCCGTCCCTTAACTAATTACGACGGAACAGCAGTTTTGTTTAGCTCTGAAATTAATTACCTACGGAGGAAAACGTTGAACTTTTTCTTGCCGGGCTCTCTAGTCAAAGTCGAGGAGTATGTACCGAAGGGAGGAGGGTGCTGTCGAAAAATTGCCCTCCTACAAAATTGTTTGAAGAAACGGAAGCCAAATATTGACCTTGGACTATGCCTTCAATTTGTGAGTGGAGTGGGAGTTTTGCTTCAAGAGAAATCAACAAAAAAAACCTACAAGTTACTTAATAAATGACTGTTTCGTTTAACTACAGTATTCTAGTGAACACAGGTATGAGCTCTGCTCTCGATGGTATTCGTGTGGAAATCATGGAAATTTCAGAAGCGGTTGTTGGTAACTTATTGAAAAGCACCTCCTTCACCAACCACAGGCCCAATTGCACACATAAGCAGTGCGATGTGGAGGTGCTGCGTTGGAAAGCCGAATATGGGCAAAATGATGACAGACGACGAGAGTGACGATGACGCCCTCGACCATATGGGATTTTACACGCCATGAAAGAGCTGGATATGTATCCAGAAAGGTTCTAGAACTTTTACAGGAAGTCCCATGTGTGTTTCTATAAAATTCTGGCCATGGACAAGGACAGACTAGAAAAAAAGACTACTCAGAATCATCGGGCGTGATTATTTGATAAGAGGTGCAGTGCAGTGCGAGTCTCCAGAGTGCACCGCACCTCCACTGCACCTCCTATGTGTGCATTGGTCTTCGTTTACATAGAAAAGGCGTATATCTCACCGTACCTGCACATGATCGAGGACGTCCTCATCACTCTCGTCGTCTGTTAACATTTTGCACCATAGTACTTCCAATATTCGCCTTTCCAACGCCGTTACTCCATTGCACTTCCACCTCTCACTGCTTATGTGTGCGTTGGGCGTAACAGACCCTATTTTTACTATCCTCACACTACACATTCATGTTACTTCATATTCCACTCAAGGGTTTGACAAGGTACTTCACCAGGGCTCGTCAAGAGAGGAAACATCTGGTCAAATGGGCCCATAAATGGGTCATCCTCTAATAACAATCAACGAGTAGCTTAATTTAAAAAGTGTCAGGCAGGCAATGAAGAAAAAGAAAAACAAACTTTCAACTGCTCAAGTTCATAAACTTACAAATTTATAATTACAAATATATAATAAGCAATGGGCAGGGTTACACCTGTCTACCAGAGAGACTTGAATCGCCGAGACAACTACAAATTATGTAGTGCACCGGAGGGAGTTGGGCAGAGTATTAGGAGAATTCCAATATCGCAATGGCCAGGACTAATGAAATGACACAGCACACGAGATGGAGAGCAGCGAGAACCGCTGTAAGAACCACCAATCCCCAGTTGACACAAATTCGCCATGATGAGCATCTGAACAGCCATTTCGGCATCCAACTCTGCGCGTTTAAGATGTTGAATCCTAAACTCTCTCAGCACCGGACATGTTGCCATTAGTTTCGCCCTCAACACTGGACACTGCCAACTCCGCAAGCATCTCTGCAGGATCAGTGTAACCGAGGACAGTGAGTGTCGGTTCTGCCTCGAAGAGGAGGAAACGGCAGAACACGTCCTATGCCACTGTGAAGAACTAGCTAGGTCCCAGGATCTGTGCCTGGGCAATGAAAAACCTGACCCAGAAATCTACAAGGGGTATCTTGATAGCCTCTGGAAGTTGGTAAAACCACTTGAGCTCACAAAGGAGCTCTAATTACAGGGAGGGCACAGTAGATCTAATTAGGTCGAGGTGCTTTACTTACAGCAAGCCTCATCTTATCTGATCTTCGCTCTCAACAACAAGCATAAGTATCCTATAAATCCCCCCCCCCCTTTGACATTTTGTCGGAGTCATGCAGCCAAAGTTAAACATCATCTGGAAATACATAGTGTTCGTGTACGTATAAAATGTATAGCTATATTTAATATATGTAATATAATATATTATATACATTTAAAAAAATATTTTGGAGTGATTTGTGATTTTTTACAGTAGGAAAAATATGTCCATTGTACTACAAGTATATTTGTTTGTGAAATGTTATTTTTTAGTGTGAGTTTCTAATATAATATATTTAATATTATTATATACCTACATTAGACGCTCTCTTAACCGTCCTGCCGCTTTAACCGGCCTCTTCTGTGAATGCGTTCTTGAAGGTGATGACAATCTTCAAAATGAAATGATAAATGATGACGAAATAGTTCAGACTGTTATCAACGAAGCACTAGAGGAAAAGGAAGTCGACTGTTGAAGAAGACAACACGGTTACCCACGAGGAAGGAAAAGAGGCTCTTCAGATGGTGGCGACGTATGTTCAGCAGCAGAGGGATGCTAGTGCAGCAGATGTGATGTTCATACGGAAATGGCGTGACTAAGCTTTTAAGTAGTCGATTCAACACAAGAAGCAGCAGAAAATAACAGACTATTTTAATCCATTGTAGACAGACATTTTAAAAAATATTTTGGAGTAATGTGTGGCTTTTTCCTGTTGGAAAAATATTTACGGTGTACTACATGTAGTATATTTGTTTGTGAAATGTTATTTTTTAATGTGAGTTTCTAATACAGAATAAAAGTTGTTTTCTTAGAGTTTTGAAAAGAGAAAACATTTTTTTTTTTTTTTAATGGGGTTTTCACTAAGTTTTTACCTTTATTTTAACCGGCTTTTTCGTTATCTGGCCCTGGGTCGGTCCCGTCAAGGCCGGTTAAGAGAGCGCCTACTTTATATCTTTATTATATATAATATATATCTATATCTAATATATAGATTTTGAAGTCATCGAATCAGAGTTTTTTTGTTTTCAAAAATCCATCCAACTAATAATTTTCTGAGCACTTATGAATTTCTAAGGACACTGAGAATTATTTCTGGTCTTGAATATTGAATTGATGAGGACCAATCAAGGGAAGTTTAATACGTTTAGTGCTTACAGTGTGTTTATTAAACTATTCCGACTGACTAGACAAGAGAAATTTCAACCTTTCAAGTCCTCATCGCCAGTCACCAGGAAAGTCGAGTGAGTTCTTCACGGAGAAGAGGGATATTAATGAGGGAGTGAATGAATGCATTTTTAAACGCTTTGATTAGAGCTGACTTCCCTTTGATCTCGACAAACCGAGAGGCCACACGCTCCCAGCGTCATAAGTACGGAATTAAGATGAACCAATGCACCCCTAGATTAATGAAATCATATTACGGGCGGTTTTGATACGCCCAAGTGGACTAGGGGTACTCACAACGCACCGGGAAGGTTTTTTGAAAGGCGTAGCATCTCTTCTGAATGGGCCGGTGCTAGCGGGGGTGTAAAGAGCTCTCTTTTATTGGAAGCGCACGCGTCCGGTTTCTCATTAAACCCGGCAATTTGCTTTCACGGCTTCGTCTCACCGCCTCCCCGGTACGTCGGGTCACGCCCTCCCGACCTGCCCCGTGTTCATCTTGTAAATGGAACATCCGATCAACGCGCGAATTTTTGATTTTCTCCTCCGATACCGAAGGGTGAGGCGATAGGCTCAGGCCAAACCCAAATATCACTATCCCCCAATGATTAAGCTATTAGACTGTCAATGAATATGAAAGCAAAGGAAACCCAAGGCGTCCTAAATCTGGAGTGACCAAAGTCGCCGGGGCCCTCACACTCGCATTATATACATGAACCCAAAATGGACTTAGGGGGCATATCGCGATAATTACGAATAAAACACGTGAGTGTAGAGGATGAAGGATTTTAATCATTCTGCCACCATTTTTAAGCGCTTTTGCACAGAAAATTCGACAATTGTCAAATAGAAATTTGAAAAAAAGTATTTTGCGTAGAATGTCATCACTGTTCGAATTCACGATTGTGAGCGAAGTGTTAAAATGGGACAAAAATGGGAAAATTTACTCACTCAAATTAACGTCTAAATTCCTCTGTGATCGTGACTCCATGTTTCTCTTCTGTCAGTTTCAATTCAATACTAAGCGCCGGTTTCACCAACGTAAACAAACGAGTTGATCTTGGTTTAAATCGCGGTTCAACTCGTGAACGAAGATTATCCAGGTTGGGTTTCACCACGGGCGTTCAACCCTGAAATCAGTTAAACGGGAGTTCAGCGTTGAACTCTCGATTTCAACCGGTCAACAGGGATAAATGCGGTTCAAGTTTACTTTTCCCTCCCGCTTATCCATTCAGCAATGTCTCGAGCAAAGACAATGCAGCGAGGCAACAGCTACTTGATACTTACTTTGGTCGAATGACAAATCAATAATTTTGTGTAATTGATTTAAATATAAGGGATGTTTTCTTAATTTTTATAATGTTCTAATTCGACGAATAATAGTCTAATTCAATAATTGCAATAAGGTTCATAAGAAAACTAACCTCCCAGCCTTTTTTCAAGACCCAAAAATTACAAACGTCGGTGAAACAGCAACATGCTATAACTCATTTTCCCAACTTTTCAGGAGAGACAAAAAACTGTTCGTCATCTTCCATGCAGAGTCGTTGCCTCGCCACAACTGCACTGTAACACAACTGACTTACAGCATGTTGGTTTTCAAACTGAATTATAAGTTGTTGGCAACACTATCAATAACATCCCAGGGAGTCGTTTTTTCGAGAAACTGACTTCTCCAGTCGATCCGGCGCGAAACTTTGAATAAGGAATGATGTCAAACTCATTTTGGCGAAAAATTGACTTATAGCATGTTGCTGTTTCACCGACGAAATAATATTTGTAATATTAATAGGTATTATAATATTAATAATATTATAATAATATTATGATCATAATATTATAACTTTATTCTATCTTTATCTCTTGCTCAAAGCGAAAACCTAATTTGTTACATTACATTCCGTTTTCCAGAATTTACATCAGTTATGAAAATTGGATAGGCTTCCAAAACTTAGCGTTTCCTGTCATGAAATATCTGGGTCATGCATTTTCATAATGCCCTAGTAAGTTATGTGATGGTGATGAAATGAAGTAAGGTTATTAAAACTATTGAACAACTTTATTATCAAATACCTATTAGGAACTAGATCGATAACACAGATCTGCACATTTTTGGGTTCTGGTGGTTGTTGAGCAGCTGAAGGTCATTTCCGAAGGAATTTTCTGCGTAGAATCTGAATCCGAGTTCAGAATTGTCCTATCACGTCTGAATTGTGAGATATTTGAGGTTATGTACACGAAAAATGGCTAATGTGGCTATTTTTGAGGTTAGATACAGATTGGACAAAATTTTTGTAATTTTTATAAACGTTACATGATCTAGTACTACTCTTTCCCTTTAAAATGAGACATTGAATGATACTGTAAGATGCTTCTTTCGAAAATTATGGCGATTTTTAGGTGACATGAAAAACTTCTACTGGGCTAAAAAAAAAAAACTGTTTTTGGTATACAATATTTAAACCATATCGTATTACTATCCTCGAAAACCTCCTAGTTGTATGTTTACATGGTTTAAAAATTGTATGATAAAAAAGGGTTTGTTTAACCCAGCAGAAGCTTTTCGTGTCATCTCCTCACCTTAAAATCGCCATAACTTTTGAAAGAAACATTTTACAATATCATTCAAAGTCCCATTTTAAAGGGAAAGAGTCGTGCTAGATGATTTGATTGTGAAAAAAAGGAAAATTTTATGCAGCCTGTGTCTAACCTCAAACATAGCCAAAATACGGAAACAACTGGAGTCGAAAACGGATAGCTGGGCTTCTCGACCCCGCTGCCATCAAAACAGCTGACACCCTCAATATAACCTCGTTATCACCTTATCGAATCATCGAACTATCGAATAATCGGACCCACTGCCTTCATAATCAGAGTTCTCTGTCACTCTTTGAGATGGGGGAAAATGTAAAAACTAGAGACCGACCAAAATTGGATTTTCAGCCGAACCGACATTTTTATCAACCCGTTGAAATTTCAATTATATACATTAGATCCTAGGTTTTTAGCGAAATTTCGAAGAAAAGGAAGCTATTTTTCTCTGTCCAAAAATGTTTTAACTCGAATTTCCGAAACCATTTTATATCGAAATCCGTGTCAGACCATCCTGAATCCACTGCCAAAGACACCAAAAATCCGGAAAGGGTGAGAAATTTAAACATACCTACAAAAGAATGGGAAAGAGCTCAACATTTGTTTCTGATATTTCGGCGCACACCTTCGACAGGGTAGATATAAATATCGTCGCTGTCACAAAAATATAACCTATGTACCAATTTTGACAAAAACCACTGTTTGGTGTAATGTTGTTCCTAATGCTCACTTAGTCCACCTGATTCTTATTCCTGTAAGGTACGTGCGTATTTAATAATGTACCAACGTTACCAAATAGAAAACGCTTGAAGAATTATTAAGACGAGACTTTTGAATTTCATGAGACTAAAAGAGGCGGAAAGCAAAAAATGTTGTAATTATTATTAAATAAATGATCCTTTTTTTCAACTTGTTTCCTTCTTTCGTTATTCATTTTCCTAGCAGCAACAGGTGTAATCGAGTAACGAAGACCAAATTCTGTATTATTTGAAGACAGGGAACCAACAATTTTCAAAAAAAAAAATTCTGGCATCGTAAAAAAACTTTGTTAAAAATGACCTATGTGCCTCTGAAATACATCCTATGTGCCAAAAACCCAAAAAATGTGATTTATTTTACCTTGGAGTTGGCAGGAAACTAGCAGATTAGTAAAATCTGATTGAATACAATGAATATGAACGTACGTGTTCCTTTATTAACGTTAATATCATCAAAACGAAATGTTTTTCGAGCTTCCTGAATGTTTGATTTTTTGACACATAGGTCATATTTTTGTGACAGCAACGATATATGTGTCATTCCAGACGATAACTCTAGATAGAATTGAGATGAAAAGTTCAAATTCGCACAAAAAATCGGTCTTGGTAATCGAAAGGCCAAGTTCGTAGATGGGCAGAATCGGGCCACTCTAAAGGTGGTTTTGGGGAGTTTCAAAGTGGTGGGGGGGTTCGCTCTTATAGCCATGCTGCGTGACTGGTTTTAACTAAGACAGACATGAACGTCGTATTGAATACAATCACTTAACAATTTCATTCTATTATACATTTGAGATTAATAAAGCCTCTCTTTTGACAAAAGTGTTTTATAACTTTTGCTTTCCGAGGCAAGCCGCGTAAGTTTCGGCAAATTTCTGGCCGAATATTTTTTGTATTAAGTGACGTAGGTATAATTAATTGTTCTTGAATTTGATCGACTTCATCGACTTCATTGAAAGAGTTAGCTGTTCCCGAGCAGAGGCACAGAAAATAAGAAAAAGGTGATAGCAGTTCGCTCCTTCTCCGTCAATCGCTCCGATATTATTATTAATAATACGAAAATAGAATGGGAAAAATCATGATCGTGTGTAAAAGAAAAAAATATATATCGGATGATAAAGGTTAGTTATCAAAAGGGCCGCAGTATCAGGGGAGACAGATTATAAGTGTCCCGAAAGGAAATGTTTGTATAATAAGTGGGTTGTAAGGAGCGGCCGAGATGAAAGACGACAGAGGGAGATGAACCCGATACGAAGGCTGTCATCCCAAGCTCTCTCGGTATATATTGTATTAATTAGGTCCATTGGATCTCACCGAGGCAGCGGGATGCTGGTGGAGGTCCGTCGAGTGCACATGAGATGTCATCCTGGTCGCTCTACCGCGGAGCTACCCGCAATCATGGCCGGAACCTCGATATCATGTACTTACTATCATGTAGATGATCACAACAAGTGTGCGTTGAATCATCAAGAGAAAAACGATCAAACATTTCTGCGACTGTTGGTTTATCATCTTCGATGATGAACCATTGGAATCGATCAAGAAAAAATCCACAGTCCTGCAGCATGGCTATAAAAGCGATTTTTCGAAGGAATACCTAACTTGTTTTACGTAAAATGTCTCCTTTTTACACGTTATCTCCTTCTTTGCCGAGTAACACCTCAGTTTATTGATTTTTCAACGCTGAACACGATGGCGAATGGTTATCATACTATAGCAGATGGCCCGTGAAGACCATCTCAAGTAACAACCACGTTTCTTCATCTTCAAACTGCTCCAGTTTGAGAACGGAGTAAGATATCGCCATTCTGACTTCTCCATTCTGTTCAGCGTAAAAAATATCGTTACCAGACTTACCAGACTTTTTTTATTTTTGGAATCATGGGCTAAATTGATCATCTGGGACAGATGAATGGTCCCTTATCCTCCAGTCCGCTTTATTCTCCGTGGACATATCCTCCACAAGCTGTACACATTCACATATCAAGGACTTTACACTTTGAACAGAATGAGCAAAACCATTAGTCTAGGTTTTGTTCCTTGGTGTTTGTTTCGCGCTGGACAAGACAGAAAAGTTCATTTTACCACGAAATTACTAGGTAACATAAAAAATGAAAAATCATTGCGGCCATATTACTGACACCTGCCACCAACCCCACTTTTCAATGTTTTCAGGTGGTAAAATTCCATACAAGTTTTGGAAAAACACGCCTCAAACTAGAGAAAATCTGGTGAAATCCATCATTATCGATCATGCGCTTCGTCACTCAATACAGCGCTGACGACACGATTCTCAACGGATTTGGATAAATCTTTGCACAGTACCCTTTTCAAGATATAGGTACCCTCTCACGACAATCTGTAGTACTAAGCTCTGAAGAGCAACACGAGCCATATTACTCTCAAGTACATACCTCGTATTGAATGGAAGGGAGTTTGGAATAAATGATTATTGCAATGAAAAAGGTTTAGGGACGAAACGCTATTCAAAATTTAAATTCAAAATGTTTTTGAAAACCTTTAAGTAACTTAGTTTATACATCAATGCCCCGCAGTCTCCGGTATATGGTATATTCGGTACTTGGTACACGTATATTCGACGGGTGGACTGCCAAAAGTACTTGGGTGTTGACAAGTTTTTTAAATGGAAATCCGATATTCTACAAGTCAGAAATTTAATGATCAAAATACTCCTTCATTTTGGATTATTATCTTCAACTGTAACCGATTCTTAATAAATTCCTGTCCTGATATATATATTTTAAATGTTTAAAATATTTTAAAAATTACATCTGGATACCAAAGCCATCGTTAACGCCTCTTCTTAAAACTTGATATTCGCCCCCCCCCCCCCTGAACTGCGCCAGTAATATTACATCTTATTAATATTGCACCTCCTTCACAATATCTCTCGACTAGACGGTGAATCACGACATCACTGGCTTTTTGGTACAAATCCCTCATTCATAGTATGACTTTTTCATGAGACAATGTTCTTTATTCATTATCTCCACATATTGAACACATTGACAGATTGATTGCAGTGAAAATATGTATTAATAATCTTTCCAAGCAGCGATCCTGATTTATGTTAAAATACACATTATTCCCTATTTCAGCTTACTTCATTATTATTATTTTTGTCTATTAAATATAAGTCTACCTGTTCTAAAAATCAAATTTCCTCTAGTTAGTCTCATTATCTGATAATAATTGCCGAGTCGGTGTGTATTTTAGTAAGAAATTATTACCAACTATTGAGGTATCCCGACAATCATTGCGAAGTTTTTTCTTACACCATATGCGTTGTTCTTTTATCGAATTATCGACAAAAACGAAGCTATTGTTCTCGGTCCCAAAAATATTAAAACTCGAATTTCCGAAAACTTTTTATACCAAAATCCGTTCCAGGGCTCCCTAAATTCACTACCAAATGACACCAAAAATCATATTTATATGTTCATGTATGTGTCATTCCAGACGATAACTCTCAATAGAATAATTCTATTGAGAATAATTCAATTATTGAGAAAAAAAATATGTCTTGCCAATCGAAAGGCTAAGTTCGTAGTTGTGCAGAATCGGGCAACTCTAAGGGAGGGTTTTGGGGAATTTTAAGGAGGGATTACTTCACGGTTCTAATCTGATAATGGTATGAGATATCGCAATGCTGACTTCACCATCGTGTCCAGCGTTGAAAAATCTATAAACTGAAGTGTTACACGGTTAAAAATCGTGACAATATTAAATATATTAATATTAAATCCATTTCATTATAAAACTAGTAAAATAGAGACATTTTACATCAAATCAGTTGTTTTTTCGAACATTCGCTCTCATAGTCATGCTGCCTGATTGTGGATTGTTTTCTAGTTCTTAATGAAGTATCAAATACTTCAATTTAATTTGTAATATTCGACATTTCGATTATTTATGTAATTTAGTAATGGGAAAGTTTGATTGCACAAGTCGGAATTGTAGTTATCGCATAGACATACGATGAACGTGTCACTACTAAAGTGGCAATGTCTAGGTACCTAATCAAATACCACGAATTTGTTGAATATACCTAATGAGTCAAATCCAATGAACAATTTGTTTATCCACCGACTTATCAGTTGATATAAGCAAACGTTGAGAAACTACTTAATTAAATTGCATTTAAAACAAACCTTGTGATTAGGGAGTTACGAATATCTAGTAGGTATAAAGCAGTGCTAATGTTTTGTAAGTCAAATGAGTTCAACTCAGAAATTATTCGAACTCAAAATGAACTGGGAATTCATAAATTATATATATATAATGGGACGAAGGTACCAACGTATTGGTGGCTGTGACAGATTTCAATTGTTGGGAAATGAACCTTTGCAACCACTAGAGAAATACAATTTACAAAAAAAAAAAAAAAAATGGCTTCAGCATTCCAAAACGGGGTTTCCTTGATGAATTACAAGTATTTATTTGGAAAAAATTTAATTCCCTTCAGCAATTATTGCAGTAGAACGAGTGTTAATGTGTTGATATGGAGGGAATTAACGCAAACATGTAAACCGCCATTTCAGTATAAATTATTTATAAACATTGTTGTTCAACGGTGTAAATCATTTAAATTGGTGTGAGAATAAGTTGATGTGATACTGATTGAATAATTTGGATGTTCACTGAATAAAAGTACAAGAGCGAATCTTAATGAATTCATTCCCCAAACCCATAGGTATAATCTTTATTGGCACAGGTAGACCAGTAAACGTCCCGGGAACTAGGATAGATAATTCTGGGCATTTTAAAAGGATTGAACACTCTCTTTGAGCATTGGGGATATTTCATGAACAATCTAAATACACTTTCATAATAATATTATGGTATATAATGTTTTCATAACGACATTATTTGAAGATTACCTACGACTAACGGACGTGACCGATAGGAGTGTGATGCAAAATTTCAATTTATTTGGGGATCGGATTCGAAATTTGACCACATTCGCACAATATGAAGTAAAAAACGCAAAATATGGAGTATGGGGTTCAACTGGGCACCAAAATAAACAAGCTACGGGGGCATTAATGGTCTACGTCAATATACAACGATTGAGATTGTAACTCAATATGTGATATGTGATCGTGTTTCTAATTAATTAGAATTATTGAAGTCCTAAAGGATAATTATTGCGCCAAAAGCTGGCAATGAAACAAACCCAATATTTACTTATTTAGCAGTCGTAAGAAGTACCAACTCGTTTTAGACGATGACTGGGATATTGTTGGGAATAAATTGATTTTGCAATTTAACAAATTATTCCTGTACTGTTCTTGCCCACGGTTATGAACGGGTTGCGTCGCCAGAACTAATTTGATGAATTATTTCCTTAAATTTGAATTTCCTTAAATTTTTAGCTTTCAAGTTAGGCCCTTTAAAATGAGAAATATTCTCAAAATTCTGAGAAAACGACACATTTTGAAACTATTGATGAACCGTCGAAGAAACAAAGCTTTCCAGAAATTATTTAAATAAAAAAGTATTTCGGGGGACATCTTTAGTTATATATTTTATTTTATTTGCGATGGGTAAATTCGTTTCCAGTTGGGGAAAGGGCGCTCACATTTCAAAATCAGAATGCAATTTATGTGTGATGGCAAGATTACCTATGTGTTGAAGTAGAAAACTTGATATTATTTTCAAGTAGGTACCAACGAACCAATGATACACGAAGGTGGTGATGAAAATGCAAATTTTTCGAAATGAAAAAAATATTGGGGTTGATAATTAACGGTGAAGAGCATTAATAGAGTTCGACTCAAATCTTCTTCGAACTCAAATCTAAAATTTGAACTTACAATTGAGGGATGATAGGAGGAGATCATTTGGTAACCCAGTACGCTAATCATGTGTACCAAACAAGTTGATCTACTTCGTACAGGAATGAGTGAATAATTTTGGGTGGTATGTTCATTAATACGAATTGGTCGGAATTTTAATGAAAATTACTGAAGATAATTTAGAAAAAAAACTTACCAGGTGGTGGTTAATGTTTTTGTAATAGTCGCGATGACTCGAGCACTTGTGGTGGGGGGGACCGAGCGGGGAAGGGCCGAGATTGGCAGCACAAACCGGCGTCACAAACAGACCCGAAATGACGAGAATCGGCGTTTCAGACGAACTCGAAAGCGCGACAAGTCGTGCGTTCGACTGAGGGCGGCAGACGCGGGTGGGAGGAGCCGCGTCGAAGGGGCGGTAACTTTATCATCCCCACCATAACACCTTTCCCCCCCACTACCCTACAGTATCCCCTCCCTTAAACTTCCCCCACCCATCCATCAGTGGGGAGTGGACAAGGCCCTCGCGAGTGAGCAAAAACCATAGACTTGGACGATTGACAGGGCCACAATCCCAATCCATAGCTCACTTTGTAATTCCGACGTATGAACTTTAGGGACGGGTATCGATATTTTGTATCAAAAGATTGGTATCGACACTCCAAATATCGTACGAGCAAGGTATCAATATCGAGTATCGATACTTACAAAATATATAGGTACTTATATGTATATCTATACCTATGTATATTATTATGATGTTGTGATAATATTATATATATATATATATTAATATATTATATTATAATATATATAATAATTATACATAATTATTATCATTAATTATTAATTATAAATTTCGAGTTAATAAATAATAATAATTTATAAAAATTATTAATATCTAACAATAATTAATAACAATGCACACTACTTGATAATAATTAGTAATAATTAATGATAATTCATAATAATAATTAATCTATCATTCAGTGATCTAGACAGAGGGGTGATCTGTACAAAGAAGATAATGAACCGTCGTGTATAGAATTTGCAGATTTTTGATTTATTATCATCAATAATGAACCATTGGAATCGACCGAAGAATTAAAATTTTTCACTCCCCCTCAAAATTTGATAGTTTACGTTTCAAGTTACGTAGATTCAGAAAATCGAATAAAAAACTCTGCAAATCCTTGACACAACGGTTTATTATCTTCTTCGTGCAGATCACCCTTTAGTGTAGATCACTAAAAGGTAGATTATTAATCATTATTAATTATTATAAAATATTTATTTTTAACATCCCTTCGTCAACAGGTTTTATTGCAAAATCAAGATCCCCCCATTTGGGGTAGGGGTACCTCCGGGTTCAATAAATTTCATAAGAGATCATTTGAAAAATCCCCAGAAAGGAACCAGTCAAATTTAAATTTTTCCCTTGATGGGAAAAACAATTGATCATGGATATGTCTAGTACCTATTAACTGCTTACTAGCACCTACTAATTACTAGTATACCTACCATGTACTGCCTTCTTTTTACATTATTAGATCGTTATGGTTATATAGCAATATGCTTGGATTTGTATATCCATTTGTTCGAGACAATCGAGGACTTTTCTCTTTTCCTAATGATTTGTAACATGTTTGGCATACTTTCATTTCAGACAATTGTCTGAAGAAGGATAACAGCATTTGGAAATGTTTCAGCAAGAAGAGTTATAGGTACTTTTGTTTGGGAGATTTCTAAGATCTCTTTGAAACCACAATAGCATCACCTATTTTGTCTGATAACTTTTGGTCTTCAAGCAGTTATTCGTATTAGAATCAGTATCAAGATGATCCTTAACTCAAGTTATTATTTTAAATATATATATGCACAATTCACAATTCAAGGGCCCACGAGTTTATCACTAGTTTGGAACATTCTCAACACAGTTCATTTCTCGCCACAATAATCGTTCATTCTTTCTTAATTGCCTTTTCCAGTTCTTTCGTAGGCGAAAATGGTCAAACAAACAAAAAATTTAATCAGACATGACAAGTTTTATTTATAAAATACCACTTGGGTATTTTGCCAAAAATGATTTGAAAAAAAAAATATATATATATTTAGCCGCACTAGGTAGGTCAATAATAAAAAAACTCTGCAAATTCTTGACACAACGGTTCATTATCTTCTTTGTACAGATCACCCTTCTGTCTAGATCACTAGGTCTAAATGTCTAGATAAATGTTAGATTAATGATTATTATTAATTATCACTAATTATTAATAATTTTATCAAGTACCTAGTGAAAATTATTATAATTTATTCTTAGGTATTAATAATTTGTATTTATTATTAATATTAATTATTATTAATTATGATTAATTAATACGATATCCGGCTGTTGGAATCGCCTGGGTTGCTTTGTGCAGAACCTGAATGATAGAGATGATGAATTAATTATAAATAAAATGTACCGATATAATTCTGGGGTTTTTAATACTAAGTCAGCAATAATTTTCCTATAAAAGAAGTACCTACCAACAAACATTCGAAATTACCTTCATTCCGTAGCACGAACCGTGCCACGGCTCTTTCTGAAGGTGAAACGAAGCTCTGTGCAAAACTTCAAGTCAATTGGTGAAGGTGAAGAGGTTGTAGCCTTCGCTGTCTGAACAAGAAGGAGAAGGACAAGCACAAGATATGGGTGAAACTCAAGGTTTTTGAAGTTATATAAGTCTTAGATATAGCGACTTATCCTCACCAAGAAGATCCAAGTCGGTACCTAAATCTGGCGGATTCGCACATCGATCTTTTTTTTTCTTTTTTTTCCAGATTCGAGCCAAAAAAAATTCAGCATCACTCATCGTGGATTCCCAAACAAGGAACACAATCGTCCGATGAGCTCACGGAAGGTTTGGATTGAGAAGAAGAGCAGCTGGAGATCGGTGTTCAAAAGCTGTGTGAGGAAATCGGGCACATTGATTTCAATAATGAGACTGAGACGGAATAAAGTTCGATTCCCACTGAAATAGAAGAATGTGTGGACCAGGCTCCAAGATCTACAATTTATCCTGAGTTCTAGACGATCCAGTCCCTGGTCCATCTAGTATTGTAAAAATCCTGCCATTGAGAACAGCCCCTCTCCATGTTGTTCAATGGCGATATAGAAATAACCCTCAAACCCCTCAAACCTCAAGCTGCCTGTTTGAAGAAAAAAGATTAAATTTAATTTAATTTAATTTAAATTAATTTTTTTTTTAATTAAAAAATTAAAATTAAACCACTCACACTGTCCTTTCCTACTTCTACGACTTCTTCTCGGAAGATTGCATTGAGCTGACAGGGGATTCGCTGTAAGTGGATCAAAGTGCTATCAAAGCCTTCCAGTGGCGGATCCAGCTTTAGAGTGAGGGGGGGGGGGGGGGGGGGGAAATACATTAGGAGAGGGGTCCGGGGGCTCCCCCCCGGAAAATGTGGAAATTTTTTAAGCAAAATGGGTAGTTTTAGGCAGTTTTAGCAGTTAAAATGTGAATTCAAAGAGACATAGATTCTGTTATATTTTGGAAATTAAAGGTGAAGCACCCCCAACCCCAACTTTCATGAACTGTACTAAGACAACAGGATTGTGCGAAAGTGGTGACTAATATAAATTTTAGTGGACACAGTGATTGCGCGTCGGAACCAACGGTCGGAACCGTCGGAACTATCGGTGATGGCACCAACGAGGTTTAACTGTACCACGCTGCCTAGCCCACTCAAGCTACTTCTTATATGATATTTTTACTTGGACTTCCTCAATTACTTCAGTACATAACCTGTATCAATCGGTATACTGTATTTTTATCATCACAGTTAGATAACAAAGACTAAAACACAGTTTGTGACAGTGTGACACAAATGATTGGATGTAATGTGTATTTACTCTTACATTCAGTACCACATTTGAAAAGCCCTTGGGGGGCGGTCGCCCCCTTCGCCCACAAACCCCCCCCCCCTCCCCTATGGATCCGCCACTGAAGCCTTCATTGCGATTGAGCTCTTGATGGTCATAATCAGTTTCCCTGCTCTGACTGATTATTGGAGTTATCAATTACCAGTTACCAATTTATAATGAAAACGTATATAAGACCGTCCATGGGAAAAGGGACCTTAAGTTAAAATGGCAATTTTTTCAGGAGAGCAGTTTTAAGAAAAAATGCCAAAAAAATCGATTTTTGGTTTTGATCGATTCTGATGCAGCAACTATCCCTCTTTATGGAGATACAGGCCGTTTGCAAGGTTATATCGATTAAATAATCGAAAAATGGAAAAAGTCGAGAGAAGGTCAATCTCAACGAAAGGGACCACCACCCCCCCTCCCCCCGCGCTCCATAATTCATATGGAGCGGAGGAGGGGATAACTTAAGGTCCCTTTTCCCAAAGCAGTGTTTCCAACAGTTTTGAGCTTGATATCTCTTGTTTTTCTATGATTTTTACGAAAAACCGAAGGATAAGGCTTTAGTGTAGTTGTAGATCCCGAAGATATTGAATCACAGCCCAGTGGCGTCCAAAAGATAACCTTTGTAGAGGTTACATTGGCGTTACCTCCACCTCCACCAAAACGCCGCACTTTGAGACAGGCAGCTTCAAGAAAAAAATAATAATTTATCATGTCAATGCTTTTTTTTATATCTTTTATCCTGTGGAAACACTTTGCAGTAATTTTGGTTTATTATCTTCGATAATGAACCATTGGAATCGCCCAAAGAAAAAAATTTTTTAACCCCCCTCAAAATTTGTTGGTTTACGTTTCAAGATACGTAGACTCAGAAAATCGAATAAAAAAAAAATCCGTCCGTCCGCCGTACGCCGTCCGCCGTACGCCGTACGCGCCACTTTGCCCAGTTAACGTTGAGCTAAAATTACGAAATTTGGTTTCTGGGTTTGGACCAGCCCCACAATGATCCTCGAAACTTTTCATAACCCTAGGTCAAGGGGAAGGGGTTCAAAACGAATTTTGAAAATTTGAAAATCTCATATCTCGAAAAATTCATATAGAACGGTATGTTTTTATTTCATATTTAGATAGAGTTTGTTCTGTAGAATTTTTTAAGACCATCCGCAGCTTTGCACGACCAGCCGTTCGTTCACAATGACGGCTCAAAGATTGTGCCTCACAACACGATCGTGAATCAAACTGTTGAAATACAGGTCCATTTTCATACTAACAAGCTCTTTGGAACATCATATGGCTTAAGTGATGTCGAGTTTGTTGTTCTGAGGTGTGTTTCGTGCTACGGAAATGAAGGTAATTTCGAATGTTTGTTGGTAGGTACTTCTTTTATAGAAAAATTATTACCGACGTAGTATTAAAAACCCCAGAATTATATCGTATTAATTAATCATGATTAATAATAATTATTATTAATAATAAATACGAATTATTAATACCTAACAATAAATTATAATAATTTTCACTAGGTACTTGATAAAATTGTTAATAATTAGTGATAATTGATAATAATAATTAATCTAACATTTAGGATGTAGACATTTAGACCTAGTGATCTAGACAGAAGGGTGATCTGTACAAAGAAGATAATGAACCGTTGTGTCAAGAATTTGCAGAGTTTTTGTAATTTTTCTTAAATTAAAAATTTTTTGAAATTAAATGTGTGCGTTACAACGTACCGGTCGCATGACTGAGGACCTTTCAAATGGCCAGATAACGATTTTTGCTTGTTTAATTTGGAACTTGTGAGAAATAAACTGATACGAAATTTCTGCTAGGAAGAGGTAAGTAAGTGGGGATGAACCTGCGTCACTGCCAACCGGTCGCAAGACCAATGGCCCAAAAATGTTCAGATATTGGTTGTGAGTGAGTACCTAAAGGATGAAAAAAAAAATATTGGCTCTGAATTCCTGTTAGAACGGCGAATATTCACATTTGAACACTTGAAAAATGTTGGTAAACTTTGAGGCTTGTTTTCTCAAAATTGTGTTTTTCGAAACTCAAACTTCGAAAACTCAAAACGTTTTGAAAAAAAATCTTGGAAAAATTATGAAAACACCATCGTGTTCAGCTACTCTTCTACTATTCGAACATACCAATAACTCCATTTTCACAAAATCCCTTTTCCCATGGACGGTCACATATTTGAACAGATTATCCAGAACAGATTATTATTTCATTTTGGAATTCCGTTTTTCGACTTTTCAACTTCATGGCAAAGGGGAACTGCAGTTCCCTCGCTCACTTACTGGTAACTAGGCAAAAGGAACTTTTCGAAATTGGATTTTCAAAAGGGATTTTCAAAATTGGCTACAAAATGTATAAAAATTATTTTTGGCGACGATGAATCATAATTTTGTTAATAATTAAGAGTGGTTAGTTAATAATAAATAACACGTTGAAAGCACTTTTTTTTGCAAAATTTCCAAATAGGTAATTCGGTTTTTGCCAGGAAATGGGTCTTGCTACTGAGGGTCGTCCTAAAAAGTTGCAAGGATTATTGTGGGGTTGGCCCGAACTTGTAAACCAGATTTCGTAATTTTAGCACAACGCTAACTGGGCAAAGTGGCGCTGACGGCGTAAGGACTATTTTTTATTTCTTTAATTTTTTTTTTTTTTTTTTAGTTTATGAAGTTTGGCTATGATGTCACAGCCCCTTATTCCCTCGTAAACGACCTGAGAGAAATGGGGGGGGGGGGTTTGACTTCACGGCCCAGATTTGAAAAATGCATAACTCGTGAACGGAGGGTCGTACAAACTTGCGGTTTTCACTGAATTTCTCAGAATTACGAGCAAAAAAATGAAAAAACAATACATAGATACCTTAAAAATTGAGTGATTACTCCATTGTAGAAAATCAAGGTTGTAAGTGTCTAAAAATTTATGTTTATGCTCAAAATTTATTTTTAAGCCCGCCTTAGCCTGTTCCAAGCACGGGTTGCGAAAGGGCGAGGGTAAGGTGATTTTTCTTAAAAACGACCATGTTTCAGGCTGTAATCCCGGTTTAATCAAGACCAATAAAAAAACTGATATCTCCACGTAATTCAGTGTTTTAAAATGAGGAGGTAACAAGCAAAAGCGCACAAGTCACAAAATGGAGAAAATTGAGTTAGGGTTGTTTTTGGGGTCTTTCCCATCAATTACATTGCTTGGAATAGTCAGCATCTAGCTAAACATCACTGGTCCCTCGTGAAATGCATCGGAATGTGAACAGTTTAGGGCAAAGTCGCACAGGTCCAGGTCGGGTGGTCGTGCAAAAGTACACAAGTCCATTCGACCAATCAGAAGCCTCATACGAATCACGTGACTGCCGTATGGGAGCAAACGCGGCATTCGTGATAGGCTTCTGAGAATAAGCCTAATTGTCTTATTGTTATTGTTCAGTATCTGACGCAACAGTTTGTTGCCGATTTTTTGAAGATTTTCTCGCGATTTTTCCTAGATTTTCTCGTTTTTATTTATTTATAATGGACGAGAGTGACAGTGAAGTGGCGCTCGTTGGCGTCGCGAATAACGGAAGTCGGAAAAAGCCTTGTCAAGTTTCCTCGCGGGAAATGGCGAGAAACGCTAGGTGTTCAACACCTGCCGGATCAAACACATTCATCTCGTGCAGCCGAAAGCATGATAAAAAGGCCAAAGCTTTCTCATGTAACAAGGTACGTCCTCCGCATGTTTATGACTTTCGGAAAAAAATTTATTCTTTAGATAATAAACTGTTACAAGATCAGATGGTCGGTAGATTCATCACCCAACAAGGGGTTCGACGTAATCGTTCACGCCAACCTGCAGGCAATCCAGCCAAAAAATCACGCTCTGTAGCGGTCACATATTGGTTCCCTATCGGTGTTGGTCAGCAGGTGAAGGTTTGCAAGCAGTTTTTCCTTCACCTCACAAAATTCAAAGCAGCCAGAATCCGGGGGGATCATTAAAAAATTGAAACATGGTTCTCACTTTGTGGAAAAGAGAGGTAGAGACCATGTGAGTCACAAATCTCTAAGAAAAAAAGCTGCTGTCAAAGAGTTTATTGGGAATCTGAAAGAATCTGAAAGTCACTACAACCGAAAAAAATCCAGGCAATTTTTGTTGATGCATTCTTTGTACTTTTATTATAGTCCGGCAGATATTTCTGTGTGCACGGGTGAAAGTGGCCACTTTAGAGGGGAGGGGGCGCTCACCGACCTCAGCCCGGGCTGAGGTCGGTGAGCGCCCCCTCCCCTCTAATACATACCTGCAGGGACTAAGGGTTGCCAAGTGTAGGGAAAATCTCCCATTGAGTTATCGCAAGAAAGGGAGAAATACAAAGATTCCAATTTGAGTAAGATAAGCCGGGTGTGCCATGCACACAGAAATATCTGCCTGACTATAGGTATCAACTTGAGGAAGTGTAGAAACACGATCAAAAGTTACCTTGCAGATTTTTCATATTGTTCACGCCAAACCTCACAAGTCCATGATGGGTTCAGGCAAAAAGTCACAGGTCCATATCAATCAAGCAAAACATCACAAGTCCAAACTTTATTCGTGCATATCCGTCATGCTATCCCTTTTTCATTTGAAATTGACGATTTTCTCGCAATTTAAGATCTAAATGATCAAATTAAAAGAAAGAGAGAGACTATATTGCTTACAGAACTCATGAAAAACGTTTTTCGCCCCTACTGAAAAATGAGTTACTGTGGACTTATGCGCTTTTGCTTGTTACCTCCTCAAATGATGAAATTTCATGTGCCACACTGGGGGTTTTCCGTCTTATTGAAGTTGCACACAAACGCAGTTAGTCCAACTTTGGGCGCTTCTGGACGCTCCTGGGTGCGCCGAAATGAAAATTTTATGAAATTTGACGTAGAATCCGATTCTGCAATAAAAAAAGGGTTGCATTCCATTTGATAAAACAAAGTTGGCATGAGTAGCCAGCATTTTTGCGCATGCGCGGCGTACAAAAATGCGATCGTTGAATTTTTCTTAAATATGTAAAATGTCTCGATTTTTGCCTTTTAGCCCAGTCGATAAAGACATCAAACTTTGTATACCTATGAAGACACGATTTTTTAATGTGGTTTTAGGACCCCTACGGGTAGAATGTAAAACCGTGTGCTAACTTCGTGACGCTCGGAAAACAACGAAATTTTTGCACTGGTTTTAGTTTTTGGCCAAAATGCTAACTACACCATAACGCAGATTCTAGGGGAAAATACAGGACAGCAAGATAGTCCTGAGTGAAACTTTCAAATGAAGGTAATTTCGAATGTTTGTTGGTAGGGACTTCTTTTATAGAAATTCATGACGCCTGACAAGAAGGCACACTTACTAACGCTTGCATACGAGTCTGCAACACATTGAGACATTTTCATGTTGTGTGCAAACAAATTTTGTTTGTGTGCCATAGCAAAGACATAACAAACTGTAAAGTACCTACCTAATTCCAACTTCACTTCTGATGGTCATAATCATCATTGTGGCGACTTGGGACAATTTTCGTGAGCAAATATCGTGACGATTTTTTTGTTTGTGTGCCATGGCAAAGACATAACAAACTGTAAAGTATGTACCTACCTAATTCCAACTTCACTTCTGATGGTCATAATCATCACTGTGGCGACTTGGGACAATTTTCGTGAGCAAATTTCGTGACGATTTTTTTGTTTGTGTGCCATAGCAAAGACATAACAAACTGTAAAGTACCTACCTAATTCCAACTTCACTTCTGATGGTCATAATCATCATTGTGGCGACTTGGGACAATTTTCGTGAGCAAATTTCGTGACGATTTTTTTGTTTGTGTGCCATAGCAAAGACATAACAAACTGTAAAGTACCTACCTAATTCCAACTTCACTTCTGATGGTCATAATCATCATTGTGGCGACTTGGGACAATTTTCGTGAGCAAATTTCGTGACGATTTTTTTGTTTGTGTGCCATAGCAAAGACATAACAAACTGTAAAGTACCTACCTAATTCCAACTTCACTTCTGATGGTCATAATCATCATTGTGGCGACTTGGGACAATTTTCGTGAGCAAATATCGTGACGATTTTTTTGTTTGTGTGCCATAGCAAAGACATAACAAACTGTAAAGTACCTACCTAATTCCAACTTCACTTCTGATGGTCATAATCATCATTGTGGCGACTTGGGACAATTTTCGTGAGCAAATTTCGTGACGATTTTCGTGACGATTTTTTGTTATGTGCCATATGAAAAACATGAAAATGTCAAAAAATAAGGGGACGTTACATCGATGAGTTTTTCGTTATCTCTCGAAATGTCAAAATAAAAAGGGTTAAGAACCACGCTGTATACATATGATTTTTTTATTTATTTTGGCAGTGAATTGAATGGTCTGAAACGGATGTTCGGATAAAAATTCTTAAGAAATTCGAGTTTTGAAACTATTGGACCGAGAACAATCGCTTCCTTTTCTTTAAAACCCGGTGGACTTCCCTGCTTACTCTTCAGCGCTTCTCGTATTCTCCGCTAGAGCCGCTGGGGAGAATCCTGGCAGTTCCGCTACTCGGGAAGGTTCCATGCGTGCATGAAGGACGTGGATGTAGTTTGTAGGCAGCACTGATTTCTGAAATCTTGTTCTCCTTTTCCGTCTTGATAACGTTGTCGTTGCGTCTCAAGTTGAAGTCTTTCTCCTGTCACGCCTTTGTGTTGTAATAATGGTAACGTTCGTTCACTAGATTTTCGCCAGACCTTGTCAGTGATTTCTCTCCAGTGTCAGCTTTGAATCTCGTCACTTTCCATTACCTGGTGAGATCATTTACACGTACGTATAAGTTGCTGACAACTTTTTCCGTGTCATTCTCGCATGCGTTTGGTGCATATCAGGACTTACCAAGGTTCACAGCTGTTGTGACCTCAACTCTCTGAAATTTCTTGTCGATAATACAACTCTTTAGTTGAGTTGGTTCGATTTGAATGACTTGATCGTTAACATGCCCTTAATCAACTATTGATATTGATGACCGGTGATTGTTAGACAGGCAACAGTATTTATTATTCACAAAAGGAACCTGCACCTAATAGTCATGTCCTTGTCAGGCTCTCAACACTTTCACTCACTGTCCTTATGTTCGTTAAGTGAGAGCTGTCGCCCTTGTCACATTATTTGTTTCTCAGTGGCACGAAAAGTCACTGATTTCCTTCTTTTTGCTTTGACATGTAGGGAATGAAAGCATTCAAGTGTTGAACTAATTTATTTCCGAACTTATTGAAGAGTTTGAATTGTGTTCCGTGTACGTACATGTAGGTATATTACACTCATCTCGTCCCGAGCGGTCATACTCTTTGTTGACCAAATTCAACGATTTGAAACATCACCTTAGATGAGCTGTCGAGCTAACAGCCTTCCTACCTAATTATTCGTATTATTTCGTCGCTTCTATATCAAGAGTTTTGAGTATTTGCTCTTCGTGTAGTTATTTATCTTCAATAAGAGATGAACAGATTGGAGATTTTGGGTAACAACCAACCGAGTTAACAAAAAATGACAGAATTTGGGTTAAGAACAAGCGAGGCGTTTCACAGCAAAGGGGCCTATATCCACTAGGGCTAATTTTTCAGTATTCGCGAAAAAACTTTCGAATGGTTCTGAGTTGAAATAAGAGTTCCAATCAATTTTCAGTGGTAGCTTTCGGTGGCAGATGTTAATTACAATTGAAGGTATTAACGTGAGTTCAATATTAAAACCGGAATTAAGATTCAACGTTTGGATGTGGAACCTTTTGGTGTGATCTATCGGATATGGGAAGTTCTGCCACAAACGCCAGTGGATTTAGGACGTTTTGGGGTGATCAAAACCCAATTGCCACAATTTTTTTATTATCTTGAAAAAATTATTGAATGAAAAAATTGGGGCAATACTAGTATCTCTGAAAATGAAAATCTTGTGTAGGCGTTAATCTTTTTATTGCCTCACAAACAGGACATTGGAATAAAATGTATGGATACTGACTGGCAAAAATGTGGTCCTGTTGTTGACTG
Organism: Stenodema calcarata; assembly: GCA_963920205.1. Classification (NCBI taxonomy): domain Eukaryota; kingdom Metazoa; phylum Arthropoda; class Insecta; order Hemiptera; family Miridae; genus Stenodema; species Stenodema calcarata. Next base: position 22,560,055 of record OY986048.1, read on the forward strand.
TATGTAAACAATTTTAGAACTTTGAACAAAGGCGGGTAGTTTGGTGAAATCTGATTGCCAATGGGCCCATTTGACACATTCACACTGACGGATATAGGCTGTTTTGCTGCAACACCTGGTTTTCAAGCTCAAGGTAGGATATGGACGTTTTTGACACGGTTTCATGTTATCAACGTGTCCGCGTGGCTTTCAAGATTCAGAAGAATAGACCTTTATTGGTATGTACATTTACAATAGGCCTCTAGGGGCCCTTAAGGTTGTTCAGAATCAACCATTACTCATTTTCGACCCAAAAGTGGATATAGGCCCTTTTGCTGTGGAACGAGGCAACACCACGTATCCAACATTTTGTCAAAAAATGAGATTTTCACACCAGTAGATTCAAATTTTCGCGCCTCGAAAATTCACATCGCTTAGATGTGAACACCACTCATCTACATTGATGAAACAATACCACGTATCAAACAATCCCGCCCTGTCATCCGCCTCAACCGGCTTCGCCGTTCGTCCAACTCGAGTGGAGGAATTTATTGAATACTGATTATTATAATAACTCAATTATTATTATTATTATTAGAATTATTATTATAACTCAGCAGCTTTTGAAGCAGTAAGGTTTGAAATTGAGTAGTGAAATTGTTGGAGAAAATGACGTTTGATTTCTGAAAAACGTGGGTTTTTAGGTGAAAATCAACGTTTTCTACCAAAATTCAACTTTCTTTGTGGAAGAGAGTTCGGTATCGCAATGTATGACTTTTTTGACGCTGAATCGAATGGTGACACTTCCATGCCTCCCTGATTCGGAAGAAGTTCACCTAGTTTTATAACAACTGCGAATCCAATTGCTTTCCAAAAACGGAGGAACCTTAACTGCAACTCGACTTACCTACCTCTTGTGCCACACCGTATCACACCTGTACACACGATTTTGTATACAACAAAACATGTCGGATTGAGCCAGCTTATTGGCCAAGTGGGGGCTTCCAGCTCAACTGGGAATGAATCACTACAATGCCAAGAAGGTTCTCATTCTCAACCACTCGCTTACTGGGACGCATCAAATTTGGAGACTTTGGTCATACCATACCACTCTATCTCTATAAAATATCTGTATGTAGGCGTATGCGAGTGAGTTTATGTAACCTGAGTACCAGGACACGAACATTCTAAAAACAATTGGAGTTTGGTTTCCATTCACCAAAGGAAACATATTGTTGGTAAATTCTTGGGGACGATCCTTCTCTTTATGTATATTTCACAATATATGCTAATGTTTTTTTTTTAAATGTACTTTTGAGGTGCCAAAAAAATCTCCCCTCAGAATTTCAAGATGTTGTGAAGCCCAAAACTAACTGCCAGCACCGTTTCTGAGGCCGTGGCACCAGTTACTGGTGTCTCAGTGACGCCAAAAAAAGGCCACCCTGGTCAAGTCCAAACTGTCCACTAGTGGCGTAGCCCTCCCCGAAATATTGAGACATATTAAAAAATATTTAAAATCGTAACTTTAAAAGAGACTTCTTTATGAAGAGTGTTAAAATAAGTTTAAAATCCTCTATTTAGTAAGTACCCTGTTTATCAAAAATCTTCCCGGAGGATCTCCCGGACTCCCCTGTTTTTGGACACCATCCCCGAACGAAATTCCTGGCTACGCTACTGCTCTTAACACCAGAACTAGATTTCAATTCACAAACACAAAAATGTGTCTGCATGCTATCTGTTCAATTACATTTGTTATGCTTCTCGTTGCAGCTATGAAGATCCCAGCAGAAGGCAGGGGGAACGAAGTTCCTTCCGAATTCGCCGAGTTCATGTGGATGGAAAACGAAGAGGAGTTTGACCAAGAAGTAATTCTATTAATATATTGATTATTGGGGTTATAACCCTATTTGGTACTTGGGTTTTACATTCCTTTGGTTATTCAATATGTTGACCGAAATGCTGAGAACTTGGGCTCAAAGTTGTATTGTAGTTCCCGTTTGTAGAGCCACTATACTACAAAACTTTCTATTTCCACTTTCCTTACCCAACCTTAAGGGTGATAGGAAAGTGTCCTTAGTGATGGGAAAGTGTCCTTAGTGATGGCCACCATCGGAGGACGAAATGAGCGAGATTTGCTACCAAAAGAGCGACTATAACACAAGAGCGAGTACAGTCCCTGAATGTGCCAATATAGAGATAAAAGAGCGAATATTTCACCCAAAAGAGCGAATTTCGTCTCAATTCTCTAGTGAGAGGGTTGTAGGACTAATGGAATAACCAATAAATGTAGAGTTTAGTACAAAAAAGTCTATATTTACATATAAATATCATGCCAGTCAGTATTGGTGAACGTCAATAAAAAATGCCGCCGGAATATCAAATTACATCGGATTAGCTCTTATGGGCTGCAGCCGAAACTATCGCGCTATCGACAGTCCTGGTAGCAATCGTGGAAAACTATCGATATATTTTAGTTTGATTTCGTTGGCACTGGCTAGTCCATTTCGGTCTTTTGTTTTTGTGTTCGCTGTTTGATTTCGACTTTCTGTTCGTAATTTGAATGTTAAAAGGCTTAGTTTTCCTCTTCTCCTTGGAATGAATCGGGAACGAAAATCTGACTTTTGGATGTACCTACTTTGATAAGGATGTCAGTCCAAAGAAGTTACCCAAGTACCGGTTGAGCATAGAACCTCTGGCAACACCTCAACTTTGAAATACCATATGAAAGAAAACACGCAGTTCACACATTGAAGTTACAGTGTAAGGTTTAATTTATTCCAAGCTGGCTCAACCTATTATGTGAATAGTAGTAAGATCTTTATTTTCGATAGTCCCTATCGATAGTAAAAGAGGAATCGATAGTTTCCCATCACTAAATGTTGTAATAATTTTCATTGTCACACTTGCATTGCATTTCATGTTCCATTTTCTGACAGGTAATATAGTATCTTGACCATCGTGTTCAGAATTGAAAATCTTAAAACTGAGGTGGTACTCTGCAAAAAAAGTTCTCATGGCCATGCAGCAATTACACTTGCATGACTGTGGATTTTTATATTATTATTGATAGTGCTCTTATTGTTCATGTTGCTGAAACTAATCACCTATCAATTATTAGGTCACCTCTTTCCACCATGTTCGTTCTAATTTATAGCTAAATACGTAAATGTCACGCAACTAGCTACCTTTCTGTAATTGGTTCTAGAATACAATGTCATGACGGCCAATTACATAGGGCCACGTAATCTTCATCCGCCAAATGAATGAGCTAGTCCACCCATATCAAAAATACCAAAGACAACAGGACGGTCCCGAATCTTTCCCAAACAGTTGATGCTGTGGTGCGAACCCTCAGGGACTGGAAGGGACCAACCAAAACAATACGTAGAGCTTCTTAATCCCTTGATTTCTCCAATAGTAAAATGTAAAGTTTTGAAGCAGGTGACTTGATTTCAGAATCCATAATAAAGCTACACGGATTTTTGAAATTTGTTTACACACACTACCTAATTCATTTGCATATACTATGTATATATGAGTATATTTTTTTTCTTTTATGATCTATTTTGTTCCCATAATTCTATCACTAGTGGCTTTGGGCGAATGAGCGAGAATTCGCTCTTTTGTGTAAGTTACTCGCTCTTTCAGTTCTACATTGGAACTTTCAAGGACTACTCATTTAGGCTCATTTGCCCTTAATTTTAAGCAAGCTCGTTCTAATAGTCCTTCAATTATTTTGTCGTTGATGATTATGATCATCATGCGTGTGTGAACTACAACGATTCACTCATATTTCAGGTGATGAAACAGTTGGAGGAGGAGGCCTTGATGGAGCAGTGCATTGAGGCTATGCTTGAGGACGAGCTTGAGAGTAAAGAACGGTAACGTTTTCTGAAATATTTATATTTTTTATTCTTTTTCTAATAAAACTCGGCCTTGAGGGACAGCCCCCTCTTGGGTCTTACGGCTAAATTTCTACAACCATGGAACATGTTATATCCGCTCAGCTGATCCGGCCCTGGGCAGCGTCAATTTAACGTCCTAAGGAGGCTACACACTAAAGTACAGCTTCATAATATGCCCAGCTACGCTGCAGGTGTTCAACCAGTAGAGATGTCAGATTTACATCACTCACTTCTCTGATCCAGATTTTCTAAACCATACCTAACAAATCAAAGAGCATTTCTCGACACAACCCCACTTGTGTGCTCCGTCTTTCAGAAAAATTTATAAACCCGATCGACGACAACAGCTCATTATATAGCTTTTCCAAGTTGAGGCTACCCAGGCCCCAGATCAGCTGAGTGGCTCCTGAAGCTAATCTCTATTCTATTCACTATAATATAATATATATATTATATAACTATCGTCGATCGGGTTTATAAATTTTTCTGAAAGATGGAGCACACAAGTGGGGTTGTGTCGAGAAGTGCTCTTTGATTTGTTAGGTACGGTTTAGAAAATCTGGATCAGAGATGTGAGTGATGTAAATCTGACATCTCTACTGGTTGAACACCTGCAGCGTAGCTGGGCATCGCTATTTGCTAAGTCAAGTCCCTTAATAAAAAGGGCGCTCTATCCAGCGCAGAATAATACTTGAAGGATATTCTGTGCTCCTGGTGGTCGTCATCAAGGTATATTACGTCAAATTCTATGTAGTTTTTCCGGCCTCTCGTAAAATGTTATCAAATCACAACAATTGCGTTGAGTTTTTACCAACCCTCTTTTTCTGGTCTTCTCAAAATGACCTGTTTTTGTTGTGCTCCTCTTAATTTCTCTGCAACTGTGTAAGTTTCAGGAGTTCAATCACAGTATGTAGGGGTTTTTTTAATCGAATAATATCTTGTGTTGTTGCGTTCATTGTTGCACAAAATGTTGCATTCAACTCATCACTTTCAGTAAGGTCGGGCTGTTGAATTCACCTTTGTATACATTTTTGCAGGGAAAGCTCGTCTAATGAGCTTCTGAGCGACTTCCAGAAACTCTGCGTCCAAGACCCGGAGTCGTTAGCTCGTAAGGTATGTGCGTTTAAAATTGCAATGAATCAAGTAGCAACTAATTTAATTTAAAAACTATTTTTATTATATGTATTTGTTAGGTATTCATTTGAAATGTTTGATCATATATTCTTGTTACCAAAATAGGTTTTGATTGCTATATCGAACCAGGTAATTTGGTCTTGAAAAAGCAATTGAAATATGGAAAACGATGTCAACTAATCATTACCAATATCTGTATAAAATAAACTGAGCATGCGCCATTGTCATACCAGTCATGCTCGCAGTGGTCAGTCCCAAATCAAGCAAAACCCCAACTATTGAAAAAGTCAGGATTTCAACAAGATTATTTGAGGATGGAAAAATAATCGACGACGTGAATGGGAATACCTATTTATAATAACAACACTTCGAGGTCTACGTGACCAAAGGCATAAGCCTATCAAAGCCCCCCAAAAAAAAAAAAAAAAAACTATAAAACACCTACCACAGAATCTCTAGCAACTAGCTACACATAGATTTAATTCAGGTTAATGTTACCACTCAGTTTGACCTATGACTTGATTCATGAACAATCAACGTTTTATTAGTATTCCTGAGGAGGTAACAGGAAACTCATCATCAGATGTGGTCAGCCTTGGTAGAACAGTCAGGGGTCGATTTTGGTCTGATGTAGTAGTACAATTATTGTATTACTACATCAGACCAAAATCGGTCCCTTACATACAAGACTGTAACCCCACCCCAATATCGTTATGCTCCTGGTTTTTGTTAATCTTAATTAAATTCCATTTTGGTTAAATATTTTCTATAATAAACCATTCAAATCAAATTAGGAGAAACAATGGTTGGCCCCATATCTCAAACATTTTAAATGAAACGGTATTTGAACAAACCAGCAGTTTGTTCACAATGAGGGCTATAAGCTAGAACCAAGAAAAATTCTCCAACAATAGGGTGAATCAAACGGTGAAACATCAGGCCTATGTTCGTACCAGGGAAAAGCTGATTCAAACAATACATGATTTCGCGACACCGAGTTCCTTGTTCCTCCTGTCTACGAAAAGGTGGGAATATCGAATATTTGTTGGTTGGCACTTGAGGTTGACTGGCTGGCAAAACCGATTTCGTAGTGGACCCCAGTTCTTTTTCTCATTTTTTTTCTTTGGTCGATTCCAATGATTCATTATCGAAGATAATAAACCAAAATCGATGATTTGTGACTTAGTTCGGAATCTGATGGTTCAGACATCGAATTCACTTATGCCATTATGCTTTGTTAAAATTAATAGACCAAAAAAGTTCCAGTCATGCTGGAGCGACTTTCCAACGAAATAACTGGTTTTATGTAAAACATCTCATTCAAACATGGACAATCTAAAACTTATAGGGTAATTATAGGTATGCATCAGGTGTGGTGCTCTCTGACTCAAGATCGGTAGATACTTAATAGTCTCTTAGAGAACACTGCGTGCTGTTGGCTTTTAATTCATTTTTGCTCTATTCAACATTGGTTTTTGAGTAAAGTATTATTTTCAATTCTATTTGTAACCCCTAGGGGAATTTCGACTAATTTTTGTACTGGAGCAAAAGGTTTGATCTTGGGAGCGTTCTACTGGGGTCATTTCGCCCCCCTCCCACAGCTCATAGAGCAGTCTACTGGGGGCAAATGCCCCCCCCCTCCACCACTGTCACTACGCCAACGGTGTGACACTAAAGGGCAGTGGAGGAGCGCAGCTTCAAAAACGAATCTCGGTCGAGCCAAAGCGGTGTTTGTTGCAAAGTGTTCATTAAATGCTGTAACAGTTTTTATACCTTTTGGAATAATATTAAATGATCGAATCTGGTTGACGGAACATAACACAACTGAAAATATATTTTTAAGAACATTAATCTCATCATGTGGAAACCATGAAGTTCAACAGGTGTTATACTGGAGTGATTGTTCTAAAACCGAAACTTGATATCCCAATACGCCCCTTCAAGTGAGCGTCTGTAGACCTAACGCTTGAGAACATGATTCATGTTTTATGCGTGGAGTCGACTTGGTCAGGAAATCCGCTGGCATACTTTCGGTTGGCAAGTACTCCACCTTTACCATTTTGTTGTCGATGGCTTCTCTGACGAACAATCTTTTCAATCAAGTCAAGAGCTCCTTGATTGTCGTTTTTCTCTACCAGCGCCCCCTCAATTGGATGCCCTAGACTGGCAAATAGTCTTTTCAAGTAAATGGCTTCCTTGATGGCATCTGTTAAGGAATAAAGTTCAGCTTCCGTTGTGGATGCAGCCACCGTTCGCTGCTTCCGTGACTCCCATGTGACTGCGCCACCAGACATCGTGAAGACCATACCACTGAATGATCTGCGGTCAGACTGACTATTCCCCCAGTCAGCATCCGCAAATCCTGTTATTGGCTGGTCGGTTTTCCTAAACGTCAACTTCTTGTTTATTGTACCCTTTAGGTACCGGAGAATACGCCTTGCCGCCTTCCAGTGCGTCTCTGCATACTTATTATTATATTGGCTCAAACAGTTGACGGCAAATGCGATATCTGGTCTAGTTCCTATGGCTAGGTAGAGTAAAGAACCCATCAATGATCTAAAAGGTAGCCGGGCCATTTCCTCAGCATTAGACTCAACATCCTCGAATTTCGCATTTACTTCAAGAGGCGTAGACATCGGCTTGCAATCTTCCAAAAGTTCATTCCGTACCAAGAGAGCCTCCATGTGCATTATCCATGTTTCGAAGTTATGTCTTCCGAGGGGAGCGACTTTAACGTCGATGCTTGCCATGGTCTCCTGTTCAATATGCTGGGCCCATAACCTGTTGCAAAGTGTTCATTAAATGCTGTAACAGTTTTTATACCTTTTGGAATAATATTAAATGGTCGAATCTGGTTGACGGAACATAACACAACTGAAAATATATTTTTAAGAACATTAATCTCATCATGTGGAAACCATGAAGTTCAACAGGTGTTATACTGGAGTGATTGTTCTAAGACCGAAACTTGATATCCCAATAGTGTTGACATTAGCGACGCCACTCAACTGCGCTCCGCACCGGATACACAATAAACATTTGATTCAATTTCGGAAGCTGACTCAGCTCCGCTCAACTCCGCTTTTGGTGTACCGTTGGCCTGCGGTTAGAAAATCCACAATCATGCAGCATGGCTATAAGAGCGAATTTTCGAAGAAATAACTGGTTTTATGTAAAATGTGACCTTTGGAACATCTCATTCAAATATGGGCAATCTTAAACTTATTGGGTACCTAATTGTAGGTATTTAAATATCGGCTCCTTTTATCATGCCTGTGATGAATGTGGAAAAATAAGCATTCTTAAAAAATTAACTTTCTTTATTTGGAAAATTAACTTTATTAATTCGTTCCAAGCTTTTGGCTTCAATAAGCCATCTTCAGGGGTTTAGTAGGTATTTTTTCCTCGACCCAGTCTCTGTTTCTTTCGGTTCACCACTCGTCAGGCAACCTGTATTGTCCCCCCCTCAACAGCGAGCTAGATCCACGCCTGCTGGTTGGTGTCTCTTATCCATGGTAACTCAAATCAAAATAACTGAGGTCCATCGAATGGCAGTTAAACGTTGAAAAATCTAGTGACACGCACTAATATCCGTCTAAATGAGGTCGAACTAAGGGTGAGACAAAGAGGAGTAAAACTTGATATTTGTCAAATTCTCTCGTTTGATTGCTCAAGGTGCTAGGTGATCCTTGATGTCTGCCAGCCATCATTTCATATCTTTATTCATTAAATGCATTAAGCTAAAGCCACTGTAAGAATCGGTTCATGATCGTTTGTGTGAATACCGTCGTTAATTGATTATTTCTCATTTTCAGAGCACTCTCAACCCTAATGCTGCCGAATTCGTTCCCAAGGTGGCGCTGGATACAAAGTCTTAAATATAGTTAGGTACTGTATAAATTTTACTTTGATTTTTGTTGACGAACAATTCCAAATTCATGTACAATGCTTTTGCATTTTCTCATTTCTGTTTCATATCTAAATAAGCGTTATAACCTCCTCTTGCTATGTGGAAAATCGATGTAAATAAAACTCAATACTGGAATTCCAATTATACATTTATATTGGTTTAGTTAATTCAATACCAGCTATAAATTACAGAAACTAATTGTTGCTCTTTTCTCAATACTATGCTTTGAGTGCCTCCTGTGAAATATTGTAAGCCAATTTAGTTTTTAAACCCATTGGTTTCCTACCAACCGATTTGTAACCCATTTTGACGTGTGATGGCATTTCATCAACACCCACTGTTTGTTGTCTTCTCATTTTGTTCTGTCTGGCAGACTTCATTTACATTATAATTTGTAATTAGGCAAGCATAAAACCTACACTAGGAGTTGTGTGGATTGTACCTGGTACGGCTTGAAACTATTTCGTTATTGTATATACCCACTAATTGTTTAAAGTTACTGATACTGGTACTACTACATCAACCTGTGGATGTTATCCTGATATTCAGATTCATACAATTTCTATTATTCCAGCATTGAGTTTTGACCAAGAGAAGCGTTGCTCATACGATCAACTGTGCTACTTACAGCATGCTTTTATGATGTTTGTATGACATGATTGGTTACATTTTAGTTATTTCCTTCTGAAACCTTACACATTTTGTTGGAAGACGACATTTAATTTTCATGACATCTTGGCTGATTTATCAGTAAGCGTATGTGTAATAAGTTCCTTGTTTATAAAACATTAGTTCATCATTTTGTTAGTGCATAATTAGTTAGCCTGTATGTACAAAAATGAAAAATGTTAAGGAAACGATAAAAACTTTTCTAACAGTAACTGTAACCATGTAACAGGGTACTTCAAACATCCATTGAGGAGAAATGAAGCGCTGGAGCTTAATTCTGTTCCTATTAGCATGTGCACAAGGCCCAAATTTATCAGTGAAGCTCAAAACCTTATTTTTGGAAAAAATTGTACTTACAGGCTTTTGCACTGTGGCTGTCGATATTATGTATTTATTCCGGGAACCTCAAACACACAAAGAGATATTTTCTTATCTCAGGACGCCTCATCACGATTAGTTAAGCCTGGACAATTGGCCATGACAAGTTCAAACTAGCTACATTTTGAGATTATTTATGTATATTTTTTTATAAGTGCAAAAATGACTTAGTTCATTTGGAACTTACAATACTAATGTAGATTTTCATTGATGTCAGAAGCGGACGATTTTCACACCCTCACCCGTTAGTTGCACGATGAGATATTACTAACGCTCACTGGTGACTAATCATGTTATACAAACTGTCATTTACTTTGTAATCATTTTCCAAGTAACCTGTTTGAGTATTATGATCTGTTTCGGAGTTTTCAATTACACATTATTGAATTGCTTCTGACTTTTGTGACTATAACCATTGGTAGTGGAGAAATATAGTGTGACTTCATCGAATGATCCAAAATGTTACTAAACCGGTACCTGTCTCGACTAAGTACATGAAACCAGAAGCTTGAATACGTACCTATATTTTGGTGCCTTCGTCTCCAAAAAAGGTAATTAAATAATGCTTCCGCCGATTATAATTTATTGATTATGGATACTAAATGCAGAGTGACGAAATATCCCTTAAAGCTGGAAGCTGTTTGAACAATCTGATTATTTGCATACAAAATCTTGAAAATCCAGATAATGTAATCACTGGAACCCTAGTACATTTTGATTTTCTTTTATTCGCATCTCTGTAATAACATAAATATTTCCAATATGTGGTAATCTATATTATTTAACACATCTCAAAATCTAACTCTGCTCTACTATCAGTTTCCCTTGTGTGAGGTTCACTTTTTCAAACACTTGTTGAATGTCATGTCTAACAAAAACATATAAAATTATTTACTTTCATTGTTTCCTTGATGGTTGTCTCCTGTTGTGTTGAACCTCTTTATTTAGAAGCTAAAGACAAAAAAAAGTTGTTTGTCTACTTTCATGTAAATAAATGATCTCATTCACCTTCAATATGATTCATTAGTTTGAAGTTATTTACTTCAATCTATTTTCCTAAGGTGCCATGTTGGGTCAGGGTCTAAGTTCATTCAATATTGGCGAAATAAAATGAGTAGGTTGGGGAAAAGTTAGGGCTCCTGACATAAGATTGGTAAGTAGGTGTGCCAAATTCCCCTTTGCTTTGTTGAAAATTGATAAGGATAATAGGCTGTCTCTAATGTCACTTAGTATTTGCGTTTTTTCTAACCAACATTCGAATTAGTATGTCAATTAGTACGAGTAGGTAATAAACGAAGGATATGTAATCTTGTGTGGCTTACTAGAGGTACAAGAGCTGATTCAGCAGTTTATCATGTCGCACCCTTGCTTCAATAGTGTTACAACTAAAAATTTGGCAGTTTTGAGTTATTGGTAGGTATCGCTGGATTCAGAAGAAAATTTTCTATCAATCTCCTAAAACCGTGGCAATTGAAACGTTGTTTATGACTCACCATCCCCGTATTTTCTTCTATAGGGTTTTCTAAGCAGTTTTTTTCTGGGTTAAGTCCAAATGAGGCGTTTGCTATCAAAACCAGCTGGTTCCAATTTTACAGGAGAGACAAAAAACTTCTCACGTCTAAAGTTCTAAAGCTAAATTCTTTTGTCAAGTTTTTAATTGTTGGTATAACCGCCTAGAGTTTGATTAGTTTTTCATTTTCATTGCAGGTGAAATTACCTTGGGCGTAATTACACTAATTAGGGCGTAATCACTGATTGTGATGCAAAAATATAATTTATTTTTTCACTATAATTTTTTCTACCTCCCCCCCTCCCCCACAATGGCGACGGTCCTCGCTCTAAGCGGATTGATGGTGTGGATATTACTGATTGCGTCTTAAGTCTCATTGTACGAGTATGGCTCTGGTCGGAAGGGTCCAATTGTATCTAACGTGCCTATGGTAATATAATAAGTAAAGACCGGATTTCTATGCAGCATAGATGCCCCGAATATGCAGTAAAACTTAATGAAATATGCAACAAATATGCATAAAAAAATATTGTAAAATTCGAGAAATTAAGTTTCACTACTTGGAAAAAACCACTCTACCAGTAAGTTTCACTGAGGAATGATCTGAATGAAATTTCATTTCGTAAAAATATTTTGTAATTGCTGCTTTTACAGGACATTATTTGTTTTGCTATTCACAACTTTTTGCTACGTTCACACTATTCGTAGGTAACAAAATCTCACAATCGGTGACAATTACTACTCATGTTACTGTCACCACGTTATCATTTCGAAGTAACACGAGTGGGGATATCCACAGTTGGAAATGAGTATCTTTTAACTTTTCTGTTCATACTTCTTTCAATTATAATCAAACTTATCTCAAATTCTACTATTTTCGTAGCATGGGTAGAAATAAAAGTACAACTTACAAATGGAACACAACAGTTTTAAAATCATTTTCTATCTTTTAGCGAATTTTCGAAAAATGTTCATACCAAAATCCGTTTCAGACCATCCTGAATCCCCTGCCAAAAGACACCAAGAATTATATGTGCATATATAAATTATCGTATCGTGAACACGAATAGAGTTTTTAAAAACTGTTTTATTTGATTCGAAGTTACACATTGAAACAAAGGTATAAAAACGGGTAGAGTAACGTCGTAGACGAGTGACAAGAAGAGACTGACTCGCCCATGTTGTCGAAATGTAATACGTAGGTAAAGGCAAAGGAGCGGCAATGGCATACAAAGTAGTACAACAGTTAGATAAGTAACAATAAAATAGATATGTAATAATAAAATTGTAAATTACATTCAAACAGAGAAGTACAAAAACCCAAATAACACAATGTGATATATACAACAACAAATTTTAATCCCATATAATAAGTAAAATTAAGTAAACTAAAGCAATTGTCAGACAGGCAATTGTTTCGATTCACATTGAAGATGATTAGTCAAATAAATACACATTTGCCAAACAGATTCACATCTGTCAAATAGAGCGGCAGGAGCGTTAGATGACGACTCGATAGTTTGAAGTGGATGGTGCGTTTGAGCTATCTTGAACAGGGTCATGTGATCGAGGTGAAAAATGCAATAATGTGTGATGATTGCTGGCCTTGCACTCTGCACAAGAGGCCTTGGAACGGCAATCAAACCCTAAACAGCCATAACATAAATTATTTTGTCTAACAAAGGCGAATCGTTCAGATACATAGAATTTTTTGAATTCCATACACTTGTATACAATTTGTGATGTCCACTACATAATCTATTCTCTTTTTAGCGTCAGTGGTTGTCATCAAACTCGTTTTGTGTTGGTAGGTTTTAAGTTGTTTGGCTTTGTTAGGTTTCTCAGCGGTCTTTTGAGGAACATCCGGGGCCAATTCTGATATGCGTATTTGATCCTGGACAAATTTCACGATATCTTCGAACTTGGGCGTGACGGTAGAGGAATACCTATTTTCAAATTCGAGACGCATGTCTTCCGGTAGAACCCTTATTCCCAGTTGCACAACGAAAAAGTCGAAAAGATCGGGTATTTCCAATCCCTTTAGTGGTTTAATATTCGTACTGAAAACGTCAATAAATTTACAAGTGCGAATTCGTAGGCATTGGCTTAAAAGACAATATTTTGTTGATAGCGTTGGCCCCTAAGAGCCTAACATTCTGAAATCGAGTAGTAAGCGTTTCGTAAGCGATCAAATAATTGTTATTGGTGAAGTCTCCACCAACGACAAAGCGTGCGATCTCAACAAACTTCTAAGGTGCGTGAACTTTTCAATCTTTGAGTACGATTTATTGTTATGAATCAACGTAGAATATAAGGCAAAAAAGTTAGGCCATTTTTCAATGTTTCCATCGAAAGGTTCAATTGCAATCTTCGGAAGGCGGCATTGTAGAAGCGAGGGTTCTATTGTGCTAACGGCGGGAGAAGTACGAGTAAATTCGGTACCAGACGGGTGCATGGACATCATAGAACGTGCGGCAGATTGCACAGCAAAATACAATGTAAAAAACATGTCATGTTGTCATAATGCGTGTATGGCGTAATTACATCAATTTGTTTATCAGACGATAAATTGACGGTAAATGCTTCGATATCGGACGAAAGGGGTTGGGATTTCTTAGAGATCGCATCCCTACACCTTTTAGCAATAGCATGGAGTGTTGTAAGGCGCAACATGTACTTTTGACGTCTGCGTTCCAGAGAATCAACTCTAACTTTGTAGTTATCGGCCATCCTTAGGAATGAAGGTCAATAGGAAGGGATAAAGAGGATAGGGATTAGAGCAAGTAACTACAAACCTAACTATTATTGCTGTACAGGACAACGAACAAAGATTTTTACTTTTTCTAATTTAATTGGGGACTATTATTTTTTTCAAATTCAATCTAATTATCCGCGGCTTGCAAGGACCAAAAATGTGGGGAAGCGGGGGTGACTCATTTTGAAGCGTGGCTGCACAATGAAAGGGGTGAATTTAGCAGCTGAATTTAGCTTTACCTGGTTATGGCATCGCGACTGCGTTGAGGGGCCCCTCGGATGTCCAGGCTGCGAGGATGACGATTGTGTGTATGCGGTATTACAAGAGCGGGTGCGATACGCGTGAGCGTTGTGAGGAGACTAAATTAGAAACGTCTCGAGAGAGGCGTCGGGGGGAGCGAGAAAAATGCCTGGATGAACAGGACTCAGGAATAATAAGCGATAAGAACCCAACAAAATTTAATGTATTTAATGTATTATAAAATCCATAATATAGGTAATGTATAGGCAACACTGCACCGCCATCATGTAACGACTTCCCCAGTCTGTCGTCCATATTGAATAAAATTGATTTGCTCGTGAACGTACTCGCTAAATATTCTCCCTCAACAGAACATTCCACGTGATATGCCTAAGGGCGGGTGTAGGATATGCCTAAGGCGGCCAAGGTGTCCTCAAGTGCGGGGATCCAGACGACGGTGCTCCCTCCTTCTGGTTTGACGACAATGAGCTCGACATTTACAAGAGCGACAAGAGCGTCGGTGAGTTTTTTCTTGTTCTCGGCTGAAATCGATTCGGAGCTAGGGAGACCTGGAACATTCACATAGAAGGTTGAGGTCACAGTGCAATAACCAAATCATGCAAAGGCAATCCCCAATAATATCCGGGCATGGGTCAATCAAGCGGAAACTGAGGGAGGATATCCCCACTACTGGGTATGCCTAGTGATGATATGCCACTACCTCTTCAAAAGAAAATGCCACATCCTCTTTCCTGAAAAGGAGGCATGGAAAAAACAGATTCCAGTGCCTGCTCACTTAACCTGGTACACAGACAGCTCTAAAATGCCATGCGGCACTGGATTGGGTGTCTCCAAGCAATCTAAAAACATAAAGATGGCGGTTAGTCTGGGCCGTCACGCCACAGTGCTTCTAGCGAGATCGGAAAGCTAAACCTAATAGGTAGGAAATCTGTTCCAATAGGCTCTCCGGTAATAACCTCACGGATTGTGATGGACTGCTAGAATGCCCTGGACAACATATGGGACAGAAATAATGTCACCTTGCTATGGGTGCTGAAGCATTCAAGGCTGAAGAGGCGGATACACTGGCCAAAAAAGTGTCAGATCCATCATTGGATCCAAAAGCCTCGGGGAAATCTTGAAAAAAAAAAAGCGGCTGCAATCAGAAACTCGAGCCTCATCGAATGATCCACAGGTCCTCGCATGTATACAACTACGGCGGAACATCAGCCGCGCCAGGCTGAGAATAACGGTAGGCCTACTGACTGGTCACTGCAGACTCCAAAGCATCTCTGCAGGATCAGAGTAACCGAGGACAGTGAGTGTCGATTCTGCCTCGAAGAGGAGGCCTGGGTAATGGAAAACCTGACCCAGAAAACTTCATGAGGAATCTGGAAGTTGGTAAACAACTGGTGCTCACAGAGGAACTCTAATTACAGGGAGGGCACAATAGATATAATTAGGTCGAGATGCTTCACTTAGACAGTAAGTAAACCATGGAAACCAGGTAACTTATGTAGTACTATAAGTTGTAAGCCTCCCAAAATCTTCTCTTCTCCCTGCCCAGCAAAAGAGCGTAAAGGATGTCTTCGAGCCACATGTTCGCCTAAAAACTGCTAGTGCCGTAGGTATTACAGGGTTAACCGTGTATATCGAGAGACAGAACGCAATCCTTCTCTACGCACTTCCCAGAACAACCCGACCCCCAGGATATGGGACTTGAGTAAAATTGGTTAGTCTGAGCAGCACAGAATCTCTTGATAGTTTACCTCATATAGGTTCATTTCTAGAGGCTATCGCAGCAGTCAACTGCTATTTATAAACCCATCCTTAATTGATCAAAATTGCATTGCAACAACCATTGAAGTGTACCTTTCACTAATACTATTATAATTATTTTTACATCTAGATACTTACTTCTTTAACGACAAACGAATTTTGAAAATGATGTGTATCTAAAATGCTAAAAAACAGCAATTTGTAACGTTATAAGAGGTTCAACAAAAGGCGTTGTACCTTTGGCTAAAGTGGGGAGATTTATAAAAAGAGCCCTGAATCTCAACCAACTCACCGTATATTTTGCAATATTTGACTGCAGCATGTATATGGCCGAATTCGGGAATCATCTTCCGCATATCTTTAATGTGCATTTCCCCAACGTTGCCGTAGTCGATGAAAAACACGTTGGCAGTCGAATTGCTGAACGTGCTCGGCGCAGATGTGCACACTGCTCTGTACCAATCTGAAGGAAACGGATGATGACATTAAGTGTATGTAAGCAACTGATTTGAGGGACGATTTCGATCACGGTCAAGGTTTAACGTTCATCCGCTTGCGCTACCGGCAGACTGCCGCATTGTGGAAAACCAGCGTTTAAATTATCTCCTGAGGGAAGCGGTCAGCTCGAAATGGGCATGTATTCTCTTCTCAGCAAGATGACAGTGTATGTATCATGTCACTCACTCGTAGGGTCCTCAGTAGCCCTCCGAAAGTCAACAAGTTGAGCGGGAGTGTTATTATTGTTCAGACTTTTCGTCAGCGAAATGTATGTAAATTTTCAGCATGTGTATCGTGGTATTCAGTAGATATTATATCTTATAACTACCAATAAGTTTTCTTACGTTTGTGAGGTAGTTTCTGTAGTTTTCCGCCTTTCAACTAGTTTACATTTCTCTGTTTATGTTTCATTCTTGGAAGATTTTATCGGTCGCAGAACTAACCAAGAGTTACGTTCTGTTTTGATTAGGGATCGATATAATTTGAATCCTTGGTGTATTGGAGAGGGAAGAAGAAGAAGAAGAAGAAGAGGGGGAACAAATAGCCTTCAAAATAGAGGGCATCGATGAGCTAAGCTACGAGCCTCACGAAATTTTACAGCGTGTTGACAAAACCAATGCATTATTTATCGATATAAAGACTGCCGAAATATCTAACCTAGTATGATTCTTGTCACGATGGAGTAAAAGTACTGAATATTACCCACATAACAGCCTATCTATTTGTATTGAAGTTAACCTAACTTACGAGTATATTTGAATTTCAAGTTTTTTGTTGCTCTAAACATCTTTGATTTATATGTATAGATAGTCCACCCACGTCGGTTCGATGCTATCGTGCTGGTGGATTGAAGAAACCCCAAAAGAGGATAGGGATCTGCGGCAGGCGCAAGTGTGACTCGGAGGAGCGCGAGCGGATGAAGGTTAATCAGTGATTCAACATGATTCGATCGAATAATGGCTACACGGTCGAAAATCACATACTCATCACATACATAATAGAAACCCATACTATTCATTTGGATAGTTTATATCAAATGTAAACAGTAGATCTACGTAACTACTCAACAGGATTCTTCTAGAATGTTAAGAATAAGTAAATAGCACGTTGAGGACACCCAAAAAATTCACTCACCTCCATCGAATTTAGCCATTACGAACTCGTGAGGTCTCGGCTTGTAAGAAGTCTCTTGAAGTTCTTCACAATATTTATTCATCTGTGGTGTCAATACAGCGTGAATATATTCGAAAAAAATCGAATGATGGACAAAGAGGAACTCGCAGTAGCTGGCCGAGCCAACGACTGTGCCCACCAACTTGTCGCCTTTATTCCACTCGATAGGTCTGACGTCCGTGTTCATGTACGGAGGATCTGAAAAAAATTAATATTATTAATATTATTGGTCATTTTGCACGGAATGATGACTTCATAAGATATTATAATATAATATTATACGAGTTTGACTTACCAGTTAATAGGTTAGATGGATTTTTGGCCCACGAAGGCATCATAGCCTGCGCCAAAATTTTGTTGACCACATCTCCGCTGGACTCCTCAGCCAACACGACATTTCTTAAATCACCATCGTGAGTCTGAAATAAAAATTATAATACACTCAAAGACAACCGGAGGAAATTTTATTGAGTACATTTAAATTCGTTTGAATATTTACAAGTGTAGGGGTCTTCATGGTCCGCCAAATTCGACGTCGAATCTTGAGTTTCAAAGGGAGCCAATCCGCTTGCGCTCCGTCTAATTCGACTATTCGATTTACAACGGCTAAACGCGTCGAAACTCTAACATTCGCTGTCGAATAATCGAAATGCAGCAGGTTTCCAAAGCATGTGTTATCGGATAAGATCTCCCCAAATAAGGAGGACAACTGATTTGGTTTTTGCTGGATGTCGCGAGGGGCACGCTAGAGCATTTCGATTTTTGACGATTCGATGGTCGAATCGGACCATGAATACTCCATGTATTTCTAATGTGTATTCATATTTAATTTTCGGCAAGTCACGCACTCATAAGCTGCAATATGTGGTTTGTTCGGAGAAGCATTCCAGAACAGTTCTGAACTGACCACGCCCGTTTTTGGCCGTTCGTGCACCTAGAACGGTTCTGGATTGTAAAGTGGCTGTTCAAAGAGACAGTCCAGAACCGTTCAGAATCGATCCTTTCAGTTCTGGATTTTTTTTTCTTTCTTTTCCCCAGAACTGTTGATCCGACGCATGCGTCCTAGATTATTTAGGCTCGTCCCCCTCGTTGGTGGTGGTATTTACATGTTGTAGGTTGTTGAAAAATTAAATTTTTATCATCCATGCTAATGTGATTGTCTGTGCTCGTGATTTTCTTCTGTGAATATGTGGATTGTGTCTGTGTTTTAAAATGAGTGACGAGGAACTCGTTAGCGACCTCGAGTCGGGCTCAGATGACGATTTTATCCTAAGTGCCCTCGTTTTTTGGCATCGGCCGAAAAATGAAAACTACGTGCCTGAAAATCGTCAGTGCATACAGCGACCAAGAGTTTTTTTTTAAATATTTTTGGGTCTGCAGATGAGTCGTAGCAGATTTATTGAGAGCACAGGGAAGACGCCGAACAAGCGATAAAGATAATACGATAAGTTTATAGATGCTGGTAGGTGCCGTTTGGGTTACCAGTTCTGAATCGTCCCTCCCCCTGCAGAATGCAGAACAGTCCAGGACCGTTCGGGCTGCTTCCCCGAACAAACCAATTGATATTTGGAGGCGGCCGAACTGCCACACCCGAAGGTTGAACTCATATGGGTCATTACGCGAAAAAGGTCATTTTCAAACTCTCCATTTTTTTTCTGCAATGTGATTGGAAAATTATGAAAAAAATCATAGATGTTCTCCTCTGCATTCCGTGTGTAACTGGATAGTCAGCAGCGCTTGATTTTAAATCAAGTTAATTATATTAATTTTAATACAATTTGGTAAGGTGAAGTGATGACGCAGCACTGGAAAAGCACTTGTAAAGACAGTTCTTTCGAACCTTCCTTCTTCCTGATCTCTTCTGATGTGAAGTCATGTCTTGCAATGATTGAGAAGTTGATGCTAATGTGTCATCACCTAATTCAGAAGTATTTTCAGATTGTATAGAAAGCTTGGTCGTCGGTTTCCTGTCTCTCTCATTGCTCTAGTGCTCGTCACCCATTTTTCACGTTTTTCTTTCTGTTTACGCCTTGTTAACACCGATATCAACTTGAATTGGCCTTTTTCTTTTTTTTTTCTTAATGTAATTTTCATGATCCTTCTGCCTTAAAAGTGATAAGATACAGGGTTGGCATTTTTGGAGGGTGAAGTAATGACCAAATCATAGTTTTGGGGTTTTTCTTGTTAGTGGAGTTTTACTTTTGTGAAAACAAATACAAAATTTTCAACAACCATAACATCACAAATAAGGTGAAAGTATTTAAAAAAATTAACATGAAGCCACTTTCTTGGGAAAGGATGGTGAAGGAATGACTCCTACAAAAATACATCCACGCCCTCCACACTGTAAACTACTCCACAGAACCACAAGACCGACTGACGCTCTTCTCTCTAACCCCCTGGGGCAGCCATGTGTTTCTTTTACCTAGAGGATTCCTTTGCACCCCAACACGTTCTAACGGGAGCTTCAGGAGCTAAAATAACTATTGAGGTGAAGTAATGACACCAATCATCTGGAAACAACTTCTGAATGATGTTATACCAATTTAAAATTGGCCAAATAATGTTAAACTCTGTTTTCTTTATCTTAACAATAAATCGGACAAATAAGTGCAATCGGGGAAAAAAATATCAGGGGTGGTCATTGAGCAGCATGATGTCAAGGTTGACGAGGTGAGTCGCGAAAATCTTAAAAATGGCCTCTTTGGACTAGTTTTTCAATTTTTCAAGAATATAATATTCACTTCTAGCTCTTGAAACTTTGGTACACGTTAAAACTAGGTGGAAGCTACATTATTATATTTTTTTGCCAACATGCATCGCACAGATTCCGTGGAATCAGCCCGGAACACCAAACTTACCTTTTTCGCTTAATGACCCATATACTGAAAACAAGTGGCTCATCAAGCCACTAGTCTTGTTTCATTATCAGAAAGTAATTAATAAATAAATAGTAATTAACAAAAAGTCGACGAATAATCCATGAGAACACTTACTACGATGACTTTGGTCTCTCTAGCCACAAGTTGCATCATCATCTTAGTGGCGTTTTTATTGAAGAGTTGACCAGGTACATCCTTCAAGCCGATCTTCACGACGGTCGCGGGTACCTGAGTATAACCGAGCGCATGAAGTTAGTGAGTATGAATCGAATCATCTTAGTTCTTGTTATCTTGAATAAGTTCATTAGTACAGGAAAACTCTGACCACCAACAATGTTGACTTCCAACTAGAACTTTCATGATAAGCCCAAAAATCCACAGTCATGCAGCATGGCTATACGAGCAAATGTTCGAAGAAATAACTGGTTTTATGTAAAATGTGATGTTTGGAACATCTCATTTAACCATTTTTTTGCCGAGTAACCCCTCAAATTACATATTTTTCAACGATGAATATGATGGTGAAGTCAGAATTGCGACATCTCGTCCTATTATCAGATTAGAGTATTAGATTCAAGTATAGAAAACTTTAGACCGAGAAAATTTGCTCAAATTTGGAACCCCCTGGCTGAATCTCGACCATTTCCTGAAACGACCAGTACTACCGACATTAAATCAGGATAATATTATAGAAATGCCGAATATAAGTCTAATTGCCTTAGTTACACCAAGGTTCAACTACAAACATGCTAAAATTGACTGCCCAAATTAGTGGTAGCCAATGATTTCATGAAATTAAACATGATATTGTTGGATGATATTTATCAAGGTGGATAATAATAACGTTTAACCTTCTTGATATGGTCAGGGAGGCTTCTAAGGTCATCCAAAGCAACTGTTTCGACGTTTCCAATATCCAAGAAGATGACTTTGAAGCTGTTTTTTTCCGTTTCGGAGATCAACGCCCGGTGAAAGTAGGAGTCGATGTTCGAACGGGCGCAAACCAACTCGCCAAGGCGCGGTGGTTTCTTTAGTGGTTTAGCTGGAAGGAAATGAATAATTGAACATCATGCAGAATAATTCTATTATTAATTTTCCAATAATGTGAACCCACTGTAGGGTACGATAAGGGCAGATGTTTTTGAAAAAAATCACTACTCATCAACGTATAGTGGGGCTTTTGTTCTCCACGTCTAAGACTGATTATTTCAGGAAAAGTAATTTCTATAATTGGTGATTCCTACAGCCAATTAACATAATTGCGCGCAATTATTTAAACAAGACTAGCCAAGTAACTACAGTAACTAGAACTGATGAGCAAAAGTCACTGCTAATTTTCCAGTTCAAGTGAACACTGGATATAGAGTAGTTTGGAGGAATGTGGGGAAAACCTAACAATGAAAAAAGTGTTACGTGTGTTGATAGTTCATTTATGAAAGGAATCAAGTGCTGGCCCCAAGGTTAGCTAATTTTGAACCAGGGAAAAATCCCATAACCAACACACCCATAACCAACTTTGTAATCAATCAACAAGTCAAGTAAAAAGCATACCAAATACGCAGAAAGCGCAGATATCTTGTACAACCGTGCAGTAAACCTCGATACAATCAGGGGTGAGCGGCCTGACATAGATAGCCTGTGGGGAGTGGAAGGCTGTGACCACCGCTTGGCTTTGGTTGTCGAGTTTGAACACTGGGATATGAGCCTCCTCCAGTAACGGAACCCAGGGCGTGATTGTCGCCTGGCCGTAACTACCGATGTCGGCTGTGACTTCTTCCCCGGTGATCTTGATATTCTCGAGAGTAAATTCGCTCCCTAACTGTGATAAAAGGAGTCATTAGTAACCTCATTCAGTGTAGCATGAGCCCAGCATGTTCAACAACCCAGGGAAAGGCAGGAAACATGAGAGAAGGACTGCTGCTGTTGATCACATCAACGTGTCTAGTTCATCAATATCTACCAGTGAGGTCCAAAAATTACGACTAAAAAAACTTGATGCTGTTCTAGCTTCTTTTGGTGAAACAGGTGAGCAGCTAGAAATCACCAACGAAATAAGATCAATCTTACCAGAGCTGACAAGAGGGAAGAGGTTGGTTGATGAAGGCTGACGCTGACACCAGATGGCGGGATGTCTTTGAATTCAGGTGGGAGCGCTGCCAGCTTGCAAGGAGTTTCCACACAGCCAAGATCAATGAGTGCGACCCTAGGAGTCTCTTCCACACACATGACGTATCCACGATATAGTCGAGAGTCTTTGTTGATTGTGGCAATGACATCATCATTTACTGCTGGCCTGGTAAGCATTAACCAAATAGAAAATGACAAGGATAACAAAACACAACATGAACGAAAAAATTCAAATTAATACCAGAGAATTAATAAAATAATAGTGCATACACTCAAACAATATATTCTATGGAACTACACAATAGTATTATGTAGTTCCATAGAATATGATGTTTGACTGTATTCTACTTTCATTTTATTTCTATTATTCTAATACTATTATTATTTCTGGCATTCATTTCAATTTTTTCGTTTAATATTATTATAAAACAATTTTGCAAGCCAAATTTTGGCAAAACTCTTGGAAGAAATCATCAAAATCTTCAGCAGGTACTACACTTAAAGTGAACCATAGGGGTGAAGGGTAATAAGCGAGCAGATAGCATGGCAAGAAAAGGGGCCTCCATGGCATTTGTGGGGCCAGAGCCAGTCTTTGGCACAGTCAAATGCTCGGTAGGATCCTCCTTGAGAGAAACGCATAGGAGACATTGGGAGGACGACAATGACAGGAGAAGGACTCAGAAGTACTGGAGGTGCCAAGGAGAAAAATTAGACTCCTGGTGGGGATGCTGATGTGGCATGGGTGCTTCTGGAAACATCTGCACAGAATCAGAGTGTAGGTACACAGGAGGTCCATCGAGCAGACTTTGCGGAGAGGAGGACGAAACGGGCGCCTCATCTTCTCTACGAGAGTTTAGGATTTGAAGCTAGACGAACCGAATCTTCAAGTCCATAGTATCACAATAGATCGTGTCGGCAAACAACCTGGTATGGGAGATCATCAGCCTGGTGGAGGGAGTGGAGTGGACCCAGAGCCTATAGGTTGGCCTACAGGGCAACGCTCCGCACAATAAGCCCAGGTTTCAGTGCGGCAGAGGGGGATCGGTCCCACCCTGAGTCTCTGATACAATTTATCTATTTAATATCGAATAATATTTTGCAGGCCTCACTTTGCAAATCATCAAAATCTTCAATAAGTACTACACTTGAAATGAACACACAGCTCTCCAAAGATTTTCAAGCGCAAAACTCCTTCAATAACTGCACTTAGATGCTCAGGGTTGGCCAAGTCAACGAAAGGCTTAGCATTATCATCCCCATTTTCCCATCAATTCATCATTACAAAACTTCATCATAAAAAAAAAAAAAAAAAAAAAAACAAACTCACTTGAAACTGGGGTTCAGCTTCGTAGTTCCGAGAGTTTTGGAAATCTCGTCCATCGATCGGTACGGATGTGGGCCTTTAACAATTTGAAGATACCCGGAAAAATAATCTTCCCCGGTGGCTTTCGTGACTGCAATGAACGCATCTGACTTGGGAGTCAACAAGGACAAGACGTGATTGGGCTTCCTGAAATGTGAGTGAGCCACAAGCTAAAATCTACAATTAAATGGATTATTAGGTGGTAGATGGTAAGATTATGAAATGCTCGACAAACTTGGGATTAGTTAATTCTGACGGCAGGGCATCCTCCTCTTTCACTTGTCCTCGCAGCTCCTCAGTGGCCGCTTCTTCCGGAGGCTCGGGATCATCTTCTGTCCGCACCAACCAGGATCCGCATAGAGTCTGGAATCGGAAATGTTATACTATCATGTTAAGGAAACTCCGAATCCCATACCCAACGGGTGACAGATCGAAAAATAAACGGTATTCGAAATATATCTTGATGCAAAAAATTGCACCTTAAATACATCTGGAGGTGCCTCGACATAGTAAACATCTACTTACCTGTTTGATTGGGGAAATTTTGACGATATCGTTAAGTTGTACAGGTTTCTTTTCACCGACGAAAAATATTCTGAAAGCCTGCAAAACGAAATAGGAACTTTTAAAGTACGATGAACAATATAATGAATGAACCCAACATCCAATTCAAATTGACAAGTAGCACATTTGATGAATTGAACCTTGCAACTTCAACTCACCATTGGAGGCGTTTCCAACAACTTGTTTGGCAAAGCTTTCAGATCTTTCGCTGGAACTTCAGCCTCATTGCCAAAATCAATGAACAAAATTTGGGCAAGGCCTGTTTTTTTAGTGAAGGCAGTGATTTCTGCACGATACCTACAATTGAAAAAAAATAATTGGACGATAAACCCAAGTGAAATAAAACCAAGATGAAAAATTAAACGAAAACGAATTGCCAACAGAACTATTTGGACATTGGAATAGTTCAGGACAAGTAATCATGACTCGCTTTCAATCGCCTTCTCCATATGGACCACTGAAACATGTTGAATAATTTTATTTAATTACCAAAGATTGTCATCATCGAATTGAGCTCCACAAAGGGCACCAGTAGATATGTCAGTGGCGTTTGGTCTGGTCTGGCAGAAGTATTCCGCCAGATCATCTAACATCTCGTCGTGTTCAGCCGCCATTGACGCAGGCATGACAGAACACCAATCGTCGTTTGGAGCATTATAGCGGATTAAACACTGTCGACATAAAATAAAGTCTATAAATAAAGGTTCTCAGCTTCTGATAGGAAGGCTTTGTCCAACCAATGTATGAAGTTTCACGATTATGAATTTGAAAGAATTCCAGAGTGCTCTTGTGGAATAATTATTGATCAACATTTGAAATGTAAAGAACATATACATTTACTTACACAACAATTGAGACAACTTTTTTATGTTTTTAAAATGTTGAGAGGTTTTGCAAAATTTGAGGTTGTTGAAAATGGTTTAGTTTGGGCTTTGCTATTCCTCCTCATTAAGTATGGAATTTTGGTTTGGAGTGGGGCTTGTAAAAGCTCCCTTCGCCCTCCTCAAAGTGCAAACAATACCATACTGCGTATAATTTTAAATTTACTATATGAAGAACTTGAGCTCAATGAAATATTTCGGTTGGAATCTTGTCTGCACGTCTTTAAAGGTGGGATGGATGATGGCAATTTATCTCAGGTAGATTCTACGAGAACTACAAATTGGTCAAACATCACACTGCCCAAAATTAATCTTGACATATGTAGGAGGAATTCATATGTTGTTGCTTTAAATTTATTGTACTTTCATAGAATTGACGTTCGGAATTTTCGTAATTTGAAAGTTTTTGAAAAGTATCTGTGTGATAGGCTTAAGGAGATGGGACCATTATGTACGAGTAGGTGTGTTGATATATATCTTTTCTTTTTTTGCTGTCGGTTTTGAAATTTCAGTGACCTCGGAATTACAAGTTGGAGATTAGCAACTCCACGGAGGGACACAATCTCCTTGAATTTAGGCCTCTGTGGGCACAAATGTAAATTATGTTAACAAGATATCTTTATTTTGGTTATTCTGCTAAATTGGTCAAGTATTGTATTTTGTTTTTTGTATTATTGTGCCAATAAATATTATCTATCTTATCTATCATTGTGAACGAACGGTTGGTCGATGAGGTTAATAAGGTGCAGAGATACTTCATAAAAAGGGTTCTCAAACTCCCCATAAACACTCCCAACTACGTGCTATTTATGGAGACCAAGTTCGATCCTCTCTTTGATTTCCTCTTTTCCCTGCACGTGGACTATGTCTTGAAGGTCCTCAATTACGGTTCAGAACGATTCCCACAGATAACAGCAAGAATCGTCCTCCAAAAAAAGTTATTTTGGCCCAAGGAGTGGTATAGGTTGGTTTCATCCCTGCATTGTGAACTGACGGAGGGCGCTGACGTCAAGACTCTGTCTAGCCAACTGAAAGGGATAAGGGAGAGATGGATGGACGCATTCAGGCAGGGAAATGAGGAAAGGGTGTGGGCGGGTAGGTACCATCCTGTCTATACATTAGTGGACCACACAATAGTTTACGTAAACGATGACCTCCCTACAGATGTATTAAGTATTATAATGAGATTTAGATCAGGTATGTTGTACTTGAACGCACTGCCATGGAGAGAGGTCGAGGCTCAGAGGTGTGCATTATGCAATTTAGGGGAAGAAGAGAACATTTTTCATTTTTTATGCCGTTGCCCTATATTGAATCCTTATCGAGCATGTTATTTGGGGGGTAAGACACTTGGTGAAGAAGAAATGTTAGGCTACCTGAATGGAAAAAACTGGAGTAAGTTTTATTGGTTTGTGCGGCAAGCATACAGGTACCGCAAATACCTAACTGATAATTTTAATTATTGAAGATGTAAAATGGAAAGTAAAATAAACTGTTCATTTATTTATTTTATTTTATTTCTTTGGAAAGACCAACTCTAGGCAGACGGTTAAACCATGCCTTATAAGTGTATTAATATCATGTTGTAAATATTTAAAATACTGAATAAACACTATTTTCATTAATTCATTCAGTATACCGTTCCATTTGAATTTTTCGAGTTTCGAAATTTCCAAAATTCGTGTTGAACCCCTTCCCTTTGACCTAGGGTTATGAAAAGCTTCTAGGATCATTGTGGGGTGGGTCCGAGCACGTAAAAAAAATTTCGCAATTTTAGCACAACGCTAATTGGGCAAAGTGCCGCGGACGGCGGGATTTTTTTTTTATTCGATTTTCTGAATCTCGATTATCTTGAAACGTAAACTAACAAATTTCTTTGGTCGATTCCAATGGAGTCATTATCGCAGATAATAAACCAAAAATCAGCTTCGTACAATGTTTTTGGACCTAAGGACATTTTTTTTTGTCTCTGGTGACTGGCCTAATATTTCTCCTGCACCAATGAAGAACAAAGTTGGTCGAAGGTTATAATGAGATTGTGTGACGCCGCAGCCGGTTGCTTCAACTCGTTTCTTTGGGTTTGTCTGGTGGGAAAACGCTAAAACTAACGTCACGAATTGATTAAGCGAGGAATTTGCTACCTCTGACCCAATATGGGCAGAAAATGAGACTTGTCATGTTGCGACTTCATCCTTGATATACTGAAAACTATGAACCTGTTTGGCGGCCAGTTCTCAATTCGAGGGCCTCACGGCAACTCCCCACATTGTCATTTTGGCGACTTTTCAGCAGAGCCAAAAAAACCATTTGCCAATGACTATTTTTACTGATTAATTCAATAAAATAAATCATGAGATTTAGTGTTACCGAACTTATACTTAGTTAGATCAATCTGCCGCGAGAAGACGCTTCGAATCGTATGCATAACTCATTTTGGCCAAAAGTGACGATGTGGGGAATTGCCGTGAGACCCTCGAATTGTTGTTAGGTCGCCCGAATTTGAATTGAAAGGAATTAATGAAATTTTGGAGAGTCGTTGTCACTCTCACCCAATTCGCACAAATGAATGGGGCTGAGACCAGGCGACATCTCTTCTATGTAAACCAACGATCCAATGCACATAATCTCTAGGACTTCCTGTTCTCCGCCTGTCCCATTTTCAGGACTAACTGCATGTAGTTGGAACTGGCAACTTACCTCTGAGAATGTTCCTCGAGGAATGGGAGGCTCTGGTGCTGATTTCCCAGGCTATAAACGAAGATACCCACAGTTATTACCAGCAATTTAGAATATCAAATGAAACTTGTTGCTGGTCCTTTCTAGCAAGACCCACAACTCTTGACCCTCTTAAGTTAACTCGGTGAGCCCTACAGTAAATCAAGCAATACCTAAAATTATCATGGATGGACACAGCACCGTTGAATCAGACCAAGCCATAAAGTTCAAGGTGAAAAATCAAATGAAATATTAGGTGGTTGAATCACGAAAAAAGAACTTTTTTAATGGTTGACGAAAAAAGTAATCCATTCCAAAAGTTTCATTGTGTCTACTGAAAAATTTGATTCAGTACGTAAGGCAACAGAACTGCACCAAACGTACACCACTACCAATAATAATTCTTAAATACTTGAATTTATCAACCTCCTCAATACCACGTCTAATATATCAGAAGGAACTAATCAGAGATTCCCACATTCCTCCACCGATATCCCATCCCTAATAAGAGATATGGTTGTCCCTGGTAAGTTATTATCCAGGTTACTAGCAATTGAAACTTATATTTTACTGTTATGAAAATCAGGAAGGATTACTCTAACACTCCTACGAATCAGATTTTATACTAATGCAGGTGATAATAATAGATATTCAATTTGTAACCCTGAAGATGATTGAGTAGACTGAAACCTCTCTCGAAAAATCTGATATCCAAAATCATGTTTGTAAATTTTCAATTGTTATATACTTTTCTTGAATGCCTACCAATGGACCCATTCTAATAAATGAATGAAATATCCATTCAATTCGAATATTATTAATCAATCCACTACTTGGACATCCTACAATCTTTCAACCACAAGATGAGAAGGGCTGAATAATCAACGACTCGAGATAGTAAAATGCAGTATGTAACGTTCATTTGAATACTAATGTCAAGTCTGTCTCGTTCAAGAATGTATGTTACTATGATGTATGTTAACTACCTAGTAGTTAAGTGAAAAACCTTTCATTTAGTTTTCAGCAAAAATACGAGCATTCATAATCGTATATCAAAATACAACAATTTTAATAATACGAACATCCAATTACATGTTCAATTATTTGAACTCTTCAACTGCAACCATTCTGTTTGAGTATTTCACGAGGAATCAATTAAAATAATTAACATGGAATGGAAGTCACTGAGTTTTACATCCCGACCATGACTGTTCTTTTCCCCTGATAAAAAACGTAACAAAATTATATTATAGGAGAAACTTGATATCATTGATAATAGTACTATGTAGTACATAATATGTACTATGTGCAGTACGTGATATTATTATTTACTATGTGTCATTCTTCCAATTTTTAATAAATCTTACTCGAGATGTAGACAAGATCGTATCTATGGTGTCCAGAGTGCTTGTACGCCATTAAAGGGACAACTTGAACAAGAACGTTTTTGAGGATCCTCAACTGAGCAAAATTTGAATATAAACACTCGATGCTTACCTGGGAGTCACGTTTCACATGTGAGTCACCTGGGAAGTCTCTTTTATGGATGTTTGCTTCACTTTTGGCAAGTCTGTCAGAAACCAAGCCACTCTGGGTTAGCACATAGCCATCATCTCGAGGTACTGGCGGGTGTTTGGTATAATCGATTTTTGTTTGCGATAGGTGATAGTGGATAGTTCCATCTAATCCGATAGTGGTCGCTCTCCTGAAATAGGAAACAATACCACAATGCAATAAACTGTGAATTTTCCCGGAGTAAATGTCATAAAACCTACGTATTAACCACCAGCAACTTCCTCACTATTTGAATCAAAAATCTTGATCATCTGTAACAACGCAAAAATACTTACGGTCGGCAAACGAATTTGTGCTTGTCATAATCATTTTTCATGCACGTGTGACTGCAATACCAAGCTTTGCACACACGGCAACCACTTGGCGTCATGGCTTGGCAATTGATACAATTTCCCAATTTGAAAGCGGGAAAGTCGTCCTGAAAATGTTCAAGATTAGAATACGGAAATGGTAAAGAACTCGAGCGGGGAGGAATTATACAAATGGTGGTAGTTTTTGAACATTGTCAATGTCACGTTGAATAATTAGCCACCGATAGTAAACTAGTGTCTAATCGCTACATTTGGGAATCCTAATCCAGATAAAACACCTTTCATCTCCAAACACGGTTACTCTATGAATCTTCGAGGAGATCAAATTATTCTACACTAATCTACAAGATGTCTCAACCTAAATAGGAAGTACTTTATGGACCAATTCTACAACTAATTTGCAACAAAAAGTGACTCTTTGAATTTTTTAAACACTCTAAATGCCACTTTTTCCACTTTTGTCACAAGTCTGTCTCGTTTAAGAATGTATGTTACTATGATGAAGTACCTAGTAGTTAAGTGAAAAACCTTTCATTTAGTTTTCAGCAAAAATACGAGCATTCATAATCGTATATCAAAATACAAGTTTTAATAATACGAACATCCAATTACATGTTCAATTATTTGAAATCTTCAACTGCAACAATTCTGTTTGAGTATTTCACGAGGAATCAATTAAAATAATTAACATGGAATGGAAGTCACTGAGTTTTACATCCCGACCATTACTGTTCTTTTCCCCTGATAAAAAACGTAACAAAATTAGATTATAGGAGAAACTTGATATCATTGATAATAGTACTATGTAGTACATAATATGTACTAAGTACTATGTGTCATTCTTCCAATTTTTAATAAAGCTTACTCGTCATGTAGACAAGATCGTATCTATGGTGTCCAGAGTGCTTGTACGCCATTAAAGGGACAACTTGAACAAGAACGTTTTTGAGGATCCTCAACTGAGCAAAATTTGAATATAAACACTCGATGCTTACCTGGGATTGGATAATGGTCGCTCTCCTGAAATGGGAAACAATACCACAATTCAATAAACTGTGAATTTTTCCGGAGTAAATGTCTTAAAACCTACTTATTAACCACCAGCAACTCACTATTCGAATCGAAAATCTTGATCATCTGTAACAACGCAAAAATACTTACGGTCGGCAAACTAGTTTGTGCTTGTCATAGTCATTTTCCTTGCACGCGTTACTGCAATACCAAGCTTCGCACACATGGCAACCAGTTGACGTAATGGCTTGGCAATTGATACAATTTCCCAATTTGAAAGCGGGAAGGTCGTCCTGAAAATGTTCAAGATTAGAATACGGAAATGGTAAAGAACTCGAGCGGGGAGGAATTATACAAATGGTGGTAGTTTTTGAACATTGTCAATGTCACGTTGAATAATTAGCCACCGATAGTAAACTAGTGTCTAATCGCTACATTGGGGAATCCTAATCCAGATAAAACACCTTTCATCTCCAAACGCTGTTACTCTATGAATCTTGGAGGAGATCAATTCTACAACTAATTTGCAACAAAAAGTGACTCTTGGAATTTTTTAAACCACTCTAAATGCCACTTTTTCCACTTTTGTGGTTTCGACCTTTCATTAAAATTGCCATAACTTCCTTAGTCCGTCAAATAAATTCACATGTAATTATACCGTTGGAAAGAGCGTTAAATTCCCCATCCCCCTGATGCACAATTAAAATTCTTGAGCGGGTTTAATGAGTAAAAAACGAGACCAAAGGGCAAATTGTAGGATTTTACGAACATTTTACGTTCTGCTATCGATTCTCTCTCTTTTAGTAATTTTTCTTCCGGTGGGTCGCCCATGGGAAAAACCTGCTTGAAATCTCACCTTTCCAACTGTGTACTCAAAATGAATTAGCGACTGAATTTAAGGGAGACAATTACGTTTTAATTCAAAAAGCTGAAGATTTCAAGAGATTAAGGTAGCATTTGGTTTGGATACGATTGGCACGCTTGATAGCATTAAATTCTCAACAATCGACTGAAGGGTATTCATTCCAAAGACATTTGATGAGTCAAATTGTGAATAATTATTTTTTATATATAGGTAAGTAATAATAAATAATTTTGAAGGCACTTCTTAGAATTTACAAATTTAGACAAGTAGGTAAGTGCGTTAAAAAATTAAATGAAAATTCGGCAGAGCAATTGACTTTTACAATTTCCCAGTAATTTAACGCCATATTGACCGCGTCACCCAATTTCAGGTGGACCACCAAACCATCGACTCTTCTCATTCGGTACGGTATCTGGGAGTGACCATCGACTGTAGGCAGACCTTCTGGGAGCACATCAAGCGAGCAGGAGAAAGGGAGAAGGCAGCGACAGTCAACCTGTGCCGACTAATGGCATACATTGGTGGTCATGAACCCAAGAAAAGGAAGATGGTAATGAGAACAGCTGAAGCAATCATGTTGTATGGAATAAAGGTGTGGGCTGGGGGCCCTCCAAGTTAAAAACTATCGAGACCACATGCGGTCTGTGCAGAGGAGGGCCTCCTTCCCTGCTGTAGGTGTCATTGCTGCCACTATTCCGATAGACCTCCTTGCAATGGAGAGGAACCGGATAACCTCCGGCGATCCTCAGAAGAGTCACTATCCCATGTCAGGGGAATGAGAGAGAGACATCACTACAGCATTGGCAGAAGTGTCAGGGGGGCGTGGACCCACGTGCTTATCCCACAGGTGCGACCATGGCTTGACAGGAGGCACGGGGAAGTGGACTTCTACACTACAATGTCCTACCTACACCAAAGAACGCTAGCTGAATGAGTGATTCCGGGGTGGACTAGGTCAAGAGGATACTGGTTAGTGAGTTTTTAGTGAGTTGAACCTCACACGGCTGCTGATTGCGGTCCACCTAAAGCGTCAGTCTTTTTCAAGATTTTACCACTGATACCCTCAAAAAAGTCACAATTGTTCAAAATTACCCCCATCCACCTGAACGCATAGTCTTGCCCTCCTCACAGAGGATTTCTCGTCTCGCCGCAAGATTCCGTGATCCTCGCGACGAGCTCTTCTAATGAAGGGACAGAGTTTGAATAAACCCTCAAGAGTCCTAAGAGTTTCCCAAACCCTCTACTAAGAGCACCTACTTGTCTAAATTTTTAAATTTTAAGAAGTGAGATGAATTCCAAACCAAGTTAAAATGGTCAGGGATGGTTTGATTCCACGACCTCCATCATCAACATGGAATATTCCCATTAAAAAAAAAAAAATAAAAAATAAATAAAAAAAAAAAATAAAAAAAAAAAAAAAAAAAAAAAAGTATAGACAGATTATGAACAGGAACATAAAACCAGTTTATCCTGTAAGAAAACAATTATAAAGACAACCTAAGAGTCACATTATGAATCAAAGACAGGCTAATGGTAGGTTAATAATTAATTATGTAGAACGCATAGAATGCTTCTGTGAATATACAAGATATTCATCTATAATTTCATTATAATTGCAATAGAATAAATTTAAAACACGGACACAAAAGTTTATAGGTCAAATGAATCTCAGCACTACTCAACGAAAGAGACGATAAAATGTAAGGCTCATGCATAAAATGTGTCTCAAATGGATATAAAACCTGTTTAATAATGACATTTTTAATTTTTTTGTTTACCTTGTGTATTGGCGTCTCGAATTGTCCTCTGAAAATAATGTTACCGATATTAATTCTTCGCCATGGGGAAATCAATCAAACCAAATATTCACAAGTGACATTGGAAAGTGACATTAACCATTGGACTTATTTCTTTTCCAGCAGTTATCGTAATAACGTGTCGAAATAGCACTAGCTGAAGCGTTTGGACATGATAACTCTTCAATGACCGTGGAAACCGTCACGAGGAACCATAAACCTGGATTTATGGTTAGCCTACGAAAGTTGTTTCACAACGTAAGGTTACTCCATCATTTCTACTTACCCTGACCTGAAGCTTTCATATTTTCCCATTTTTCAAATTTATGAAAAAACTCGGCAAATTCTTGGCACAACGGTTTATTAACTTTTTTTGTACAGATCACCCCCTTCTGTCTACAATACTGAATGATGGATTAATTATTATTATGAATTATCATTAATTATTACTCGATATTGTAAAACCATGTGATGTTTGAATCAGCTGAGCCAGTTTGAAAATTGACCTGAAAGGCTGCCTCACGATTCACTCTCATGTTGACAATTTTCGATCTGCTCCAACTTTGAGCCGTCATTGCCAACGAACGGCTGGTCGTACAAAGCTGCGGATGGCCTTAAAAAATTCTTAAAAATAAACTCTATCTATATCTGAACAAAAAAATACACCGTTCTACATGAATTTTTCGAGTTTTGAAATTTTCAAAATTCGTTTTGAACCCTATCCCCTTGACCTAGGGTTTTGAAAAGCTTCGAGGATCATTGTGGGGTTGGTCAGAACCATCGATATGTATACACACTGGATAGCGCGCTAGGGAGTATCAAAAACGGTCCGGCGGGCCGAGGCGCTCCCCCACCACTTGTGGGCCACGGAGACGGAGCAAAGCATAGCAACCGCGCCTCTCACACCAATAAATTCACTGAATTGTAGTTGTTTCACTAATATTAATAAACTTGACTTTTGTTTCATTTGACTGAAAGTTTGACTTTTCAAATCGTACTATATCACACTGTATATGTGTATTTTAACATATGTAATTAAGAGCAGACAGAATCATCTACCAGAACACGAAGGAACAATAAGACAACGTTATTATGTATTATTATGTTGCTTATGAGGTGAACGATGAAGCAATTGGGAGATAAGTATAAAATAAAATAAACAAAACCAAGATGATCTTCCTACCTATGATTCAGAATTAGGTACTACGTTATTATGTATTATTATGATGTTTATGAGGTGAACGACGAAACAATATTGGTAGATACCTAAGTATAAAATAACATAAACAAAACCAAGATGAATAAATATTTTCCTACCTATGCTTCAGAAATAGGTACTATGTTAAACAAATTATCGAGTCTTCATTTCAACTTAAACATCGCTAAATAAAATAATTTTATTTAGTCTTGGTTGAGCCTTGGATTTAAAACGATTTACACAGATTTGCAAGGATTTTTTCGTTGAACAGCTGGAGGTAATTTCCAAAGTAATTTTCTGCGTAGAATCTGAATCCAAACTCTGAATTGTCCTATCACGTCTGAATTTTGAGATATTTGAGGTCATGTACAAGAAAAATTGCTATTTTGGCTATTTTTGAGGTTAGATACAGGCTGTATAGAAATTTTCTAGATTTTGTTTTACACGTTACATCATCTAGTACTACTCTTTCCCTTTAAAATGAGACTTTGAATGATACTGTAGGATGCTTCTTCCAGAAGTTATGGCGATTTCAAGGTAAGCTCTTTTTATTGGCGTTTTTCAAGTTAAAATATATCGGTCCATGTTAGAACATAACCTCAATGTGTTATTTCGCATTATCTATTCCTCAAAATTTAAACACTAAATCCATGCCTAACGTTCCCTTAGGCTAGAAATGAAACCTCTTATTAGAAAACAGGCCTTTGTCGCCTGTTTTGAACCATGATTTTTAAAAAATACTTTCGCACCATATTATAGCCACCATCTTAAATTCTGGTAATCCGACCTCAAATTCGTAATTAGCATACGAATGCTAATCATGCTTTTTTGTCATATACGTTTGATATGTTTTAAATATTGGTTTTTTTTTTTTTATTAACAATTGACAGAACTTTTCAGTAATACATTTTACTCTATAGTTGAGTTAATAAATATAACATTTATCCGAACTAAGTACAATGGCACGAGGGACAACGTTTCTACCCAGTAGTAGTCCTTGTAAAATATTGTATGACAAGAAAAGGTTTGTTTAGCCCAGTAGATGTTTTTCATGTCATCCCTCACCTAAAAATCGCAATAATTTTCGAAAGAAGCATCTTATAGTATTGTAGCGGCACTACAGTTTATTTTTGGTGACAAAAAATTTGTATTTCGATCATACGTTACCAAAAATATGTTCAGATCAATTTCAAAAATTTAGAGATTTGCAACAAAAATTTTTCTCAAGTGTTCTTCCGATTTTTTGTTTCTAAAAAAGAAAACCGTTTTCGTATTCGTGAGTTCAGATAACAATAAATCTTTTGGAGTCAGATTAATTCAGTTCATTATTAATTCAGTTAGTCACCACACGCAATACTAACTACAGTATCATTCAAAGTCTCATTTTAAAGGGAAAGGGTAGTTAGTACTAGATGATGTAACGGGTAGAAAAAATTGGAACATTTTTGTCCAGTCTGTATCTAACCTCAAAAATAGCCAAAGTAGCCATTTTTTGTGTACATAACCTCAAAGATCTCAAAATTCAGACGTGATAGGACAATTCTGAGCTCGGATTCAGATTCTACGCGGAAAATTACTTCGGAAATGACCTCCAGCTGCTCAACAACAATCAGAACCCAATTATTTGTTGATCTGTGTTATTGAAGATAATAAACCAAAATTTAATGGATGGTATTTACGGGAACAAATCCTGTAAACCGTACTTACTTTGGGTGTTCTGGAGGAGCTTGATGAGGTGTGTAACCTCTACCGCCCTTTACCATCACTCCGTTGTGAACTGTAGTTGTGTAGTGCTCCATCACGGTATTATTCACCTTAACCTGCGCCGGGGGAATGTAATTGGAAAAATGGCTCGTGTGGTAACCATTTGACTCCAGAGCGTTTCGATCA
Source organism: Stenodema calcarata (assembly GCA_963920205.1). NCBI lineage: Eukaryota > Metazoa > Arthropoda > Insecta > Hemiptera > Miridae > Stenodema > Stenodema calcarata. The sequence goes on from OY986048.1 coordinate 22,597,163, forward strand.
TAGTGGCTCCTACTGGGTTGGAGCTTCCTCGGGTGTATTCCATATAAAGGGAATACTTTTTGATCACAGTCACTCGTTTTGACTGTAATTCTGAAATGAAGACCAGGATCATTTACGCGTCTGTTAATTAAATGCAGAACTAGTCAAAGTATTAAGACACTCGACAGGTAATAAAAATCATTTCCCCAAAAGTGGAACTTGGCGGTTTTTCATATAAACCCCTCAATCATCAAATCAAGCAAAGCGGGAAAAAACTCACACAGGCGTTTCGATATCTTGTGGGTCCTTCTTGTGTCCTCCTTTCGCAAACTTGACCTTCAAATTGTGAGGGTGTTGTCTGTCCAAGCTCGCTATAGCATTTAGCGCCGCTCTAGAAATAACTTGGAATTAATTGGAGGCAAAATATCCTAGCAGCGAAAATATTAGAGCGAAGTTTGGAAGAAATAACTGGTTTTATTTTACATAGTAAAATGTCTCCTTCGAAGGACTTGATGTCCATGAAGAACATCTCAAGTGTCAACCACGTTTCTTCATCTTTAAAGTGCTCCAGTTTTCCAGTTTGAGAACAGAATAGGATATCGCAATTCTGATTCCACTATCATGTTCAGCGTAAAACAATAACTTTAAAATGAGGGGTCACTTGCCAGAATGTTTCATTCTGGGAATTTATGGGTAATTTATGGGTAAATTATGGAGTCCCTCAAGGGTCAGTTCTTGGCCCAATCTTATTCCTCATACACATAAACGACCTATTTTCAATAAACACTGGAGGTAGATTTGTTGCATTCGCTGATGACGTGGCCATAATAGTGAAAGAGAAGACGTGGCAGCAAGCTCATTCAAGTGCTGAATTAATTATGGACAAAGTAACAAAATGGTTTGCCACGAACAGTTTAACAGTGAATATCTCCAAAACAAAATATATCTCATTTTCGATCAATTTAGTTGGACAACCAGTAGTTTCAAAAATAGAAATACAACAGGGAAATTGCGGCTCTGAACATGCTACGCTTAATTGCGAAAGGCTGGAAAAAGTAAACTCCATCAGATATTTAGGGCTGTTGCTTGATCAGCACATGAAGTGGAAGGAACATATACAAAGTCTAGTAGCAAGGATTAGGAAAACATTCCACCTCTTCGTCTTACTGAGAGGCTGGCTTAGCCGTAAAAATCTACGTATGGTTTTCTATGCCTATGTTTATAGCATATTGATCTATGGTATACCCATTTGGGGAGGTGCGTACGCAAGTAGTTTTGGTAACCTAAATGTGGTTGTGAATACTGTCTTGCGTATAGCCACGAAATCACACAGGCGCACCCAAATGGTGAACCTTTACGAGGATTTTGAAGTACTTTCTCCAAGAATGACGTATGTTTATCGATTGGCCTTATATGTGCATAAGTCCCTCGGCTTATTTGAAAAGAGAAGTGATGTGAGACCTACCAGGTTGAACGCACAAAGTATTTTATCAATAGCACGCCCAAGCAATGACTTCTACACTAGGCAGTTGCCTTGGCTGGCCCCCTCAGTTTTCGAAACTTTGCCATCAGCAATTAAAACAACTAATTCTGTAGCTGTATTCAAAAAGCTAACATTTCAACACTTGATGAATCAAATAAATGCAAAATCCATCATCCTTAAATTTAAATTTTGAATTCATAGTGACCCACAAAAATCCAATATCCCTATATGTAAAATTTGAATAACAGAAATGTACTACCACAACGACCTTTGCTAGACGTTAAGTAGGTATAAGTATCTTTTAGTTTGTTAAAAGTAGGATATTTAGGAAGTAATATATAAGAACAATTCTTATAATAATTATAATTATTATAAACTAAAATGCATTACTGAATGTACGCACATCCAAGCTGAGCTGGGAGAGAACGAGCCTGGACAGGTCACTGACCTTAGGCTTAGCTATTAAACAAACGAACGTTGCATTCATAATTTGTACTTGTGAATATATCTGTATTATGTAAAATGTGTAAATAAACGATTATTATTATTATAAAAAAAAAAAATTTCCCTCCCCTAAAACTCCTCCCCCCCACCTTAGAGTGGCCCGATTGTGCCCATCTACGAACTTAGCCTCTTGATTGCCAGGACGGATTTTTTGTGCAAATTTTAGCGTCTATCTCAATTCTATTGAGAGTTATCGTCTAGAATGACACATACATAAATATATGATGTTGGTGCCTTTTAGCAGTTCAGGATGGTCTGATTTTGGTATACAACTTTTTCGGATATTCGAGTTTTAATAATTTTGGTGCGAAAACAATAGCTTCCTATGCTTCGAAAATTCGCTAAAAGTAGGCTGAGATTAGAATACTCACTGCAACGACTCATATTTTACGAAAGCCCAAGTAGTAGGTCCTTGTGATCTGGCCATGTAGACATCTACAGTGTCCCCGTACAGGTTGAATATGTTCTCAATTGCTCCCTAAGAGGGGAAAAAATATATGTAACATAACAAAGATGGTTATAAATTTCATCAATAAAATTGTATCCCTATTGTGAGCCCAAGCACTTTAGTCACCTATGAACCTTTGAATTCCAAGCTTTTAGGTCTTTCTCAATAACCATAAGCATTAGATTTACCCACATCTCGTCATATTAATAGAATTCACGTATATTGATCAATACGTCTGGATGTAACAAAGCAAATCTTATGAGAATAGCAATAGAAATCTTTCTTAGCATTTCCCCCAGCACTGGTGACATTTGCGCTTTGAAATTTGATAAGACTATACAATGTCTCTAGGGGCGATCGATATTCCTGTGAATTCACTGTTATAGAAATAAATGCGTTCAGGAGCCTAATCCAGAGTTAGGATCATTAGTGATCTAGAAGTAGTGATGAAAATAAAGTTCTCACTTTTGACATGCTGTTAGGGATGTTTGAAACATGAAGCTTAAATGCGCCTTTTCCCCTGCAAGAAAACGTAGATTTCAACAATCTGAGTTTGAAATTATGAAGCAGTGGAAAAAATCAACCATAAGATGGAAAGTGTTGTCTAACGAACGGATCATCGACTCCACATACTTTCTGCTATCAACCTGCTGAGACACGTCAAGAAGGGTCCCAGGTGCGAAATCCGTGTAAGAGTTGAACGCGGGATCATCAAAGGCTTCCTTCATAGGATTGAAGTTCTGTAGATCATCATTAGAATCCTTGGACAAACTTTCGGCCGTGGCTTTGCTGCTGGACTCTACACTCTCTGCACTCTTCGGCGAGCCGGACAGAAAGGGACCTCGGCCGCGCAGAAGTGGCGAGGGCAAGCTAAATATGGAGCCCCTACCGCCACTCATCTGGAGGCTTTCTCGACCACCACCGCGACTCATATTTGAACCTAAAATCAAGTAACAGAATCAATTAGAAAGACAATGAAATAGAATGAATACCAGAAGGCATTGTAAGGCGAGTACAGGCATATAAGATCTTGACCCAATGATTTGTTCCAGGCAGATGAGCACTTGCGTTACACCATATCGCATGGTGAGATACGTCACTTTTGAGTTCATAGTGTAATAATGTTTTATAACTGTAGTTCCTTTATTTGACGCTAGGGAACATCAAACGTCACTGCTGTATGGAAGGAGGAGGAGGAGGCCCTGGTAGGCTGTAGTGACGGATCTCAGTTTGTGTTCAACAATGTTGGAATGTGGTGTATAATTTTACAGTATGTGAACTTACGCTTCATTAGAAATTGTTTCTTATGGCGTAAGGGAGCATATGAAGAACAGGAGCGTATGAAATTAGTACCGCCCTTCTGAAGTTTCTCCAACAGAAGGCAGATGAAGCTAATTCTCATGAGTTTATTTATAATTTGTTTTTTTTATTTTTTTACACGGGCACAGGCCCAATTATAATGAGCAATAACAGAATGAACATGTGGAAGATATTGTCTATTGGCTAGTGTGGCGCCCCCTGGTCAACTGACTTTCGTCTTCCACCAGAGTTTGGGGCCCAACATCAGGGTTTGGGGAGAGGAAAAACTACAGGTAGTTCTACTTTCTCAAGTAGGTCTACATTCTAGCAAGTTCACGACCACCACGAATCCAACTTCTGTTGGAGGGCAGGCCGGTGGAGCTTTGCCGCAAGGGCGTTGCTCAGGTGGCCTGGGGCTTGTGGTACCATTTTGTGCAACCCGAGCCTGCGGGGGACCAGGCAATCTCTCACCCAGTCCCCCCCCCCCCCCCCGTCAAGAGCCTCTAAGCCTTGAATGGTCGCAGGCCCGGCCCGCCCTCCCTCAGAACCTTTGGGAGGACCTACCGCTTTCTATGTCTCAGTGCTTTGTGGGATTGGACTTGTCTCATTCAAACCAAACCATGGGGGATACGGTCCCCATAACAGAATGAATAGCAAAATGAAAACGGAATATCTTAAACTTGTTATATGTGACAAATAAATTGAACTCAACGTCCCCCGCCGAAGCACAGTAGGCACGCGTCTCTGAAAACGCAGGCAGCCACCTTCAAAAAGGTCAAACTGTAAGACTTACAGTGATTGATGACCTGGCTGCATCCGAATCAAGGGCTGATTGTAGAGGAAATTGGCGCTGGTACTCACTGGTTGGGTATGTGGGGACGTAAAAGTCAAGTGTCTAAAATAGATGCCCACATCATCCCACTGTCCCTCAAAGCCCCCTCCCATCAGCAAAGTCAGACCAGGGTTTTTCCTGTTGGAGAAGTAAGGGGGCCATATCGACGAACAGTATTCCAGCTTAGGAAGCACCAGCGCCTTATACAAGGCCAGTAAGGTACTGGCATCTGAGAACTCGCTGAGTCCGCTTGACAAGCCCAAGAGACTTCATCGCGTCGCTGGTGGTTCGATCATGGTGGTAGGCGAAAGACAGATCTTTATCGAAGTACACTCCCAAGAACACTAATAACAGAAACTCGGGCCGAAACCTGCCCACCGAAAGTCAATCAAATCACGGGCTCGAGAAAAGGATATGGTCTGGCACATCCCCACATTCAAGAAAAGCTCGTTCACTACCGACCAAGCCTCCAGCGCCGTCAGTAGGCACAGTAGGCACGCCGCGCTTCCTGCAAAGGCCTCTGGAATGTCGTTGATAAATACGAGAAAGAAATATGAGTTGGAGATTGTGCTGTACTCTGACAACAGTTGGTACAGTTACTGTATTGGCCAAGGCCAAAACAAGCTCGTGATCGCTGCTCATAAGTACAAAACCAAACAGTATCAAACATAAGCTTTTTTTGTAGTTGGACATGGTCAAAACGAAGGAGATGCTTGTCACTCGACTATTGAGAAGACCATCAAAAGAGAGCCCAATACTCATGCCTGCTCACTATGCAGGTTTAATTAGACCTGCTAAAAAGTCGAAATTAGACCATTGTAACCATTTAATGGTCCTTTCACACTTCACGAAATGGAACACGACGATTTCTACAATATGATAAGTGCACAAAGCTCACAAACATCGAACACTTTCAATGAGGAAAATGTCTATTTTAACGATATTTCTGTCATCAAAGTGGAAAAATCAGATTTGGATCAGTTTCTTTGGAAAACGCCCTTTGTCAGAATCTGACTCATCTGATGTGCTACAGCGCCTTAATCGAGAAAAAAATGTGATTATCTCCAAGCTCTCCTTGCAAAGAGCTATTGATTCAGTCCACGCGAATTTTTACAATAACTTGATGTGTAAGTAAGAAAGGGTTGAGGAAAATGATATTTTCTCAAAATCAGGTTTACAGTTCCAATGTTCAGGTTTTTCATCTAAATTTCAAGTTGTTTAAATTTATCTACCAAGTTCAAATTGTGCCAAACATAATAGATGCCTACGTACTTTAATTTAGGTAATTCAAAGTAATGTGCTATGAAGACTCACCTAATTTTGCTTGTGGGTGAAGCTTGATTCACATGGAGAACGTTTCCACAGAAATATGTCTATCGAAAAATATTCTTCCGCAGCTCCGCACTCCGGAGGGGCGCAGTTTGTTGTTATCGTTCGTTATCAATAATCTGCTCTTCAGCTTATAATATAAGCTATTATAACATAATATGTTATAATATTATTATGTTCTCTGTTCTACTGCCGTACTTCAAAATTTGAATGATTTAATAATCAAAATGAACAACGAAGTTCTTATTGAGTTAGTTAAGCAGCACCCAGATAATAAAACGCATGAATTCAGCGATAATACGCCGTTCACATGGATGCGGAAGTTCGCACAGTTCAGCTTTCCCGAGGGAAGATCGGGAAAGCTGAACTGTGCGAACTTCCGCATCCATGTGAACGGCACCCTCCGGAACGGCAGACTCTTCTAAACGCATGCGGCAGTCCGCATCCATGTGAACAGCTTTACCAACGCAAAACGGACGAAAATTTGATAATTTTAGTCGTGAGCCAGAATTTGTCGAGTTTTAATGTGCTACTAGTGCTTAAATTTTGTTAAGAATAATGCCATATGGATTCTAATCTAGTTATTGAGCTTAAAGCACTGTGAGTGATAGCTGAGAAAAAAGTATTTCGATAGAATGTAGCTGGCTACGATGTTTGCTACGTAGTCATTAATGTTCTCACCATGCGATATTGCTCTTGTGATTAGGTGAATATCATATTCACACGTTACCGTCAATAAATTCAAATAGGGAACAGACGTGGGTCTGTAGTCGCTGTCTTCGCTATCAAATAACACTCAGCACATGTAAATTCCCACGTGTGGTTGGGAGTACGACATAACGCGCTGAACGGTGTTTCCACTTCTGTTCATTTCCGATAAATAACGACTAGAAATGTCCAAGAGAGCACTCCTTGTTTCCGATCAATCAATTTAATTGGAACAATGGATAACAGACGTGCACTCATCCGATTAAATTGATTGATCGCAAACAAGGAATGACCCACGTTCTAGGTGCATCTGATCAGATTAGATGCACCTAAAACGTAGGTTCATTCAATATAAATATGTACCGTACTGCTAATAATAATCCTTAACTGGTATCTAGGGCTTACCTTGGGATTACAAGAATGCAAAGTGCGGTTCTTGATACGAAAGTGTTGTACACGAGGAGCAGGCAAATTCTGCTTTGCAAACTAGCGAACAAACGACTGACCGAGTCCAAGCTAAGGTTGACAACCTGAAAATGACAAGACGTGTATGACAGTTATATGCAAAGAGTAAATGAGAATTCACAGAATAATTCACAAAATCAGTAAATTACGTACTGCTATTGAAGGAAACTCCAAACCCAAGCTGCGGCTGCAGCTGCTGCGCAATAATGAATACTTGAACAGATTACTCACAAGAACAGACTGGCCCCTGGAATCAAACCAAACATAGCACAAAGGTTCAAGTTCTCGAAAGCATGCGATGCTTTGTGTACAAGTAAAAAACAAACAAACTGAACGCGAAACAGTGTTACCAAACCACTCTCACAAAAAAAAAACAAACTGAACGCGAAACAGTGTTACCAAACCACTCTCACAAAAAAAAAACCCGTCGCTAAAACGCGTGTTCACTGTATGTGAACAAATGAAAACCTACTCCGACTATCTTGATGTTGACGCCATGGAAGAAGATACGCATTCTGTAACAGTGGTTCAAGTGGTTCAAGTTTCGTTCAACACTGGTCAGACAGAAGCACCCACATTGATTGGGTGCTTCTGTCTGACCAGTGTTGAACGAAACTTGAACCACTTGAACAAAACAAATTTCCCTCACTTCCGAGCTTGTCGAATTCCCTCAGTGTTTTTCCTCTGTATGTTATTTAATTTTATAATTTTTTCAATACAAATTTGAATTTTAAATATTTTTCCGATGTTGAAATAAATCGCCCAACTCTAGTATGTCTTGCCATGTCGGGGTACCCCCCCCCCCTCCCATCAACGAAGGAGGGATTTTGGTGGGAACTTTTCTTGTGTTTTTCACTGACGAAGTGGGGGGGGGGGGGAATTTTGAAAATATATCATTAATGTATAGTTGTTGTTTCTAATTGATGGAATTTGTTGTCATTGATGCAGTTTCAATTTGTTCCTCGACGAAATACATTTTGTGATATAAAAAAAAAAGTTAACACTGGCTTTCTCCACCAATCACCTGGCCGTACGCATTCCCCCGTTCCGCATCCAAGTGAATCCAGATCCGCAATAACTTATCAACTTGTTGGAAAACATCTTGATTATCTAAATTATCTTGACATCTTGATTATCTAAATTATCTAAATGTTGGAAAACACTTCGATTATGTATGCTCACTTTTAGACCTATGATGTGACCTACTGCAAATGCTGTCATTTCATAGTAAAATTGTAGGTAATTTGTAGTAGGTATGCACTGACCGCAACCGGTTCTTATGATTTCTTCCTATGAAAATGCTTATTCTCAAGGTATAAAATGTAGTGCATTATGCATAGTTTCAAAGCACTGACCTATGTGCACAACTTATTGCAACCGACGGAACTTTATGATGAAATGATAAAGTAATGCCCAGGTTCTTGTGGTTTGATTGGAAAGTCTTGGAGATAGACAATTGATGGATAATAAGTAATATTTTACATAAATCGTAATTTGATTTTTACTTGATTATATTTTATAAAGGTTGGGTACTGGTGTGTATAATTTACCCTTTACCCAATGACTGTACCCTTAAAACTGACCAATAATTTCGAGTCCTTAGGAGTAAGTATCTTTTTCTATCTCTCTCTCTTCTTTTTTAATATAAAAATCACAAAACCGTTGAAAACTAGGTTTTTGATCAGCTCAGGTCCTTAGGTTGTAAGTGAATTCATCGACAAAATTAATGGGTGTGGTCAAGATACCTTTTAAAAAACACCGAGAAATCTACAGGGTTTTTTTTAAATCTCAATCTACCGATTTTTTCGACCAAGGCTACCGGACAAGAGGTCCACAGTTATGGCAACACTGAATCGGACATTCCTCATGTCATTAACCCGACGTCTCCGCCGCTCTTCCCACCGTATAAATTCATGTTGTAACCGGAGACTTAACGTGAATGTCTTGTAACATGAATGTTTGAAGAGAACGGCAGGTTCAAGAGAGGTCTCTGGTTACCACATGAATTCATTTTAAGCCCGTAGCCCCCAAAGTTCTTTCATAGTTCGTTTCAATTTGTTCAAGATCTGCAGCCCGACTCGTGTTCTCGAACCCTCAGCCAGGGAAGTCCACCTTCGAGCGGAACAAGTGAGTCAAAGCATTTTGATTAACTTCTCAAATCTTAAGAAAATACAGTCCGCTACAAACCATATTATTTTCACATTGACGATAAGTCTCAGCGGGTCCTTTGGATAATTTGAATCAGCTAATTTTATATAACCGAATCCTTAGTCATTTTCAACTGGATCATACACTTCATTTCTTGGCCCGATCGAACCGGATCCGCCACTATCGTCGCAATATTCTCGATCCCTTACAAGTGTACAAGTAGGTACACTTTGAAATCTGTTGTTTCGTTATCTGCCCTATGTCACCCCATATTGTTAGGTTTGTACGTGTCTGGACGTGGAGTCTGACGGTGATAAGGCCGAGGAATACTCGTTTCAACTTGATTTCAATGTGAAGAAATCAAGTTCCTATGTCACCCCACATTGTTAGGTTTGTACGTGTCTGACGATGATAAGACCTAGCAATACTCGTTTCAACTTGATTTCAATGTGAAGAAAAGAACACTTATATCGTCGCCTCATAATGAGATCCTCTCATCGCCATACTACCTAACTGCGCAGTTGCTTCATTTCTGTTGCCTGGGTTTTCGTATGAGGTATTCATATTTTATGACGGTGACTTCTTAGAGATAATAATGACAATTTTTTTACGCTAGGGTTTGAAAAACAAGTTGGAGCACCCAAATATACAAACGTTCCAAATTCTGTGAAATTGGAAGGCCCAAGCGTTTTTTGGTTTCTAAATCCATTGTCGTTTGTCTGTAGATAGTGGAAGTACGAGCCTGAACGATTCGTTTATGAATGACCGCAATACGAATTATAATCACGTACTCCGCAGTCGCCAAAGCTCAACGGAATAATTCTGCCCGTCAACAGGTACTTACACACGTCACACGTAACAAACGTCACAATCCATTATTGTGGAATTCCACAAGAGTATACAAAATTATGTTCGAAAATTTTCTTCAAATCCATTGCAATCATAGGCGCAGACTACTAGGTGCTCAGGGGGGGGGGGGGGGCCTCCCCCTCCTTTCACCGGCAATGTGCTATAGTATGAACTTCATAAACATATCGTTCGTGTACAATAAATGAGGAATTTAGACAAATTTTAATATTTTTGTTTAATTTATAAAAGTGTGAAATGTCAAAATTGTATCATTATTATGTTTAATTAATATTTTTGAATTACAAAAATATTGAAATTTGAATTACAAAAAGAACAAATTTGTTCTTTTTAATCTTTAGTCTTGATTTCAATTAAACTTTTTAGTTAGGTTAGGAGGGTGCTTGTTAACACTTTGTATAAATTTAATGGATGCAAATTCAGTAGAACCTAGAAAAATGAATTTAAAAACAGAGACATCCCTCGCGCATCGGATTTTCCGTTTATTTATTTATTTTTTTAAATATAAAAATGAGTACAAGTTTGATTTCAATTAAACTTGTTAACGCCCCCATCGAGCATGGCAGCGAATGATGATGGATGTCCATAATCAATGGAAGCAAGGAATTTTTCAATCTAAAAACGCGTTTTATTGTTATTATTGAGGACAGCGCTTTCGAATGAAATTCATCAGGCCTTTGAGCCAATTGAATTTCATGGTACGCTCGATTACAATCACGTCGTTAGCATAGTGTTACTCTGTGATTGTAATCGAGCGTATCAAGACATTCAATTGACTCTAAGGCCTGTTGAGATGGGCTTGAAACAACTTGATACCTGCCTGAGATGGTAATTTTTCATATAGGTATATATTTTATATTGCATATAGCCATATCGAATGTATATTCCAAACAATATGCCCATGTGATCCTATAGTTCACACTATCTGTCACCACAAGTTTGATGGAGGTTTTAGATTCACGATTGTTTTCACGATGTTTTAATTTGTTCAACATCTTTTTTTTTTAATTAATTCACCAAAAACAGTTATTATACATATTTTCAAGCAGTTAACAAATTTTCTTGCAGCTAGATTCCCAGTGATTAACAATTTGGCCTATAGGTCACTAAGACCTGTCCAGGCCTTTCTCTCTTAGTTTTTCTGTGTTTCTAACAGTAATCGAAAAGTAATTATCATTACTTAGTGTTTTTTTACAAAAGTGACTGCAATTTCGAGTTAATTCCTGGATCACTAGCCAAAAGCTGCCTAGTTTCATTTTTGAAAATCAGTAGCGTAAACATACTACCTGTTACTTGCTGTTGACCCTTGTGGGGTACTGCAACTACCCAGCTCAGCCTTATGGTGGGTTTTCTTGCGCTCTGACATTGAAAGGGGCACCAAGCTACCCCACCATTCAATTGGGTTCCTGTCATCATGCGTAGCTCCTTTTACTGATATTGATCCTGTTCTACATTGTGAGGAACTGATACTCATATTTATATGCATCGCTTTTCCAATCCAGGCTTAATTATGTTATGCCCATTAAATTTTTTTTCACTCACAATCTCTTTTCAGGTGTAAATTTTCTCGGGCTCTGTTTGAGGAGCAAGCTGACAAAAATTTGGGAAAATCCTGGAGCAGATCCTTGTATGCACGATCCCGATCCTTGTATGCACGATCAAGTCTCTCATCACCAGCACCTTCCAGGTGAGGTAGTTTGTGAGACAAGCTTGTCTGATAAGGAACTCTCCTACTGGATCCAATTTTGCCTCTTCACTAGCATACTGGCCGGCTCACTTGAGCTGTTAAAGGAGGATACACCACCCCCTTGGTTCATTGTTCTCAATAGTGCTTAACCATTCGAATCGGCCAAGAGAAAACATTATTAATCCTCCCCTTGTGTGTTTACGTTTCACGATTCGTAGAATCCGAGAGTCGAATTAAAAAAAAAACGCTTGAAGTTTTTCCACAATGGTTTATCATCCTCTGTCTCGATCACTGTTCGGCGATGTAGATTGTATAGCATAAGTATACAAAAAGAGTTTAAAGACCAGCAGGAGCGTTATACGCCCACTCTGGAGTTCAAGTCTCAAACCAATGGAGTCGCCAATGAAAAAAAAAAAAAAACCTTGAAATGTTTGAGGGTTCACGTTTCAAATTCCTTAAAGTTCCTCCTAGAGGACTTGAATACGGTTGGGAATCATAATTCAATCTAATAACGCTCAAACCTCTTGACTCTTTTCCCCAAATTTCCCTTGGAAACCCAGCAACTTTCTTTCCTCAAGGGCTCTGCCGCCTTGATCATCCGCCAACCCCAAACTACCCCATTTTTGGGTCAATTTTCAAACTACATTAACAATCTGCCGATCCATTTTTCTTACCAAATTTGACGATATGGCCGTATGTGTGAAAGATTGGATTCGATTTTCAGTTTCTAACCAATATGGCGGAACTGATCACATGTTAAGTAACGTAAAGTCACCTTAGCACAACGCGAAATCCATCCCTTCCACTGCTTTTCTGATCTTATGATAACAGTGTTATCCCGGAGTAAGGTTACTGGTTAAGGATGTGTCCGGAGAGAGGAATGGACACATGTATGTGTCCGGTTGTGATCGATTCGAGGCGATTTTTCCGGACACAGCCGACGGGCATGAACCTAGGTGAGTTTGAATTCGGGTTTTGGGTGTTGGGTGCTGGTATACCTAGTGAATTTTTATGTTCTGAACATTCAGGAACTCTTTGATGATGGACGAACTGAATTTGTTTCCATTGTCCATAACGATTTCCTGAGGATTTCCGTGGTGGGAAATGAAACTTATTAGTTTCCTCGTTATTTCGATGTTGTTGAGCGACTTTAATGGATACGCTTGAGCGTATTTAGAGAATTTATCTATTATCGTCTAGAATTTTTGTCGTTCTATCGTCAAAGTATCTATATGAACGGTCTCAAATGGTTTTGATGGGGTTTACGTAATGTTGAAAGCTGGTTTTAAGGGTTTTCTCTCATATTTACATTTTAAACAAAGTTCACACACAAACAAAAGTTGAGGTTTGGCCAAAAGTAATGCCTTTTAATTTGCTGATAGGTTTCATCTATCCCGCGGTGAAATCTTTCCTGTCTATGGTTATAAAGGATTATATTGGTTTGGTCTTCTCTGTTTTCCACGTCTAATAGTTTGTTGGTGTGCCTAACAAGTTTTAGTTCGGAATGTTTGAATTTGGTTGTAAGTATAGTTGCAAATAATGTGTAAATGTCGCTTCCAAAAAATATTCCATACGAGATCTTAGGTCTCAAATATTCAATGAGGAACTTTTCAATTTCTTTTTCTATATATAGATATATCTATCTGAGGGAACTTAACTGTTATTCGGGTTTTTTCGTCTTTGAATAGCTTTTCGGTTTTTATGTCGGTGTTGAATTGTTCTCCTACCTGTATTACAATTTGATGTTTGCTATGGTTTACGGCATTATCCCTTATGGGAATTAGAGCAATATCCTTCCCTTCTTTGTCGGAATGTATGGTTTCTCTATCTGTCTCGTCTTGGTCTAAGTTTACAATGAGAGAGGGTGAGTTTTCTTCAAATTTGGGTACTGATTCTTTTGTGTGGATTTCTATCCTGGAGAGAGCATCTGCGTTTCCGTTGTGTTTCCCTTTTTTTACCTAATTTCGAAATCAAATTCTTCCAATCGAAGTTTCCATCGGAAAAGTTTGGAGTTAGGCTCCTTTAATGAATGAAGCCATTGGAGGGGCTGATGGTCCGTTTCCAATACGAATTTTCGGCCATATAGGTAGGGTCGGAAATATTGACAGCCCCATACACATCCTAGGAGCTCACGTTCAATTGTGGATAGCGTCCTTTCCGTGTCGTTCAGAGTGCGGCTTGCGTACGCGACCGGATGTGTTTCTCCGTCAAACTTTTGCGATAATACAGCACCAAGGGCAACTCCTGAGGCATCTGTGTTTAATAAAAATGGTTTTTCAAAATCGGGGTATTTTAGGACAGGGTCGTTTGTCAAAAGGGTTTTGCATCGTTCGAAACATTTAACGTACTCTTGGTCAGTAATAACTATTTTATTTTGGGTTTTAATCCGTCCTCTGTGATTTCGTGCCCTAGAAAGGCTACCTCTTTCCTCATGAACTCTGTCTTATCCAGTTGTATTTTTAGATTGGCTTGTCGGAGTCTGTCAAATATTGTTTTTAGTCGGACAATATGTTCTTGTAAACTGGAGGAGATAACAATTATGTTGTCCATGTACACTGCACATATCTCGTTTTGGACGCCTCGAAGGCCATGAGACGCTGGAATGTACTTGGGCTGTTCTTGAGTCCCATTGGCATTCTGACAAATTCCCGCTTCCCATGATTAGTGCTGAAGGCAGTTTTGGGTATACTGGATTTCTCCATCCGTACTTGATGAAATCCTGGCGTTAAGTCAAGGGTTGTAAAGTACTTACATTTCCCTAATTTGGAAAGTATCTCCTCTATGTTAGGTAAGTCGTATTTGTCGTCAATCGTTTTCTGGTTAAGGAGCCTGTAATCTATGACTATTCGGCATTTTTTCTTTCCTGACGCGTCCTCTTTTTTCGGGACAATCCAGAGTGGTGAATTGTAGGGAGAATTCTACGGTTGAATGATATCGTTCTCTAACATTTTTTGAATTTCTTTCTGTACTTCGGATTTAAAAATTTCGGGATATCTATACGACTTTGAATAGGCTGGGATTTCATCAGATGTTCGAATCTTGTGTTCAGCGAGTGAGGTTGTACTTAGTGGTTCGTTTTCGTTATAAAAAATGTCAGGATAGTCTGTCAGTAGTTTATGTAGTTCTCTTTTTTTCTTCGGTGTTCAAGTGTTGTTGTCTGATGGGGATTTCGTCCTTTAATTTTATGTTTTTAATGTTCATTGTTTTCAGTATCTCCCTTTTTGTGGATTCGTTTTTGAAATTCTCACTTGAAATTAGTTCAGCTGAATCTAAGTTTAAATCTGTTGTTTCTAATGTTTGTGGGGTGTCTGTAGTGTTGATGGCTATGCATCTCGCAAGTGATGGTCAATGTAGACCAGGCAATTTGGAGTTTCACGTGATCCTATTTTCCTGTGATCGATAATTGCTGTGCCATGTAGTGGTGAAATTTAGTTGAATTTGTTTTTCTTTTGGTTGTTTTTCAGGTAGGGGTTTCTGTGGAATTGATCGTTTGATAGGTTTTTTTACAAATCTCGTTTTAAAATGTTGTTATTTTTATCCTTTCAATTATGACCAATTCTGTAGAGAACTACTGTCGGAAAAATAGGTATTATAGGTAGGTACGTAACTATACCAATCAGTAGATGTTCTGTTATATAAAGTCGTAAAAACCAAAGTTCTTGCCTTATCCTGAACATTTCATAAAACATTTATTTCAAACATATACTAAACATCATAAATAGTGGTATATGTGAGTATAATACTCCAATAATTGGAAGCCATTTTGATCATTTTTATAACATTACGTTATATAACATCTCTCGTCAGGGGCGAAAATCGTGTGTATTGCAGGTTTGCCTATACGAATCCTTCTCTCCTTACGAGTGATGTCTTCAAATTATCAAAATGGCTTCCTTGCTACTTCATATACTTCTAACTACCTTTCTTATCAAAAATCAGGGTGCTTATGTCAAATTTCCGGGAAAATCATGTCCCGTCACTGACGTTGTCAGCTGTTTTCCTTCCCGCGCTGAACGTGTTAACGGATTACTTCAAGACTTTGTCTTGGATTATTATGTTTTATCGAAGAAAAGATGTACTGAACATAGGTATTAATACATGTCGTCTATTTCAGCATTCCGAAATTCACAAGTTGACCCATTGTGCGTTGAAGTATGGCACCCACTGCCCTGCCAAAGTCATTCGAGAAGGACGGATGTTCCTTTACTACCACGACTATTTGCAAGTGTGTCTGTCTTTGTGACTCTCGACCCAACTTGTTGAAACCAATTCCTGAGAAGACGTTCAAGAACCTCACCGAGCTACATCTCTCAGGACAAGGGCTCAAGTCCTTCATTTATACGGATGACTTATCACGTCTCCAAATTTTAGATCTTTCTCACAACGAAATACCCGAACTACCTGGAGGGCTCAAGTCATCTACTTTTCTGAGGGTCCTTAATTTGTCTCATAACCGCCTTACTGAATTCCCTAAAATGCTGCTGGACTACTTAACGGTCCTTAAAAATCTTAATCTGTCATTCAACCGTTTGGGAACCCTTCCTCGCCCTGCATGTATACAACATCTGAACGCTCTGACTGCTCGGAGTTGTCAACTTCACGAGTTTCCCAGGTGGATTATATCTGAAAGACATTGTTTGCTAACTTTGGACTTATCTATGAACCCTATTTTTGAGAATTTTCCGTTAGATGAAAGATTTTTTTATCACAGCTTTCTTACAATGTTGAAAAACGTCAACTTCTCTAATACGTACCTGTCTGAGAGGGTAAGAACGTTGTTTTCACAGTTGATAAGTGTTGAATATTTGGATGTGAGCAACTACGGATTGAAGTACTGCAATAGGCTTTCGAGTGCCCAAGAACTGCTTACCCCGAATCTGAGACTCCTGAAGGCCATAGATTTATGCGTGGCATCCAATCCATCATTGGAGGGCTGCACGAAGCTGGAGATGCTTAGCCTCGCTAACAACCCCATGAGCTGGATCGACTCACATTTCCCAACCAAAACCCTAAGGGTAATTGTAGTGCCCAACTGCTACATTTGCACGTTACCTGACAACTTCGGTGATATGGTCAATCTGGAGTATTTGAATCTCAGTCATAATGATGTAAGTGAAATATTCAGTAGGTATTTAATATTACAGTCAGGGGACGCTCTTGAATGGGAGACTTTGGCAGGGACATGATCCCTGAGTGGTTGCCTTTAAAGAGGTTCGGTCCTCATATCGAGCTCTCACAGTTATCACACACTCATACGAGCGTTAGAATGGCTAACCTAAAAGAGTAAGCCAGTCCTAACCTAATCCATAAGTTAGAACGAAAGTACATTATAAGCTATTGCAGGAAATGCAATTTATTGTTTTGTATTAAAAATTACTCCATAGGCCTTTTGCGTACACTATACGAAGTAGAATTACTAGTATATGTCACCACTAGAAGACTCCCCCTAGTGAGTATTGCACTACTCGAGTGATCAAGTTGTTGGATGCTAATTGTACACTTGGAATAAAATCTCATTTACAGGTGAGCTCACTGCCTCCCTCCTTTGTCAAATTGACAAATCTGAAACACCTCGACCTGTACCAAAATAGCTTGATCTTGCATCCAGAAGAACTCGGGTCCCTCAAACGAATAACATGTCTCGACCTTTGCCAGAACTACTTTGAACCACCTTCTCATCCACTGGTTAGTATGCTAGTTTATATGTCATTCATACGAGTGAAAAACGTGTGGCTATTACAGGTGTAAGAGAAAAGGACGTTACCAGTTCACCAGAACCGCTCTATTTATACTCGTCAGGTGGTGGTAAAGTAGCAGTTGAATAATAGAAAGTTCCAAGGAGATAAGCTGCTTCGATAGGACCGCCTTGGCGTTCGATATGACCGTCTTATCTACCTCACCCGGACTCATCTGGGTCCTATCACAAAGTACAGGGTTCGTGCCGGTCAGGGAAGTCAGGGAAGTCATGGAAAAGTCAGGGAAATATAAATGGGCACTGGAAGTCATGGAAAAGTCAGGGATATTGGATTTTGGTCAGGGAAAAATCTCAAATCGGGTGCAGAATTGCGAAAAATCCAAGATACGCGTCGAAAACCCCTTTACCTTTGTAAGGTATGGTTTATGTAAACCACGTACTCAAAACTTTTATGTGTTTTATCTTGTGATTCTATCTCTTACTTTGTTTTAAGTAAACTTCGTTTTTGGTTCATTATCTTCGATAATGAACCATTGGAATCGCCCAAAGAAAAAATTTTTTTAACCCCCCCTCAAAATTTGTTGGTTTACGTTTCAAGATACGTAGATTCAGAAAATCAAATAAAAAAAAAATCCGCCCGTCCGCCGTACGCCGTCCGCGCCACTTTGCCCTGTTAGCGTTGAGTTAAAATTACGAAATTTTTATTATGGGTTTCGACCAGCCCCACAATGGTCCTCGAAACTTTTCATAACCCTTGGTCAAGGGGAAGGGGTTCAAAACGAATTTTGAAATTTTGAAAATTTCATATCTCGAAAAATTCATATGGAACGGTATGTTTTTTATTTCATATTTAGATAGAGTTTGTTCCGTAGATTTTTTTAAGACCATCCGCAGCTCTGTACGACCAGCCGTTCGTTCACAATGACGGCTCAAAGATTGTGCCTCACAACACGATCGTGACTCAAACTGTTGAAATACAGGTCCATTTTCATACTAACAAGCTCTTTGGAACATCATATGGCTTAAGTGATGTCGAGTTTGTTGTTCTGAGGTGCGTTTCGTGCTACGGAAATGAAGGTATTTTCGAATGTTTGTTGGTAGGTACTTCTTTTATAGAAAAATTATTACCGACGTAGTATTAAAAACCCCAGAATTATATCGTATTAATTAAGCATAATTAATAATAAATACGAATGATTAATACCTAACAATAAATTATAATAATTTTCAGTAGGTACTTGATAAAATTATTAATAATTAGTGATAATTCATAATAATAATTAATCTAACATTTAGGATCTAGACATTTAGACCTAGTGATCTAGACAGAAGGGTGATCTGTACAAAGAAGATAATGAACCGTTGTGTCAAGAATTTGCAGAGTTTTTTTCTTCATTTGCGCATCTAAAATTTTCGATTCATGCAAAACGTTACTGTTTAAAGGATCCTGAAACGTTGTGAAAAGTCAGGGAAAAATCGAAATTTTTGTCTGGAAATCAGGGAAAAGTCAGGGAAATTGAAAATTGAAAATCGGCACGAACCCTGAAAGTAACCTTACATGTGGATAACAGTGATTGGTTCTCCGGCCCTTGTCAGTGTTCGTTTGCCAGTTGTCGACTTAACTGAGAACTACGTAAACTGAGTTGACAAGTATAAAATCTAAGTCCAAGCGTTTGTTAAGGCGATCGTCACTGTTAGACAGATAACGCTATTAACGTCACTCTAGAACTGAGCATGTTTGGGCTTATTGGGTTAGCGTTCGGTCTTGCTCGCCCTAGGATAAGCCGTCAACAGTTGGTCCTATCAAAGCGGACTTATCTCCTGGAACTCCCCAATAACTTTCAGGGCTCCCCTCGAGTCTTAAGCCCCATTTATAGTTCCCGAGCATTTGTCGCAAACAGGAGTTAGGAATGAGCATTCTTTATGGCTCGGGCAGTGTAAGCAGTTAGCCTTGCTCCAAAGTCAATCACAATGACCAAATTGTTTTTCATACCCTTTCGAAGTCGACACCCATGCCACCCATCCTTCGTATAATGTTCCATCCTCTAAATGACTTTCTCACCAAATGGTGCTGGTACAATAACTACATTGAACGTGTTACTGTCTGTTAAGAATGGCAAATTTTCTTCTTACAGGGGGACGATTGTGTTGGGTATGAAGAGTTGAAAGGGGCACTGCGAGACAATGTGGCGGAGAGCAGGTGCAATGGGATGATTCCTCAACATGTCAATGAAGTTTACTTGAGCGACGACGACTCGGAGGAGTACAAGAAATATGACAGCAGCTGCAATCACGAAGATACTGGTAAAACATGTTAATTCATGTTGTTTCTTTTGTACCCTTCTTGTCTCCTCATTCGAACTAACAATCTGTAGAATTTTCATCAGAATTAAGCCTGACATGAATTCTGCTAGAGTAGTCCAGACAATTCATTGGATACTCAACTGCGCTAAGGATAGCTGGCAGGAGCGTAGAGTGGCTCTGGACATGGTGGTACCGCACTCAATTTAACACCCCCCCCCCCTCTCACACACTTCCTAACTCTCTCACCCTAAAAATGAAAAAGTGACTTAGCTAGATCTGATTTAATTTCATCTAGGATGACTCTAGCTATAATAATTTTGGGTGTCTTTGAAAATCGTTGCCGTTTTCAAATGATCTTCCAATGGCTGGTCGCAATATTTCAGGAAATTTAATAACTCGTGGTAATGAGAAGAAGATTTTTATATTATATTGAGAAAGGGGAGAGATGAGGGGATTGATGAGAAAGGGAGAGCAATTAACACGAGCATGGTACGAACAGAACTAACTTTTTATTAATGACTGATAACAGGAAAATCCCACTGTGTCCACTCAGCTCAATTTTCTCAACAGTTCTCCCAGCTCAATTTTGGACCAGGGCTTATTTGGTAATTCATGCAATTATGATACGAAGAAATACAATGGCAAGGCCCTAAGGATAGACACTATGGGAGTTTGTCTCGGTCTGTTGGACCTTCGTGTTGGTGTCACATCAGCAGGGGATTGTACTGATCGAGCCGGTGGTTTCTCTGGCGAGGGAAATCCGGTGAAAGGTGGAGAGCAAAGGCAAGTGGTGGTCGGCAGAGGATGGTATGTTGTCAACAATGGTGCTCTGTGAAGCTCACTTTTTTGAGCGGTGCTGGTGCCTGGTGTCCTTGACTCTCTGGGGCTCCCGACTGATCAGCAACTGACTTGAGTTGGTCAACATGCCGCTTGTGACTTGACTCCCCAGCTTGGATTTCATAATGGAGATCTCCCAGCTTCCTTGTTATCCGTCCCTTGACCATGGGGGGTGTAGAAGAAGAGTAGGAGTGCATCATCACAGGTCCATTGACACTGAAGTACCTGCATTCTTTCTGAGGTTTCAGGGCAGATTTGGATTTCACAGTATCTGCCATACTGGGTTTTACACAATCAAGGCGGGTGCGGATTGTTTGCCCAAGGAACAATAAAGAAGGAGGTGGCTCACCTGCCCTCTGAACGACAGTTCCTGCTTAGCCAAGAAAATAATGCAGTCAACAAGCCGAACCATAATCTCCCTGTTTTTATACGATCCGTGTTTCAACACTATTGGTCACTATAATGTTGAACTTATCCAAATAAATTCAGAAATGCACAATTAGCTGTGTGTATGTGTATGACAGTAGATTATATTAATGTACTAGCTGTGTACCCTCGCTTCGCAACGGTACAACAGACAGTTTTTTGGATTTCCGGTAGCCCCCCCCCCCCTTCTAAATTGGTCAGAAACCTTCCCCAATGTTCACACAACACAATTTCAAAGTTTCACTCCAATTCGTCAAGTAGTTTTTGGTACACAACCTGTACCCTCCCACTTAATTGGTCAGAAACCTTCCCCAATGGTCACTCAACATTTTCCCGAAGTTTCATTCAGATTGGTTAAGTAGTTTTGAAATCCCGGTAATACCCACCCTCCCCCTACCCTAACTGCCTTTAACCCCCCCCCCCCCCATACTATTGACCCACCCTACCTGTTTAGAAACATTCCTCAATGTTCACACAACAAATTCCCAAAGTAGCACTGCAACTGGTCAAGTAGTTTTGAATGCCTGTAGACACCCCCCCCCCCCCCCACCCTCACAACCTGCACCCCGCCCCTTCCCACTAACATCCTGATTGAAGTACCTAGTTGAAAGTACTCGTCGAGCTGAATCCAGAGACGACTTACAATCGGATTTACATTCAACCATTCAAAAGTTATAAGCATAACACGTTTTTTAATAGTATTTCATTCATAGCGTTTCAACGGATGAACAGATTTAAACGCGGATTTTTTCATAAACCTTCCCAGATAAATTCTGCGTCAAATGGTACCAGCCGCAACTTTCTACGTTCAGCCGTTCCCAATTGATGATGAGACAAACAAACAAACAGAGACACGATTTTATTATATACAATGTATATAATAAAATCGTGTCTCTGTTTGTTTGTCTTATCATCAATTGGGAACGGCTCCCCACGTGTAGTTGTTGGGTTAGATTTTGTAAAGCCATAATATTATTAGCTTCGAAAATGGGTTTATAGTTTATAGTTTTTCGGCTCCCCACGTGTAGTTGTTGGGTTAGATTTTTTAAAGCCATAATATTGTTAGCTTCGAAAATGGGTTTATAGTTTTCTAACAAGATATTTATAAATAATTTCATTTCAGTACTTATTAATGAGAATATGTTTAATTATATCGATTACTGGTTATTTTCACAATACTTACAGACATCTTTCTAAAATACATTGTCATAAAACAATACTTAATGGTGCTAACTTCACCGTACTATCACTGGTATCATCTACATCCAGACGTTACAAAACTGGTTATTTGCTCAACTGGAAGGTAACAGCAATTGGTGTTTTGGATCACTAACACGAATCTATCGGTTTTATGTATAAGATGATAATTCTAGGGTTTATATTTTCAGATGACGAACACTGCGAGTCGGAAATGCCTGCGTTCATCAGGTATACATTTCATATTTGCTGGATAGCCTTGTATTTGTAGATTATGTTTGTACAATAGGAGGAACGCGTATAGTTGTCACGCGGTTAGGCATCATCAACATAATAATAATATTATGCTGATGTATCATTCTCGCCAAAAGATGTACTTATCTGTTTTTTTTTTTTTTTTATTTTATTTTATTTTTTTTTTTTTTTGGTGGCTATTTTTGCACTTTTGGATGCCCTGAGTTCAGCAGACCATGCCAGAGGTGTGCCTCTCTAACGCTCCTCGCAACAAATACTCCTGACGGTTCTTGATTTTGCAACTTCCTTCCATGCTTGAGTGCTGCATGACCGTTTTTGCATTTGAGACGATTCCCTTGATGATTGTTTATTCACCTTTAAAAATCATTGTCAATACCTCACTACCTATCTAAATCTTCATCTCATTTGCAGACCACTTCCCGTTAACCATCCAGAAGAAGAAAACTGGGATTCCGTTGAGCCTAATATTAATTATGGACTCTTTCCAGGTGATAACACAATCATGTTTTAATAATGAAAGTATGTATGTCGATGAAACAATTTTTCATCATAGATTTAATATATTAAATCATTTAATATATTTAACATTATCATAGATTTAATATATTAACACCATTACATTGTTAGTTCATATTTCAGTTATTTTTACATGCATATCGTCGGTTAAGGGGCATCATGACATATCTCATTTCTCCCAACTTCCCAGGAGACCAAAGAAAAAAAACCATTTTTTTAAAAATAATTAATTCCGAGGAAAAATAACTATTGAACTGGGTTACTGGGATGGGAAATGACGCTAAAACTATCTCAACGACCGCGTACATGTTTTTGTTTATAGAGAAACGGTTTTTTTTTGGTCTCCTGAAAAGTTCTTCACGTTGTGAATAGATCTTTTACACGCGAAGTAAAAAAATATTGTAGCAGTTTTCCCTGAATTTAATAAATACAGAAGAGCGAACGTCCTTCCTAGGGCAGTTGAGTGATCTTCCTTGCTGAATCTGTAGGTTCTCTCCCATATGAGCAATAGTGGCTTATATACTCGTAGTTAAGGAAAAAACCCCGGATGCTAACCTCTTGGATTAGGTCGTAGAAAGTTAGGTCGTTGAACAATCTAAGCTGTTTCGATGAGTGACGTTAACGTTGAAATGTTCTCATAATTCTTATCACATGAAGATTTCAGTTTAAATAGTAGTTCAGTTTTAAATTCAGTAGTTCATCTTGGTACTTTCAGGTCTTTTGGTTTCGTATCTACTTGTTCAGTTTGGAATGGAGGAGCTTCAGGAATACGTGATACGAAGAAGGAGTTATAACAAGGCGGGCAAAATGCCACTTGTTTTTATATACCAGAAAACCAAGCGAGGGAAAAAAGACGCGTACACAACACAACCGAATGTCCAATCGATGTACTCAATCGGTATGCAAAGAAGAAGGCAATCCATGCGATGAGGTTTCCGTGGAATTAGGTTAAATGTGGAACGGCCCTTACGACCTAGTGCTAGGTCGTGGCCGCCCAAATATGCGCATGCGCAGTTCACTCTTTCCTTCGTAGGTAGGCCCATGGTGAAGGGAACAAGGGTGTGCTACGTCGAGGGTCCGTTTTTCGCACCTACTGCGCACTGACGTCACGAGAACTCGCCAGCTACCTGACCCTGCTGCTATACGGAAATAACATAGAGAACGATTACTCATGCGACCTTTTACCTATTAAATCCCTCCATTCCCGTTTCAATATCCTTCGTGCCTAATCGTAAATCACTGTGAAAGAAAGTACCTACCTACTGAAGACTTTTCACGAATTTAACTGAATTTTCGGGTACCCCTTTTCGAATAATGGAAGCATTTCAGAGCATAAACCTCATTTATCAATAATGTAATACAGAAACAAATGACAAATATGTTTATATATGCTTAGCTACAAGTAGGCCGTCTTAAATGAACATCTACATATCTATAGATAGGTACCTACATCCAATTAAAACTATAATACATACATTTCATTCTATAAAATTCAAATGAAAAAACAGTATAATACGTGTCCAGTTCATACTATAAAAGAGAAATAGAAGTACACTTCGATGCTCTCTTTTTTTAATTCTTTGATCTCTTGGCGAATTTTCATTGTCCTTCAAAGGGCGTGGAGTACGTAGACTGGGAATGGCATCTATTTTCAGATTTCGTAAATTTCTACGTGTATAATTTAGCAACTTACACCTCAGAGGAACAATAAAACAGTCTTCGGAGAAATGAATGGAACATACTGTTGCAGTCCGAACATTAATATTGTCTTTTCTCCTACACACATTAATCCACTGTTTGCAAAGCTCCTCATTTTTCGGAAAAGTATGAAACTTGATACCCGAACCACTCGTGTTCCGGTTGTGGTTTAAACAACCAAACACTGCACAACTAGGCATTTCAAAAACAAAAAGCACTCTCACAAAAATCGACTATATGCAACTGAGCGCAAAGTTTTCCTGATCACGTCCCGCTATGTACTGTGTAAGTAGTAAGCCTAAGCTCAGGTTGAGGACCTTTCTCGCGTGTGACGATAGAGCAGAAAAGGGTTGGGGAATTCCCACAGCCCTCATGCGCAATGGCACACCCTTGTTCCTTTCACCATGCGTAGGCCTTAGCCCGTCAACGACCTAGTGGCTAAAGTTTTGCGAAAACTCTCTATCATCCGGTAATTGAGTAGTACCCCTATTGCGTATCCTTTTTCATTACTCTTCTGCAGAGTTCCACACCAAGGCTTTCTATCACTGGACGAATTTATTGCTTGAGCTGGGTTGTGTTTCGGGGTTTGTTTTCATACTCTATAGACTTGATAAAAACCACAAAACGTCAGGTCACTGGATCCTGCCGGCCAATTCTGGTCAAAACCTGAGAATAAACGGAAAATGGCGGGTAACCCAAATACGGTGCCACTTTTGAATCACCCTTTATAAAACACACTCAAAGGAAGCCTAGCACCGAATGCAAAAAAAAAACCGCATCAAGTGGTCCTTTCTTCACCTAGGGGACCTATGAATGATATCAACCTAAATGTTTCTCGTCTTATGTTTAACTTGCCTGTCATCTTTGAGCTATCGAGCCAAACCACCGAACTTGAATCCAAGGTTTCTTTTCAGATTGGAGGCTTCAGCGTGAACGTTTCCAAGAGTTTCGGCCGTCTAGCGATTTAAACGAGCTCTTCTCCCAGTATCTACAATTCGTACCCGAACGGATTCGCAATAGTCCGTTTTACTATCATACAATTGACACAACTTCAAAGTTGTCGACCGTCAGACAATTCAGCAAAGCTGACATTGTTGACGGGCAGTTTGACGACTGAGAGTACGATATACTCAAACGTATCCCATTTGGGGGTTTAGCATTCGACCCTGATTGATGTCTAGAGATTCTAACCCTTCAGTAGTTATGTTCAGTTTAGCATTCGACCCTGATTGATGTCTAGAGATTCTAACCCTTCAGTAGTTATGTTCAGTAGTTATGTTCAGTTAAGCGTTCGACCCTGATTGATGTCTAGAGATTCTAACCCTTCAGTAGTTATGTTCAGTAGTTATGTTCAGTTTAGCGTTCGACCCTGATTGATGTCTAGAGATTCTAACCCTTCAGTAGTTATGTTCAGTAGTTATATTCAGTAGTTATGTTCTTTATTCGGCAAATAAAGTTTACTTCTTATTTTTGATTAATTTTTTGTAGTAGCTGGTTAAACATTTGAGATAGGAACGTATGTCAAGGGCTCTTCGAAAACCGACATAGTCACCAAGCCAGTTCACATTTCCTTTATTAATTAATTATATTAATATTTGTACTGACCCAATTACCTCAGTAAAAAATGTTTTGTATAATGATGCCACACATTTGTATATATTTGATTACTCTCAATAAAAGCAAGACCAGAGTTACAGGTGAAAACCGTTACCCCCGGTCAGTCACCTTAGGGCTTGGGGAAACCCCACACAACAAAGCAGCCCCCAAATGGGTATGTCATTAAGGGAATGGGACACCCTATATAAACCCTTCGACAGCCAGGGGTAAGGCAAGTAACGCGGTAGCTCTGGTCAAGGCACTATCAAACTCACAAGTAGTTTTTCTTTATCCCCTTCAACCCTCAGCAAACGATATTACGATATCGGTGTCCTGAGGTTTTTCCTTAAACCTTCTCCACCTTTCTTTTCTACTCCTTTTCTACTCTTTTCTACTACAACTTTCTAATTCTTTATAGGACCAACAATACAGTTTTTTTTCTTTTTTTTCTCCGTTTTCTCCAACGGCACTTGCCAAAGAGAAACTTGAAGCTCTAGAATTATCTACAATTATAATAGTGTCTGCAATTATAATAGTCATCTTTACAAACAAATAAGGTTCTGCCAGCTATTTTGAAATGTTCAAAATTTGAAAGGCTCTTAGATCCAAGTATCTTTCGTGTGAAGTACTGGAACGATCAATTTTGGATAAATATTGTACACAGAGCAATCAAATTGTGTATTGTGAATCTGTAGCTAATGTTCACCAACAGTAACTATCGACCGTTAGTAGGACTTGAACACTGGTTTCAATGATGCAGCACTAATTCCCTTGCAGCTAGGGATGGGACATCGATGTTAAGGATAGTCGATACTATCGAACATCGATGTTGACACCATCGATGATATCTAAATGAGTTATCAGTGGAGTTAAGGTTGAAAATATATTTAAAAAAAACCCTAAACGGTCAAAAACATGAGAAAGGGTTTCAATGTGTGTAAATAGTTTCTAAATAACAGCCGTGAAAAATATTAAGACCAAGTTAAGGGCCTGCAGGACCTAGTTAAGAAGGTTTTGAGAAAAAAAAAACGAAATTTATTTGAGATCATGATCGCTTGTTTCAACTGCGATGTTTTGCATTTTGCGGTTTATCAGCCTTCCAAAAATGCCCCCACGTCTCGTATTTAAAAAAAACGTTTTGCCACAATTAAAAAAATCTATTTTATAAATTTCAAAAATCGGCTTTTTCTTATTGATATAGTGAATTTAGAAATTTATTTCAAAAATCCAAGTCAATCACAGCCTGAGATATCCTTCACAAACTTTCCACCCTAGGTCCTGCAAACCCTTGACAGTATGAAATCAAGTCAGGCAGGAATATGAACTAAGCTTGTGTTTCAGGACCTTAGGACAGTAAGGAAATACAGGTTGGTTTCTTCAATACATTTTTATTGATCCATTCATCTTACACATATAATGACTAGGATAGGTAAGCTAATTTCAAAGAATCCTTTCCATTTTATTTCATCCATTAATACACTTACTATAATATTAATCTTAAGATCCGAAGAAAAGTATAAAAAAAAAGAACATAATGTCTATATACAAACGTATGATGTAGATTACGTAGTGAAAGTGGTAAAATGAAACTAAGGTACGTCACAAGTATCTCCTTGTCGTAATGCTATCAAAAAGTATGTCAAATGAGACATAAAACGCGGAATATTATTTTATTGTTGGTGTGGTAGGTGCGTCCAGGCTGATTGCGGTTATCCATTATTGTGGGTTGTGTTTTTAATAAAACCACCTTGTTTGAAATTAAAATTATTGGCTGCTACAAGGTGGTTTTATTAAAAACACAACCCACAATAATGAATATTATTTTATAGAATCATGACCGTACAGAGAGGCAAGTGATACAGTCAAGATGCCATTCAGTCGAAGTTCGCAGAGCTGATAAATCCATCAGATTTGAACGCACTTGCACAGATTTTAAATTTATGGGCTGAAGTGAGTTTTTATGGTCAAATCAACTACTTACGTCAGGGCGAGCAGAAAAATCAGAACTGCCAAGTAGTGATGGGTAGAAGCAAAATACTGGATTCCAAGATTTGGATACTATACATGTGTTCTAATATCCATTGTGTTGTAGAGAGAATTTGTGACCTAAAACTAAGAACGACTACACAGATGTACCTGGACCAAAACTGGAAATTCTGGGTAACTATGTGAAATCCATGCAGCAACAAATGTTGTGATTCTGATCAATGTATACATTGGTTGATGGCAGTAAGTGGGTGTACCTGCATTAGTAGTAAATTATGATAAGGTAACTATCACTGGAGTGGGATTTGGTCGGGGTGTAATTGGTGGAATTGGCTTATATTCTAACAACCTACGTTTTCATTGAAAATGGACGACTTCTTACACTCAAGGGCGAACAGAAATAAGGTTGTATTTAGTTGTTCTATAAACAGATCGAGAAAAATTCCTCCTGAAAATGCTCTTGCTCAAATGGGTTTATCTGCCAAATGAAAAGATTACTGTTCAGTTTTACGTAACTCAGTGCAAATTCTCCTTATGCTATTTTCAAGTTAGTAAAATGACCAAAATTTATACCAGCTAGCCAATCTCAACGTGATGAATAAAGGTTAGTGTTCTATTCAGCTCTGTACTAGTTTCAGCGACCCGAACCACAATGGCACTTGACGTGTCACTTTACAGATCAGTTGGGTAACAATCATCTTAATAAGTAATACAATAACTATTAAGCCTCCCTGGCTGCATTAAGAAGGTATTACTCGTAAAAATTGATTTGATGGGCAACCAATGGTTTCATATGAATGTGTGATACTGAAAGGCATAGTGCACGTGGACAATACAGCTGTGATATCAGGCCCTTCCGGGTACGAGAGTCGTATTAAATAAAACATAATGTACTCTTATTTATGTAAAAATAATACGTGGTATGGCTGAGACTTGAAAAATGACACTGAGATGACGATACATTGCGTACGCAACTATCTCATCAATGTCTTCAAATTTTAAACCTATGTCTATTTGGAGGGTTGTAGGAGGTTGTAAAGAAGAGGAGAAGTTTTTCCAAGCTTGATACACCATTAAGACAAAAAGAGATAATGCAAATGGTAACAGACATCGAATTTGCCATGAACACCGAGGAATTCTCAGAAAACGATCGCATAGCAATCAGGAACCAGACCATCAGCATCATAAATCAAGTCAAGAAACGCTACCCGACAACCTCCCAGAAGCAAGTATCACGTAAACTTAAAAACCTTCTTCAAAAATAACCATAATATAGTAGCTGTTCAGGGAGACAAAGCCCGCCAAACCGTAGTTATGTATAGAGAAACCTACAATGAAGGGTTCAAAGTTTTCCTCAGCAACCATGATAAATTTGAACCACTCCCTAGCGATCCAACCAGAACTATAAATAAGAAATTTGAAAAATTTGCTGATAAACTAATAGAACAAAAAGTAATTAACAAACAGTTCAAATCTAAGTTATATAACCGCCACAGAACAGCACCCTGCCTCTACGGCAAACTAAAAACACATAAAAACCCTCAAACAATGCGACCCATCGTCGCAAACTATAACGGACCATCCCAAGCACTCTCTAAGTGGTACGCCAGCATACCGAAACCGTTTGTAAACACCAATCCATATGACCTAAAGAACGCCCAACAACTAAAACACCACCTAGAAGGTACTAAACTTGACCATAACTATGTAATGATTAGTCTAGATGTGAAGGAACTATACCCAAGTCTACGTACAGGAGATGCGGTTAAGACCATCCAAGACAATTGGGACGACATTAAAACTAATTCACCCATAAAAAACTTAGACGTATTCGTAGAAGGGTTCAAACTGTGCTGTGACTCT
This sequence comes from Stenodema calcarata, assembly GCA_963920205.1. Classification (NCBI taxonomy): domain Eukaryota; kingdom Metazoa; phylum Arthropoda; class Insecta; order Hemiptera; family Miridae; genus Stenodema; species Stenodema calcarata. The sequence continues at coordinate 22,627,285 of OY986048.1, forward strand.
GGGTATTTTAAATTTGACCATACATTTTACAAAAATAAAATCAGGCCAAATCATGGGCGGATCCCTAAGCTCAGTGGTAGGAAAACTGGTACTAAACCAGATGCTAGATAGACTTGTAAACACCACACAAACCCCAATTAAATGGATCTTCAAATACGAAGATGATCTAATAATAGCGGTATCAGCCCAACATACCGAACAACTATTCACTGAATTTAATAATCTCAATCCATCCATTAAGTTCACAAAAAGAGATAGAAAAAGATAGCAAACTAGACTACCTAAACGTCAGTATTATCCGAGAAAAAGACTCCACTCTCTCCTTCAAATGGTACACCAAACCTACATACAACGGTAGATTAATCAATTACAACTCCAGCCATCCAACACATTTTAAAAATAACTTACTGTACAATTACGCCTCCACAGCACTGAGCCTCACCTCACCCAAGTACCATAATTCCGTAAAAGCAAAACTAGAAAAGATATTCGCCAATAACAACTACCCCCCCCCCCATCATTATTAAATGGCAAATGAAAAAAGCAGATAAAAAGTTGATCCACTCTAAACTCAACAAGCAGCAAAAACATACAAAATGCAACCAAGTCAAATTTAATATAAAAAACAACCAAACCCATTCGTACCATAGCACGCAAACCATCATACCACCTAAATACTCCATTACACACTATTTTAAAAGTTCATAAATACAATAAACACTCACATAGCAAACCAAAAACACAACTTAAAAAACCAATATAAAGAAGAAATAGATAAAGAACCCTGTAAATTCGTTTCAATACCCTACCGTGCCGAGTGTGCCAACAAATTCAGAAACATATTTAAAAAGGAAAACTACAAAATCTCCTGGTCCTACAACAATAAATTGAAAAACCACTTCCCCCCTCTTAAACACTAGATTCAATGTATATAAAATTCCGTGCAAAACTCAAAACTGCGAACAAGTGTACATAGGAGAAAGGTTACAAAATTTAAATAAAAGAATCTATTCACATAACTACAACTTTCAAAATAAAATAGAAAAAACGGCCCTAGACCAACATTGTATTCAACACAACCATGAACCTGATTTCCATACTAGAGAATCCTCAACATTTAAACGCAAAATTTATGAAAATATCCATATCCTACAGCAACCCAATACTATGAATATAAAAAACGACATTCATCACCTTGGCACACAATTTATACCACTATTTTATAACAAAGACCCTGTATAACCCCGACTCCATATAGACAATAAATATTCCCTAAACTAAAACTAAAATATTCCCTACCCACCAAGTGCTCACCTGTAATCCCCAACCCAGTCTCTCTTCGATCATCCTCCACAACTACAACATTCAAACAACACCTCTATAACCTCTCCGTACGGCTATCCGTACCTACTGAGAAACAAAATAAACCTGACGTGAAGTTTATTCAGAACGAAAGAGACTGGGTTGAGGAAACAATACCTACGTAAGTCAATAACTGAACCTACTATTAAATTAATTGGAATTGTAAGTTGATGATACCGACAACGGTCAAGTCTATAGCAGATGTCATTATATGTTGCAGCCCTGAAGATGGTTTATTAAAGCCGAAAGCTCGGAAAAACTTCTCCTTTTCTTTACAACCTCCTACAACCCTCCAAATATACAAAGGTTTTTCAACCAAGGAGGACGGTAATTTCAGGAGCAGAGCCGATGGAGTGGGCTCGGGCGACCTCTCCGTACTTGGCGACTGCTGACAGAGAGCTCATCTTCAAATAACAATCTACGCTGGTGACTGACGGTGGCGACGTGCGAATCTGTAGCCAGTAAATCAGGGCTAGGCCATGTTTGCAACCACCTAGAAATAGAAAGAGATGCCTTCTCATGAAACATGTATTGGAAGAAGCAGATAGCGTGAATGTTGGTTTATTACTTCTAATAATAGGCCTCTATGGTCCTAAGACATTTTTTCAAAACTGTAAACTCCCTGATGTTACGTTTCAAGGTTCGTAGGATTTAAATTACTCGGTCTGTAATCTGCAGTTCAGATCAATATTTACGAGGAATCCCCGGGCCTCCCTCCTGCTTTTTCGACTTGGAAAAAATGAGAGAAAAGAAAGGGAGAGGGAATAAGGAAAGGGAAAGAACCAGGAAAAGGTTGGGATTTCCCAACATGCATAACTTGGAGTTCCCATACTCTGAAATCCTGGTTTTTTAGAGAAGTTCAAAGGAGAGTTCTCCCAAGTAAAGTTCAGAAAAGTTTGATTTCTCCCAAGTAGGGAACAGTCCTGCTTGTATTATCCCAACTTGGATTAATCAAAATTTTGAAGTGAAAATGTTTGACTTGGAAAAGTTGGGAAATTTTGGGCCGTGAAGATAGAAACAAATAATAGTAAAAAAAATTAAAGAAATGTATTTTCCTATCGGGCATAAGCATTCAGCCAATCTTATAAGGGCATAAGCTATCCCATAGGATAGCTAAGTAAGAAAATGAATAAAATGTATTATCTTATAATATAATATTATTATATTATAATATTAGTTAATATTATTTTCATTTTTTTTTAAAGTTGGGAAATCTTGCTGGTGGAGTTGGGAAAATTTGGATGCCCCCCCCCCCCTGGTTTTTCTTATCGCTACGGCCCTGATTGTAAATCCAGTAGAAACGAACCGTTAGAGGTCGAGCGCATCCATCACAACTGCACGAAAGTATGTCACCTCAATCTGATTACGGCTTCTTCCTGGGCCGATGCTCAGGCGTATCTGCTGCCACGACTGCACACATTCCCTGGTGCCTCTTGAGCTGTACGAACCCTACGGCTTGCAGCGCGTAATCACCTTGCATTGCCCTAGAAAAATAATACTTTTTCAGTTAAAAACACGTAAAACCAGTGCAATGGACAACTGAAAAGGCATATTTATTCAGTAGGTATGTTCTATGATTCGTCTACTTCCAAAAAAAAACAAAGAATACCCCTGGCTTTTGGTTTATTATCTTCAAAAATGAACCATTGGCATCACCTAAGGAAAACAAATTATCCCCTCTTAAAATGCTCAAACAGCATAAACACGACTAGGACACAGTTACTGAGGCTTACGCTCTTACTGAGACAGATCGAGGCAGTAATGTTATTATTTTTATACTGAGGCAGTTACGCACTTACTGAGACGAGCCAGAATCGGCGAAATACGTTATTACTAGGTATGTTAGGTTGATAAAAACCAATGATAATCATTGGGTATTTCATGCAATGTATTTTTGTATATAATAATATCATATATCAGACCCGGCAAACTCATCGAACGGTCCTGTGAGACCACCATTACACCATGTCTCCTTGTAAGAAATGTAAAAGTTATCTATTTTCAAATAAAAGCCTGTTTTCATTAATTCATATCATATATCAGAAACGAAAGTTTGAGAGGTACTATACCTAATTCAGACAAAACACGCTGATATAGTTCCTATCAGCTTGTTCTGTCTGAATTAGGTATAGTACCTCTCAAGTTTTTGTTTGATTTGTTCCGTTCCTGTATATGATATAGTTTTGTCTGAATTAGGTAAGTACCTTTATGTAATCAAAAATTTATATTCTTCGAATAAAACGTATTCTGAAATGTGCAGGTATTTTATTTCCTACCTACCTCAGTATTATTTTTCCAAGTAATAAACTTACCTACTTTCAATGAATGAAAGTAAGTGTGAATGGAAGCACTTTGTTCTATCCAAGAAGAGAAGCACTCATCTATTCAAAGTGTCTTTGATGGCTTGTTTTATTTAAATTTTAAAACAACATGAACAACTCCCAGGAATTATAAATACATAATAGAAACGGTTTGAAAAAAAAAATTGTTTAATTAATTAGGATTATTGTCTCTAAAATAAAACGAAAAATACAAAAAGAGTCCCTCCTCTCCCAAGGAGGGTGGGTTAATGCCAAAATAAGTAGGTACTCGTTTGCGAGCCATAAAGGCACGTATGGCAATTAGTGAGAATCACTGCAACCCTGTACATCCCGCCAATGTTTTTAAATTGCACTTTTGGGTTTTTATGATAATCTACGAAGGCGAATAGTTGTACCACCTCCCCGAAGCCCCATTCCACTGCCTGGCGCGCTATGGACATCGCCGCGGCGTGGGGATCTTGGTTCGTAGAAGGGTATGGTGTAATTGGTATGTCAGAAACAGGATATGCAGTTGGGATGCACAGTCTGCGAACTCGGTCCTGAACTCCACATGTAGTCCAGATCCCTGAAATCATCGAAAATCATCTCTATAATAACATTCTGCAACAGGGATTAAGCTTGGGGTTTTCCTTGGTCGGCAGAGGCTAAGGTTAGGCTCCCCAATCAAGCGTCTTTGAAAAAGCAGTTTTCGGTATAAATACTCGAATCCCCCAAAAACTCCGTTGTGAAAACTGGCCCGCCAGTTTTCTCAGCCACACCTTCTCAGCCACAAAAAGGCTTGATATCCATTTTTCCCGCCAGCCACGTATATAGGATGCTCGGTACTTCGCCTCGCTGTTGAGTGTGCATATAGAAACCTGATCCTCCTACCCCTAACCACCACCACCAATGTTTTCCTGTTCCCTGTCTTCTACCCACAACCCCCCATTCACCCTCAGTCCCCCTCGGTTTCACCGAATATGTTTCCTCTGTTGCACCTGCAGGGAGCTTTTCGCTTCTTTCAATGCTGTTGGCGGGAGCTTTTTGCAAGGCTTCTGAGAATTAGATGATACAGGTAGTAGAGGTGGTGATGAGTACTTAGTGGTGGTACAACAGTAAAGTAATGAGCCATTTCAGAATGGCTGACGTCGCAAAAGCAAGGCATCTAAGAATGTATAAGTACTACTGGTGGTCACGAGTAATCAGTGGTGGTACAACTACAGTGAAGTTATGCTCCAATTCAGGCTTGTTCATCTGGCAAAAAGCTTCCGCCAACAGCATTGAAAGAAGCGAAAAGCTCCCTGCAGGTGAAACAGAGGAGGGTGAAAGGGGGGTTGTGGGAAGGAGACAGGGAACAGGAAAACATTGGTGGTGGCGGTTAGGGGTAGGAGGATCAGGTTTCTATATACACACTCAACAGCGAGGCGAAGCACCGAGCATCCTACGTGGCTGGCGGGCAAAATGGATATCATTCCTTTTCGTGGCTGAGAAGGTTTTTTGGCGGGCCAGTTTTTATAACGGAGTTGTTTTTTGGGGGATATCACATGTTTTTGCATTGGTACAGTGATAATTTCTTAATATGAAGGTGGTTTCAATATGATGATGGTTCAAAATTTCAAAAATGTTTTAAATTAAACAAAATTGAATTAAAAAAATTTGAACTTCAAAAGAATTTGAATGTTTGTTTTGAAAATTGGTTGAATTTTCCCTTGGGAATTATGCAAATTTTTGTTGTTGAAAATCATTATAATTTATGAGGAAGTGAATTAGAGAAAGTTTGCAGAACGTAAAACCCACGAATTTTGACCAAAAATCGCGAATAACTCGACAACCGTTGGGAAAAGTGTGTTGCACTTTTGTCTGCTGGGCTGTAGCCCCGTCAATAATAAACAACGAGAACGAGAAGAACACGAAAAACGTGAAAAATAGTGGTTTTAAAACTGCTATACCTCCGACATTTGATGGTTCCGAGAGTTGAAATTCGGTTTACGTCCTCACGTACGCAGAGGCAGAAAATTGGGCGCTTGTGGAAATTTCAGAGTCTAGGGAAATGTAGAAAACATTGAAAAAAAATCGACTTATAAGAACGTGAAATTACCAACCAGTCTTCCTTTACAAGGTCCTTGGAGATTGACGATGATCCCATCAGGAGTTGAAATTGACTGATATTTTAAACAGTGTATTCGTTTGTGGCCCGAGTAATGCACCTGTCGGTAAAAGGGAAGTCGGAGTTGTAGAAATTGTCTATTTAAACTGAGCGAATGAGAATAATCTTTTTCGAATAATGTTTGTTTGAGATTAATGTCGTTGTTAAAACCGTCGCCAGTAACAAACAAACAAAAACATGAACCATCTAAAACCAGTTTTTTGCTCCTCCCGAAAAATTGGTGAAAATCAGTTAGCCACTGTCACAGTGGGACCGACGAAATACCTAGTGATTTAGTCCACACCTGTTGGTTATCGCTGGGACGACACATTCTCCGGGCAGTCCCAGAACGCCCAAACTGAGTCGAGGGGTGAACCTTACGCAGTCACTGCCTGCAGACACGAAAAAAATGCCGTTTTAGTTAGCAGAATGAAAACATGGAAATTCTATAGCATTCCATAACACATTTATTACCTACCTCCGCATAAGCCGACAACTGTTCTTCATTGAGCAATTCATGGCTCGCTAAATTCTGCAGAAGATGACCGAAACGAGTATCAAGGAAACGAATCATCCACATGCAAATAGAACTTTTGATTTGGACATGCTAAATGTACTCTTGAGGTCCCTAGGTGATGAAAAAGTAGGTACCTAGTTGATGAGTTTCTATGGCAGTTACATCTACTGTACCACGGAAATATGACGTTGGTTTCTGACCACTCAATAAATCATTATTACCTACTAGTAGCTGAGCAGTTCGTTTAATTATTCGTGGTGGAGATGAAAGAGCCATTTGTTGATTGCTTTCCATGTGTAAGGATTATGCTCATTGAGGCTGTACAACTAACTAAACAGATAGGGCGATCATAGCACTGATAAAAGATAACCTCTGCTTCCGGGAATTTGAGCTGCATCGTGCACCACCACTAGCAGTCCTCGCGGCCAAACGGTCAACCTATTCCATGATCGAGAACCAAATCAGTTCTTATCCTTATTTAGGGAGTTTGTATGGAACAAGACAAGGTTTGGAAAACTGCAGCAATGATCGCTGATGTCCAATCGAATTGTCGAATTAGACGGATCGCAAGCGTGGTTTTTGAACAAATAGTCTTATGCAGTAGGACGATATGAGGAGTTCTCTCTGTCAAACTAATCCTTATGTACGTACCTAGTCTCGTATTTTGTTCAAACTGAAGAGGGGAAACCGACTTTGACAATGTAAAATTTCCCGCGAGGAACGCTAGAGTCGCATGCAATCCAGGGCCGAACCACACTGAGGACAACACTGGCAGCTGCCTGGGAGGTCAACACTGCTGGTGAAACTGGCAGGAATCCAAGCGCGGAAAGACAGAAGACGTTGGAGTGCGGCCTGCTGTGCCCACTCCACTAGCGCTACGTCGCGGCCTGGAGGTCAACTTGTACCAACTCCTTTCTTCGCGGTTCGTTTCAAACCGTGCAATTCAACCTCGATACAGGCTTTGACTCGTTGGAGGAGACTTCAACAACAACGTATTCGGTGATAGTCGACAATGAAAACCCAACCTTGCTTCGTATCAAAAAGACTAACCATGGAATCGTTCCATCAAGTACCAGAGGGGAAGGTCAGAATAATGACGATGACCAAAACTTCTGAAAGTTCAGACTCAAGTTCTTCATTCCTGGGGACTTTCCCTCTGGGGGACGAACACTCAACTTCCCCTGAAAATCATGCTGACGGAAATGAAGATAACAAGAAGAAAGGGAAAAAGCGGGCTCATAACTCAGAGGATTGGATAAAGAAGAAATTGAAATCACTCCGAAACAGAGGTCAGGAATACGTGACTTACAAAACAAAAACTGCAATCAGTGCCAAAAAAATTCGACCGCCCTGTGGAATAAAATGCCGCCTGAAATGCCCTACAAAAATAAGCGAAGAAGCTCGTCAACAATTATTTTCTGGCTGTTGGAGTTTGGCTCATCTTCAGCGCCAAAGATAGCAGCCATAGCAGCTCACACCGACCAAATCAAACCAAAATATCGGTACTCATCCACTCAAAATTTTCGGGAATTAAACAGAGCCGAATAAACTATGATATAATAAAATGAATAAACGAAAATAAACGATTTTTTTCACGTTTTACACTTGCAGTTATAACTAAGTATGTTTCACCCATTCATCAGGTACGAGTGGATTTAAAAGAAAGTTTCGATTCAAAATGAATTGATCACAGCATCTATATCATTAAGAGTGGCTCTATCTCAAAACATTTTCAGCAAAACAGTAACAACTCAAAATATTACAGAGACTTATGCAAGGATGAGTCAGGAATACAGTTGTAAGTTGGAAAGTGAACATTTTATTACGATTATAAACATATTTACAGTGAGGGACAACAAAAAAAGGGTTCAAACCTGGTTTTTAATAGCTATGTGATACTATGGAATGAATTTAGGCTCAAAACAACAAGATTTGAAGGCGGGATAAGTTTTTCGCGTTTCCTGAAAAAAGAGGATTTTTGAGTTGTAACACTATTCTGCCGTTTGAATGAAGAACGCCTCACCTCGAAAAGTGCGATTTTCAGAAATCAGCTTCAAAGTTCTCAGTATGAACTTCGCTATAACTTCACCCCAGAACATTATTACGACCCAGGTTTTTGGGGGTACGTCGATAGAAACTCAAATGAACATAATGTAAGAAGAAATTGAGAATAAATCGAGAAAAAATCGATAAGTTTATCGATTATTGACACCTGAGGCGTTTTGAGCCACTATTTCGCTATGTTTTTGAAGGTAAAACACCTTACCTCTGTGTGAGGCGTTTTAGTTTCAAAAAGATTAGTACATTTCGAAGCTGCGTTTGGAGGAAGAACACCTCACCCAAGTGCTAAACATTCGTTTTCTAAATATTTTTGGAGGTAAAACAAAATTTATAGGATTTAATCCTGTAAATTAAATAATAATTATTACCTAATTAAGTAGGTACTCGGTACCAAATCATTAATCAACATTTTGTTAAAACTATTAAGATACTATGTATGGTTTTTCATGGTTCTATTAATTACCAACTTACCTGAGGAACCATTGTTGAACCCCTCTCCTCAAATGACGACAGACTGAACAGTAAGTTATGTACGCCAGCCTAGCCCGGCGTTGAGCAACCAATCCCAATTTTTTCTCCTTCATCTCGAGCAAGTACCTAATTGATGGACGAATCCCATTTCTTCCAATTTCGATACCAAACCCAAAACCATGATGATTGGCACTATTTATAAAATTTATACATATTTGTTTTTATTAGTTAGGTACTCAACGAGAGCGATATGGAATTGGTCGTGTCTTCTGATTCAAGCTATCATTTAACGAATTTTCGACGAGAAAATGAGCTTTAAAATAAATATGTACGGTGGGAGGGTCGGCAACCTCCCCCCCCCCCAGTACTTAATACATAGCATTTAATATAGTATTTAATATATTACACACACCTACCTAGTTAATATGGAATGTATTGGGGGGGGGGGGGTTGCCGACCCTCCCACCGTACATCTTTATGTTATAGCTCATTTTCTCTTCGAAAATTCGCTAAATGATTTGAAAATGGAATGTCTTCCCCAACTGACCTAGGAGCCAACGCGAGAGCCACCAAAGATTTCCCACGTCAATTCATTGAATTAAAACAGCGCCGAAAATGACTGGCCACCAGCCGATCAGATAGAAAGAAGGCCTCAGCCCCGGTTAGCTGTGTAAACAATTGGAACAAAAACGCCTTGCAAAAACCAATAAACGCCTCACCTTGAATTTGAAGCCAACAGTTTGAACAAAAACACCTCAGCTCGAATTTTCAACGAGCTGAGGCGTTTTTCCTCCAAAACAGGCAACGAACAACACAAAGGTGAGGCGTTTTAAGTGCTAGGCTGAGGTGTTTTACCTTAAAAAACAAGTAGGTGAGGTGTTTTTCCTCCAAATTGAGCACTTTTTTGGTTTCACCCCCTACGAATTCAACCCCTTCCGGGTCGAATTTCGAAATTTCGATTTCACCGTTGGAAAGATAAGGTAAAAAATATAGGGATTACGTATAAAAAAAAATCGAAAATTTTGAGGTGAGGCGTTCTTCATTCTAACGGCAGTATTCTCGCAAGGGTGCGATATATATCAGTTGTTTGGGGGATGTTTTTATTCCGCAATCCCGTCCACTTGATCTATATGTCCAACTAATCTAGAATAAAAACATCCCCCAAACAACTGATTAGTACCATATAGATTAGTTGGACATATAGATCAAGTGGACGGGGTTGCGGAATACAAACATCCCCCAAACAACTGATTAGTACCATATATATTAGTTGGACATATAGATCAATCTAAAGTCATAGGTATATTGCATTGTAAAAATGAAAATAATATTATGTCAGTTTGGGAGAAACTGGGAGAAACAAGTGAAATCGATATATAATCGCAACATTCGATTATCTCGATAATCGAGTTCACCGGGCGTATAATGCTACCTCATGGAAGAAGGGAGTGATGCTACCTTCCTTCTTGCGTGATGCTACCTAGTACCGTGATCATCATTGGTAGAATTGCACGGTTTGAAACGAACCGCGAAGAAAGGAGTTGGTACAAGTTGACCTCCAGGCCGCGAGGTAGCGCTAGTGGAGTGGGCACAGCAGGCCGCACTCCAACGTCTTCTCGGAAAGACGTCTCGGGCCTCTCGGCCATATGAGATCCTTCTCGTTCTTGCAGTGGGTGCTAATTCAATCGTCAACGGGTTACTTTCTGATTTTATTGTGGCATGGACTAACTAATCGGTTTCCGCGTGATTTTGTCATTAGCTTTCAATGTCAGTGATAGTTCCATCTATCTTCGGTTTCATTTTGGTTTATTATATTGGATTTCATCCTCTACTGCGCTCGGGGGCGAACGGTAGCCAACTAGGTAGAGTCCTTTTTGATTTGACATCTGAAATCGAACTCGAGGATTCCGATGGGCTGATAGAAGCACTTCCGATCGTGGAAAAATACGCGAACCGGTGTTGTGAGCAGCGAAATTCGATGTTGGCGAAAGTAGCTGAGAATCCAGGTGAGTTCATTTCTCGTAAGGTGGATCCCCAAAGTTAGGTGAACTTTTCGGTTTGGCGAGTCTCGCACGGGCCATGTAATAATTACATCACCCGTAAGATACTCGCAAAAACGAAAAAAAAAACAACGAAAAGTAATACTTAATTAATTTGAATGATCACTTAACCTATCTTAGAAAATTTGTTGGAACCACGCGGTTCCGCCATGTTTTATAACCAACATTGGTGTCGCAGAGTCATCTTTAGACCAAACAGAACCGTTTATTCCTGATGCGATGAATCTTGAGAGAGATAACAAAGTTTCACATAATAAACATCGACATGCGAATACATGCGTGTTGGGGAGCAAATGAACCTCAGCCCTTCACTACCTTTACTAATCTAGGTGCCCCTTACTCCAATCATTGCTGGAGCCATTCAAGGGGTCTTGCAAGCGCAAGGTCAATGTTTTGCCATTCTTCTGCGTTTTTCTCCTGATCATTTTAATTTCGATGTTCGGTCTTGGATCAAATCCCACCTTCAACAACATTCAATAAATCAAATTTTGAAACGATTGTTTATAATCGTAAAATCTAGACTCCCTCCCCTCACAACCACAGGGGTATATAGTTAGGGGGGGGGGGGTTTCCCCAGGGTTGAAGACAACTGGTCGTTGTTTAGCTGCCAATTATTTTTATTAATCGATTACCTAACATTACTGATTAATCGGTTTTCAAATACATCAGGATTTGATGCATTCCAATATGTTTAAAAAATGCTTTCAAATTCTGATGTATTTGAAAACCGATTAATCAGTAATAATATCGATTTTTCAGTAATAATTATTATAATCGATGAATCAAAATAACGGGCAGCTGAAAATCAATTAAAATTAATCGATTAATTGTAGTCAAAAAATTGATTATTTATTTGCATTCCCACAATTAGATCGATGTAGTGATGAATGAAAACCCCCGCTCTGGACCTGAGCTTTATTATTTATGCAAGGGCTCATTCGCAGCTTGGCTCTCTCTAATATTGACTTCTGGAATGACATGGCCGGATTTAAGAGAACAATTTATTATGTAGTGGGTCAATTCATCATAGGGATGGGATATCGATATTTTGGGTCCAATATTCGATCTTTAATCATCGATTTTCAGATTTTTATATTATCGGGATATCGATAATTTGTTCCGATATGGTAGATCCAGCTAAAACAAGATTTTCTTATCAGGTTTGAAGTTTGATTGTTGAAAAAACCTAGGTAAAAACAGAAGAATTGAGAGAAGTCAAACCAGGACAATAGGTTTAAGACAAAAACTCCAACAATACACGATCATTTACTAATGAAATTATTATTGATATTCGATTGATATATTTTAATAAAAAATAATAACCACTGATGAAGATAAACGAATTCAAGTCTGTATAGTCTGTCTAGATAACTATGTAACAAACTCAGGGAATCGATTTTACAGGTAATTTGCAACAAACAAAATACAGGGAATCGATACAGGTTGCAACAAAAAATTCCTCTTACTCAACTAAAAATCATACTTTTGGTTTATTATCTTCAATAATGAACCATTGGAATTGCCCAAAGAAAAAAAAATTTTTAACCCCCTTCAAAATTTGTTGGTTTATGTTTCAAGATTTTCAAAAATTTTTTAACCCCCCTCATAATTTGTTGGTTTACGTTTCAAGATTAGATTCAGAAAATCGAATTAAAAAAAATCCGTCTGTACGCCGTCCGCGACACTTTGCCCAGTTAGCTTTGAGCTAAAATTACGAAATTTTTGTTACGGGTTCCGACCAACCCCACAATGATCCTCGAAACTTTTCATTACCCTAGGTCAAGGGGAAGGGGTTCAAAACGAATTTTGAAATTTTGAAAATTTCAAAACTCAAAAAATTCCCATCAAACGGTATGTTTTTTATTTCATATTTAGATAGAGTTTATTCCTTAGAATTTTTTAAGACCATCCACAGCTTTGTACGACCAGCTTTTGGTTCACAATGACGGCTCAAAGGTTGAGCCTGTCAACACGATCGTGAATCAAACGGTTGAAATATAGGACCATTTTCATACTAACGAGCTGTTTGGAACATCATATGGTTTTAGTGACGTCGAGTTTTTTGTTCTGAGGTGCGTTTCGTGCTACGGAATGAAGGTAATTTCGAATGTTTGTTGGTAGGTACTTCTTTTATAGAAAAATTATTGCCGACGTAGTATTAAAAACCCCAGAATTATATAGGTACATTTTATTTGTAATTAATTCATCATCTCTATCATTCAGGTTATGCACAAAGGAACCCAGCCGATTCCAACAGCCGGATATCGTATTAATCAATCATAATTAATAATAATAATAATTATTAATAATAAATTCAAATTATTAATACCTAACAATGAATTATAACAATTTTCCCTAGGTACTTGATAAAATTATTAATAATTAGTGATAATTCATAATAATAATTAATCTAACATTTAGGATCTAGACATTTAGACCTAGTGATCTAGACAGAAGGGTGATCTGTACAAAGAAGATATAATGAACCGTTGTGTCAAGAATTTGCATTTTTAATTATAGGATTTTTTCGTCTTCTCGGCTTTGTCTCTGTAAAACGGACCTAACTCCCTTAAATTAATACCTATGTAAAATGAAAGTTGAGAATACCGTTGGGTAGAGCGTTAAATTTGCTATCTCTCTGGTATAAAATCCAATTTTTCAAGACAGTACTTATTGATGAAAAAAGTCCAAAATTTTCTTAAAATCACTGTTTTTCTTTAGTTGTTCGCTTTGTTATTACGGAGGCCATTCGGCGGGCACTCCTTGGGAAAAACTCGCTCAGAATCTCAGCTTTCCAACGTTATAATTAGTTGTTAGTTTTTAAGAGGAATTTCTTTGAGAAAATTGAGTTTGTATGCGAAAAACGTGACGTACTCAGACCTCCCTAGCAACGAAGTAAATGAGTTTTCAGTCGCAATATCTCCATTTCAGAGTGTAGAAAGTGTCAAGTGAACGGCATTACATTTCAATCTTTTCGTTAGGAGACAATATCTGCGCAAGACGTACTATCTCCGTCGTAAGGTAGTTATTTTTCACCCCACAACCCTCAATTTCGCGTGAAAAAAAAAAAACGCGTTTTCCAGCGGGAAAACAACATTTTCTCCCTTATTTCCCTATGTAAATTCAAATTTGAGGATACCGTTGGAAAGCTGAGGGTTTTGGCCAACTTTTGCAGTTACAGTACGACACTTTCAAGAAAGTGCAGTAGTTTTTACAGGCGTTTGAAAAAACTGGAAATTTCCAGGATTCGACAAATTGTTCCATTTAGGCTGAATATTCACCCAGTAAACCTGAGCAAAAGATTTTTTGTTTGGCACCAGAGAGATAGGAGATTAATACTAATACGACATTTCTGTCGTTAGTACGTTTGGACGACCGTTCCATAAGAGAAACTTTCATATCCTTGATCAATTTTCAAAAAGGTTCTATTAAAAGCTTCAAACCCTCAATAATCAGTCCTATCAACCAAAATTCTCATGTGAACCAGTTATCATATCGTGAGTCTAATTCTGGACAAAATTTGACTTACAGGACCGGCAGTTCGGCAGGGCAACTTCTATGCAGATATGCTATAGAATAGCCGGAATTCTTCTCCACAGAGCGACAGATCGCAGTACCTGGCTCCACTACGGAATAAGGAACGACGAGTCTCTGTACGAATACCCCGAGAGGAAAACTGAATCACTAAGGTAGGACCTATCCATTTCATTTTGATTCGGTTGCAGAATGTAGCTTGATAATTCGCACTTCATCTCATAAGTTCCAAGGCAGAGCAGTAATTGAAAAGTTTCGTTAAAGGGATTGGGCAACGGTTTGATGGTGTCTCCTCGCCAAATCTTGACTGATGTGACTGTTGATGGTTTAGATCTTAAGATAAACTTTCATTAAGTAGCAGACATTGAAATACCGCATTCAGCAGAGTTGGAAGCTGCTGGGCTGATTAGGCGTAGCTACTCTCCCATGGCAAGTCACATTCTCTTGGTTCCAAAAAAAGAACCAAAAGATGAGTCTAGCGGTAGACTATCAATTTCTTAACGATAATACAATACAATTTCTGAGCGTCAACTTTTGTATTTTTTATTTCATTTTATTCATACAAAGGAAATCATACAGGATACATATTTAAAATTGCACATTACACTAATTACATTTCCATCCCTAAGGTCATCGACCCGTCCAGGGACTAGTTGCCGTTCTTATAGTATAATTTTCTGGAAAGAACCATAATGATAATAATATGAAAAGACGGATAAAGAAAATAATAGGAGAAAATCCAGTTTTTTACAATTTTGTTTCTTTCTGAGTTTTTTTTTCTTGTGAACAGAAATTACTTGACTGATTTCACTTGGTAAGCTGAAAGGATACTTTCAGCAACTAAAAGATATACATATATTTAATTAGGCACAATTCACATAACCCAGCTGTATATATACTGTGAGTTTTAGGTTTTTACATGTAAAGTTCAGTTGAAGACTTGGGATGGGGATGTAGGCCTCCTTTATTGGTAGATTATTGAGCACGACGGAATGAGGAGTTGGTGGGAATTCAGTGGATTCTTCCACAAAATCCAGCTTCTGATCCATCATCGGCTTCTCCACGAAGTCCTGCAAATTTTTGTTCGACACAGGAAATCCTTGGCTGGCCATAGCAAAATCTTGCTCCCACCGAAATTAGAGTTGCCCGCACCTTTATAAGTTAGTGCAGTGACGTTTTGGTTTTTTTTGTACTTTTTTGTACTCAATCGCCAAGGACAGAAATAGACAATCATGGGCGGAAATACAAGAGCCAGAAGAAAGACAGTTCCACATCGTCAAGTGCACGACGACAACTACTGCGTATTGAAGTAAGTATTTACACAACATTCCAATCAACTTAGAGCAATTTTAGCATGGAACGCGGTTTTCCCATTACCTAACTCACGGAAACTTCAGATGCTTTTCACCCAACAGTTGCTTTTACTACCAATCTTTACTATATAGGGAAATATAACTTCGTTCTCCCCCCCCCCCCCCCCAACACAAGCCGATAGGTTCACATCTCCATGAATTTAAAGATTAGGCATCGGGTACAGTTGTGTAAATTACGAATGTATAGAACTAGGAACCTACGTACCTACCTTCCGAAATATTGTCAGCCGATTTTAGGAAGTAGGTACTTTTAGAATGGAACAATGTTTAAAGCGTCATTCGTGTTTGTAGAAAAATCGTTCACCATTTGTTGGAAAGCTCTCGATTTATCACGCATTTATTTTGCACTTCTTTGTATTTATTAGAAATTAATCCAGTAATATGGTGTTATAATGGATAGTAAACAATGGGTGTAAATGTTTTGTTGTCACTTGGTTGATAGATTACCTATTTCTTATAACCGTTGGCATGATAAAATTGTAGCATTGTACTTCAACGGAAGCTGAGTTTTGCACATCATAGTCATGAATTTCAATATTAGTAAATAATAGACCCCCTCTGAATAGGAATATGGACTAAGTTGGTACCTACCTTCCTATGTAACCATACATTGATTTATTATTTTATGACGTTTTTCTTCAATTACAATGTTCGCCGTACAAAAAATAATATATTGTAATTCAATTTCTTTTCAAAATGTGAGTTTTGATCTGCCCGTCGCATCGGATTCAGATGTCACCCAATCATGTAGAACGTGAAATAGTAATAACCTACATTACTGTTCCGAAACTAGTGGTTCGGTTTGGAGAAATAATAGAAACTAATCTACATACGTAAATAATAATTATTTATTGTATTTGGAAATCAAATGTGGTTTGGGAAATACCTAAAGGAGCTCCTTGCTATACGTATAAAAAGAAAATAAACTTGAATCCGTACATGTGTCGTACTAAACAAAATTAATGTTCTTTTTCTTCTCTTAAAAATAAAATGAACGTTCTGACCGGTTTGTTGGAGGGGTGAACGAAGTTGCCGGCCGACGGTTGTTGAAATCTTGCCTCGTTTGTCTTGGCTGTAAATTCACGATAAAATAAGTAATTTTATCCTGATCATCAGAGGTTGGATGGTGTGGATGTCGGCATTTAGGTACTCACAATTATGTTGACGCTTGGATGTGCGGCCGTTCCAACCACGTGGTGGTTTTCTTTGTCTGGGGTGGCGAAGATTGTCGACGCAGGAGCCAAATCGACGTCACCTGCGAGAAACTGATCGCTACTGTTCGTATAAGGGTCCCGATAGCCCCCTCCAACACGCACACACGGCTCACCGTAGTCCATCAATCACGACACACAATAAGTAAAAATAAACAAACAACTTGTTGGCCACAACATGCCGCCCGCCTAAATTTGGGTCAAATTTATTGGGTAGGATAGGATGGTTGGGCTAAATGAAGAAGAGGAACCAGCTTTACCACTGGCCGCCTGAAGCTTAAGCGCCCAGTCTTGACTGTAGCAACCCGCACTACTCCGTCCTTCCCCGGGTGTACCTCTAGTACCTTGGCTGTGGGCCATGACAATGGCATTGAGTCGTCCTTCAGTAAAACAAGGTCTCCTACTTTCAAATTCTCTGATTGGACTGTCCATTTAGGTCGTCGTTGAAGGGTGCTCAGGTATTCTGTTCTCCACCTGGCCCAGAATTGTTGACTCAGTTTGTACACGAGCTGCCAACGGTCCAAGAGGCTCTCCTTGAGGTCTAAGTACGATGGTTGGGGAACCGCAGTGAGTGGTCCACCAACTAAAAAATGTCCTGGCGATAAGTAGTCATTTTCTTCAGGACTTGAGGATAGGGGACATAAAGGCCGAGAATTCAGTATTGCTTCAATCTTGCAGAAAATGGTAGCCAACTCCTCATAGGTCAATACAGTGTCTCCCAAAACTTTTGAAAGGTGCCCTTTTACGGATTTTACTCCTGCTTCCCATATTCCTCCCATGTGTGGTGTGAGAGGAGGGTTAAAATGCCAGGAGATATTGTGTTTTGCACTGTAATTGACCAAATCTGCTTGTGTTTGATTCGATCGGAACCAGCATCCAAGGTCTTTTAGGTAATTGGCTGCTCCCAGGAAATTGCTCCCTCTATCTGAATATATGTCTGAGGGTAGACCTCTCCGAGAAGTGAATCTCTCCATTGAAGCTAGAAAGGCGTCGGTTGTGAGGCGTGTGACAGCTTCTAAGTGTATTGCCTTGGAAGCCATACAGACAAACAGACACAGATATATTTTGCTGATGGGTGATTTACGTTTTGATGACTCCTTCATCTGGAATGGACCTGCAAAATCGATCCCCACGTGAAGGAACGCCCGCCCACCTTGAACTCTACAACTGGGTAAATCTCCCATTACTGGGGCCAAGGTGTGTATTTTGGCTTTGGACCTGTAGCAAGTTAAGCACTTGAAACCTCTCAGTCGAATTAGTCGTCTCAGAGATGGAACCCAAAATTCTTTTTGAATGATAGCCTGCAACAAATTTGGTCCAGGATGGAGATAAATCTTGTGGTAATGGTCCACTATGAGTGTTGTCAGATGGGCAGCAGCTGGTAATAAGATTGGAAACTTTTGGGAATCTATGAGTGCAGACTGTTTAAGCCGTCCTCCAACTCGCACAATACCCTTATTATCCAAAAACGGCTGCAGTTCGGCAAAAGTGCGTGCTAATACTTGGAAATTGCTTCCTTGGAAGAGGTAGTGATGCTGCACCCACTTTATGCACGATTCCCGAGAAATCCCCAGCTCACTAACTTTTAGTGGGCCAGTATTCCTTGAATACGTATGTCTCACATTGTAAACCCATCGTTTCACCCATGCAACTACTCTTACGATTCTCAGGAATGAAGAGTGTTTCTCCATCCAAGATATCCAAGAAGAAGAATCCTTGTGCTCAGTTAGTAGTACTGTAGACTTGATCGTTTTAAGCTCTGGAAGTTCCGCTGCCACGCGAAACGATGGTGAGGGCCAATTTTCTTGTGTAATTGTTAACCAGTGGGGACCTTTCCACCACCTGCTGTCTGTTATTAGCTGTGATGGCCGAACTCCTCTAGAAGCTATGTCACAGGGATTTTCCTCAGTGTCAACATGTCTCCACTCGCAACTGGCCACCAATTCATGAATCTTGGCAACTCTATTAGCCACAAATGTATGTAGCTTGAAAGTTGGTGTGTTCAGCCAACCAAGAACTATGGATGAATCTGTATGGAATGTCGGTTGTTGATAATTTGATGTGAGTGAGAGGAAAAACTCTTGATTCGCCACATATAACTGAGCCAACAGTAATGCCCCACTGAGTTCGAGTCGTGGTATTGACATTGCCTTTGTAGGTGCCAGTTTCGATTTTGAACTAATCAGTGACGCCTGCCAGCCTTGTGTTGGAGTGAAAACTCTGAGGTACAATACTGCTGCATAACCTCGCAATGAAGCATCTGAATACCCCACAACATGGCATTGAAAACTTCCTGCAGTTTGAATAAAACGTGGAATCCGGATTGTAGAAAGTAGATGCAGTTCCTTTAACACGATATCCCAGTGTTCCTTTATGTGATCAGGCACTAAGTCATCCCATTCCAGGTTCAGCTTCCACAAATCCTGCACCACTCCTTTCATCAGCAATGTAACTGGAGTCAGGAACCCCAAAGGGTCGTACAATCTTGCAATCACTGAAAGAATCCCTCGTTTTGTGTATACAGCCTTAGGAGTGTTGAAGGAGAACATGAATGCATCACTATTTGGTTCCCATTGCAGCCCCAGCAATTTTATCCATGTATCCTCTTTGTTTGAGAGTGACACGGTGTTCTTGGCTGCTCCATATTCTACAGTCTCCAAAATTTCTTTCGAATTACTCACCCATTTGCTGAGTGAGAAGCCTCCTTCCTTCAACAGATTTATTAATTGAGTTTTTAACTCCAACGCTTCGCCTATAGTTGCTGCTCCTGTTAATACATCATCAACATATACTTCTCGTTCTAATGCCCGAGATGCAAGCGGATATTTGATCCCATGATCAATGCACAACTGCTTGAGTACTCGTAGTGCAATGAATGGGGAGCTGGCGACTCCGAAAGGTAGAGTTTTCAGCTCCATTGTTTGAATCTCCTGATCTTTGTTGCTACGCCAATAAATATGTAGGTATCCTCTATCATGGGGGTTGATCTCTATCATGCGAAACATCTTAATCATGTCCGCAGAAATTACAATTGGATGCCTGCGAAATGATGTAATTACGTCCTTTATGTCGCGCTGGAGCTTTTCTCCCACCAGCAAATGTTCATTAAGCCACTCGAACGCTCCAGCTCGAGCTTTTCTCCCACCAGCCACTCGAACGCTTGCATCAAACACAATGCGAAGTTTGATGGCATCATTTTCCTCTTTGGTGATGAAATGATGTGGAATAACAAAACGTGAAGGCTGTGATGCGACGGTCATGTGGTCTAGTTCTAAATACTCTTTGATGGTATCCTGGTATATTGATTTGATGGCCGAATTTGCATCCAGCCTTTTCTCCAAATTCATGAATCGTTTGAGGGCAGCTCGTGAAGAATCTCCAACGTTGGGTGGAGACACTTTGAATGGCAGCCTCACGCAATAGCGACCGTCAGGAAGCCTTGAGTGTGTTCGTTGGAAATGTTCTTCACATTGTTCATCTGCTGGATTACAGTGGTGGACAATTGGACCTGGCTCTTCAATCTCCCAGAATCGCTTCAACTGTGCATTGAGGTCGTCATCATTGTTTATGGTGAATAGCGATGCTGACCTCTCCTCTGGATCTATACTTTCACTGATCTGGCCCAACACAATATATCCAAAGCTCGACGAAAACAACTTGGCACAGCTGTCTTCGATGGGAATTGTCGAGCCGGTGAAAACTTGACAGAAAAGGTCTGCTCCGATTAAGAAGTCAAT
Organism: Stenodema calcarata; assembly: GCA_963920205.1. Lineage (NCBI taxonomy): Eukaryota > Metazoa > Arthropoda > Insecta > Hemiptera > Miridae > Stenodema > Stenodema calcarata. The sequence goes on from OY986048.1 coordinate 22,648,057, forward strand.
TGGGGATGGCTTCCAGAACTCGGGGTCCGCAAGGTCGAATTCTGCACAGCGATTCACAAAGTCTAGCGGTAGAGGATGTGCAGGTAGAAATGAGGTTATATTTGCAACAACTAATGCTTCTGTCTTAAACTGAAGTGGTGGTCGATTCTTGGGCCTCATAACGCATGTTGTTTTGCCTCTGGTTCCCTCAAAAGGTGTCTGTCCAATTCCAGAAATGCGCTTCTTTACAGGCTGCACTGTCAAACCTAGTCTAGCAGCACACTTCTGCGTAATGAACGAATTCTGACTCCCTGAATCGATTACCACCCGAATGGTCTGGTAGAAACCTCGTGCATCTAACATCTCAACTAAGGCGGTTCCTAAAATGACTTGGTTATCCCTTTGTGTAGAGGTGCAGGAGACAGAAGGTAGAGTTTTGGAGGTGTCTGGGCGGCTGAACGGCTGAACTCCTTTGTGTAACAGCGAATGATGTCGCTCTGAGCAGAATCTGCATTTCCATTTTGAAGAACAGGACCGAGCGTCATGTGTAGGAGACAAACAATTCATACATCCGCTCCATCCTTCAATGAATTTCCGCCGGTCGTCCACTGATGCTTGATTGAAGGTTACACAACTCAGAAGGTGGTGATGTTGGTTCTGGCAGACAACACAAAGTGGAAGCTTTGGCGGCGATGAGTTCTCGTGACGGATGTGTTTTCGTTGTGTATTGGGCTGGGTGGTGTTGTTTTGCGACAACAACGATGTTCTTTGCGGAGTCTTTGGCTGTGGCGGCTTGATGCTTTTCGATGACTTGAAGCTGTGGGCAGAATTGTTGTGATAAGAATGAGCACTCGTGTTTGCTAATGTTAATGATATAGATCTGTCTCTGACAAAATTGATCAATGATTCAATTGTCGGGAACTCAACATCCTTGTTAGCGATTTCGTATTGCTCACGAGTGCCAGCATCTAACGACCGAACTGCTAGATGAAATAAAATGAAGTTACCCGGGTCGTTGATATCAAGTAAGTGAAATGCAGCTACGCTATCTCCGATTTTGGCAAGAAATGATTTAAATGATTCAGGAGAAGCTTTACCCGTTGCTGGTTTTGCTTCTAAAATTTGATCCAGATAGTTTGCTGCTAAAATTCTTCTGTTATTGAAATTGTCATTAATAGCCTTCCATGCTAAGGGGTAATTTAAATCAGCAATGTTTAAATGGTTTATCACACTGAATGCTGCCCCTTTTAATGCCGACCGCAGATAATGAAGTTTGTCAATATTAGCCAAGGAATTGTCATTATGCACTAATGATATGAATGAATCACGGAAGCGAGGCCATTCAGCGGGGAGACCATCAAATGTAGGAAGTTGCAATTTAGGCAAACTTTTGGAAATTTTACTATATGACTCGTTACCGCTCGATGTTTGTAGCATGTTGAGTTGGCTTGTTCGAATGAGCTCAGCATCGTGCATGTTCAGGATTTCGGCCGATTTGTTGGCGTGAAAATAATAACTCCGGGCTGTCTTCCTCAATTCCGTGGTCGCTGCGTCTGGAACGTCCTGTACACCCTCGTCTTGAAGAGCCTCATACGTGTACCACAAGTCCTCGAATTTTGAAAAGGTTGTTTCAAGTTGCTTCAGCATACCTCTGAAAAATGCCACCGAATCTTTATCTGTTGGATCGGCGGATGCCTTTTTACCCCATTCCTTAATACTGTGCAGGGTAGCTGCTAGATCTGCCAACTTGCGGGCATATGACGCTGCTACTTTACTCAGATCTTTTGACATGATGGAAAATTGAAACAAGTTGTAGGTAAGGGTGAATGGAAGACGATTGGAAATTGATGTGACGGGATAATTTCGTTTTAGTGGGAAGGATAATAATTAATTTGACCCTCACACACGGAATTAGAATTGAGCACAATAGTTGCAATAAACGCAACTACATCAATCTCGTAGATACAAGTACATCAATCAAAGACACGTAACGAACAAATATGAATAAATTGCAGACAAAAAAATTGATAATAGTAATGGCAGAAAATAGTGATAAATTTCGATATTCTTAATAAATAATATTCTTGTAAACTTATGTTCAAAATATCAAATTTTTATTCGTCACCAAAATCATGTAATCATGATATGTATATTATACTCATTATTGGTGGAATATGTGTTGCATTCAAGTCGATGCTACCAGCAAACTGAATGTAGTAATAAATATTATAATATAATAATAATATATTATATCAACATCAATTTAAATTGATACACGTCAACTCTTCTGACAAGTTGGAGTTCAACGTAGGAGTTCCGAATTTTATTCACTTCGAATAATTTGTTTTATTAATGGTGAATAAATTTGCGTATATTTTGTGAAGTGGTATGTAAAATTTATAGGCGTATTTGTAACCTATTCGTCTAACAAACCATGCTCTGCTACCAGAAATGTTCCGAAACTAGTGGTTCGGTTTGGAGAAATAATAGAAACTAATCTACATACGTAAATAATAATTATTTATTGTATTTGGAAATCAAATGTGGTTTGGGAAATACCTAAAGGAGCTCCTTGCTATACGTATAAAAAGAAAATAAACTTGAATCCGTACATGTGTCGTACTAAACAAAATTAATGTTCTTTTTCTTCTCTTAAAAATAAAATGAACGTTCTGACCGGTTTGTTGGAGGGGTGAACGAAGTGGAGAAAACCTGGCGGTGTGGGTGCTGCAAATTGTATTGCAGCTCGGCTGCAAGTCACCAAAATTCGGTAGGCACGACGGCAGATCAACTCGTACCAATTTGCCGGCCGACGGTTGTTGAAATCTTGCCTCGTTTGTCTTGGCTGTAAATTCACGATAAAATAAGTAATTTTATCCTGATCATCAGAGGTTGGATGGTGTGGATGTCGGCATTTAGGTACTCACAATTATGTTGACGCTTGGATGTGCGGCCGTTCCAACCACGTGGTGGTTTTCTTTGTCTGGGGTGGCGAAGATTGTCGACGCAGGAGCCAAATCGACGTCACCTGCGAGAAACTGATCGCTACTGTTCGTATAAGGGTCCCGATAGCCCCCTCCAACACGCACACACGGCTCACCGTAGTCCATCAATCACGACACACAATAAGTAAAAATAAACAAACAACTTGTTGGCCACAACATTACTAGTCATCTTTTAGCGAATTTTCGAAGGAAATTCAGCAATTGTAATGGCTTCAACATTTTAATAATGCAAAATTTTAAAAATTTTCTTTGTGGAATTTCCAAAACCATTCTCAAACGACAAATTTGATGGATCACTACTCTTCCAAAAATAATCCTGCAAGCTGCCGAATCTCACAAAAGTTGTGAAATTTAATTACCTTTCCAACGGTATACTCAAAACTGCAGTTATCTCCAAATTTCGAAATGCAATTGGAATGGGAAGGGAAAAAACTGATGTCATGCTCATTTTGTTGGATCTCATCTCCAATAAATTTAATTTATTTTTATGTAAAATTACAAAATTACAAATGTCAGTGATTTTCTGGTGGGTCCTCGTATTTTCGTAGGTGCCTACTGTTTTTCCCGCATTCAAACGTTAAGAACGATTTTCTCAATGTCTCAAGAGTTCTGCATATAGGCTGTGATAATAATTTATCTTTATTTATATCTTTGTTTTTAGCATGATGTACTTTCTTTCATTGAAGGGGAGTGTTGGAGTTCGTGTATTGGAGGGGAGTGTACTTTTCATTGTTGCCAATACACGAACTCCAACACTCCCCTTCAATGAAAGAAAGTACATCATGCTAAAAACAAAGATATAAATAAAGATAAATTATTATCACAGCATATATGCAGAACTCTTGAGACATTGAGAAAATCGTTCAACTAATATCACAGTAAATTTTTCTTATTACTTTAAATTTCTTCAATATCACAGAATTGATTAGATTACTTATTTTACAATCAGAAATTAGTTCGTTCATTAGTTCATTCGCTATAAATTAAAGTAAAGTATTAATTAATTCGTGCATCAAAAAGTATAACGATGATCAGTTTGCTGGCAATGATTCAAAAATAAGTTATGGTTCTTGTAATTTATTATTATTTTCATTCTTGTAATCAGAAATGTTCAACATAACGACGCTCAGCATCTTTCTGAAGTTCTCGAATTTTGCTGCAGATAGACCCTTTGTCAAAAGGTCGGCCACCTGCTGATCTGTAGGTAGGCACATACACGATTTTGACTTCACCATTCTCGACCATGTCTCTGACGAAATGGTGAATCACATCAATATGCTTTGAGCGTTTTGTTTCAAGAGACTCGGCTATCTTGATTGCAGATAGGTTGTCTTCGTAGAGAAGGATTTTTTCAGCTTTAAGATCGAGTGAATGGTTCATTAGCTGTCTCAGGAAAATGCACTCGGAGAGGCAGTGGGACATCGCAACGTACTCAGATTCGCTGGAACTTCTGGAGACAACTGCCTGCTTCTTTGACTTCCATGCGACGATATTGTTATTGAGTTTTATTATGTAGCCACTGACGCTCTTTCTGTCAAGAGGATCCATTGCGTAGTCAGAATCCGAATAGGCGCTTAATTGGAAATTGGAGTCTTTACATTTGGTGTACAGCAGGCCGAAATTTTCCGTGTGCTTCAGGTAGCGGATGACGTTTTTCAGATGTTTGAAGTGTTCCTCACCATATTCGTTCTGGAAACGCCCAAAATACGAAACAGAGTAGGCTAGATCGGGTCTTGTTCCAATCATCACGTACATCAAACTTCCAAGAACTTCTTTGTATGGTGCATCACAAGTCCCCAAAGCTTTTTCAAAGTACAATTTTGGTTGAATAGGAACTTTTGACGGCCGACAACTCCCCATTCCGAATTTCTGAATGATCGTTTCTATCAGAATTCTTTGACTGAGAAACAGGCCGTTAATGGTTTTTGTTATCTCAATTCCAAGAAATTTAACATTTTTGGCATTAGAGAGATCTGTCAGCGTGCACTTTTCTTCTAACTTCGTTTTAATTAATCTTGCTTCTTCAGCCTGACGAGTGAAAATAATGAGGTCATCAACCCACACCAACAGGTAAGTTCCATGTTTATGGTAAAGGCATGGGTCCACCTTACTTCTTACCAAGCCCATTGAAACAAGTAATTCGTTTAGAGTGGAGTTCCAGGTTTTCGGCGCTGATTTGAGTCCATACAAACTCTTGACTAGCTTACAAACGTATCCTGAGGGCACTTGCAAGCCATTAGGAGGCTTCATGTAAACAGGCCGTTTCAGAAAACCACATAAGAAAGCTGCCTTTACGTCATACTGAAAGTATTGAAGATCTCTCTCAACTGATATTGCAAGGAGAAGCCGTAAAGTGCTCATTCTAGCAACAGGAGCGTACAGTTCGCTAGCACCTAAGTCACTAGTGTTCTCCATAAAACCACGAGCCACAAGCCGAGCACGCCTCACAATAACATCATCTACCAGTTTTTGTCTAAAAACCCACTTTGAATCAATCAATTTTTCATTCTTTGGAACAGGCACAATTTCCCAAGTCTTATTATTTTTCATGTTCGTTAGTTCTTCCGCAATAGCGTCATTCCATCCACCAACTTCGAGGGCTTCTTTGTAGTTCTTTGGGGTCTCAGAGGGCAGACAACCAGCCGAGAGCGCTACCATCAGACCCAGCTCATAATCGGCTAAATGACCTGGTACACGTCGAGTTCGTCCACTTGTGCGTTGTAGAACTGTCTCTGGAGTAGGTGACGAAGCTTGTTCTTCTCTTGATGAATCTCCTGATGTAGGTTCGGCGATGGGGGCAGGCAACTGCAGAATTTCGTCGTGAATCGGCGGTTCGTCGTCTATACCAATTGTGTCGTGGAACTCATTGTCATCAATTTGCGACGATGATGTATCAGACTCATCTTCATTTTGTACGTTGCTTTCAATCTGCACCTGTGTTTCATCTTGTGTCGGACTTCCTGAAATCATAGGTTGAATGAGAATTTGTGGTTGCTCATCAAATCTTACGTTCCTGGCTCTTACAACTTTACGAGATTGAGGACACCACAATCTCCAGCCATTCGGGCAAAAACCCAACAGGTACATGAGTCTGCTAACCGGATCAAAACCATTTTTTCGGTCTTCTTTAGGCACATGCGCGTATGCGCGACAACCAAACAGTTTAATTTTACTGAGATCTGGCGGGTATCCAAACCAAACTTCTGCTGGAGTAGATCGCCCAGCGAGTGCCTTGGTTGGCAAGCGATTGATCAGATAACAGGCAAAACGACCACACTCACCCCAAACAGATTTTTCTAAGATATTTTCTTTATAAAATACACTGTCCAGATATAAACATCTTGCCATAGAGAAAATGGTACGCATAAGCCTCTCAGACTTCCCATTTTGCGAAGGATTTCTTGGGATCGTAAATTCTACCTCAATCATCACGACAAAAATTTTGAAATTGTTCAGAACTAAATTCACCACCATTGTCAAAACGGGCGCGAAAAATTTGAGTCTGATGACGGGCTGTAACTGTTGCTTCATACGCCTTAAATTTCTCAAACACTTCTGACTTATGCTTCAGAAGATATTTATATAAATGAGTAAAGCTCGAAAAATGGTCCGTGAACGTCACGAAATAACGAAAACCGTCAAACGTAGGAGGAGAGATTGGACCCTTCACATCGCCACTTATTACTTCGAGAATTCTTTTTGGTTTCCTAACTTCAGGCAATTCCACAAAAGGCCTACAGGACTGCTTACCTCGAACACAGATATCACAAATACCTTTAGCAGGATAATATGAAGAATGTTCCATTCTCCGATGCGTCAACATATCAACTGTTGCAGTAGCAGCCTGTTCGCCAAGAACACCCAAGTAAACAGCATACATGTTGGAAGATCTGGACCATGCGGAAACCTTCCTCCGCACATTGATAGACTTCTTAGAGAACGGGGCCGTAGAAACCGTCGTTCAAGGCGACGTTGTAAATTATTTCCGTTTGTCGAAGCAAACGGAGATATATCATGGAAAGTTCAAAGAGAAAGGATACTTCATGTCTATGGATGTTGATACTAGCAACTTCAGTCTATCGAGGTCAGATGCAAATAGATCAAAATCCGATCTGAGCAAAATTGCTGATAATGTATTTGTAAAATTTTGCAAACCTACCACTCCACATTTCCTACTGAGTAAGGCCATCGACATTTTCATAAAACATTTTGGCGCACAACGCGTCGGCCGTTGTATAACAGAGATTTCCGGCCTTAAACAAATTTTCTGTGTTGAAACCACCATCAAACGTTCGAATGAACAAAAATAAAATTTTGAAGCTACTCTTCTGATGGAGGCCTACGAGACCGTATCAACTAAACCCAACGGCATGTGGAGAGTGCGAGGTCTGGTCCAGGAACTTATTGTTGAAGACGAATGCGCGGAGACTGTCGTCGCAATGTTTGCGGTAGAGTCTGATGTGAACCCGCAGACTTGTCGAGCTATTAAGAAAATCCTTTTGGAGCACCTCCGGTTTAAATTGGAAACCAAGCCTCACGCCAGGATATGGTTGAAGATGGTCTGCTCGATCAAAGTTATTGACAGTATCAACGCCGACGAGTCCTTACTGGATTTCATCCTCGACCTCCTGAAACACCTTTCAGAGAGCATCACCTGTTTGTATTCGGAGAACAACAAATTCTATTCGCCGCCCGGAGGGCTTTCGTACGAGGCACTCGTCAACGTGATCACCAAATTGTACAGAAACAAGAAATCCTGTCAGAAAACCATCAATTTCATATTCAACCGGTGCGGAGTGAAGCCGGACGTCTGGCGTTCAGTACTCGACTCTTGTCACGCTGTCGGCAACACCGAACTTCCAGCCAACCAATATTCCGACAACTCCCCATTACATGTTACCTTCAAGGTTTCCCTCCATGATGACACCTCCGACCGATGACACTGTCACTTTCTTTTGCTCAAAAACAATTCTTAAACCTGCCTTTTCCATTTTAGAAACAGACAGTAAGTTAAAAGGCAACTCTTCACAAAGCAAAACGTTCAGAAGTTTAACCGTCTTTCCGTTCCAAACAACACGTAAACTACCGCGCTTCACTGCTCGAATTTTTTCATCAGCTTTTGCAACACCTATTTGAACATCAACTTCCTCGATATCAAACAAAAATCTCCCAACATCCTTCGTACAAAGATGTAAACTGCATCCGGAATCCGCGAAGAAAAGTACTTTATTTGGGGTAAAATTCGGCAACGCAGCTTTTTGTGATTGTTTACATTCGAAGTTGGAGCCAACCGTCTCGGAGGTTACATCGCGATCTTCATTCACTTGCGGATAGCGCAAGAAAGCTAATTCCGGCTCACTTTCATTTTTCACAGATATGCCGTAAAAAGCAATTTCTTCGTCATGAAGTTCTTCTTGCGCAGCATTTGCATTTTGATTTGCAGCCTTTAACGGACATTCTCGTGCTTTGTGACCCTTTGCTTTGCAGTAATTACAGTTCCATGGAAAATAATAATGCCCATCTTCCTGTATTGCGATTCCGTCTTCAGTGCCTCTCTTTGTAGCATTCCGGCCCGTCGTCTTGAGGTCGCATATAACTGTTGTGTGCGTTATGCCTTCGGACTCAGGACGCGTGATCACCTCGAGGCTTTCAAGACCAAATTCATGGGCCTCGATCTTTTTTCTTATTATAAATATAGGTTGTGTCTGATGGTATTCAAGGTACTGTGTGGTATGGCTCCATCCTATCTCCGAACTCAATTTTGTGCTGCGCTGTCGCCTAGGTCATGTGCTCTGAGGATCCCTACCCACGCTACCAAGTCTTATAGCAGCTCTTTTGCGGTTGCGGGGGCGAGACTTTGGAATAAACTTCCAATGGGGGTTCGCTCTACCCATTGGCTTGGGCGTTTCAGGGTTGCGGTACGCAGGTTTTTTAAAACATAAATTACATTCCCTTGACATAAATCTCTTCTCATATCCCTTTCTTTTCCTATCTACTTTAATTTGTATTTACTTCCGTCCTTACTTCTTTTTTTTTCTATATTTTATTGTATTTTTATAACGTCATTAATCTTAAGTCATTTGATGTACACTATGAGGGACAAGTCCTATGTACAATAAATTTTTTTCAATTTCAACTGCAGGGAGACATCCGAATCATTTTGACTTGATGCTATGTCGATCGCTAGCGTGACTTGCTGATAGGAAGGGGGCATCTTTGATAATAAAATGATGATAGCTTCTTTTTCCGCCATCGCACCACCAGCTGCCTCGAAATCGGCTACTTTCGCGTCGAACTGTTCTAGGAACTCCCGCAAACTGCCACATTTGTATCTCCTGTCTCAGATCTACCTGTGCAGAAAGTCCTCTTCTGACGTAGGTATCTTCCAAGGCTTTGAACATCAGCTTCGCCGTTTTCTTTTGGATGATGGGGATCAAAACTTTATCATCGATCCATCTGACAAGGATTTCGCGAGCAATAAGGTCCTTCTTCATAAATTCTTCAAGGATTTTCTTCTCGTCTTCTTTCTTCGTATCATTATTCGGGGGTTCTTTTGTTAGAACATCTAACACCCCTTCCTTTTGTTGCAATTGGAATGGGAAGGGAAAAAACTGATGTCATGCTCATTTTGTTGGATCTCATCTCCAATAAATTTAATTTATTTTTATGTAAAATTACAAAATTACATGTCAGTGATTTTCTGGTGGGTCCTCGTATTTTCGTAGGTGCCTACTGTTTTTCCCGCATTCAAACGTTAATTTCTCCATTAGAAAGTTGACTAAATTCGCAAGTTTTCATGAGATCCCCCCAAAAACAACTCCGTTGTAAAAACTGGCCCGCCAAAAAACCTCAGCCGCAAAAAGGAATGATATCCATTTTGCCCGCCAGCCACATATATAGGATGCTCAGTGCTTCGCACCTCGCTGTTGAGTGTGCATATAGAAACCTGATCCTCCTACCCCTAACCTCCACCGTCAATGTTTTCCTGTTCCCTGTCACCTTCCCACAACCCCCTCTCACCCTTAGTCACCCTCGGTTTCACCTAATATGTTTCCTCTGTTACACCAGCAGGGAGCTTTACGCTTCTTTCAATGCTGTTGGCGGGAGCTTTTTGCCAGATGAACAAGCTAACATAAGTATTACTGGTGGTCACGAGTAATCAGCGGTGGTACAACTGTAATGAAGTAATGCTTCAATTCAGGCTTGTTCATCTGGCAAAAAGCTCCCGCCAACAGCATTGAAAGAAGCGTAAAGCTCCCTGCTGGTGTAACAGAGGAAACATATTAGGTGAAACCGAGGGTGACTAAGGGTGAGAGGGGGTTGTGGGAAGGTGACAGGGAACAGGAAAACATTGACGGTGGAGGTTAGGGGTAGGAGGATCAGGTTTCTATATGCACACTCAACAGCGAGGTGCGAAGCACTGAGCATCCTATATATGTGGCTGGCGGGCAAAATGGATATCATTCCTTTTTGCGGCTGAGGTTTTTTGGCGGGCCAGTTTTTACAACGGAGTTGTTTTTGGGGGGATATCACATCTTTTTGCATGGCTAGTTTTCGAGTGGTACTTATACAATACGGTTCAACAACTTATACAATACAAAAGTACCTACGAGGTAACTAGTAAATGTTTTCCTAAATGAAGTGTTATCCTAGTCAAAATTTAGTAAAACTCGGCGCTTCGCGCCTCGCCAGGGGGGCAAGCTCCCCTGGACCCCCCTGATTTTTCTCTTCTATACTTTGTATAGAACGAGGTATTTGCTATGCAAAACATGAATAATGTTTTTGCGTCCCGTTTCCCCTTTTCCTTATCCCTTTTCTTTGTCTGTATGGAAAATATTAAGAGATGTGCGGAAAATTTATTAGTTTTTTTATTTACTCAGGGCTGTATCTCAGCTTCTTCGATATTTACAGTGGTTTTGGCAGTATATAATTTATGCATAAATTAAAGGCTTTCCAACGAATGGAGAACGATTTTTGTCCGTTGAAAACTAAAGAAGTTTCATTTCCCTAGAAACGGCTCGGTTGTACGTGAAAATCATTAAAAATCTTCGTGACATAATTTCGTGACTTAAACTTCGTTACGCTTTTCAACTCTGGTAGGCCACCGCAAAAACATTATTCATGTTAAAATTAGTACGCCTACTAATTTGCCTTTTTGTTTCTTGTTTTTGTGACAAGAATGATTATTTTTTGGAAATTATTGTTTGTTATCTGAAATGTGTTTGAAAAATAAGTAGTTTTAAAATTTTTGCGAATTGGTTAAATATTAGTTTTAAAATTTTCGATTAATTAAAACAATCAACAATTTAAAAACAATTATTAAAATTTAATACAATTATTCTTATTATTAAATTTAAAAAAATAGAAAGAATTAGAAATTTGAATAAATTTGAATTAGAAATTTTTTGAAAATTGGTTGCATTTTTTCTTGGGGATTGTGCAAATTTTTGTTGTTGAGAATCATTACAATAATTGTAATTATTGGTGTCGAAGAGAAAGAGGAAAGAGAAAGTTTGCAACTGGTAAAACGCACGTTTTTATACCAAAAATCGCGAATAACTCGAGAACCGTTGGGAAAAGTGCCAAAGTGCGCTACCCTCATTCGAAAGCCCATTAAATTTCCTATCAATCCTTAAACAGGCGCCACTCTACGACAATTTTTCTGAGCACCGTTCAACTTTGATGTTTTCGGAAATTAGCCAAATCAGTAGATGTGGAATTTTTGGCTGTGGATTAGTCAAATCGATTGAGATTTAGTTCAAAATTATTGAGCATATTCTAGACAACCTAGCGGACATTTTAAGACCAACCGCACCAATTTTCATCAATATTTGCGGCAGTTGTTGTTGAAAATAGAAAAATCACCATAACTCCTTTATTTTTCCTTTTAGGAAGCATTTTTTGATCTCAAATTAAACAGTTTGAAAAGCTGAACACAACTAAAAAAGAAAATCTGAAAAAGCTTCAATTTTGAAGGAGTTATGACCATTTGAAATTCCTAAAAAACACTATTTCCCCCCTAATTTGGGGTGAAATGGGGGGAGAGAGAAAAAATGGTCAAAAGGCACTCCCTTGGAGCATAACAAACGTGTGTGCAAAATTTCAGCTCGATCCGATTTGTCTGCTGGGCTGTAGCCCCGTCAATGAACAACAACAACAACAACAACGAGAAGAAGAAGAAGAACACGAAAAACGTGAAAAATAGTGGTTTTAAAATTGTTATACCCCCGACACCTGATGTTCCCGAGAGCTGAATTTTGGTTTACGTCCTCACGTGCCCCTGGAGAGTTGGTGTACAAAAAATCAACTCTCGAGACACTCAGGGGACCGAGCTATGGTAGGGTGAAAACCCCAACTAGTTCCGTCGCGTAATCAGTGTCTCAGTCGCTTCGGTTTTCAGGGCTTCGGTTTTCTTGGCGGGCGGGACGCTCCCGCGTCCCTAGATTCGCCAGCTTCCAGCACTTTTTTGGAGATGCAGTTAACGTACAAGTATTTTCAAACATTTAATTTTATAAAAATTGTCAATGTTTGAAGTAAACCTCCAAAAAATCATATCTTCGGAACGGATTAAGATAGAAAGATGGGGTTGGCGGCGTTCTATTCCATTTCCAGTCTAGTTTTACCCATTTCTTTCTTTTACACCAAGTGGCGAACACCCTGCATGCATATGTCATTCCAGACGATATTTGACCCTGGAATCTACCTAAAAATTCCAACAAAAAATGGAGAAGGTCAATAATAACAAAAGAACTGATGAGTTCGTTGGCCGGAATTTTATTAGTACTCCAAGGGGTCAAATTTTGAAAATTTAGGATCAAAGATCGCTTTAAAAAATCGTGTTTTTTGAGGTTTTTGGTGTAAATTATCATCATGAACATGATATGTTCCTATCTTTATTTTATTTTTATTTTTTTAAATCAAATTTTATTTGGCTTTGTTAGGAGTACATACAGCCATGCACAGTGAATCGTCACATTATGGTCATGTTTATAAATCAACAATCAAAATGCCTTCGTATACAATAAAGAATACAATTAAATAAATCTTATTGAATAAACAAATCAAACCGATAATTTTAAATTAACAAAAACTCATATACAAAATGAAAGACACTAATTTCCGACAAAATTTGTCGATAATGGAAAGGTAAATCTAGAGTGCCTACAAATTTGTTGCACATTATATCTCTAACATCTTTATAAGAATCACACTCCATCATTATGTGTTCCAGCGTCCCTTCGCCCTCTCCGCATGCCAGGCACTGAGGAGAAAGCTCCGGATTTAGGAACCTATGGGTGTAGCTCGCGCACAAACCATGGTTTGAGCGCAACCTACACATTGTAACAATCATAGATCTATCTGAGCTGACCCCAGCAAACCAAGGATTAAAATTTGGTTGAACTTGAATGGCTTTGTACTGCGTCCCTTTTGCTGATCTTATGTACTCAGCAACCCATACAGATTTATAATGGCGGTTTATAGTCGGGTAGAAATCTTCTTTGGGAATTTTCATTTCTAACTCCGTTCCATTAGTTGCCCCTGCCTTAGCCAATCCATCTACGTCCTCGTTATATTGGATACCACTGTGAGCTTTGATCCAGATGAATTTCACAGTCACATCCATTCGTGAAAGGTGCCACAGCTTAGTCAGAATAGTGGCTACCAACGGATTTCTCGCTCTTTTCGGACCTTTTCCTTTCAATAGCGTTAAGGCACTTAATGAATCAGAAAATAAAGCAATATTGCTGCAAATGGTCGCACTATTACCAATCACATAGTCAAGGGCTTGTATGATAGCAATCATTTCTGCTGTAAAGCTGGAACATTGTTTGGGTAATAAGTACTTACCCTGACTATTATTTGTTATGTCAATGAACGCGCAACCCACGCTAGTGGAGGAATTGGAGCCGTCAGTGAATAAGATGGAGTGTTCTAAATATTTATTACACAAATATTCCAAGAAATTGGAGTTAACTATTAAGTGGGACTCCTCGCGGGGTTTCCCGTATGACGTAACCTGAACTGGTAACATCAGAGCTTCATAAGCTATCGTAAATTGAGGCGGTTTCGGGGCTGACCACATTGCTTTTAATTCACAGAAGTCCTGAATAAAACTATTGACAATAAGGGGGCATACTTTATTTCTCCATCTCCATTCAGTGAGGACTAATGAACTCAAACGAGCCACGTCATTTAATACTGCTGCCTCACGAGTTTTAAGCCGTAATATTAACCGGTCAGATTATGGTATATATATTTAAATATTATGGTCTATAATGTTTAGAATCAGCGTAAAATTTCCAATATGAGCCACTCACCAAATCAGAAGAAATGATTCTTTGAAAATTCGTTCATCAACTCATGCTGCATGAATGGAACTCTTTTTTTTCAATAATATTAGTTGTTTTACCCATATTTTCCGAAATTTGAGTCCTTAGCGTACTTCACGAATGTGGACGAACTGATCTTTTCTTTCGTAATTATTGACATATTAAATTTTTTTCGGATTTTATAGAGCGTACCTAGGTTGAGTATTCTGGAATGACAGATTGATATTTACGTACCTATGCAGGGTGTCTCAAGCATGACTGCCAAAACTTCGGGATACGATTCTGCAAGGCATTTCCAACAAAAAATTCAATTGAATGGTCTGACACGGATTTCCATGAAGATAATTTTCAATCGATTTCGAATAGAACACAACTTTGAGAAGCTCGTCACTGAATGTCGTTATGAATGAATGATTTAACTCTCGAATAAATATAATCACAAGTAGGTACCTACTCATTGTTTCCAAGAAATGATTGTGAAACTCCCGATGTATTAAGGTTGGTAGGTATTTAATAGGATCTTTGTAGATGGGGGTGTTGTACATATTTGAATAATCCGCTAATTTAGTGTCGCGCTCAATGGGGAACACATGAACTACGGACATGGCGTATCTACCTCATTGTTTTCTTCTGTATTGTCTGTTATCTCCCGTTTGTACTTTTCACGATTCGTTTTATACCTACTTGTTCTTTTATCCCAATTATACTGACTATTTTAGTACTTTTGTACGTTTTCTACCCCCAGTGGTTATGGGCCCAGGTTTTACGTTTTATTGTGCGAATTCGTCGTAAAATAGTTTTGGTCGGTGATATAGATTGAAGAAGTTGGTGATCGTGATGGCATGAGTTGTTTTGAGCGTTCGGTCACGAGTTATGACGAACAGAGGGGGGAGGTTTATCAAAAGTGCACATCTCCAATTTCAGAAATTTTTCAGGAGAGCCAAAAAACTCGATTCTCTTACTTATTACCATTTAAAATGTAATCAACGGTGCTAATAAATGCTTCCCCAACCCTTTAGTTCCGACCCTTAATTACCATTAGCTTAGTTATGGGGAAAAGTATTTTGGAGATGTTGAGTTTTGACGCAGACACGTGGCGATGTCGAGTTTTGATAAAAACCAGAAACTTGGGAATGTAGGAGAGGGTAGTGAGAACTCAAACCAGATATGTAATAAGTAAGTACTACGTAAATGAATAAGGAATCTGTAGAGAGGGTAAGAATCATAGGTGTAGAAGCATAGGGTCTTCCTCCGAACACCCATAGCCGTCTTCTCCTACTGCTTCCGGTGGATCTTCTTCAAAGGCGTCTTCGGCTCCTTCTCCTCCACATGGGCCTTGAAACCATTTCAATTCCTGGTGCACACATAAAAAGTTTGGCATTGTTTGGTTGGCAACTCGTGTCTCCTGCGCCGCACAGTGGGGCCTAATGGGAAAAAACCCTAAGCAGCTAAAAAAATGACTTTTTGAAGCGTCAAAACTTGTGGTTTTCAAGTCGTTGAGCTTAAAAACGTAGCACAACAAATATATTGGTAAAAAAAACACATTTTTAGTTCTCAAAACACAATTTTATTGCTTTTTTGAAATGATAAAAAGTTAATTTATTGTTAAATGATAAAAACTTTATAACAAATAGACTACATGATCGCCTATCAACGTTACCATAGGTAAAAAAAAAGAAAAATAACCGAAAGAAAAATTTTAGATTCAGAGATGTTGTTTAACAAATAATCAATAAACTCAGTTATCATCATCTCGCAACAAATTTAATGCTGCAGAGCTTAAATCAAGTTTTTTCTTCTTCAAATTTGGCCTCAAATGAGTAATAACAGGGTCAGATGAAACCATGATGCTGTTGAAAACATCTTCATTACTGGCTTTGCGAGAAATTTTCCGTGAATGACGTTCTCGGTACATCCGGTAATCTTTATTCCTTCGTTCATGGGCTTCCTCCGATAGAACGCCCATGGGGAATGCAGCTTGTTCTATCATTTCTGCTCCATGAAAAAGAATTTTATGGACGGTAGCTGGAAGATAGTACCAGGCGTATTTTGTGACTGCAAGCTCAGCAGTATCCCTCGCATATGCACGAAATTTATCACTATCAACTGTTGACTGACTGCAAATCACCTCAAGAATTAATTTTAGCCGCTGAATGAGCTCTTCATCAACTCCGGTAATTTCTGCCACCATCGACGGGCTTTGAAAAAACCTCCGAGAGGTGTTTCCTGTGTTGGTAGTACCAGCACCTTGCTTCACTGTGTCCACACTTATTCCCAACTTTTGCCGAAATTGCCTTTTGATTTCTTCTTTTCTCTCGTCCCGTAAGGGGCGAGTAACACTGGAAACACGGGAGGCCCTGAAATCAATGTTGTACCCCAGGTGGAGAATGTATTCCATGAACTTAATGCGCGCGTGCAAGGTGGACATTCCCAAACGCAGCACATCATCATCCGTAATAATTCCGAATCTTGATAGGTCATTAAGCTGTGATGGAGTCCCCTTGCAAACTATGCAATTGCTCGCTGAACTTGTTCCTGTGACAACCTGAGCAATCTTACCGTCGATCATTGTGAAATAAAGCTTGTGACTCACGTGGAAAGTGCGATCGCCACGAGTTACAACGGAGTTAATTAAACCAGCAATTTCATTTTCAACTCGCGTTTTCTCTGCTGTTATCAAATCAGGCGTTTCTTTGGAGAACTGAAACTGCAAAGCTCTACAGAACCGCGTAGAATTTGGCCTCGTATTTGTCCACATGTTCAGGTTGGAATTGTCCGAAGATGAAAGTTTAAGCGGTACTACCGATGTCATAAACATATTAGAATCACACATGATATCGAACTCAGTAGCAGATTTGTGTTGTTCATCGTCAATGTTCATCTCCTCATGTTCAAGAACAGTTGAAAATTTCTGCATGTAGTGGCTTTGCCCCGATGCTCCATCAAATCCCCATTTACTGGAGAGTACCAAATGATCTCCTTCCCAATCCTGAAGATCAGAATCCGATTTAGATTCAATAAGTCTCTTGGAAGTGTGGTCAAGAAGGTCTTGCAAAGGAACTTGCGCGGAGATTTCAGATATCAAAACATTGGCTGGGTTAACACTCCTTCTTGGATTCGAAAACCTTTTTGTAAGACGGAAAGAATTTGAAACCGAGCTTTTTGACTGCCTCCCTTATAACCTCGTATTGGTACTTGGATAGCTGTGCCTGAGTTATCATTGCTAGGGCCGAGTCACGATCTGAAATGGAGCATTTGATTAGTGAATATCGAAAGAATCAAATAATTAAAAAAAAAAAAACTAACACGCAACATTGTTAATATGGTAAATCCTCATTTCTAAATAATTGTTGTTTAATAACCATATTTTAAGCTGTTTAATTAATGATTTCATTGAAATTAGTACTACCTAGAGTTGCTGCTTTCGAGGCGGCCGCATTAATCAACTCTTGCTCTGCAGACGCCTGAAGGTCACGTATTTTACTAAGTTGTGATTTCCTTCCACATTCGGAAAACCGTTTGATTGGTCTACCTCCCATGCTGCATCTTGGGACCAAAAGGTCTGAAATGGGGAAAAACGATATGCCATTAAATATTTGTGTGAGTGGCATAAACTCTCCTTGACTTATGCTTTATGAGACAATGTTTTTTGTCAGTATTACAACAGCAGGTATGCAGATTATGATGGGGCATTCCACGCCAAGCGGACAAAAAAAGTCTGAGAAATGTATGATGTTTTAATGTTATGTTTCTCTATGTGAGAAAATAATTCCCTCCAATTGTCCGCTTGGCGTGAAATGCCCCTACTATTATACTAAAATACTATATTGATGGCTTACCGATACTTGATGACGAATCCATCGCGTTCAAGGAATCAGGGATTGTAATCGTTGTTTCGCCTTCCATCCACGTGCCATGTTTATTGACGAAACGTGTTTTATTCCGCAAAACTGCTTTCCACTTCTGGTTGAAATGACCTACAAACCGTTTTTTTAATTTCGAGCTAATAAAGGAGAGGTGGCAGTCATTCAAATAGGAAAATTTTGAATGTAAATAATCTTCGATGTTGCCATTACTGAACAATACCTCGCACAAGTCACTATGTTAATGAATCGACCCTTGTTTTGAGGTTTTTGCCACCATTTGGTTTCTATATTACCATGTGTACCTATAAAAATTTGGACGTCTAGAAATGTAATTGATCTGTGGGTGTCCTCTAGTTCAGATGTAAATTGGAGTCTTGGGTGGAAGTTATTGAATTTTGATATGACAACGTGTAGAATATTTTTGGGTATGCTGATTGAAAGATCGTCAACAAATTTGAATATAAACGGGATTTTAAATGGAAGTTTTGGTAGTATTGTATCTAATAGGTAGTTCAAACAGATGTCGGCGAGGCAGTTGGATATGGGGGATCCCATTGGGCATCCATAATTTTGTTTATATATCACATTATTATATTGAAAGTATCCTTCTTTGGTGCAGAGGTCGAATAGTTTAAGAAAATGGGTTTTTTGTATTTTGGTATGGTGTTTTAGTTCTATCCATCTATTTTCTATAAAGGGCAATTCCAGCCAATTTTTTTTAATTTTATTTTTCCAAAGTACCTTGTCTAATGTTAGCGAAAATCGGGTCCATTCGCCAAGAAAATATTCACAAAAATTTAGGAAAATAAAAGAAAATTGGTAGTTTGAAAAAACCGCCGGACGAGTGACCGGGTGTGACGTCAAGACGTCACCATTATGGATACTAGACTATGAAGCTATCCACGCATAAAGCACCCATGGATTCCTGTGGCGTGCGGAAGGTTCAATCCTTGTTACCACAGCGCTTACCAGCGAAGGTTATCTACGCTTTATTTTTTTTTCATTCGGCAGGTTGTTTTTATCAAGTACAAAATCGAGTGATCCGTGATTTCTTCAACATTTTTCGTTCTCTACACGTTATAATGGTGAAGAAGGTGTGCATCTTCCCCAAGTGCGAAACAACAGAAGCGGACGGCAAAATAATGATTTCTGTTCCAAGGGATGTGAGGAGACGAACGCAATGGTTCGCCGTGGCTGGAATAAAACGATCATTGACATCTGCGCTTTACTGCTGTGAGGATCATTTTGAAGTAAGTTTTTTTCAATACCTATTGAGGGTTGTTCATTTAAAACTCGTGGACTATACTGAAATCAACCTCGGTGATGTTCTCACTGGTTGCAGGTTCAAATCCGTCTTCGATAGTATTTTGCCTCGGCTTTTTCACACTAGAGCTGGATGCCATTTAATTTCTTAACACAGGGCACTCGAATGAAAAATAAAAATGAAAAAAGAGAGGAAAATCAATTTGTTATGGCGAACGGCAATAATGCAGAATAGAGATCGAGAATGCTGGAGTGACGCAAAAATGGAGTGACGCGAATGCATGGATCATTTTTCTTGAAACATCGTGGATACTACAACTAACTATAGCTTCGTTCCAGCGCACTAGAGAACGTGAACCAGTTCGGCGCAGTAGCATCGCGCACGCTATTTGTCGTTCCAGCGGGGTCGAGAACGTGTTCTGTTTCTTCCGCCATGTGTTCCTGCGCGCTGAGTTCTTGACCCAGTACACGAACTTCTTGCTCTCTCCGAAGGCCAGGGTTGTGAACTGGAACTCGAAAGATAAACGCTCAACGTGTATAACCTCCCCATTTTCATTTTTCACTTGGATCTCCCGCGAAGCTGTTCCGCCCTCTTCTCGCCGTTTTTTAGTCCCCTTTTAAGTACCGGCCTTTGGGTTTCGCACTTTTTACGTAATTAATCGCATGATGGATGATGCATCGTTAGTGCTCGCTGTGAGTGAATTGGTTGAGGATTCCTCAGATGATGAGAGCTGGGACAGCAGCTCCAATGATGACGAAGAATTCCTATTCGAGGAAAGAGAAGTGCCAAAAAATGAGCGGTTTTTCGAAGTGGTTGACACTTTCGATGAACAACTGTTTTTTGAACACTTTCGAGTTAGTCGACCAGTCGCCGACAAGGTCGCTGCGGAATTCGAAGCCAGCCCATTATTCAACCTCGAGACAGGAGGCAATGGAAAACTTACACCAATGCAACAGGTAAGTGAATGTTTCACAATGGTTGTACGTAGGTACCTACTTCGCAACTTTAATAATTGAACAGGATTGTGAAAAGTTTGGAATGTTCCATTACTGTAAACTAACGCGAATGTTCATTTCAATGGTTAATTTGTATGATTATTTTTATTGAAAATGTGTTACGTCTGCTCTCTTTCCAAAAAGGCGCACCCGTTTTCAAGCTGAAAATATCTCATCGTTTTCAAGACGCTGGATTTTGAGATCTAAAACGCAAATTTACGAGTTACTCGGCGCCTCATATATTTCCTGAGCGGAATATCCAACAGAATAATAAAGTGGCCGTCTGAAAATGAAAAAAGGTTTAATATTGCATTTTTCACTACTTCGTTCACTCACGTTTTTAATAAAGATGTTGTAGTTAAGTTTCTTGTTATTACATTACAGGAGAATTGCCAAGGGATTCGGACGTATGGGCTTCCTTCCGAACGTCATAGGGGCTGTGGACGGGAGCCACGTCAGAATTCATCGACCATCAGAGGATGCAGAGAGCTATTGTAATCGGAAAAAATACTTCTCGATTCAGGTAACTAAATGGTATCACTAGTTTTAACTTTTATTAGTATCATGTAATATCATCATCTTAATACGCAGGTTTTTTCCCATTTGAAAGGTAAATTCCATTTAGTTAACCTTTGCTACACGAGTGACATTTGTTTCTAATTAGTTGCAGGTTACATGTGACGATAGAATGAAAATAACTAGCCTCTTCGTTGTAGTCCTGGAGCCGAGGCCGAAAATGGGTGTTCATTTTAGGAGAAGGTTTGATATAAAATTATGAAAATCTAGTCAATTCTGAGTAAGAAAATCCAAGTCTGCCATTTCAAAGCGGTTGCTTTCAAAAATGGCAGCCATTTAAAAAGTGACGAAAACGCACAAACATGACCTGTCTTTAGGATGGATGGAACTTTTATAGATGATAGATTATGTCCAAACATAGATGTTTTCACCAGTCTGCCACTTTCAACCGGTTGAAAATGCGTGGCAGACTCAATTTCAAAAATTGCATTTTTCGGGTGTAAAATTTACAGTATTTGGGACGCCTCAAATTTTCACACATGATTATATATGCCCAAATAAGGAGTTTGAGACTTGTCTGCCAATCTAAAGCAGTTGAAAAGTAATGGCAGACTTGAATTGAAATATTGCCAAATTTGGTGATAAATTTCATCAGTTTTAGGAAGATTCAAATTTCAATACGTTAAAGTACCTGTGGTATGAGAGCAATAGACCATGGTCTGCCTTGCCTAGCCAGTTGCTTTCTACCGACAGACTGAAATGCAAAAATTGCCAAATTACTGATCAAAATTTTGTGATTTTAGGATGCTTCAAATTTCGGCTCAACATTGTTCTCCTGCAATAAGACTGAAAAAGAGTAGTCTGCCTTCAGTAACCCGTTGTTTAAGTTAGGCAGACTGAAATTGAAAAATTGCAATTTTCAAGGTCAAAATGAATGTATTTTGGGAAAGTTGTTGTTATTTTGTGTTGTTTTGACGCAGTCTGCCATCAATATTCCGCTGCCTTCTGGCGGCAGACTGAACTCAAACGTGGGAAAACAGAAATAATTTCAATTATTGACCATTTTTATGGTAAAAATGCATCTTCTTTAGGACGATTCAAATTTTGGCACATGATACTACATTGTAAGAAGAAACTTTGTGACATGGTCTGCCATCAATATCCAACTGATTTTTTCGGCAGACCAACAATATTAGGTATCTTACTTACATAATATGTTACAATTTGCCATCCCTCAACACCTTTATTAGCTGCAAGTAATTTTTTCTACATCCATTTTCCTTCATGTCCGACTGTAGAAAATATCTTTAATTTATAAATGAAACAAGGGAGAAGCAGAAAACAGAATGGGAAAACACTAAACTTCGCGTCGAAAACGGCCGTTAGGTGGGTCCCGGGTAGCCACCCAGAATAAAACTGCCTTTTTTTCATCTTCCAGGTAAACTACAGTCTAGAAATTTTAACCGTCAGTCGGGGATAGACCACATTGCAATATTCACTCGGTTTCTCATCTGTAAAATTGTTTAAATAATACCTTTTTGTAATAATACAAATTAAATTTTGATGCTGAGCTATTGACTTGAAATTTTAAAAATAGGTCAGAACTGGATCACAATGCAATATTCACTCGGTTTTTTGTCTGTAAAATTGTTTAAATAATACCTATTTGTTTAAACAAATGAAATTTTGATGATGAGCTACATACTTGAAATTTTAAATATAGGTCAGAAATGGATGACATTTCAATATTCACTCGGTTTTTTTCTCATTGCAAACCTGTTCATTGTGTACCCAAGATCCTTTCCTAAAAGACCTGGCAGCGGGAAATATTATTCAACATGGTTTGAAAAGGGAAAAAGAAGTTTTGTAAAAAATCCCAATGCTCTAGGTAGTAGTCGATACCAGTGACCAACATTTTCTTCAGTAGTCGACATGGTTTTGCACTAGTAGTCGACCTACATGTGTTAGAAGTCGACAGTATCACTTGAGTCAGTAGTCGACAGGTTTTTCGTCATTCCATCGTTTTCGAATTTTACGACATCTAAATGAAACACATTCAACTGTGAATCGGAACTTGAAAATAGATTAATAAGATGTACCTAATGAAGTTATCAGACTTTTTATTTGCAAACAGCTCATTATCAGTCTCAAATTTCAATAAGTACTTAAGTAAAAAGGTATGAAAACTATAGTCGAAAACTCATTGTCAGAAAATTGACATTACAGTTGGGCTTAGGTACCTATTTACACATTTTTTTGACATTTTCATGTCTTTGCTTTGGCACATAAACTGAAACGGGAAAAATTTGTTCCCTTGATTCACCCTTTCCCTCAGATCACGTCAGAACACAAGCGACCGGCGGGAAATTACGTCAGATCCTATGACGCACGAGCGTATGACGTAAGACGGCTGGCAGGAGGCCAACTAGTACGTCAGAGCCTATGACGCACGAGCGTATGACGTAAGACGGCTGGCAGGATAACTAGTGCGTCAGAGCCAATGACGCACAAGCGTATGACGTAAGACGGCTGGCAGGTGGCCAACAAGTACGTCAGAGCCTATGACGCACGAGCGTATGACGTAAGACGGCTGGCAGGAGACCAACAAGTGCGTCATAGCCTATGACGCACGAGCGTATGACGTAAGACGGCTAGCAGGAGGCCAACAAGTACGTCAGAGCCTATGACGCACGAGCGTATGACGTAAGACGGCTGGCAGGATAACTAGTGCGTCAGAGCCAATGACGCACAAGCGTATGACGTAAGACGGGTGGCAGGTGGCCAACAAGCACGTCAGAGCCTATGACGCACGAGCGTATGACGTAAGACGGCTGGCAGGAGACCAACAAGTGCGTCATAGCCTATGACGCACGAGCGTATGACGTAAGACGGCTAGCAGGAGGCCAACAAGTACGTCAGAGCCTATGACGCACGAGCGTATGACGTAATACGGCTGGCAGGAGCCAACTAGTGCGTCATACGACGAGACCTTTTATGTCTCTGCGCCCCCTGTCACACCCACACCGCGTACCTCGTACTTCATTTTGGTTTATTATCTTCGATAATGAACCATTGGAATCGCCCAAAGAAAAAAAAATTTTAACCCCCCCTCAAAATTTGTTGGTTTACGTTTCAAGATCGAATAAAAAAAAATCCGTCCGTCCGCCGTCCGCGGCACTTTGCCCAGTTAGCGTTGAGTTAAAATTACGAAATTTTTTTTATGGGTTTCGACCAACCCCACAATGGTCCTCGAAACTTTTCATAACCCTAGGTCAAGGGGAAGGGGTTCAAAACGAATTTTGAAAATCTCATATCTCGAAAAATTCATATAGAACGGTATGTTTTTTATTTCTTTTTCTTTACATGGGCTTTCCACCTCAGCTTGCAGTCGAGAGTCATGCCAATGTATTTCGCCTCGTCCGCTTAAGGTACTGTTTGTGAGTTAATATTTACTTATTAAATTTTAATGGGATTACGTATGTCTTCAGATTCGTGAAGTTTATATGGATAGGTTTCGTTTCGTTCAACTTCTTCCTAATCGCTTCGTCCATTTTAGGACGTAATGCGAGATTGCAATTCTGACTTCGCCGTCGTGTTCAGCGGTGAAATGTCCAAATGTCGGATGCAATGTGGCGATAAATAAATAATCAAAATTGTTGGAAAAGTAAACAAAATAATGTTATTTCTGGATTCGGTTGATGTTACCAATGTACAATGGAAAATAACTAAACTTGCCTAAATCTATGGCCATAGAAAAATAAACTCCCTTCTGTCTATACCAGACTGTGTTACAAATCGGCACCATACCATATTCTCACCGTACTCATACCATACCATACGAATTTCTTTCCTATCATACCATACTGTACTATACCAAATCATACATACAATAATATACCATACCATACTCATACCATGTCATACAAACCGAGTGAATATTGAAATGTCATCCATTTCTGACCTATATTTAAAATTTCAAGTATCTAGCTCATCATCAAAATTTCATTTGTTTAAACAAATAGGTATTATTTAAACAATTTTACAGACAAAAAACCGAGTGAATATTGCATTGTGATCCAGTTCTGACCTATTTTTAAAATTTCAAGTCAATAGCTCAGCATCAAAATTTAATTTGTATTATTACAAACAGGTATTATTTAAACAATTTTACAGATGAGAAACCGAGTGAATATTGCAATGTGGTCTATCCCCGACTGACGGTTAAAATTTCTAGACTGTAGTTTACCTGGAAGATGAAAAAAAGGCAGTTTTATTCTGGGCGGCTACCCGGGACCCACCTAACGGCCGTTTTCGACGCGAAGTTTAGTGTTTTCCCATTCTGTTTTCTGCTTCTCCCTTGTTTCATTTATAAATTAAAGATATTTTCTACAGTCGGACATGAAGGAAAATGGATGTAGAAAAAATTACTTGCAGCTAATAAAGGTGTTGAGGGATGGCAAATTGTAACATATTATGTAAGTAAGATACCTAATATTGTTGGTCTGCCGAAAAAATCAGTTGGATATTGATGGCAGACCATGTCACAAAGTTTCTTCTTACAATGTAGTATCATGTGCCAAAATTTGAATCGTCCTAAAGAAGATGCATTTTTACCATAAAAATGGTCAATAATTGAAATTATTTCTGTTTTCCCACGTTTGAGTTCAGTCTGCCGCCAGAAGGCAGCGGAATATTGATGGCAGACTGCGTCAAAAAGTTTACACTAACATGCTAGTATCACATGCCAAAATTACAACTTTCCCAAAATACATTCATTTTGACCTTGAAAATTGCAATTTTTCAATTTCAGTCTGCCTAACTTAAACAACGGGTTACTGAAGGCAGACTACTCTTTTTCAGTCTTATTGCAGGAGAACAATGTTGAGCCGAAATTTGAAGCATCCTAAAATCACAAAATTTTGATCAGTAATTTGGCAATTTTTGCATTTCAGTCTGTCGGTAGAAAGCAACTGGCTAGGCAAGGCAGACCATGGTCTATTGCTCTCATACCACAGGTACTTTAACGTATTGAAATTTGAATCTTCCTAAAACTGATGAAATTTATCACCAAATTTGGCAATATTTCAATTCAAGTCTGCCATTACTTTTCAACTGCTTTAGATTGGCAGACAAGTCTCAAACTCCTTATTTGGGCATATATAATCATGTGTGAAAATTTGAGGCGTCCCAAATACTGTAAATTTTACACCCGAAAAATGCAATTTTTGAAATTGAGTCTGCCACGCATTTTCAACCGGTTGAAAGTGGCAGACTGGTGAAAACATCTATGTTTGGACATAATCTATCATCTATAAAAGTTCCATCCATCCTAAAGACAGGTCATGTTTGTGCGTTTTCGTCACTTTTTAAATGGCTGCCATTTTTGAAAGCAACCGCTTTGAAATGGCAGACTTGGATTTTCTTACTCAGAATTGACTAGATTTTCATAATTTTATATCAAACCTTCTCCTAAAATGAACACCCATTTTCGGCCTCGGCTCCAGGACTATTGGCTTCCCTGGCTCTGTCCACGACTCTCGCGTGTTCAAGCGTTCTACGCTAGGGCAAAACTTGCAGAGTAGGTGTGGAGAATTTATCATTCTGGGTGATAGTGCCTATCCTTGTTCACGGTACCTACTCACACCATTCAAAGACACAGGTAAGGACTTGAGTGGTTATCACCTGCTGACCAATTAGAGTAAAAATGACATTTCAAAACTCCGATGACAACGTTCCCTTACACCTGCCTGTCCCTATTCACCTTGTTTTGTGATACCTACTCATTACAAATGTTATTGCGCAGGTACACTTAGGGCCGGTTTATCAATTCTCCGGTTAAATCTAGATTCAACTAAATGGAGAATTAAGGTAATCGACGATTGGCAAACTAGCCGTGTTTATCAATCTCAACTAGTGGTCGATTAGCTAATGAAACTTTAGCAGAGGGAAAACAGGGGTACCACGACACGAACGAAAAATTTCTCTCATCCCGCCGGTGCAACACTGCGGGTCTGGTACAAATCGACCAATCAAAACACTTCTCCGACAACTTCTCCAATTCGCTATTTTGTTCGTCGCTGTTTGATTTTAATGAAATGTTTTCTTCTTCATCTTCCGATGGAACTGACGAAGAGTTCGTGGAGTTTTTGGAGTACGAAAGGAGACCGTACAGTGTAAAGCCCCGGCGAGATTATTTCGCCAGTCTTGACGATGTGGATTTCCTTACGCGCTTCAGGTTATCCAAACGTTCAGCTCTGTTCGTGTTGTCTCTTATCGAGGATCAACTTGAATCACCTACAGATCGGAACCATTCCATAACACCAATGACGAAACTCCTGCTAACGCTACGTTTTTACGGCCTTGGTAAGTAGCTACTAACTTTGTTTACATATCTACCCGTTGACGTAGTCGTAACCTCTCGCTGGTGGACGAGTGAGCCAGACATTGCAGAAGTTAAATTCCACTAGGCAGAAATGCATTTTTGTTTTTTTTTGTAAAATATGGTTGGTAGAGCTATCCAACGAGTGGTGAACGAGTTTTGTACGATGATAACTGGCGAAGATAAAGTTCCATAGCTACGAATCGGTTGTAAGCGAAAATCATCAGAAAAATGAGTTATTAGTGACACCCTCCAGTTCATGAATCAAGCACAACGCCCTAGAAACGTGACACTTGATCAAAAAGTTCGCTTTGAATTCCTTGAAAATTTGAAAAATGTCGCTTGGACCCTTGTTGCATAACACCGTCCAACTAGGTAAGCCTTATCTTACAAAAACATAACTAATCAAATGCTTGCATACGAGTCTGCAACACATTGGGACATTTTATGTCTTTAAAGTAGGGATTCAAGGGCCTTCGAACTATACTACATCACCTACCCCAGTAGCGTAGTTGTTATGAAGCTTGCATTCGTCTTGAAAATATAAATTATTGAGAATGATCACCTGTGTGTAAACAATTATTAAAACAATCACGCTCATACCGCAGCTTGTCGGCCACGCACTCCGCAGTGGTTAACGTAATATGGTTAGGTAAATCGAGAGCTATCCAACGAGTGGTGAACGATTTTCATGGGTTGGAAAATGAGGAAGTTAGTTTTCGTCAACAATTTTCGTGACGATTTTTTGTTTGTGTGCCATAGCAAAGATGTCAATATTTTCGTGACGATTTCGTGTGACGATTTTTCGAGTTATGTGCCAGAGTAAAGACAAAATGTCAATAATCCCGATATGCCATTGGGGCCGTCATAACAGCCAAGTTTATTTTTGTTCACAGGTTCGATGCTCCTTTCTGTTGGAGATTTCTGCGGAGTAAGCAAGAGTTCGGCTTGTAAGATTGTGCGGCAAGTCTCCTTAGCGATCGCTGCGCTATCAAGACGCTTTATCCGGATGCCCTCTGGCGCTGCAGAAATTCAAGAGGCACAACGGGATTTCTACAAGAAGGCCAAAATGCCTCGAGTGATAGGAGCGATTGACTGCACCCACGTAAAAGTACAGTCACCGGGTGGCGCTCATGCTGAGAATTTCAGGAACCGCAAGGGGTACTTCTCGCTAAACGTGCAAACTGTTAGCAGTGCAAACCTGAGAATATTGGATATAGTTGCTAGATGGCCAGGGGCAACTCATGATCAGACCATCTTTAACAAATCGAAAATAAGGCAACGATTCATGTCCCAGGAATTCGGAGATTCTCTGATAGTAGGAGATAGTGGATATGCAAATACCCCCTATTTGATCACACCGTTCCTTCGCGTCAATAATCAAGCCGAGGCGCTGTACAATGAATCACTTGTCCGAACGCGAAACCCAGTCGAACGCCAGTACGGTGTGTGGAAACGACGATTTCCTGTTTTATCGCTAGGATTGAGGCTGAAATTAGAAACGTCGATGTCGGTGATAATAGCTACCGCTGTTTTACACAACTTGGCATTAGACAAGGATGACCTTCCCCCTGTAGATCCGGCTGTTGAAGACCAGATCGAAGAAAATCTTGCAAACGACCTGCTCTACAACGAACAAAACGCTAACGATGCGGATTATAGCACTTCCGCCAGGGATCGCCTTCTAATAGAGCATTTTGCCCGCATGGTTTGAGTAGAGTAGTTTTTCATGTTTTTTTTTTCTAATTTTTTAGATTATTTCATAATTAGATTATTTCATAATTAGATTATTTTGAATGTATTTAAGTCAGTTTTTGATTATATTGCAAGATTTCCTCGTATGTTTAGAGCTCTCAAAATGGACTGTAACATATATGTTACAGCCGTCACTAGGGGTACAAAAACTTGAACTGGTGAAATTACTTTTATTTCCGAGAAGGCGTCATTCTACGAGGTATGACTATCTAGAAAGCTTCTCTTTCTGACTATTCTGTTCTCTTCCTATTCTCGTATACTTTTGAATGTATGGAATGAATCCCAACACGGAGATCATGTTTAAGTACTCGTACTTCTTATTTTCTGATGTTCAATTTTCACATATATCTATCCCATCATAACATCTAAAATCCTTTTATCTTTGTATTTACGTATCGAATATAATCCATTTATAAAGTCACTTACTTATATCAGTCCCACTAGGTGATCTATATGTAGCCAAGACTTGAAATATTTGACCATCAAACTTAAATTGTACTCTAATACATGTTGCATTTTGTAATACTACTTATTAGGTTCTATTATTCCACACTGATCATTATAGTACAATATTACTCCACACTTTTGATCAATATAGGTTGTAGAGCAGACATATTTGTAGCCTGGGATTGTTTTACTTGTAGCTTCTGAGTTCCATGTTTCCGTTAGGCATATTACATCAGGTCTTACTGGCAAATTTTCCAAATTTATCAAAATGTCATAATTTTAAACAGACTTCTAATATTCATGTTTAACATTAGAATACCATTGTTTACTTGGTTTTCCAATACATTATTTATCTACACTTTTTATTTATCTACTACCACTTTCTCTTTTTCCCTATACTCAACAATATCCATTTCATTTTTTTGTTATTTTTTTTTATTAACCTGTTCCACGTCTTATATCCTTATCGTTTTACTTTCATGCTGTTTATCTTAATAAATGCGTTCTATTACAGAAATTGTTTTATTCAAATTTGTAATGTACCTATGTATCTTGAAACGTAAGCCAACATTTTTTGAGGGTGCGTTGAAAAGAAATAATTCTGTGTAGTAACCAAAGGAAATTCCGTTTTTGAAAAAGACAATTTATTTACAAAAAATCATTGCTGGTCCAAGGCCAGTAGCTTCTTTTTTTCAATTTCGAGTTGGACGGCAGCTCTTTGTTGATCCAACTCAGCTCTTTGTCGATCAAACGCGGCTGCCTCAATCTGGATGTCGTAGAGACGATTTTTTTTTTCCATCAACTTCATTCGCATCTCCGCCACCCGTTCAAATTTACCTGCGGGTCAGATTACGGAAATGAAGATTATAATGTAGGAATTGTTTAAAATCGAAAAATGGAAAGCGAGAGTGGTTAAAATGCAATCGGAGGGAGCCCAAAATAATAATAATAGCATAATTATCATGCTACCAGACTATTTGCTGTAGTTGCTCGAACCAAGTTAACAAAACTGAAAATTTTGCTTCTTTTTCTTCAGAAGAAGAAAGGTACAGTACTGAACGCGAACGCAGTGGAAAATGTCTCACGAGAGATACAGTTGTTGCTGATGGCATGAAAAGAAGATACAATATGTACAAATGTATAGAGAAGAGATCTGGACTATTACCAGCAGCTGACGCCATGCTCTTCTTCTTCGTTAAAACTGGGCGTCTTCTGGATGGCTCCGCGGCAGGTCTCCGAAGCGGAGTATCAATTGGGGTTGTGGATCTGGATACGCCCTGAGTAGCGTCAGCAGTGGAGGCTGTAATGATTTTTAATAATGATTTAGGGATCGGAGCTACGCACTCACAGCTTGAGAATTTATAACTGTTTTTATTCAGAGAAGGTTCCCTTGTGGCAGGTTAACGAGGGGGTTAGTAACAGCTACAATTCGATATTTCCATATGCGAGTAAAATAATTACCTATCAGTATGGAGGTCATTGGTGAAATGGCAGTCGCAGATGTGCTAGGATGGCTACCAGGATCAGGGGGAGGAATGTCCGAGCCGCTATCGCAATGCTGCAAGAAAGAAAGAAATTTTAAGATAGTGACCTTGGTACATATGTGTCTTGG
Source organism: Stenodema calcarata (assembly GCA_963920205.1). NCBI lineage: Eukaryota > Metazoa > Arthropoda > Insecta > Hemiptera > Miridae > Stenodema > Stenodema calcarata. The sequence goes on from OY986048.1 coordinate 22,679,205, forward strand.
TGCACTGCAGTTAGATTAATCGGAGGGAAATTGAAGGCCTTGCTCGAAAAACAAGCTATCTGCAAATTTTTTTCGAAATCCCGTTTTCGACGGTTTTGGGGTCAGAAAAATATACTGCTTCATTTCTGAGGATCCGCTAGCCCTCCGATAGTTATAAATGTACAAATCGGACAATATCGCAGATAGTTGGACAACGCGACAACACAGATGGCTCATTATTCGATCCAATCAAGGCGACATCTTGTTGGTGTTAATAAGAATAAGAATAATCCTTGCTATTCCTTGAGGGTTTTCACCCTCACAAAAAAGCTTAATCCTAGTGCTTTTTTTCCTTTTATTCCTTACAAAAAAATATAATATTATTTTCCTAACAATGATGAAATGTTTATGGAATAACAGTATTATTGTCTGATGGCGTTGAGGAGTCATGTAATGTTGTTGGAAAGTTAGAGGAGGACGTTTTTCAACAAAATAACAATGACAATAGGCGTTTAAAAAATTATTGGTTGGAAAAACGAGCTATCTGCAACCTTCAATGTCCTGTGGTGCCTCGAGTAAATTATTTAAAAATATTAACGCATATGGATTCGATCCGTCCTTAGGCACGGTTAATTTTAGTATATCAGGATTTTTTAAATATTGAAGCAAGAATTTCTGAAACGTTTTTTTCGATTCCCCGAAAATTTTGAAAAATGTAGATAGCTCGTTGTCGAGCAATGCCTTCAATTATCAACAAACATTCAAAAAAGATGGTAAAGATTCAGTAAGGTGACAGAATTTTCCAATCGTCTAGCATATCTGTCCCACGTCCCAACATTATCAGTCACGAATTAGAGACATTTTCGTATCAAGCACAAGACAAAGAAGTAGAAGATTGTTAGGAATAGAACGTACCTCTCTTAAGGCGGGATGATCAATCACTACGGAGGTCGTTGGTGAAATGGACGCAGTCGCAGATGTGCAAGGATGGGGAATGTCCGAGCCGCTATCGCAATGCTGCAAGAAAGAAAGAAATTTTAAGATAGTGACCTATACAAATAGGTCCATGTGTCTTGGTGCACTGCAGTTACATTAATCGGGGGGGAAATTATCAATAAATATTACAAAAAAGCGGCTTCTGGTACGGGCCGACCCTGTATGTCGTGCACCGATGTGTTTTCATACTTTGTAGACTGTTTATGCGAGTGGGAATGAAGCGAGAGGTTCGAGGAAACGGTTTTCTTTTTTTGTTTGTTTTTGAGGAACGGCGCTGAGAAAGGTGGTTTTTAAATGAGATGTGCACAATCGGTTTTGAGGGGAAGAAATTGACACAAAATTGACAAGAAACAAACTATCCCTACCAACCTCATCAACTTTTTTTTTCCAAATGGGTGTGGTTCGAACTTGAACAATGTAAACGCTTGCATACGAGTCTGCAACACAGTGAGATATTTTCATGTCATCCACCCCCAGGAAAATGTCGCCGTTTGTCAATCGAAGACATTTTTATGTCTCCATTATAATATAAAATGATATTATAGTATAATATTATTATACCTCTTAAAAACACAGAAAACAAAAATAAAAGGCGACACACCGCTCATTTGGCACACCTAAATCGAGAGGTTTCCAACGAATGGTGAACGGTTTTGGTCCGATGACAAATGACGAAGTATCATTCCCCTAGCAACGACTCTGTTGTACGCGGAAATCGTCAGAAACTCACTTGGGACAATTTTCGTAGTCAATAATTGAAAATAAAATTATTTTCGTATCGGTTTTTGAGTTATGTGCCGTATGAAAGACATGAAAATGTGACAGAATTTTCCAATCGTCTAGCATATCTGTCCCACGTCCCACCATTATCAGTCACGAATTTGAGACATTTTCGTATCAAGCACAAGACAAAGAAGTAGAAGATTGTTAGGAATAGAACGTACCTCTGTTAAGGCGGGGTGCCTAGGCGTTTGCAACATCAGTGGCGTGACATGCGTCCAATCCACCACAATTCCTTCCTGTAGCTGCACTGCATTGTCCTCGACAATGTCATAACTGAGTGGTACCCCAGTCATGGTATCATCACAATCCCCCACGGTAGGGTTTAACCCTCTCGCGCTAAGTGCTATCGTGTCGCGAAGGATAATTTCTTCCTCGGTTAAAGATTTGGCTTGTATTGCAGTCCCTCCGCCTGTCACCTTCCACTGCTGATCAGTCTTCCTAAAATAGAATGATTGAGGGAACGGATTAAAAATAGTATTAACAAAAAAATCCTATTTGCTTGAATGAAAAATCCTTTTTATCTTCCGTTTTTAGGGGGAACGCAGGATCAAGAAAGGAATAACAGCTAGGAAAAAATGTCTGAGAAAAGACCGGGTGTACTTCAGCTGTGCCCCTACTTTCAAAACGGGATTTCTCCGTGAAAATTCGTCCCAATTCCTAGCACGCAGGAGGTTCAGCGGATTACCCGGGCCTTTCGGCCAGGGAGGCACACGCTGATTCCTTCAGTGTAGCGCGCGTGCGGCCCAGGACATCTAAGGGCATCACAGACCTGTTATTGCTCAATCTCGTGCGGCTAAAAGCCGCCTGTCCCCTTAAGAAGAATGATTTTCGCCGGTGGCGGGGACACCGGAAAACGCCTAGTTAATAGGCTAGAGTCTCGTTCGTTATCGGAATTAACCAGACAAATCGATCCACCAACTAAGAACGGCCATGCACCACTACCCACTGAATCAAGAAAGAGCTATCAATCTGTCAATCCTTCCAATGTCCTGGCCTGGTGAGGTTTCCCGTGTTGAGTCATTAACAATAGTTTATTCATTTATATATACTTCACAACAATTCTCAGTTCATACTTCAACTTAACTATATTTACAATGATCTTTCTTCTGTAGTGCGTCGATCTTGAAGGGTTGAGTCCTTCTGGAGGCGTTGTGCTGCTATCTCCCAGCTCCACCAAGAACAGATAACGTCCATACACGCATTAGATGCTATTTGACATCCATGCAGTGGTGGCCTCTACACTTTTTAGTGTATTGGCCCCACCGCTGAAATATTACTCTGTTTTTTCTGCGTTAAGTATTTATTTATTAATCTGATTTTGTTTTCTTTCTGTTTTCTAATCTAGCCTACTCACTACTGGTACTGACCTTGTGAGGGCTCCAAAGGAGCCCTCGTATGGCCGGTTCTCATGTAGTATGCCCAGACATAGCCGCTTCCGTCCAAGGTTCTCCTCGCTGCCCACTCCAACAGGAATCCTGGGTACGTCTTCTTCATCAAATCCGCTGACTTCTTCATCCAAACTCCCCTCCAGGTGATGATGGCCGGCACGATGGACAGCCCCTGGCATCCTGTCACTTCTCTGATGGCTTCCATCACTTCTGGTGTCCCGTACTTCTCCATCTTGCCGTTGTACACCCTCAGCATGGGCCATTGCTCGGTGTTGGTGGTGATCGCCACGTCAATGACGACCGCGCTCTCGCCCATGGAAATTATGAGGTCAGGTACAACACTGGTCTCCCCAATCCTTATCCTGGTTTCTGTCCAATGCCTCCATCCCTTTCTCCTGGCGTATTCCGTGAAGAGTGCGCAAACACTATTATGGCGTCGACATCGCACTCTCCTCGTGTACGGACAGCACTGGATCACGTGATTTGCGGTCTCAGGCTGCACACATCCACGTCTACACCTTACCTGTCCCAATCTTCCTCGTTGACATCTTGTCCTCGTTGGAATCCCTCCACAGTGGGTCTTCAGTGCTGCCAGTGTTCGCCATGGTGGAACCTTCCCGTCGTCTCCTCTCAGCCATCCCGTAGATTCCCGTACCTTTCTTGAGGGCTTTAATGGCTTCCCGTCGCTCGTACCATGCCAGTCCTGGGCGCGTTGCTTCCTCCTCTCGATAGCGGACACTGTTACGTCGTCGTTCCCGTCACCAAAAAGTGTCATCTTTGCTCTTGCCACCCGCTGAGTCCTGAGGGTCGGGATGGTCTCTTCGAACCTCATCAGCCCAAGCCCCCCGTCAGCTACTGGCGCGTACATGTACGCATTGGGCGTGTCATGGGGTATTCGGAGACGGCGTCTCAATGTCTGCCTTATTTTGATGTCTAGCTTCCGTAGTCGCTTCTTCGTCGTCCCAGTCAAAATCAGCTCATGCAGACACGAGGGGAGCACGTGCGTCCTTATGGCCTCAATCACCCTTAGGGGTGTTAGGCGAGACGCCGCTATCCTCTCCACGTTCTCAGCGCACTTCACTATGTTTGCTGGCTGTACTCCATACGGGCCAAATCCAACTCCCAGATATTTCCACGTAGTTCCTGGTTCTGCAATGGGGACGCTCATATCTCCGCCAAGCTCTTCTCTGGGTACCACCAATCTTCCTCTCCTGGGAACAAGTGGGACATACAGGGACTTATCCGCATTCATTGCCATTCCACATGATGCCAAAGCCTCCCTGAAGGCCGCCACCAACGCTCTCACCCCTGCTCCCGACGAGCTCAACAGGACGACGTCATCAGCAAAGGCTACCCTCGACCATCTCTTGCCACGATATATATAACCCACTCTGGTTGGGAGGCTCATCAGTATATGGTCCATCACCACATTAAACAGAATCGACGAGAGGGGGTCCCCCTGCCTCACCCCGCGCCTCACGGGCACTGGTCTTCGCCCAGCCACGGACGTGGCTGCCGTGCTATATAATGCTCCTATGTACTGCCGTAACATGAGTGGCCATCCCCTTGCACACATCATGGCGGCCAACGCGTGATGACTAACTGTAAGTCCTGTTTGAAGGATTGATTTGTGATAACTTTTTACAGATCCAGTCAATTGTTCTACCATTCCAGCGATTTACAACTTACAGCATGAAAGCATAAAAATAAACAGGATAGCATGAAAACAAATCGCTGGACTGGTATATAAATTGACTGGATGCTCCCTAGCGCTCGCATCTATAACAAGAAAAATATACGCCAAACAACTGATCAGTAAAAAGTAATGACGTGCGACCAACCAATTTTCACGGAGAAATCCCATTTTGAAAGTGAGGGGCACAACTAAAGTACACCCAAAAGACCAGTCAGCATTGAAGGTTCCCACGAGTGATATGTTGATGGAAGTAAAATGTTACAGGTATCTACCTAAAAGTCATACGAAAATGAACAAAATGACGTGGTTTGGTACGTACCTCAGTTCTCTCTTGACGGCTTCGTATTTAATTCTAAGGGACTTGACGTCCCTGTGGGGACCCAATCCCTGGGCGTTATATTGCATTTCAATTTGAATCCAGGCATTATTCTTCGCCGCGGCGCTCAAATTGTCTGTTTTTTTATTCTCGATTGTTCCCCTGTGGCGATTCGCTACGCGGATCAAATGTAGTCTCTCATCGTAGATGAAATTAGATCCCCTCTTCTGTTTATCTGGAATGGTAGGAATCGTAAGTTTAATGGAAACCTGCTGGAAGTCCGGCTGGTTGTTCACCGAATCACAACCATCTGAATGATTTCCTATTCGAACTTTACAACCACCTGAATGATTTCCTATTCGAACTTTACCATGAAGATGAAAATAACCATGTAAATAGGGTGTAGGTACTCACTGTTTGAAGTCTGGCTCATCGTAACGGTAGAACAACAGAAACAAACACACAAATGGCGAAGATCCTGCAAGGTGATGCCGGTCTCCACAATATGGCGGTAGGTAGCAGCACTGCCTAATGGGAGATTTTAGAGCTAATGGCCGATTGCAACCTACCTCTAAACTAGTGGGACTTTGGTGGTAGATCGGCCATTACTGTGTATTGATAAACAGCACCTTCACTCGCTTATCGGCCATTAGCGATAGTCGGGCTTTAATCGGCGATCAAATGCAATTGATAAACCGGCCCTTACTCAGCGGAAGAAGAACTATAACAAGAAGCTGAGTAAATGCCGATGTGTAGTTGAGCACTGCTTTGGTATACTAAAACAAAAATATAGACAGCTTTACCACTGCAAACTCAGATCGGTAAGGGACATTGCTCACTTCATACGAGCGTGTTGCGTCCTTCACAATCTCGCTTTAGAGGACGATTTTCCTATCGAGGAGACATCGAGGGATGAGATGGGGACGATTGAAATGGACTTGAATGAAGATGTCGACGATGAGGTTGTTGATGCCCCAAATGGCATTGCGTTTCGTAATTATATTTTATCCTTGGACATTTTCAATTAGTTAGTTATTTTGTATTGTTAATAAAATTTCATTGTAAAATAATACTTTTCTAATATTCTCACCGTGCCAATGTCTGTAATTTTGCACCAATTGGTCTAATTTCAATGCCAGACATTGCAAAAAAGTCAGCGAATATTTATTTATTTGGAAATGATACAAAACAATATGCAAGTAAAACATGATCATACGAGATGATCATCGTATATCAATGAGCTACAATCAGAGATCTATAAGAGATAGTTGCCCACCAAGGCTTAAGTTCCTACGAACTTGTGTCCCCTGGCGGAGTCTTACTCATTACAATTTTGGAGTCAAGATCACGCACCAATACACACTAGATTCGAAAAAATAACCGATAAATATTTTTTAAATTTAAATAGTGTCGAAGAAAAGCACCATATGAGCACTCAAACGTTCTCACTTACCTCCAGGAATTCCGGACATAACGCTTCCACAAGTTAATGACGTTAGTGACACAAGTTAATACTTCCACAAGTCGGTTCAGATGATTTTGTATTAACGAAAAACTCACAAGCCACATTCGAGGCAAAGGCAATTCATGAAGTGAACAGAAAACAATCGAGAGAGGAACATATAGAATAATCCCATATGTTCCATACTATAATAATTATTGGAGGAGCCTCAACTGTCACAGACAGATTAGAATATGAGGACCTATTCTTTAACAAATAGGAAGTTAGATACATCAATTTTACGATGGTATAAAAAGTTTACTGCGGAAATATAAGAATTCCTCCTGTAAAATTCTGTACAACGTGGCAGTGATTAGAAGCGGAAGCAGTTCTACCAAAGTCAACATTACAAACATGTTCAGACCTAATTCCCGTTTTATGAACAAGAATACAAGACTGGAATAGAAAAATGTTTTTTATAGCCAGTACTTTGAATTCGGAATAAAGCTTGGCAGTGGGATATCTGTGAGGTTTATTAAGCAATATTTTTAACAATGCATTCTGCACTGTTTTCAGAGCAGTTAAGTGTGTTTTGGATGTCCCACCCCAAACGGTGATGCCATATTTAATTAAGGAGAAAGCAAGACCATAATATACAGCTCGCAACTGCTTTGTAGTTAAGAAATTTCTCACAGTTTTGAAAACAAAAAATAACGTACGTAACTTATTAACCAGGGATGCAATATCTTTTTTAAATTTTAAAGTTCCATAAAAAATAATACCCAGGTACTTACAACAATTCACAATTCAATATATTGAGGGATTATTTAGGAAGGTTTAATTATTATTTGCCATCATTGTTGGATACCTTGATTTCTCCATTTTGCAAATTCCTTGATCTTCCAGATGTATACGCGTGCAGTATCGTAGTATCTTCCAAATAGATTTGTATCTCTATATGTGTTTGTATTGGTACCACCGAGTAACAAGCGGGAATAAATCAATGAAATACACCAAAAATATAATAAAATGTATAATAAGTATTTAATACAAAATATAAATACAAAGAAACGAAAGTTAATTAAGACAAAGGACAATTAGAAACCAATAAAAGATTATTTTTTGAGCAAATGAATACTCGGTAGGAATAACCAAGGACTTGACTTGAGTAAAGGATAACAAGCGACTTACATATTTACATGATTGCTGGGATAAAAAGAAGCAGCTCAAGAGTTTTTCCATTCCTGTAGATGGTCCAGGGATTTTAGCGTGAGGACGTCTACTAACATACAAACAATGCACGTAATGGTTATAATTAACAAGTTAGATCACCATGTTAAGCTGAAATAGCATTTCTGTCTATTCATGTCTTACCCAATTCTGACGTTTGGCTTCCAATTCACAGCTATCTTCGTCCATTGGATTGAGGTGACGTTTGTTTTGTACGGTCTGTGCACCTCGACGGCACTCGCAACTATTATTTGCAACGAGTACTTTGAGAAGCTTCGTCTTCTCTTCCAACAACTGGTTCCTCCTTTGCATATGTTCCATTCTCTGCCTCCACATTTCTTCTTTAACTTTGATGTGAGCAGCCTTATCTTTTCTGATCTGATTTAGAACTTCATTACGGGTCATCTTTGGCTTGCGGGCCCGTCTTTCGGCAAGTGCGTCTCCCTCCCTCTTGGGCGGGGGTTCATTGCCTTTATTTTCGGTACTGTCGTACACCCTGGCTGTTGGTGTTGTAGACACTGGCTGCAAAAGAAAAATAACCAAACACAGTGGCGGATCTAGGATGACTATTTGGGTGGTGAGGGGGGGTCTACTAGGGGGTCTGGCGGGTTAACCAACAAATTAAGGGGTTTTACGAGGAGTTTTGATTAATATCGTTTATGTTTTGAGTGTACTTTTACAAATTTTTTAGATTTTTTAATAGGTATATTTGAAGTTAGCAACAAACATGATTAAGATAAGAAATCGGTATAACAGAATTGATTTTTTTTTTTTTTTTTTTTCAATTCAACAAGATACATTCTTGGGCAGAGCCCTTAATAGTTTGATAAAAACAATGTATAGCCCACAGGGATTCACATGTAATATTTTTGACATTTTATGTCTTTACTTTGCTACATAAACTCGAAAATGTAACGCGGGACATGTAACGGAGAAGCGTCAAGATTTCTGAGGATTTTCGCTTACAACCGATTCGTAGCTATGGAACTTTATCTTCGCCAGTTATCATCGTACAAAAATCGTTCACCACTCGTTGGATAGCTCTCGATTTACCTAATCGTATTACGTAAAACACTCCGTTGTGCGTGGCCAAAAAGCTGCGGTATGAGCGTGATTGTTTAACCCTCTGACCGGATCATAGTTTTTGGTCTTGCCCACGGATCATCGGTATTTTTTACCCAACTGTAGTTGGATCATCGGTATTTTCTACCCCTGCTAAGTTGGATCATCGGTATTTGTTACCCCTAGCATTTTTTATCTCACTCTCAACGCTTGGGTAGATTTAGGACCAATTGTGCACCAGAACACAAGTCACGAACACATCATTTTATTCATTGGCACTTAGAATGACCAAAATATGACTATAAAATGCAGTACCTGAGCGATTTGAAATAAACGTAGTTCACAAAATGAAACTAAAAAACGCTTATTTATATCACGTTAGTCAACTCGAAATCAGCCTTTCAGAAGAGTCAAGAAAGAGCTCTACTAAAATTTGGTAACTTCAAATTTTCACGAAATTTCTTAATATCAAAACATCCTCATAACAATGTAAAAAAATGGAAATATTCATTGAAAATAATTTTAGCAGTCTTGTCTGCAAATCACATTCGTTGCTTACGTCTCGAACACATCATTTTTGTTCATTGGCACTTAGAATGACAAAAATATGACTATAAAATGTAGTACCTGAACGATTTGAAATAAATGTAGTTCACAAAATGAAACTAAAAACCGCTAAGAAAAGTCTATAAATATCACGTTAGTGAACTCGAAATCAGCCTTTTCAGAAGACCCAAGAAAGAGCACTACTAAAATTTGGTAGGTAACTTCAAATTTTCATAAAATTTCTTAATATCAAAACATCATTACTAATACTAATAACTTTAGCAGTCTTATCTGCAAATCACATTAGTTGCTTAGGTAGTTATCACGAAAAAGGAATATAAATACCTTACAATCAAACAAAAGCATCAATCTCAGGGATTGTGAACTAGGCACCAGTGTGCGAACCCAATCAAGAAAGTAAAATAATTTTTCTCTAAAATTATTTTCGACTGTTACTCAAGGTCTCCCACGCAGTCGTTGCAAAGGGCCTTGTAGCACGAACGGCAGCTTGGGGTTTGACATTTGACGCATTTGGTTGACGTTTTTCTTTTTAGTTTGTAGGGGCAGTAACGGCATGTGATCTGCTTATCCAACTTGTCGGACTTTCCAGTATTTTGCCGAGGATTGTTTTTCTTTTTACCCTTTGGAGCTGGTGGGGTTTGTTGAGCCCTGGTCGAGGCTCTAGAAGGACTATAATTGTCTCCCCCCATTGGATTTTCTTCTATCACTTTTTCAATAGTCTTTTTCAGCTCCTGAGGTAAGTTTGGGATCTCCAGTCTTCGAAGCAACTGCGGACCGACCAATGCCATTCCAATCTGGCACATGAAATCTAAACGCTTTGTTGAACTCCTGGTCTCGAGTTGTTGATTCAAAACAAAAGCATTAGAGCAACTGGCTGCTACGAGGTGAAAGAAGATAGCAAGGGGCCACCTTCTGGTTTTTCGATTTGCGCAGTAATTGCTGCACCTCATGTCTAGTTGATCAACTCCTCCCTTTGTACGGTTGTACACGGCTATCATTTCAGGTTTGCCACTGGATGGATCATCTGAAGGTGTGTGATGCATCGATGAGAGGACAATTACGGCTCGGTTTTTTTTTGGCACATAAGACAGCAACGAAAATTTCTCAGTGAAACAATATAATTTTGTCTCGATCGGTCTTCTCGCGTTTTTGAGGAATTCGGGAGGGATCTGTGGTTTGTTCGCTTTTACTGTCCCAAGGAGCGTCAGTTTTTTTTCCCATAAAACTTCAGCTAGCTCAATAGACGTGTACCAGTTGTCACACGTGACATTACGACTGGTGCCAGCTATTTCCCTGGTCAGTCGAATCACAGCTTGAGTAGGTTTTGAGTACGCTTGATCAGCCTCAGATAATGTGCGGCTGTCGCTCCCCTTCCCAGTGTATATATAGGAATCAAACAGGTACCCGTTATGAGCATCCGTCAAACATTGCAGTTTGATCCCATATTTCGAGGGCTTTAGAGGCATGTACATTTTGAACGAACAGCGTCCTCTGAATGGTATCAGCGTCTCATCAATGCAAACGTATGCTCCGAGTGAGTAGTTTTGCTTGCAATTTCCAATGAATGATTGAAAAAGTTCAGATATTGCAGCGGCTTTATCTTCCTTCTCTCTTTCTTTCCGCGTTTCAGGGTCGTCGAATCTCAGCGCTCTCAGCAGAACTTCACATCTTTTCAGGGGCATGACTGCTCTAAAAATAGGCCTTCCCCACGTCCCAGTATTGAATAGAGAAACCAAGGTTTCTCTATTAGATTTGAAGATACAACAAAAAATAAGTAGACCAAAAAGTGCATTCATCTCCGTGATGTCAGTATCTTTATACTGGGAGTCGCTCTCATTTTTGAGTTTTTGTCGCAGAGAAGCAAGTTTTCGGTTGGTGCTTACCACAATCAGTTGTAACATGGAATCCGTGAAAAACAATCGCCAAAGTTGTACTGGGGTAGGTGTGCTTCCCAAAGCCAATGCAGGTCCTTCAAGCTTCGAAACCCTTACATGAATAATATTTCTGCTTTCTCTACTTCTGGGTGGTCGTACAGGTTCTGAATTCCAGGTGAAGCAATTTTTTTTCCCGAAGTATTTTATTGCATTCAGCTCAACTCCGTCTGGGTCTGAGTCACTCGAATGAATCTCATCGCCATGTTCGGGTATGCCAGGATTCGAACTGGGTCTTTCACCTGATGGATTAGGGTCATTGGAGGGACAATAATCATTGTTACCTTCATCTATAGCCTCCATCATTGTGAGTTCATCGTCCGAAATTAGGGAAGCCGAATCGTGATCAGATTCCTCAATTTCGTCTTCTTGTGGAACGTACGAATCGTCTGTATCCACATCTGAATCGCTGTCGTCTGTAGCAGGTCCCAAGAGAGACATCATCCGTTTTGTCCTGTCCGATATATTAGTGGGGATTCTTTTCGCCATCCTCCTGAAAAATGATTGATAAATGAATTCCCATTACGTACTAGGTAGGTACTGGTAGGCAGACTTTGTTTTCCTACCCTACCCAAAGCTCATTACCTAGCTAAAAAAAAAAATAAATAAAAAAATTGAGGTAGATTGAAAAATTTACTTTCAGCAAGCCATTACATAACTGTAGAAGGAGTAAAAAATCGGTAAATTACACAATCAGAGCGTTGGAGCAAAGGTAAAAATTACGGGAACATCGTCAGATACTCAGTAAAAATACGGCCCGAGTGTTGGATTATCGGTAAAAAACACGGCCAGAGAGTTGGATTATCGGTAAAAAACACGGCCAGAGAGTTGGATTATCGGTAAAATATACCGCTAGAAAAAGAAACGCCAAATACGGATTATCGGTAGATTTTACCGCCATACTTACTTTTGATCGAAGATCACAGGTGTCAGAGGGCTTCAAACGGAGCGGCAATGCGTCCCCCCCATCGACTGAAGGTCAACTGGAAGTGCCTAGGAGCATAGACCGCCAGGGTCCACTTGCAGCGCCTCTAGCACTTTTTTTTGGAACTATAACGGTGATAATTACCGATGATCCGGTCAGAGGGTTAAATGAATGTTTACGTACATACCGTTTATAGCGACCTTGAATCAAATTCACCATCGTCTGCCAGTAGAATTTCGGGAATTACATTCCGTCGCTTACCAAGGATCACATCCATTTCTTCTTCATATTCAAAATCTTTACGTCTCCTGCCTGTCGAGTTGTTATTATCTTTAACGTCCTTATACGACCTTTCCAGCGATTTGTATTTGTTGTGTAACTGTAAGGAAGGAAAAACCGTGGAAGTGAACACATGCTCTTTCTACGAACCTAGGTAGGTCCCTTCTCAAGATCAAAGGGATAATTGTTACATGTTAATTAGGTAGCATTTACCTATTATATCTCATTTGTTGCGCACAACTGTAGCGTTGATAATCAACAATAAAGTTTTCGAATTATTAAAAAAAAAAAAATAATAATAATAGGGCACTGGTGAGTCAAATATGATAAGCTACTAACAACAGGTGATCGTGCTGCTTACCTGCTGCCATGTCAAATTCAAATGTAACATTTGATTTAACTCGTGGCACATTTTAATATACATCGCCTTCTGGTTTCTAAATTGCTTCTTATGGTGGTCCTTGTAGACGCTGAGGAAGGCCAGAGTCATGGCCCGAGTCCAATGGACTGGTCCATCAATCTGGACAGGACCGTTTTCGCCTACAATTATGTACTCGCTGAAATCTGAAACTAAATCAAATCCTGCGGTTATCTACAGGTCTTTTCAACTTCAACAACAAAAAGATGTGATATCCCCCTCAAAAAACACTCCGTGTAAAAATCACCCCGCCTCGCAAATATCATTCTACAGAGGCCGGAAAAAGTTATGATATCCACTTTCCCCGCCCGCCCTTTTCCTCATTAAGGAGCTAAGTATAATGAAAAGCTTAACCATTTCACAAGCCCGTACCCCTTTCGAAATCTCCCCTTGGCGCTATTGCGAGACGTTTTTATTACTTCCAGAAGCAACTAATACTTGTATGAAAAGTTTGTATTTGTAGTATTTTTATTACTTTCACTACAAACCTGATCCTCCTTCCCCTAACCACCACCACCAAGTATTAGTTGCTTGTGGAAGTAATAAAAACGTCTCGCAATAGCGACAAGGGAAGATTTCGAAAGGGGTACGGTGCTTGTGAAGTGGTTAAGCTTTTCATTATACTTAGCTCCTTATTGAGGAAAAAGGCGGGCGGGGAAAGTGGGTTTGGTGGATTTGTACTGATCAAGAAAAATAATACAAATTAGGACTACTAAATATCCACTTTCCCCGCCAATGGAAAATAAATAAAACCTCCTTCTGCGTAAATGATCCTCGAAACTTTTCGTAACGCTAGGTCAAGGGGAAGGGGTTCAAAACAAATCTTGAAATTTTGAAAATTTCATATCTCGAAAAATTCATATAGAACGTAGTAGTTTTTACTCGTAGTTCACATTTAGTTAGATTTTTTTTTAGTTTAGATGTTTAGATTTTTTTGAGACCATCCGCAGCTTCGTACGAAAACTGTTCGTTGACAATGAGGACTCAAAGGTTGAGCCGATATGAACCTGTCAACACGATCGCGAATCAAACGGTTAAAATACAGGTCAATGTTCATACTAAGGAGCTGTTTGAAACATCATATGGTTTTTTAATATATGATGAGCATCAGGTACGTCGTCGGTTGAACGTGATATTATAGGTCCCAAAACGGGATCCTCTCGTTAGAGTTTTGGGAGCTCCTCGTGGAATATTGGGTATTGCGACAATAAAGATATAGTTTCCTGGGAAGTGGGGGTGTTGTCCCGTTCCTGGCGGTCTACCCCCCCGGAGGCGGGTGCCATCACCTCTGAGGGAGCCCCTACCGCCTGGAGGTTACCCCCATCCACCCATGTCGCCCTTGTCAAATAGTCCGCAAAAGCATTCTGCGTTGACGGTATGTGTCGGATGTTGAAATTGTATGACATAAGCAGTGGCGGCTCTTGCTCTGAAACTCAGGGGGTGCACATAGATAAAGCGGGAATATGGCGAAGAGGACGGGAGAGATGCTTTTCTCAGCCAAATACAAATTTCAACCATATGCAAATGGGATAAATCCTGTAAGCTTTCTCATCTTCAAATTACAAACGCGACTAAATACATACTCGTACAATAGACATGAAAAATGTTCTCTAACGGAAAACGAAATTCTGAAATAATCATAATGGGGTAAACCCAAAAAATGTATGTTATTGTTAAAGCTGAAATGTATATCTGCCCAGCAAGAACCAACGTGGAGGTGAAAGCAACTCTTGCCAGGGAGGGGAAGGAAAGATGATGGGTAGAGGAAACGGTGATGGGGAAGGTGAGGGGTTAGTGATCATTGAGGTAAATAATGGGGAATACAAAAATAAAATAAAATTATCGTATATACCTAAATGGGCGATAACACCCCAGGAACAAAAATATCACGAATCGGGTGTCCACCCTGGGAACAAGAATATGTATCACCAACACCCATAGGTATCTACCCCAGGAACGAAGATATTACTGATCGGGAACGAAGATATCACTAATCAGGTGTCTACCCCAGGATAATTTGTTACTCACCTCACATCCGCGAAGCCAGTCAATCTTTTGGTAATGTTCGGCGTTGAACTTCCGACACGAATCAGGACGATGTAAAGAAATTGAAGTAATTGCTGAATTAACAACTCATTGCCGTAAATCGTTTCAATTGACTAACGTGCTGGCGCTTTACGTCAGTCGGGTCAGCCTGGTTTCGTAATTCGTACGTCACCGGTGACAGTACTTCGGTTATTATGTGTAATGGAGCTGGGCTACCTAGTAGTGGGGTTCCTGGTGGAAATGCGCACCTGAGACATTTAGATATAATATATATTATATTCTCGTACAAATGACTGCAAATTCGGATAATAAAATGTTTGTTGGATTCGAGACAACGTTTTGTGAATTCCCATATGGGATCCAAGTACTGAATCATGAAAATACCGCACAATGTAGTGCAACATACATTTTGGTATACAGACACGCTGGAAATTATTCAATTTAAAATATAAAATATCATCCTTTAGTATATAAGAACCATTAGGATTTGGCGCATTGCGCAATGTTTGGATAATAGGACCAAGAGTTAGGTCCTCTTGTTGCAATTCGGAAATGTTCTGGAAAAACATAGGAAATTGTTGGAGGACATTTATCTAATCTACTGTGGCGAGTACTGCTATAAATTTCCTCCCACCGCTAAACCTAACCTATTCTAAGCTAATCTAAGTTAAAAATCCCCTGTACTCAAGTTTCATCTTGATTTTCTATTCACTCCTTTGTATTCTTTTAAGGATAACTGCATATATATCTTTGCTTCCCTGGGGCCAACGTTTCTCAGAAATAGTGTTATCGTTCGCACATATCCATTTTCGACCACTTTTTATATAGCTAACGTAGTGACCACTATTTATGGTTTCACCATAGTGAAATACTGCGGATGTTGGACAATATGTGGCTCCGGCAATATTCAATTTACTTGTAGTCGTTTGGTTTATCTTACAACCTGAAATTTTGTTTAGGGCGTTATCAGATATCAAAAATTGCAATATGAGGTATTCTGGGGCTGCGGTTATGTTACATTTCCTACGCAAATGGCCTACTATGTTACAATGTTGGCATTCAAATCCTTCTATGCTTGATTCCCAACGCCCTAAAAATCAAGTTACAATTTCGGTTAGGTTATTGCTTTTGGAGTTTGAATTAACGGGAACTCTAATTATTAAGTCACGACCTTCATTTGACCATGTCTCATTGCAGTTAATATTTTGTTGTAAAACTAAATAGGCTCTTAATCGGTTCATATTTGTTCAACAAGAATTCGAAAAATTGAATCGCGTCTTGTTGCCCCGTTTCTCCAAATAGCTCATCAACTGAAAGCCTAATTTGGAAAGTGTTTCCTACAATGCCTCTCTCATAATAAATCAAATTCGTTTTCAGTGCAGATGGCAGTGTTGGATTATCATTTATAACGTTTTTTACTAATTCACAAGAATATAAACATTGGACTACCGAATTAGCGTAACAGGACACGTTATCTTCATTTGAAAAGCCAATTACATTTGGAACACTCGTAGTTGGTTTTACTATACGAACGCTTTTGTTGCCTTTAGGTTTTTCGGCTTGCTCATCTATCGTTAAGTCAGCTTCTTTTGCCCACCACTTCCGGTCCCTAAAATGCATTTGGGGAGGAAAGTTATTAACCTCAAATAGTGGAATGTCCGGCCGAAAGGAAGTTCTTAAACGATTGTACTCGATTATTGCCGATTGCTGTGCCTTTACCGATGATGGACAAAAATTTATCAAATGCAGTCCTTCCAGTGATGTAACTCTAAACAGCGCTACGTACGTTAGCCCACATGTAAATACGGATTCCCCTACATCCATAACAACATTTTTCAAACTTAGCCCTTGACTTTTATGAATAGTGATCCCCTAATAATCTTAAACCTAACGCTTATCGGAAATTGTTCCCGGAAAACAAAACATTTGTCTATGACTTCAAATTTAGTAGTCACTCTTTCTAAATCATGCAATAAACCATTGGAAAATCTAATTTGTACTTTTTCAATGGTCTTAGGATCATCTATACTATTTCTAGCCGCGGTCACAACTCCTATTGCCGAGTTTACTAATCCTTTTGTCAGATCAATATTCCTTCGTAACATAACTTTTGCACCAATTTTTATCTTTATTACTTTTTCCATTCCGGCCGTTCTCGTACTGTCAGATTCATACTGTTGAAGTAATTTATTTACTTTCTTTTTCATATGAGGCTTGCAATCAACAGAATCTTTAGCAATTAATTGAACTTCAGGATTTTTAATTCTCGACAACATTTCGTTATTCAACTGGGCACACTGATATCCTGTCGCACATAAAAAAACTGTATCGAAGGGCAAATCGTCCAGATAGTTTCCTATTTCTTTTAATCTTTCGTTTGGGTTTTTACCTAGTAAAGGAATCAGTCTGTTTTTTAAAATTGCATTATCATTTTTCGTAACTAATCCTATTCTAATCTTGTCTAACATTTGAGCATATTTCTTGTCGTTTGCCTGTCGCATATTTATAATTAACTCATCGTAAGTAAAAAGTTCAGTCCATAAATTTACAACCATAAGGGAACCTACGTATTTAGAAACATTTTCAGGTGAAAGAATGAGGTAAAGAGGGTCTTCGTGCACTGGAGGTAATTGTAATAAATCACCAAAAAGAATTAAATGTTTTTGACCAAACCACCCATCTTCGATGTCATTAGTGCTAAATATTTCTGCTAGACGAAGGTGGATGTACAAAAGGGTTAAATTAGAAACCATTGATATTTCATCTATTATGAACAGCACAACATCTTTCAGCTCGTCTCGCATAATTTTTAAAGCGTCATCTGAGAGAGGTCGATATTTTGGTGTTTGACCGTGCTCTACGGGGAGCTGAAACTGTCTGTAAATAGTCATTCCTGAAACATTATGCGCACTCAGCCCAGTTGGTGCTGAAACAGACACAATGCCCCCGGGAATCGCATTTTTAGCCCAGACTCTTAATGTGTTTATTAGATAACTTTTTCCCGTTCCTCCTACACCACTTACAAAATGTCTCAAAATGGGTCTGTTTACCGACTGATCTTTAATGTTAGCAGTCACAAAATCGAAAACGCGGTTCTGGTCTACGTTAAGATTTTCAACCATGTCTTCTATTTTAGGGTCATTCTGGTTGTTTTCAGCGATAATCCTCATGTCCCTCATAGCGTCCCCTACTTCAGAAACTAAAAACGCTTGTCCCGCTTCAGGTCCATCGGTATCCTCAGATACATCTTGTTCGAATTCTAACTTTTTTTGCTGGACCAGTTCTTTTACCCGTTCTGAAGCTTCTTCGATCTCACTAATTTTTTTATCGTATTTAACCGCCTCAATTAACGAAATTTTATTTTTTTCAAATGCCTCGAAATATGTTTTGCATTCACCCTTCAATTGAGATGTATCGCGCCAGGGCATAAACAATAAAAGTAACGCATAAAAGTATTTTTCGGGATCTTGGTGAATACTGAATTTGTAATGATTTATAAGGTAGGGACGCAATCTTTCTATTAGGTATTTATCGTTATGAGTTTTGTAGCATTTACGAAGCTGATTTTTTAAAGGACTGTGTTTCACATCGTAATCACGACAAAAATCGTACAGGGACATTTTTTCGAGTTCTTGTGGCCGATTCGGATAATAATAGTCAATCCAAGATTCAAAATACAAGTCTGTCGAATCGCCGTCTAGGCTTTTTATTTTTTCTACGGGCAATAACCGTTTTCTTCGAATCATGTTAACATCTAACCATCTAATTGTTGTATCAGAATCAGTACCATACAAGGGAATTCCTAGCAAAGTGTCACTTGCCTCAAGCGCACCACACTCTCTACTGTTAAGCAGTCGTATGCCTAAGCTAAATAACTTGGAACTCAAAGATTTTGTTGAATTAATATCGTCAAACATTTCACCTATGTGGCTATTTTCACTTTTAGTTGTATATTTGGTAATATACCAATTCAAAATTCGGGATTGTTCACCGACATACTGTATGTCAATATTTCCATCCCAGGCACATAGAATGGTAGGATTGTAATCATTGATGTATTGCTCGCGAGCGTTTCGTTTGAGATCATAGAGTCTACCTTTTGATTGTAACATTTTCCGAGAAACGACAGCTTCGACTACATCCCGCAATTCTAATACATCTGAAAACGGACGAGGAAACCCAAACCGGCACACTTTACGGTACCCTATTTTTGTCTTTTTATTTCTTAAACAATACTTATTATGATTATTCGTTTGATACGTGGTAACCCTGTTATAAATCGTTGGGGCTAAGCTAGGCAATGGCAAGGCGCAAGTAACGTATTTTGAGATAAATTTTGCTACCTCTTCGTTACTTGATTCTCCAAAAACCGGAGCATTTTCCACCCATAAAAGGAGATGAAAGTGCTGTAAACCTCTTCCTTGATATTCACGCCTATAAAAATAATGAATAACCTTTCCCAATGGATTGTCTTTAGAAAGAATAAAGTCTAACATAGCATGAAATTTATTATCTATAAATCTTGAAACTGAAACGGGGTCTAATGCTATCAGTTCACTATTAGACTTTTGCTCGACATTTGGTATTGAACCTTTGTTAACAAGTACGAGATAATCACGAAGGTCTTCCCAGTTCCATTCGCTAGGACTCATAGTCAAGAACCACGCAGCAGGCCCATAATGGTACACCATACAGGACACATCATTTCTGGGTTGGACCCAATATTGTGTGGTATTACGTAACTTTGAAAAAATAGTGGTTAGATTTCCCTCCAATTTGCCTTCAGAAAGGTTTTTTAAACAACTATCCGCCGTGAGTCGGTCTTTTATATTAGTGACATTAAGTTTATGAAAAATCCCTCGTTGAAGTTGGCGTATATTTGCATCGTGCATTAAAAAAAATAAATACTGCTGATTTAAACGAAATTGGGGATATTTTGACATTCGGCTTTTTATGAACTCAGCCGAAGTTAATTTCACAGTTCGCTCATAAAATTGCCCGTATTTACCTAAAGGAAACAAATCTGGGAAGCAAAGAACGTCGATATTTTTATTGTTTAAAATCAAGAGGTTCGTCTTGTACTCTAAGCATTTGGTACAAGCTTGTGGCGGTTTCGTTTAATCTTTTTTCGTGCAATGATAATATTGTGAACTGTTGATACCCATCTTCCCATTCATCGGCCTCTACTTGAGTTAGTATTGCTCTTCCCCCAGTTTTCAAAACCGGTTCACCCCTTACATTATGGACAGCGGTACTTTGGTCGGAATTTAATAATTCGGAAGAGTCTTCTGGGAGGTTGATATCTTTATATATGTCGTTATTCATTTTCAACCAGGTCAAAGCCGCGTATATTTTGTTAACGTCTACTAACGACTCCCAAATAACCTTATTTTTCGTGGCAGTTCCACGAACAAGAATGTTAAGTTCGTGATGGGGATTTATTGCTTCATCTGGACGAGGTAACTTGTTTAAGGTCTCTTCAATGGGCAACGGCAAATGAAAAGTTCGTCCATTAACTTTTTGAATTTTGGAATGTACTGGGACTTTTTTGCGTCCTACCGGTTCCATTCTAGTGACAACCTGAAAAGCTTTTGCTCTTTGAATTAGAATTTTTTCATAACTGTTCAAACAAGAAATTTCTTTTGGTTGTTCATCAAAAATAAGACCATTTAATTGACAGGTGGGAGGGAGTGAATTTCTTCGCAATTTGTCCAAGCAACCACGGCATATATGGGCATTTTTAACTCTAGCTGGATGACGTCTAACCAACCTATCCCACGACGAACCTTCAATAGGTTTTTGTAAATTCGAAATTTTGCTAACCTGAGTACCACTTAATAATTTATCACATGAAATACAAGGGATGGTTGGTAATTGCAAAGATCGTTTTTCTAAAGCCCTGAAAGCATTTATATGACTCTCAATTATTTCAGATTCAACGATCAGCTCTTCCGAAAAGTTGTCTATATTAAAAGAGGTAGCATTATTTTCAGTTTCCTTTGCAATTTTTTTCAAGTAGAGAAAATTTTCAGTTTTAAACGCGACGGCTAAATTGTACAAGTTTGTGGAGTATGTTTTAACTCTGTAAATTGATCTCACAATGTTACGAATGCTTGGGAAATGGGGCCCTATTTTTCTGAGAAATAAGAGACTAGAATTACAACCTTCATCAGTAAAGCATTTTGGGGTATGAGGTTTGTTACCAATTGTAGCATTTGAACATTTGTTAATTTCCATAAAATACTCAGGAGCGTTCACTAGTCTAACCTTTGAAACTAATTCGTAAATCTGTTTAATCCTATTCACAAAATAATCTTTTTTAATATCACAAACATCACTACTACATTTCCACGAAATAAGTTTCATTTTTTTGCCTGAGACTGTAGTGCTATCAAATATATTGATAGCTACCCCACATTTGTCATCAATAACTATTTTTTTTACTCTGTTATTAAATACTTTGTAGCATGTATCGTATGAATAAGGTTCTGTGTAATTAGTGTGTAACGAATCGCCACATAATGTCGTCAACTTCTCATTTAAACTTTGATCTAGGTCATAACTACCTAAAATACGCACACATTTTTCTTTAAGTTCTGTCAACGTTTTAGTAAAGTCTTTCTTCATCAATTTATGGGCATAAAAACACCATTTAATTATAGATCGAGCTTCCATCGATTTATCAATGTACGTTTTTTTCTTAATTTTTCTTGCTAATTGTGTTCTTAATTTTCCTTGGTCAACCCAGTTCAAGGTCAAAATTCTTCTTTTCACTCGACCTAAACGTATACCACTGTCTACAATACCTTTTGAACTCTTCAGTTTCATGTGATATCTGACCCTACTTCGTGGTAAATTTTGTTCTGCAACAATGTAATATTTCAACATTCTTCTTATTTTTCTTTGATCCGGATTTTCCGCGTATCTAATACTATGGGCCATTTTCTTTGGATCCGGATTTTCCGCGTATCTAATTTTTTTGGCCGTTTTCATTGGATCCGGATTTTCCGCGTATTTCAACCTTTCGGCCATTTTCTTTGGATCCGGATTTTCCGTGTATCTAATTTTTTTGGCCGTTTTCATTGGATCCGGACTTTCCGCGTATTTCATTCTTTCTGCCATTTTCTTTGGATCCGGATTTTCCGCGTATCTAATTTTTTTGGTCGTTTTCATTGGATCCGGATTTTCCGCGTATTTTATTCTTTCGGCCATTTTCTTTGGATCCGGATTTTCCGCGTATTTCATTCTTTCGGCCATTTTCTTTGGATCCGGATTTTCCGCGTATTTCATTCTTTCGGCCATTTTCTTTGGATCCGAATTTTCCGCGTATCTAATTTTTTTGGTCGTTTTCTTTGGATCCGGATTTTCCGCGTATTTCATTCTTTCTGCCATTTTCTTTGGATCCGGATTTTCCGCGTATCTAATTTTTTTGGTCGTTTTCATTGGATCCGGATTTTCCGCGTATTTTATTCTTTCGGCCATTTTCTTTGGATCCGGATTTTCCGCGTATTTCATTCTTTCGGCCATTTTCTATGGATCCGGATTTTCCGCGTATTTCATTCTTTCGGCCATTTTCTTTGGATCCGGATTTTCCGCGTATTTTCTTTTTTTGGCCGTTTTTATTGGATCCGGATTTTCTGCGTATTGAATTTGTTCGGCAGTTTTCCCCGCCTCTGGGTTATAGTTATACCTCGAAAATCGATTTCTTTTAATATCCTCACTATTTAACTGATAATTTTTTCTATTTTGTTCTTTTTTCTTTTCAATTTTGATCTGTTTAATTTTATTACGAGCCTCCTCTTCTTGCTTTTTCCTCTGCTCTCTTTTCCTTTTTCGAGCTGATCTTTCATTAGAGACCATTCTTTTGAAAGTAGGTAATATATATTATTTTAAAAAGTACCTACCTAATAGATAATATACTTATTATCTAATATATAATATATATTATATATATTTTTTTATTGAAAATTAAAATGACTTCCTTGAAAAAATAATTTCATATATATTTTTTATTGAAAATTAAAATGACTTCCTTGAAACAATTAATTAAGATATAATCGGTTTAAACCTAAATGTTGAATACCTAAATAAATGTTGAAGACAAGACGCTTCTCCATCTAATTGGAGATACTAAGATGGTATCCAGATATGGTTACAGGTGTTTAAAGTTGTTTACTTTATGAAAAATAAAGTCACTTGCGTTACGAACATTGAACTACTTGGTCGTGTCCATTTACTAATATTTCAATAGGTTATGGGCCCAGCACTCCAGCACTGATTACGTAAATTTGTCAATCATCAGACATTCAGTCTATAGCGTTGAAGTGAGCGAAGATGAATGTAATGAGGATCGATCGGTTGGACAAAGATAATTACGGGACATGGAAGCTTCAAATGGAAGCGGTATTAGTAAAGAATGATACAATTGGGTATGTGAACGGTCGGATCCCACAACCACCTGCAGCAACTGATGAACAGGGATCGCGCGATTGGGAAATTGCAGACATGAAAGCTAGAGCTGACATCATCCTGGCAATTTCACATTCGGAATTGACTCATATAAATGGTTGCAAGACTTCGAGAGAAGTATGGCTAAAATTAGAAAATACATTTCAATCCAATGGGGCAGCTCGGAAAGCAACTTTATTGAAGCATCTACTGAACACCAAGGTTGGAGATGATGATGATATTCGTGAGCACATGAAGGTTTTCTTCGATACTGTCGACAAATTGAGAGCAATGGAAGTGGACATAAATCAGCACTTACCAGATCTACTATCATGTATGCTACTCAACAGCTTACCAGACAGCTACGACAACTTCAAGTGTGCCATCGAAACGCGAGACAATATCCCATCTGCAGACATCCTCAAAGTAAAGATCTTGGAACAGAGTGATGCAAGAAAAGAGAAGAGCAAAGCTGCAAATATTGCTCTCATGGTGAGGAAGAACACTAGCCAGCATCGGAACAATCAGCCAGAGAAACAATTCTACCAGAGAAATCAGCAAGATAATCCAAAACCATTTCGCTTCAAATGTAACATTTGCCACAAAAGAGGTCACAAAGGAGCTGAGTGTAGCATGAGGAAATCTCAGGACGCTCGAAACACGGAAGAGAGTATGTTAGCATTCCGAGAGCAAACGTTGAATGTGTCTGAGTCAAGATGGTGTCTTGATAGTGGATGCACATCTCACATGTGTAATGAGAGTAGCAGATTTCACCCACTTGATTCAAGTAACCACACTAGCGTCAACTTAGCAAACAGCTATTTTTTATTTATTTATTTATTTTTTTTTTTTTTTACAGGTTCTACTTAATTTCTCCTTTACATATTTTCTAGCTTGAATTGTAGTCTGCATGATTCTTAGCCACTATCTGTAACCGGTCGTTTGTAGTAGTAAGGATACAGCTTTGAGACATGAAAAATGTTAGACTCTTTCTTTCGGTAACCTGAGTCAATCTTATAAATGGACTTAGAACATTTTTCCAGAATCTTAAATGGACCTGTTCGAATTTCATCTAATTTGTTACGATTCAGACTATTACCATGTGTTATGTAAACTGAGTCTCCCACTTCAAAAGTGGGTGGTTTTCGGTTTCTGTCGAATCTTTTTTTGTTGATTGCATGAACTTTTTGGGAATTTTCGAAAGCCTTCTTCCTATCTTCCTCTAAATCCCTCGGGACTTGGCAACCCAGTGGAACGATGTGTACATCTTCATTATTAAGTAAATAGTTGGGACTGAATTTTGTTGAAGAGTGAATGGTATTATTATATTCCTCTAAGCATTGCTCAGCGATTCTCGGCCATGGACACTTGGCCCCTGATGGTTCGTTGTTGATCTTGCATCTAATGCGGTTAACCAAGGTTTGGTTTAATCGCTCGTTAAGGCCATTAGAGAAGGCACAGTCTACGGCAGTGAAGATTAAATTCACACGATGGTGTCTTAGAAAAACTTTGAACTCAGTTGAATTAATTCCACTGTACAGTTAACAACGTGCCTATTTTGACGCCTTTCGACACTTATGTTGGTTATAAGTGCGATGAAATCCGTTGCTTTTTGGTTCTTTGACGTGTGGATGTATGCAAATCTGGTAAAGTGGTCCACCAAGAGATGCAAGTAACGTTTTGGTGAGTGATTACCACCGAACCCACCAATGGTGTCCAAGGACATGTACTCATAAGGTTGGGTAGCTGGGCCCAATTGAGAAAGTTGACCATAAACTACCGGTGCTCTAGTTTTATTTTTAATGCATACACTGCACGATTGGCAAAATTTTGTTATTAGTTTTTTCATACCCTTGCAAAAATAAAAGGGGGTGATTTTCAGTTCAATTTGTTTAGCACCAATGTGGCCAAATGTAGTATGAACCTTCTCAATTAAGTTATTGCAAAAGTCGTTTGAAACAATTATTTTACTTTGAGTTTTATATTGGCTATACAGTAAGTCTCCTCGTTTAGTGATTCGTTTGGATGAAGATAATTCGTCTTGGAACGTGTTTTGATCTTTGATTATTTCCTCTAATTCGACAAGATTCACAATTTTCAATTCATCTTCAGAGTCGAAAGGTTCTAACACAGGGTTTCTAGATAGATAGTCGGCTTCAGAGTTAGTATTTCCTGGCACATACCTCACCTTGAAATTGTACTGCGACAAGCAAAACATTAGGTGGCCCAATTCATCATCAGTTCGAGAATTAACTCTCAGGTTTTCCAGTGGCTTGTGATCTGATTGGACCACAAACTCGATACCTAGTAACCAGTATTTCCAGTATGTTAAAGCTTCTTTGATTGCTAAACACTCTAAGAAAATCGCTTTTTTACGTTTCTGGTGCAGCAATACCGGTGAGACTTGCGTCAGTTTGATCTATGGTTTGTCGATGTGGGTTAAAAATAGCAAGGCAAGGGTCTGAGCACAGATAACGTTTTATTAAATTGAAACTCTTTTCGCATTCATTGTTCCAAGTAAAATTAACGTTTTTTCTCAATAAATTATGGAATGGTTCTAGAATTTGAGTCGCTCTTGGGATGTAACTACGATAAAAATTTATTTTCCCCAAAAATTGTCTCACATTTTTTTTATTTTGAGGCGTTGGGAATTTTTTTATTGGCAAAACATTGTCGTTTATAGGTTTTGTTAAGTTATTTGCTATTATATGGCCTAGATATTTCACGCTGTTCGTAGCAAAATTGCATTTTGATAGCTTTAGTCTGAAACCTTCTTTTATGATTGCTTGCAATAATTTTTGTGTGTGTTCCAAATGTTTTTGAAAAAATCAAAATATCATCATGTAATTTACACAGAATGAATCTTGCGAAATCATATTTTTATTTACATGTTAATCCTTCCAACTTATCAAGAGCTTCTGTTTCGGTTTTCTTCGTATGATTATACTGCTCAACAGTAGTCTGAAATAAATTTTCCTCCTTACTGCTGCCTTTTTTGGTCAAAACATTTTCTGTTTCTTTCTTTGGAGCCTGTCTCACCAAATCTTCCAGCGCTGACAACTGATCGTTGGTAGCTTT
The DNA here is from genome assembly GCA_963920205.1 of Stenodema calcarata. NCBI lineage: Eukaryota > Metazoa > Arthropoda > Insecta > Hemiptera > Miridae > Stenodema > Stenodema calcarata. The sequence continues at coordinate 22,705,788 of OY986048.1, forward strand.
AACTTTGTCCGACACAACTGCTTTCAATTGTCTCAAGTGGCCAGTATATTGCTTTGCCTTTGCCTTCATTTTGATGCTCCGGACATGATCAACCTTGAAAGGGTTCTTCTTTTTCTGTGATTTTTTCATCTTGCAAATTGTGTTTAGGGCCCTGAAAAGTGAATTAGTAGTAGGTATACTGCGACTGTTGGATTATAAAGACTGAGATTTCCAAGGAACCACTATTGATGTAATACAATTAATATGGCCTATGTATATGAGATAATATCGTATATCATACGATATAGAGATCCTGTGAAATGTCACCTCGCACTTCTGCTTGACTATGGGGTGGGGGGATGTAAAGCTCGACCATCGTCAAACTTTAGATAGCTACCCCACCCCGCCGACGATTCTTATCTCTGTGATTCTCCTACCTTATCGACATGAGTCAGCAGTTGGTATCCGGACCGGAACTCGGACGGACGTTGTTATTTGAATAAGTTTTCACGCGAATAGATTTTCACTCGAAATAATCACGCAGATTGCATCTGTAAACGAAGAAATCAAAAACACGTGATATTGATCGCGTGAAAACTTATTCAAATAACAACGTCCGTCCGACTCAAGACTCTTTCTTGATGACTTGACGGTCTGAAAAAAAGCAAATTTTCAGGTACTGAAATCGTAATCTATCAGGTATTGAAATCAAAATCTCACCGCGGGATTCTAAAATGGAGATTGGATATGTATGTCAAAACGCATATTTCTGAATAATCTAAACCAATATAGTAAAAAAAGTGGAAAATGATAGTACTGTAGTTTCTTAAAAACTAGGGCTTAAGTTTGAAGCATGGTAATGATTTGAATCTAATAAAGGCATCAAAACTTGCTGACAGTCAAAGGACACAGAATTAGCTCTGGAGGTGGTATTATTTGGACCACAGACCAGCAAGTTAGCGCTCCTGAAATTTCAGGAAGAACATTTAGGCACAAATGATTGTCCATCTCAAAGTGTGGTGGGTTCAAATACAGCCTGCAGAGAAATGTTCCTTTTTTACCCAGTTTATTTACTACCCTCAGACCCTATTCAAACTAAGTGGAAATAATGCAGCAAAAAAAAAAAAAAAAAAAAAAAAAAAAAAAAAACGACACATCCTATATATTATGCAAAGAAAAAATTGGCAATACTTACCGTAGTGTAAGATACAAAAGCATTTCTTGATTCAGTGACGGTTGGCTTGATGATGGTCTTGCCCAGCGTTACCCTCGCAGTTGGGGGGCACAAGTGTGGCAACAGCTGTAGAAGCACGGCATCCTTGTTATCTGAGGAAAGAAGGACTTGACCTTAACATCTACTGAATGACAAGAGATTTCACATTCTGGGTTGGCTGCACTTATTCAAGCATCAACTGTGTTACAAATTGACGGAGGCTTGAGCCCATTTTAAACTATTCATAGACATAGGGTCAGTGAGGGGAAAAAGTACAGAGTAAGATACAAAACACCCCTCTGGAGTCAGTATTCGAACCTGGGATCAGGATAAGAGGGTTTTTCAGAGTTAAGAGCGCGCCGTAAGAGTGGCGCCTGCTACTGCAGTGGATTCCGAGAGAACTATGTTTCTGACATGAACAAGGTTCAAGTTTGGAAAATCCCCGGCAGGTACAGCTACTTGTCGTAGCTCTACCTACCGTTAGGGACTGCCCAGGGAACATGTTGACAAAGCGATGACGTACTTGAGATGGCTTACCTCCTTTTCATTCACCCTGCGATTGCAACAAAGGAAAGGGTAAAACCACCACCTACCGACCTCCTTGCCTTGACGCTGGGCCACAACGGGAGCCGGGATATCAGAACTGAACTGCCGACACTTTTTCAATAATATTTTTAAATATTGGTCTAAAATGAAAACGATCATTTCCCTCAAAATTTAGAGCTGTTTTGAAGATGAATAATTTAGTCAGTACCCATTTCTTCTTTTTGTAGAATCATCATTGAAATCAAAAACATTTTTGTTAGGAAACCATTCAAATAGTATTTTGGTTTATTATCTTCGATAATGAACCATTGGAAAAAATTTTGTTGGTTCAAACTGGCCCAGCTGATTCAAACAGCACATGGTTTTCAAATACCGAATTAATAAATACTATTTATCTGGATAATTACCGTCCCTTGGGAAAAACGTACTTTCAAAATCTGATATTCTCCCGTTATTCTCCGTTATCCCGTTAAAACCTAAATCCTACCTGTCACTAACTGGCTTTCTAATCTCCTAGGGTATCACCTTGGGAAAAACACATCTGGGTCTCTTGGGAAAAAACACTTTCAAAATCAATTGTTGTCCCTGTAATCCCAGGTCCCCTTCTGAAAAAATCATGAGCTTTCACTTTTTTCTTCGCATGCCAGGTGCGCATGTTCAAAGCGCGACAATATTAATAATAGGGATGGGTCGGTTGCACTTTTTACCGGTTCGGTTTCGGTTCGGTTTTTTTAAAAATCGGTTCCCGGTTCTCGGTTTTTTCGGGTTTTTTTACAGTTGCGCTTAGAACCGGTTTTTGGGCCAAAGCAACTCTAATTGGAACTTCAATTAGTATACAATTAATAAAATACAAAACATTACTAAGTCAAGTAGGTAATAAAAAAATCACAAAATGTATTGAATATTGTTTCCTATAAAATACATTCAACAGCATACATTTAATAAGATAAATCATGATCCTCTTCTTTCATTGTGTTGTAATCGTAATGCAACACTCGATGCTGATGCCGAGTATTTGTAAAAACAACAATTATTACTAAAACCTGTGAATCTCATAAATTGAACTGTAAATGTTAAAAGCAGAAAGGAATAACATCTGAAACCGTTAGTTATAACTAATTGTGTGCTTTGATTTACAACGTAGACGATCAATAAAGATAAATTTATTAATGTCGATCGGACAAAAAACCGAAAACCGAAAAACCGACTTTGGACGATCGGTTCTCGGTTTCGGGTTTTCCCAAAAACCGGTAAAACCGACAACCGAAAACCGAAACCGACCCATCCCTAATTAATAATTAATCCACCATTCAGTAATCTAGACAGGTGGTCTGTACAAAGAAGATAATAAACCGTTGTGTCAAGAATTGGCAGAGTTTTTTTTATTCTGCATACAACTATGCAATTATGGGATTATGGGACCGCAGGTACTTGGGAAGATACCTAGTGGAATTCCCCCTCGCCATCAGGAACATCTTTCCGTCTGAGGACTATATATAAAGAAATGTCAAAAACAATCCGTCATTTCACATTCCGAGTTCTGCCAATTCTTGCTACAACACATCAGCGTTGACCAGTTTTATTGTCGATTCATAGTTATTTCCTACATCTCGATTGTATTTTTGAGTGAGTTACAAGTTTGGGGCCATTCGATACGTGAGAAGAATTGTTTAAAATGAGAAAAGACGTCAAAAAATCAACGGGTAAATTGTTACTGTCCAGTAATAAGAAAATGAGGGGCAATGTCAGTTCTCTGAAGAAGTACTGGTCAAGCATGCAAAACTTGAGATCCAACACTTCACTTTCTCCATCCACTTCAGTGCATGAACAAGTTGGCGGGGGTACCACCCCTGATCCTCGGAAGGTGGACGATGGACCTACTTCTCAAGATTGCTTCATCGAAGAAATGAAGGGGAGACGTATTGTCGACCTATCATTTTTCATCCAAGCTATACGAAAGCTCTGCGATCATTCCCCATTTTCCTGCACATTTTCCGATATGTTCGTAGTGAAGTACACGAGCAACGGTCTACTGTTTTCTGTTTGGTTCGAATGCAAAATGTGTGGCATAGTGAGGAAGGTGAATAACGTAGATGATGAGCCCTCGAAGATGTACTTGAACGTGTCTGCAGTAAGCAGTTCAATCGCTGCTGGGATAGGCTACAAACATCTGTGTACCGTACTTGGTGGCATGAACATGCCCTGCTTCGCTGACAAAACTTTCATCAAGCTGCAAGACGAAGTCTACCGAGGTTGGGAATCGAGTGCTCTCATGCTTATATCAATATTTTTCAGTACATTGTAGCACTGTTTTTTTAATGAATAATCTCCACGACTTGGCTACCTTTGTATGTACCTACTTTTGCAATTCCTAGTAGTAGCCTAAAACGACAAGCAAGTTCTGGAGGAGTAAAAAGTTACCTACAACACATATTATAAAATACACAAGTCAAAGTTAGAATTTCATGTCCAATGTAAAAATAATATAATAATAATAATGTGAAGGGTGATCTGTACGAAGAAGATAATAAACCGTTGTGTCAAGAATTTGCAGAGTTTTTTTTATTCTGCATCCAACTATGCAATTTGCAATTTTTCTGGAATTCACATTAACTTTTTTCCCAATGGGCCCTCTTTTCTATTGTGGATGCGGATTTGACGCAAAATGTCATAAAATTTGCAATTTTTCTGGAATTCACATTAACTTTTTTCCCAATGGGACCTCTTTTCTATTGTGGATGCGGATTTGACGCAAAATTTCATAAAATTTGACCCATCAACCGATTTGTTTCTAATTGGGAACACACCGTTCAGCGAGAGCACAATGGTGCTACAAAGAGCGAGGGCACAAAGATGCCACAACCCAGAGATTATACAAAAAACGGAACGTAAGGAAACCCTAAGTGGGGCTTGTGAACTTTAATTATTTTTTGACGCTGATTCACGTGATGCTATCAGTTTCTTGATTTACTGATAATTTTGCCCCAACATCAACATTTCCTAGTAAAAAAACTATCATATTTTCGGGCATGTTGGCTGTAGTAAACTCAACTGTAATGACTCATTTATTAATTTATCTTCCCTCGCCCTTTCACAACAGAGAGTAGGGACCAGCCAAGCCATGAATGACGTGGCCCTTTTTCCCAATAATGACTTCAACTCTTCCAGATAACCCCCACAACGCTATTGGGATTTGGGAAACCCATGCAGAACAACTTTTGCTTTCAGACGAGTCTGCACCTCTGTTTGACTGGTAGGTATAGAGATTATGGGACCGCAGGTACTTGGGAATTAGCCCTTTCTCACTTTCCTCAGTCAGCGGGATCTAGCGGTAAAGGGCTGAACTACTGGCGTTCCCGCCTGTGTTCCGCCATTCAAACTGCTTCAATATCAGATGTCAATTTTTCCCGGGACACCACATCCCCAAAAATGAACCGTTTTTATCGCTTGAGCACTCAAATTGAAGCTTAGGATCTGAAAAAGAGATCCTACGGAGCACAATTTCCATATCACTTCATAAAAGGAAGAAACAACCATCCAACTGGGGCAACCTCCCATCTCTCTCGGAATACCAACTTCATGAGATGATGGCTGTCTTCAGGGACGTCATATCAAAAATCGCAAAAGTAGGATCACTAGGACTTGATCTAACTTGAAAAAGAAAAAAAAAATCAAGGAAATCGGTGCAGTTTTGGCAGAGTTACATGGCGGGACAGATACATTGATTTCTTATGGGAGCTGTCACGTACGGCGCCCTCTTAAGAGCGCGCCGTAAGAGTGGCGCCTGCTACTCCAGTGGATTCCGAGAGAACTATGTTTCTGACATGAACGAGGTTCAAGTTTGGAAAATCCCCGGCAGGTACAGCTACTTGTCGTAGCTCTACCTACCGTTAGGGACTGCCCAGGGAACATGTTGACAAAGCGATGACGTACTTGAGATGGCTTACCTCCTTTTCATTCACCCTGCGATTGCAACAAAGGAAAGGGTAAAACCACCACCTACCGACCTCCTTGCCTTGACGCTGGGCCACAACGGGAGCCGGGATATCAGAACTGAACTGCCGACACTTTTTCAATAATATTTTTAAATATTGGTCTAAAATGAAAACGATCATTTCCCTCAAAATTTAGAGCTGTTTTGAAGATGAATAATTTAGTCATTACCCATTTCTTCTTTTTTTAGAATCATCATTGAAATCAAAAACATTTTTGTTAGGAAACCATTCAAATAGTATTTTGGTTTATTATCTTCGATAATGAACCATTGGAAAAAATTTTGTTGGTTCAAACTGGCCCAGCTGATTCAAACAGCACATGGTCTTCAAATACCGAATTAATAAATACTATTTATCTGGATAATTACCGTCCCTTGGGAAAAACGTACTTTCAAAATCTGATATTCTCCCGTTATCCCGTTAAATCCTAAATCCTACCTGTCACTAACTGGCTTTCTAATCTCCTAGGGTATCACCTTGGGAAAAACACATCTGGGTCTCTTGGGAAAAAACACTTTCAAAATCAATTGTTGTCCCTGTAATCCCAGGTCCCCTTCTGAAAAAATCATAGTTGCTCCATAGTTGCTGCCCACCCTTACCTATACAACCCAGTAGAAAAAATGGAGTGCAGAAACCATCTGCTCCGAAATTTTGTCACAAAGATGAATGGGGTGTCCGAAACAAAAGGAGTTCCTGGATTCCTCAGACACTCTGTCAAAAGTAATATATTGAGGATGAGGAAAGGTATAGTTTCTGCTATGCAATATCGTAACTCACACGGTGCAAAACAATGTAAAAAAGATATAAATGAATAATTTATAAGTAGGTACATATCGTGGTAATGTGAAATTGAATCTATGAATATATGTCAATTATATCAATATTTTTCAGTACATTGTAGCACTGTTTTTTTAATGAATAATCTCCACGACTTGGCTACGTTTGTATGTACCTACTTTTGCAATTCCTAGTAGTAGCCTAAAACGACAAGCAAGTTCTGGAGGAGTAAAAAGTTACCTACAACACATATTATAAAATACACAAGTCAAAGTTAGAATTTCATGTCCAATGTAAAAAACAACGGTTCATTATCTTCTTTGTACAGATCACCCTTCTGTCTAGATCACTAGGTCTAAATGTCTAGATCCTAAATGTTAGATTAATAATTAATTATTAATCATTAATAATAATTTGTTATTATTATAAATTATCACTAATTATTAACAATTGTATCAAGTACCTAGTGAAAAATATTATAATTTATTGTTAGGTATTAATAATTCATATTTATTACCTATTAATAATAATTATTATTAATTATGATTAATTAATACGATATAATTCTTTGGTTTTTAATACTACGTCGGTAATAATTTTTCTATAAAAGAAGTAACTACCAACAAACATTCGAAATTACCTTCATTTCCGTAGCACGAAACGCACCTCAGAACAACAAACTCGACATCACTTCAGCCATATGATGTTCCAAAGAGCTTGTTAGTATGAAAATGGACCTGTATTTCAACAGTTTGAGTCACGATCGTGTTGTGAGGCACAATCTTTGAGCCGTCATTGTGAACGAACGGCTGGTCGTACAAAGCTGCGGATGGTCTTAAAAAATTCTACGGAACAAACTCCATCTAAATATGAAATAAAAAACATACCGTTTGATGAGAATTTTTCGAGATATGAAATTTTCAAAATTTCAAAATTCGTTTTGAACCCCTTCCCCTTGACCTAGGGTTATGAAAAGTTTCGAGGACCATTGTGGGGTTGGTCGAAACCCATAAAAAAAATTTCGTAATTTTAACTCAACGCTAACTGGGCAAAGTGGCGCGGACGGCGGACGGACGGTTTTTTTTTATTCGATTTTCTGAATCTACGTATCTTGAAACGTAAACCAACAAATTTTGAGAAAATTTTTTCTTTGGGCGATTCCAATGGTTCATTATCGAAGATAATAAACCAATAATATAATAATAATAATGTGAAGGGTGATCTGTACAAAGAAGATAATAAACCGTTGTGTCAAGAATTTGCAGAGTTTTTTATTCTGCATCCAACTATGCAATTTGCAATTTTTCTGGAATTCACATTAACTTTTTTCCCAATGGGCCTTCTTTTCTATTGTGGATGCGGATTTGACGCAAAATTTCATAAAATTTAACCCATCAACCGATTTGTTTCTAATTGGGAACACACCGTTCAGCGAGAGCACAATGGTGCTACAAAGAGCGAGGGCACAAAGATGCCACAACCCAGAGATTATACAAAAAACGGAACGTAAGGAAACCCTAAGTGGGGCTTGTGAACTTTAATTATTTTTTGACGCTGATTCACGTGATGCTATCAGTTTCTTGATTTACTGATCATTTTGCCCCAACATCAACACTTCCTAGTAAAAAAACTATCATATTTTCGGGCATGTTGGCTGTAGTAAACTCAACTGTAATGACTCATTTATTAATTTATCTTCCCTCGCCCTTTCACAACAGAGAGTAGGGACCAGCCAAGCCATGAATGACGTGGCCTTTTTTCCCAATAATGACTTCAACTCTTCCAGATAACCCCCACAACGCTATTGGGATTTGGGAAACCCATGCAGAACAACTTTTGCTTTCAGACGAGTTTGCACCTCTGTTTGACTGGTAGGTATAGAGATTATGGGACCGCAGGTACTTGGGAATTAGCCCTTTCTCACTTTCCTCAGTCAGCGGGATCTAGCGGTAAAGGGCTGAACTACTGGCGTTCCCGCGTGTGTCCCGCCATTCAAACTGCTTCAATATCAGATGTCAATTTTTCCCGGGACACCACATCCCCAAAAATGAACCGTTTTTATCGCTTGAGCACTCAAATTGAAGCTTAGGATCTGAAAAAGAGATCCTACGGAGCACAATTTCCATATCACTTCATATAAGGAAGAAACAACCATCCAACTGGGGCAACCTCCCATCTCTCTCGGAATACCAACTTCATGAGATGATGGCTGTCTTCAGGGACGTCATATCAAAAATCGCAAAAGTAGGATCACTAGGCCTTGATCTAACTTGAAAAAGAAAAAAAAAATCAAGGAAATCGGTGCAGTTTTGGCAGAGTTACATGGCGGGACAGATACATTGATTTCTTATGGGAGCTGTCACGTACGGCGCCCTCTTAAGAGTGACTAACTCAGTCAGTCGAGATGTAGCCCCTCATACCGGTCCTGGGTTCAAATACCGGCTGCACAGTCACAGTTGTGTTTTTTTCTACCTTTTCTTATCCTCACTGACCTTAAGTTTATTTTTGAATAATGACTTGGAAAAAAAATGCAGTTGAGAACAAGAAAATGTATTCATGGACACCCCAGCCAGTAGTCTCATCAGTAAAATTTCGCCAGCATTGTTTTTTGTATTATTTTGTCAGACCACATTTTTTTTTCTGTTTGATATCGCTTAATAGACTCTCAGAACGTTATCGTATTCCATAATGTGGTATTAGGACAAAAAAAGAAGAAAACAAGAAAAAAATGATTAACTATTATTACTATATGCACTGCTCAGGTTTTTTTTTTTTTATGAGGCAAGGGAAGCGTAAAAATATTAAAACTCCTAATTTTTTAAATAGTGGCAAGTGAGCCATGATAAAACAATCCAACCGCAATATTAGCAGCCCCAAGAGGATTAAAGCTAACTCGAGTATTATCAAAATAAAAATAATTTCTGGAATAAATATATTGTAGTGCAAAAACTTACTATCATCCAGTTAGTGACTTTCTTCTTCTAGAGACTCCTCCTCTTCTTGAGTGAAGAATTGTGCCAATAATTTGGCCTCCTTATCCTTTAAATCAGAATCTCCAGCTAGAGCCTCAAGTTTGGGTTGAAGAGTTTGCCACTCAGCAAAGAGGTCACAAGCATCTTTGTGCAGATTGTCAAAGTCAACCAAAAGCTGAAAGGAGACAAAAAATATTAGTTACACAGCTATTGACAAGGCTATTGATTTTTATAAAACCCACATATTTTCAGATATTTACCAGAGTATATCCTTTAGGAGCCTTTAAAATTTTAAAATCTTCCAGGTACTGCGACACAGTTGGTGCAGGAGTGGAGTTTTCACTGTCCCTCGACCTTTTAGAGCCCCGCTTGTTTTGTTTCCTTGCCCTTCTTGCATCACCATACAGCAAATCTAGACGGTAATTCGAGCAACAAACAAACAAACCTACCTAGCGGTAATTTCAAATGAACACATAATTACTTGGGGCGCAGATTATTATTTCTAATAATCTGTCATTCATATTCACACAAATCTGTAAGGCTAAACGCAAAAATGGTATTGCCCACTGTACTATGGTATCTGCCCACTGTACCTGTTTTCTAATTTGACTAAATTGATCTTGAATTATTGAAATCGACCAGGGAAGCAAGTTTTACCGGGCTGACCAAATGGTTATTATTTTATATAAATTGGTGGTTTAAACTATCAATTTAAATAGTTATACAGTTGAATAATTTAATATATAATATATTAAATTATTTATATTAATATAATTGCACCTTAATTAATTTATTATATACTCGTATTAATATAACTAATTCAGCCTAATCTGTTACACCTTCTTACGATTAGGAGAGATTTCGATTCAGAGAAGTTTTCAAGACCACCCTTCGTTCACAATGAGGGAACTGTAAACTTGTAATGCCCTATAAATTATAACAAGTTTACAGGTGGATTTTGAAAACTCACAAGCGTTTTTCCTTTAGAAGAAGGGTTCAAAATTGGTTGAACATGAATTTTTTTTTCGAATTCTAGTTTTTTTTATAATCGAAGTTTGGGCGAATGTTTGAAGGAAATTGAGGCATAGGAGGTGACAACATGAGATTGGTGGATATTTAAAACGCTTCATGAACAATAATTCAAGGTGCGAGTACATAATGTGTAAAAATACTACGAATTTAGAAATTAATATAACGGTCTCCCGCCCTCTGATCAATCGCCTCGTGTGCCAAATTGGGGAGAATCCTTCAAGGACTAAACAGAACATAACTTCCCTTATCTTCGCTTCTCTCTGTTCACCCATTTCAACTTGGGAACTCGTACTATAAACTAAACTAGGTACGGAATGAACTTGACTAAAACAACATGTGTAATGTTTGTTTTGAGGGGGTTGATGTTGGTTGTGTGGTCCCCCTGGTTAACTGACTTTCGTCTTCTGCCCGGGGGACCCGCCCATCATATAATAATACATTTTGGGGGGTAAGGGACGACTGCCTACTTCCCAGCGAGCTCACGACCACCACGAAACCAACCTCTGTTGGGGGGTAGGCCGGTAGTGCTTCGCCAATAGCATTGCACTTGTGGCCTGGGGCTCCCCCGCCCCACAGTGGGCTAGATCGCATAATTAGGTGGAAAAAACTCAAAATAAGTAACGTATTGGCTAAAAATCCCCTTTTCAATGTATTTTCATGTGCTGAGTCGATTTAGACTACTCTCCAGTTGATAAAGTTAACAGTTCATGAATTATACTCGTTTTTGTGTCAAAAATTGTCATAAAATGTGAGATATTCCAAGAAACTCCATGTTAGGTATCACCTTGATGATTTTTTTAGATTTCTAAATAAGTAAAAACCAAGGATCAATAGAAAACTTTATTAACAGGGCTAGATTAAAAATAAATTAATTACCGCTTAGTGACTAGCGGTAACAAATAATCTCATCTTAAAAATGAAAAAACAATCATTTACAATCTCAATAAAAAAGCTCTCAATAAAAAATTAAAAAAGCGGAACGGTTGCCAGTCGCATGCAGCTTTCGTTCAATAACAAGAGAGAGTTCCTCAATGGAGTGACCCATTAAATCCTTGATTTTGCATATTTTTGATTTCTTCCCGCATTCTTCAGTTTTTTGGGCGGCCACCTTGACGAGATCTTGCCGAAGCCTCTTCGACCAATGTTAGAATGTCAAATATAGTGTTCAACCAAGACTTATTTCGATTAATGAAGTTAGAGAGATGAGAAGTTTGTGACCATCTTAACTCGATGTTTTTAACGACTTTCGTCAAATCAACAAGTACCTTATTGTAGTCTAGATCACCTGTTGTCGGATTTGGAAGATTTTTTAATGAGGTGAAAAAGTCCAAAGTCACAGTAGCTGACCAGTCGCAGGTAAATTGTGAGGGAATATGGAATATTCCTGTCAGCCTGAAAGCGAATGTACAAAAGTTGGTTTCTGGTGTGATGCATGTCCCTGCATTACCAACCAACTGATTTGACCTGTGGCCTGTATGGCAAGAAGATCTTTTCTTAACACATAAGGCTTATATTCAGATCCCGATGGCTCCTGAAAACATACAGAACACAGCTATAAGACACCTTTTGGAGTATTTTTTGCCTAATGCGGCTCAGTAAACAGTCCCACTATTGGATTATTCGAAGGGACATACAGGAATTTAGAGCTTTAAAAACTCTCTTCGTGAAATTCGTAGCGGAATATACCAAAATTGAAATCATTTTCAAAGTTCGGTTACCCCGAAGCATCAAATTTGCAGATATGACACTATTGCAGCCAATGAGCGATATGTCATAACACTACAAATACAGTTGTCCAAATTGAGATTGTTCATCTAATGCATAATTATATCAATAAATTATTGAAGCAAAATGAAATAATAGCCCGATTCTTCCAAACAAATTGCTTACTAAATAAATGCGACAATATAATAATATTACTTATATATACTCGTAGTAATATAATAATACCTACTACTTAAATAACTCAACTTGGAAAAAAGGGCGATTGGCGCCCATGGGGTGATTACCATGCTGTCAACATGAGGACTAAACCTAACCGGTATCCCTTGCCTAACATTCAAGATTTGACCTGTGGCCTGTATGGCAAGAAGCTCTTTTCTAAAATAGACCTTCTTAATAAGGCTTATATTCAGATCCCGATGGCTCCTCAACATGAGGACTAAACCTAACCGGTATCCCTTGCCTAACATTCAAGGTTTGACCTGTGTTCTGGTAAAGGAGGTATTCGCACTTTTTATCGAACTCGTCAATGTGAAAAACACTTTCAGCTTGGACGTTGGAGCAGCACGAACTTGGAGAACTGCTTGTTTCGCTTCTTGTACTGCTGGTTAGAGAGGCAGTCGCCTCCGATAGAGACTGATACGGCTGTCATCAGAACTCGCGGTTCATGATGGATACTCGGATCGTCGAATCTGATTGATGGCCTGTCGTCTCTACCTTATTTCTGATGTTTATCCGATTTCCTCTTCGATTTCCTGCTTCATTTTCTTGTCATCGTCCTCAGATCTGTTTCCTCCGGGTCTGGAAGCGCTTCAACTGTACTCGTCCGTCAAAGACTGCAAAGTGACAATCGCCATTGTCTCGTTTGATATGAACGTGACTCCTGGGGAGTAAGTATTCAACTGCTGCAACAGCCCCGTTAACACCGAATTGCTACTCAGCAGCTCTGGAAAGTTCCACAGCTCTTGATTGATGTTGTTGATTTCCATTCCTTCCATTCTCTCGTCATTCTGCATTCGGTTCCTCACAAGTCCGACCAGTCCTTGCGAGGCAAGTGGCTGCTGAGCAGGTGTCGACCTGCTCTTCCTCCACGTTGTTATTGATGATGAGCACTCGAAAGAGGAATGTTTGAATGTTTTTATTTATCCACCAGGGGAATGTTAGGGCCTAAAGGCCCTCTCTTCCACATTCCCTGGAAATAACAATTACAAAAACTCTTCTTACAATCGTAAATCAATAATAAACACATTTGCATTAGATTCCTCTATACCAGTTTTACAATAATTGAAATAAAAAATAAAAATACATTTAAAATTAAAATTGCACCTCTTTATCATGATTTCCTACAAGTAAATGAATAATTTTCTACATTTTCTCGTTCTGAAAAAAAAATAAATAAATAAAATCAAGTTCTACATTTCATTTGTTCATCATCATAAAAATCAAAAAGGTAAATGAGTAATAGTAATATAAGATAAAAGCAAAAAGCAATAAAAGCAAGAGGAGTCCTCAGATGTGTCTCCTCGTTTTCCTCCGGGTCCGGAGGCGCTTCGATCAACGTGCTATCTCGAATTTTCCCCGGATTGACGAAAAACACTGATAAGAAACAAATATAGACGTTGATGGACAAATACAAACGTTTACAAATAATAACCTGATTCTTCGAAACAAACTGCGAAATAAATAATTGAAGCAAAATATGACTAAAATGACTCAACGGAAAACTTGTTGCTAAGAGATACTGATAAAAATGAATTTAACAGGTAAATATATATATACAATTGAAAATTAAATCTGAAATAAAAATGAAAAATGTCTACAAATAATAACCAATTCTTTGAAACGAAGTGCAAAAAAATAATAGAAGCAAAATATGACTCAATTTGAAAATGACTCAATTCGAAAATTTTATACTAATAATTATTTAGGTGTGTTAAATTATTAAGAATAAACTCTGGTATTTACCAGCGATGGCACCCGTTAGTCGTTCAATTGTGCAAGACCGAGAAAAACAATAAAACCTGGAATAATTCCTAGTTTCAATATTTCCAACCGATCCACAGAGTCATCAGCTTTATACTTCACTTTGTATACCCAGCGACAAGCTTGATGCGTTCACCGAGAACCCGTTGAACTTGATTCAACAATAATATCATTGAATCAAGTATAAAATATGCATAGAATAGCGCCAAGAATAAAAAACTAGAAACTAGTATAAAAAATGCTTAAATTATACTAAACATGGTTTCAGTATCTTAAACTTGATTCAAGAGTATACTGCCATCTTGAACAAAGGATTCTCTATACTTAAACGAAGGATTCTCTACTTGAATGCACGATGCAGTTTTGAATTGCATCAAGTGTTCATAACTCTTCACAGGATACTATTATACTTGAAAGTAGGATTTCAATAAAAACGTTTTATTTTTAAGAACACAAAACTGACCTCACAGTATATAATTATTCAATCATGAATAAATAGGAATAAAATTATTTCAAAAAACATGAACAATATATAGAAGTACAAAAGAAGTCTTTTCAAAACATATGGATAGAGATCCTAGAAAATACATCATGGCACAACAGAAACTACAACAACCATATCAGGTTTGTACACAGTACCATTCACCTTCACCCACTTCACAACATTCAAACTTTTCTCACTTTTGGTGTCATGTTGAACGGGCAAAGAACCCGCTAGGCTTCCCGATTTTGTGGATTATCCTTTAGGCGAACGATATGGGTCATGCTGGTTTTTATTACACAACAGTTGTGTAGTTACTATAGCTTCTGATATACCGACTTCACCGTCGAACATTACATTCAAACTTCATTGTAATTCTTCATAAATGTAATCACTTCTGATTACTCTCTCTCTCTCTCTAATATTATCCAAAATAATCGGTGAATATTTCATCATCGCTTGAATCGATGTCATTGTGTAACAGGGAACTAAACTCGGTCGTGAAGGGAAGCCATGTAACGCATATATAAAGAGATTTGTGGTGGTTTCATACTCATGTGGCCAATTTTATTGCTCTTTGATTAATGTATGATGTGTGCAAATTATGAATTGTCAAGCTAGCAGAAGTTGAAATTAGATATCATGGGAGGGAAGAACAGTAGTGAGATCGCATTGGTTCACATTTTTGGTAGTGGTAATAGGTAAACCGATTCATAATAAACTGGATTCATTTCTTGTGTATGTTTCATAATTATCACATGATGTTAATTCTTCATGATCTGAGAACTGTTGGTTCCTTTTCAACATTGTTCATCCGATCATCCGCACAACAATAACAAAACTTGATTGCCAAGTTGAACCTGCCTTTTCAATGGTACGGTCCTCAATCGGAATGGCCCAAAATGGTTAGAGATTAATATCTACCGGAAATCCGGCGTTCGACTGAGACTGATGATTCTCACTGACCTGTATAGCCACACTGCTCATTCTGATACTTGGGGGTAATCGTCCAATTGCCCATCTCGATATTTTGATAATGTGGTAGTCGTTTGGTTGTTGCTGTTTGTTACCTGTGACGAGTGTCCAAAACGGAAGGTTATGGGAAACCTACCCGAATACCGACGCTTCAAACATTCCTGGCTATCACAAAATTGGTCCAAAAAGGTACGGGTACTACCCACAGGTAAAATCCAGCCCACACTACTGTGGTCCTGAGCGTGATTTTTCATCCTCACGAGGAGGGTGAATGAATATTGAGAACATCCTCTTTACTCGCTTTCACCAAACGGAGCTGGATTATGGACTACCTACCTGAAACACGACCTGCTGACTCCGATAATCACCCAAAGCTCTCACAGCTTAGTCTCATATTGTTGAAGATTGTAGTAAAGTGGATGGATCATCTTGAAAAGGGACTACATTTTCAGTTTCAATCGTACGTATATTACAAATCAAGGAGGTCCAAGTCACGCTACCGTTACCATTTTCAGAATGTATAAATTTTTATTAACATCTCAGAATAGTACATTCACAGTTCAACATAGTAAATTCCGTACTAGCGTTACTGTCAACGAGGTGCGTTATCTGAGGAGACAAAATCAGGAAGTTGTGTAGACTGGTATAAAACATATAACTTTTTAAAGATACATATTGTATTTGGGGCAGAGACGAACATGGGCGAAGGAAGCTAGGAACCCATAAAGAGCAAACGGTTTGATGTGACGAAAAATTCATCGTTCCCGGTATTTAGATGGAGAGTTTGATCAGTCGTGAACCATTCATTTACTCAAAATTCCATTTCTGTAACATTTTTTTTTTGAAAAGCTAGTAAATCTTTGTTATATCTTCGACATTTATTAACGCATCGGCGGTGTAGAACTATCATGACCCATAGTTCTCAATGGCAAATAAATAAATTGTTTATACCTAATTGAACTTTAAAATTCCTTTTTCTGCATTTTATCATGAACTTTTGGAAGAAATTTGACCTGTGGCCTGTATGGCGAGAAGCTCTTTTCTAAAATAGACCTTCTTAATAAGGCTTATATTCAGATCCCGACGGCTCCTCAACATGAGGACTAAACCTAACCGGTATCCCTTGCCTAACATTCAAGATTTGACCTGCGGCCTGTATGGCAAGAAGCTCTTTTCTAAAATAGACCTTCTTAATAAGGCTTATATTCAGATCCCGATGGCTCCTCAACATGAGGACTAAACCTAACCGGTATCGCTTGCCTAACATTCAAGATTTGACCTGTGGCCTGTATGGCAAGAAGATCTTTTCTAAAATAGACCTTCTTAATAAGGCTTATATTCAGATCCCGATGGCTCCTCAACATGAGGACTAAACCTAACCGGTATCCCTTGCCTAACATTCAAGATTTGACCTGCGGCCTGTATGGCAAGAAGCTCTTTTCTAAAATAGACCTTCTTAATAAGGCTTATATTCAGATCCCGATGGCTCCTCAACATGAGGACTAAACCTAACCGGTATCCCTTGCCTAACATTCAAGATTTGACCTGTGGCCTGTATGGCAAGAAGCTCTTTTCTAAAATAGACCTTCTTAATAAGGCTTATATTCAGATCCCGATGGCTCCTCAACATGAGGACTAAACCTAACCGGTATCCCTTGCCTAACATTCAACATTTGACCTGTGGCTGTATGGCAAGAAGATCTTTTCTAAAATAGACTTTCTTAATAAGGCTTATATTCACATCCCGATGGCTCCTGAAAACATACAGAACACAGCTATAAGACACCTTTTGGAGTATTTTTTGCCTAATGCGGCTCGATAAACAGTCCCACTTTCGGATTATTTGAAGGGACATACAGGAATTTAGAGGAAAGTGCTTCACCCACTTTGACGCGAAAAGTTCGTTCACTGAGAAAGGATTTTATGAACAGGTAACTCGAATTAGGCAGAAATTATTTTAGCTTGTACAGCAGCCCATCATGCCAAACTTTGTCAAAAGCTGACTGCACATCCAAAACTACTGCGCCTGTGAATTTCTTTTGTTCATAGCCTCTGGCTATGAAGTCAACCACTCTATGGATTTGTTGGGTTGTGGAGTGGTGGTTGACTAAAACAAGCTCCAGCAGCCGAACTTGGAGAACTGCTTGTTTCGCTTCTTGCACTGCTGGTTAGAGAGGCAGTCGCCTCCGATAGAGACTGATACGGCTGTCATCAGAACTCGCGGTTCATGATGGACACTCGGATCGTCGAATCTGATTGATGGCCTGTCGTCTCTACCTTATTTCTGATGTTTATCCGATTTCCTCCTTCATTCTCCGGGTCGGGAAGCGCTTCGATCAACGTCCTATCTCGAATTTTCCCCGGATTGACGAAAAACACTGATCGCCCGTTGATGGACAAATACAGACATTTACAAATAATAACCTAATTCTTCGAAACAAACTGCGAAATAAATAATTGAAGCAAAATATAACTAAAATGACTCAACGGAAAACTTGTTGCTAAGAGATACTGATAAAAATAAATTTAATAGGTAAATATATATATACAATTGAAAATTAAATCTGAAATAAAAATGAATAATGTCTACAAATAATAACCAATTCTTTGAAACGAATTGCAAAAAAATAATTGAAGCAAAATGTGACCAAAATGACTCAACGGAAAATTGGACTCCATTCGAAACTTTTATACTAATAAATATTTAGGTGTGTTAAATTATTAAGAATAAACTCCGGTATTTAGGTTTATTTATTCAGAACAAACACATTACAACTTTAGTACATATCACTTCTGTGGACACACTTAAAAACGGACCACCCAAGGAAACGTACGATAGAGTTCTTGAAACGCACCGTCTTCCATCTCTCACGTTGGATCCCTGAAAAAGACATACGTCTACCATATTCTACGAATGGGTACTAGGAAACTGCTCCATTCTAAATGAAAGAAGAATAAGTTGTAAATAAATGCACAAGCAAGTTTACAAGAATTCATACATGTTGGCACTCAATGTACGAGTATAATCCTGTAACATCGGTAAGCGAGTCTAATAAAAATGAATTTATTAAGTAAATATGTATACAAAGGAAAATGAAATCTGAACTACTGAAATCTACTGAAATCTGAAATCTACTTGTATTTACATTGTATACAAATAATAACCAACGCTTTGAAATACATTGCAAAATAATTTATGCAAAATATGTATTGCTTATCAAAAAAACTTGCTTTTGAGTCGAAAAGCAAGTTTTTTGATAGGCAATAATAATAAAAATGAATTTAATAGGTATGTATAATGAATACTTACAACGAGCAATCAAAGAACGCTGATGCTAATCCTCAGTTTTGCTACCTGCAAAACTTCAGGAGAGAACAATGGATTCTAAAATAAAAGCAGAGGAAATTACAATTCAGGGCATATCACTACCGATACCGACGTTTACAAATAATAACCTAATTCTTCGAAACGAACTGCAAAATAAATAATTTAAGCAAAATATGACTGAAATGTCTCAACGGAAAATTTGTTGCTAAGAGATACTGATAAAATGTATACACATGTATACACTCTCATGTATACAAAGGAAAATTAAATCTGAAATGAAAAAATCCACCGTCATGCAGTATGAATATAAGAATATATGAAGAAATTGAAGAGGAAATAACTGGTTTTATGATAACTGGTTCGCCATTTTACTGTTTTTTTAAACAAATTTTTGTCTCCTTTATTCTGCTGAGTAACACCTCAGCTTATAGAATTTTCAACGCATTACTCGGAAATTGAACTATGAGAACTAATGTTTTTTAAAGATGCAAGAACGGTAAAAAACTGTCCCAAGATCTCAACTTTCCAACAGTGTAGTCGATTCCATCTTTGAACAATTTTTCCGAGGAGAAAACCCAGTTTGAATGCTGAAAAACGTGAGCTTTTCGAGAAAAATCGGGTTATTTGTATGGAAAATGACGAAACCGCAATGCATAGTTTCGTTGCATAGTTGTAGATGCCTTGGTTGATGAAGCGGCTTCGTAAAAATGTCCGCAACTTGATGTGTTGTACTAACATTTTTAACTTCTAACTCATCTTCACTGACCAGCTCCCTGACATAAAAGTGACGGACACGTATATGTTTGGTTGTTGGCAAGTTTCACTGCAGCCTCGTTATCGACATACAGCAATGGTTTTTGCAACGGCTCCACCATACTTTCCAGTAGTCGCCGCAGCCAGACTAATTCTCGAGCTGCTTCGCTCGCAGCAACAATTTCGGCTTCCGTTGTTGAGATCGCCACAGACACCTGACGTTGGCTTATCCAACTTATTGTACATCCGGAGTACTGACATACTACTCCAGTTGTTGACCTCCCGGTCTGTAGGTCTCCTCCATGGTCAGCATCGCTATATCCCTCAAGAATTCTGTTTTGAAAACCTTTTCTGAATTTGAGTCCAAAATCGATCGTTCCTCTGAGACAGACGGATGAAATTTTATTCGATATTCTTAATCTACGTCCTCTGAAACGTAAAACATAAAATTTTGAGGGGGGGTTAAAAAAATTTTTTTCGTGCTCGATTCCAAAGGTTTATTATAGAAAATAATAAACCAAAATATGTAGTGTAGGGATCACTTATTATGTGTAGGGTGTGCGCAATACATAGGATTTCCTGGTAGCTTTTTGGACGTGGAGAGCCGTAAATTTCCGTGAAAGGGACGAGGTGTTCATAAGGGATAAATTGACGACATTAACCAAATCGGCAAAATATCCCTCCAGAACATTTTTCTCGAAACCTTGGTGGAAGACGTCTTTCGTTATCAAATCAAGATCGGATCGAAGGTGCGAATTCATCGGGCGTCGAATGGTTAATATAAAGGTTAATATAAATAATAATAAAAAAAAAAAAAATGCCATTCGAGTTCTTCTAACTCGAATGGCTTTTTTTTTTTTTTTTTTTTCAACGAATATCTAATTACAATTATTAAACCTAATCTATTTACGATTCAAAACAAGTTATGTATATTTAAAACCTGATTACAATGAGGAAAATTGTATAGGTACCTATATATTGTATATTACTCAACTATGTACAGTAGTAGGTAAAATGACTAATAACATCTCATGAAAAAACTTACTAAAGCTCGGCATTGAGCACAAGTTACCGGCGTTGGTATGTTTGTGTTGCTGTACGAAGTGCCTGTTGAAATTGATGTATTGAGGCACTCGCGGCAAATCTGCCTGTGCCCACATGGCACAGCCATTCGCGTGGCTGCGTTTTGTAGGCATATGAGACATGCAGGCTCGTCCCCTGCTGGCGGGCGAACCCCTTCTTCGTCATCGTTCACAATGCGACCAATTTGTGAAATTGCGAACGAAGGGTTGACTCGCATATTTTCGGGCACTATATGAGGCCGGCGGTCTCAGTTATCTGAAAAGAACTATACTTTGAGCAGCAATAATTTAAGAAGGTAGCAACCCTCGCCAAACCCAACGGGTACATTCATGCATTTGAAGCATGTTGTAAGTAGTAGGTACATGGACGCTTATAACACATAAATGATGTGCTTGAAGCGTGCAATTGGAAAATAAATCTTATTCGGGTGCATAGCTTCTTACCAGGAGGCGTGTAGTACTCATCTTCACCATCCGAATCTCCACCGATGAACAGGTCCTCCTCCCAGTCCTGTTCAAATTCCTCGTCAATGTAGTTGCTGATGCCTTCCAAATGAAAAAATCGGACCGAGTAGTGCAAGAATCGTGAAAGAGTGATGGACCTCTTGCCAAATCTCGGAGTTTTGCAGATATTGTTCTCTCATGGAAAGACCATTTTGCATTCCTCCCAAAGGAGACAGCAGCGCCGTCGATCACCCGTTGATGGTCACGAAGCCATATGAATGAGGCCATCTGTAAAATAGATCTGTATTAATCATCGGTATACATTGTAAAATCTATGGGCTCTATCATCGAGTAATTTTTAGCGCATTTTTTTCTGAAGAAAAAAGGGGCTTGAATGCACTTTGTGCGTTTATGTATGTATTTATATGTCTCCTCATAAAAGCCGTTACGATGCCATTTCCCGACATCCGATTTTGATGAAACTTGGTACTCAAGGATGCCATATTTAACGCGCCGAAGATAACGATCAATGAGGAGCCGCTGACCACGCATCACAAAGTCATAGACTTATCTACTTAAAAGAAAATGCGCTTTACATGTGGCTCACTATGTGAGAACTGACCTATTTCCTATTATACTTACCAATGAACTGCCAGATTCCTGGGTGGGTTTTTCCAAAACATTTGAGCAGCTGGGCATGGAACGATTCCTGGTGGTTGTTCGTCCTAACACTCGCACCATTGATTGAAAAATTCTCTGGCCCAATTTTATCCATTCAATAACTGTGGAAGTATCTGCGAGAAAACAAGTGAAAACATCAGTGAAAACCTTAATCTTTGGGCCACCACAGTTTAGAGCTAAAACGCCCACTTTTGGTCGTTTTAAAAAGGCTAAATCGTAGTTTTAACTCTAAACGATAACTGCCGACAAGTGTAATTTATCCGAAATATCTTACTGCATTACAGGTTCAAATTGTTCCGTTAATCCGACTGACTCGATGTTCCTTTTGGCAATGGCGAGCCCAGCTTGCACGTCTCCAGCTGGCAACAGGGCCAAAGCTATTAACATTTTGACCATGTTGCCAAAAGCCCTGTCCTGAGTCAATGCGGTTTTTAACCCATGGGTCGATATGTATTTGATGATAGCCTGAAAGTAATGATTATTCACATTTTCATCTACCTGCGCTAATTTTTTACGAAATATGTCATGTTGTTATGTTGCTTAAAATCGTGAAATATGTTGTTTATTTATGTCATTTATTTTCAAATGTCAAGGCAAAATTAATAACGATAGGTGAAAAATACAATAAATTTATTAATAAAAATTATTGATTGAAAAAAAAAAAAAAAAAAAAACAGTCATATAACACTTTACATTTTCAACAGTTAACCCTAGCCTAAGATCACTTAAAAGGTAATTTAGTTTAGAAAAACTTTTTTCGACATCCGCCGACGTTCCTGGGGCATACTTGGCCGCAAAGGCGTCTGCCTGCGTCCAACATGACGGTAGCTCTCCATTTTAGTAAAACATTTTAGAATAGCACTAGTTTCTGACGAAGGCCTGGTTTTGAAGATGAGATTGCAAATGACTTTTGTTTAGCGAAATGGTGACACATAATTTTCATGAACATAAGACATATTAGCTTCACTAAACTGTTTTGATGGCACTCTTCTCCGAAATCATTATTGCGTGCATGATCTTTAAATACAACACCATTGATTACTATTTCAACGTCGAATACTTATTCTGGCGCCACTATACGTGTAGGTATTGCTTACTTACCTCCAAAAATCTGTACATAAACGCAACTTGCCGTTTTTCTTAGGAACCAACAATATAGGAGCAGAATACGGACTCTCGTAGAATGTTCCACAATACCCGCATTCAATAATTCCTCCATGTATTTGCGTACAGCCTCGCGGTCCCAGGGTTGAGGGGATAAGGACGTCTATAAATAATCTTTTCCCGATTGAATAACTTTATCTTAAATTTAGCAGTAGTTACCTGCGGTCTACTGTAGCCCACGAGTGAAACGAGTATTTTTTTCAACCCGTCGTTTTGCCAGTCCCGCCTAGACCGTCGTGCATTATACCCAGTGTGGATGGAGAAATGTTTTTTGGGGTTTGATGAATCGTATAGATTGCAGCATTGCCAACACTAGCAGATCTTCATGAGAAGTAAGCCTTCGTGAGAAAACAATTTTAAAGAAAAACTGTTTGTGAACAATAATTGTTATAACCTTGTTATAACAATTATAATTATAATTATTATAACCTTGTTTTGAAGGCAACATAATCCGTATTTTGCATGAGTTCGTCAAACAATAGAGATCTATCAAGTACAAAACGTTCTGTAGTTATCTATAGTTGTGAGTAACGAATAATAATAATTTCATACAAATTTTCGAAGTACTTACTGATTCTTTGGTCCCATCGTGGACGATGAGCGTAGGACAAACACGCATGTCCGAGCAATGTGAATCACTGAGTCTGAGGTCGCACAAGCGCTGACGAAAATGGCCGAGGTCGAAAAGTTTGGAGTGTTTTCGCGCCGCGCTCCAGAAGTTCGGAGAGCGACAAATTTTTTACCTAGTGGACGGACTGCGATCATCCACTCTATTGATCTCCGAATCCATTTATTAATTAATTCATCTATTATAATATCAAAAGAATATGAACTGAAATAAAATGAATAAATATGAACTGAAATGAATAAACTGCAATACTATGCAATACTGCGTACTCAGTGGTCAGTGAATTCAAAGTCCAAGAATCCAACTACCTTCTTGCTTGGCAATCATTATTGGATGCGTTTGACAAAAAACGAGTGCTCGCAGCCACATACTTAAACCATATATTATCATTATAAATCTGTGTGGGTTGCCGAGTAAAAGGGACGCAAGCCATTCAAAGCCGCAGTACAAAGCCATTCAAGTTCAACCAAATTTTAATCCTTGGTTTGCTGGGGTCAGCTCAGATAGATCTATGATTGTTACAATGTGTGGGTTGCGCTCAAACCATGGTTTGTGCGCGAGCTACACCCATAGGTTCCTAAATCCGGAGCTTTCTCACACGTCCGACCAGTCCTTGCGAGGCAGGAGGCTGCTGAGCTGAAACCTGTTCATCCTCCATATTGTTATTGATGAGCACTAGAAAAAGGAGGAGTCAAGATGTTCGTTCAACTCATCTACGGCCTCTTCTTCTGCGCCTTTTTCGACCTTCTCATTAGTAGCCATTATGTAGGCCATTATGTAAGCCTACTTCTCCAAATCGTTCGAAATTAGCATACAAGTCTCCTTTCTATTGATGCTGCAGCTGTGCAGTTTGTTCAAGAGCTGTTCACATTTGGCGTTGATGTTACCTGTGCCCATGAGGCTGCTGATGTCGAAGGAAGGTATCTCTTCCTTTGTTTTGTTCTGGTGCAGGAGGTATTCGCACTTTTTATCGAACTCGTCTATGTCAAACACACTTCCAAAACTTCGAGAACTCTTGTTAGAGAACGATACGCTTTTCATCAGAACTAGCGGGTCATGATGGACACTCGGATCGTCGAATCTGATTGATGGCCTTATTATCTGATGTTTATTTCTGATGTTTATCCAATTCCCTCTTCGATTTCCGGCGCACCGAAGACTTCCGAAGTAGCTGCAGAAGCCTTTTGCTTGCCCTTAGCATTCGTCACTTTCTTGTCATCGTCCTCAGATGTGTCTTCTACTTTTCCTCTTCGTCTAAGCGGATTTCCTCCTTACCGATGTAGCTGTAGAAGCCGTTTGGTCGTCACTTTCTTGTGACCTGAGGTGTGTTACGTTTCAACCTGAGATACGTTTCCGCGAGCCAAACAAATCGAGTAAGGGGTTTTTCTGCGTAGAATCCGAATCTGTAATAAAAAATAGGGGCTCTTATTAGAAATAAGGAAGTTAGTGCACATTGCAAACGTGCGCAAACATAATTTTTTTAATCCTTGTCAAAAGTCATTGGACACGGTTTTTTTCTGATTTTCAAATATACTGTTTCTATTGAAAAGAAAAGGAGTGTTCACGTTGAGTGGACCACCCTGTATAATATTATTATAAACTGCTCACAAATTGAAGTGGACCACTCATCAAAAGTTAGGTAACTATCTTTTTAACCCATACTTCTGGTTATTTTGGTGCTTATATAGGTACCTTACTTATCCATCAGTAATGGTATTTTCTCAACAAAAATAAATACATCAAACAAAATTTAAGAAGTCTTAGCGAAAAATTTGCTTACATTTTGCTGACGAAAAGCCTGAAAAACTAATAACACTCGAGCTCACTTGCAATTTGCCGCGATTTTTCAATTTGTTGACGTTCGGACGACTTCTGTGGACCCCACGGGTGAGCGACCTGATACGTACACTGTCATCTTGCTGAACAGACCACAATTAGAGAATACATGCCCGTTTCGAGCAGACAGGAGGCTTAGGGGATTTTCAACAATGCGGCAGTCTGCCGCTCGCGCAATTGGATGAAGTGTGTACCGATCTTCTGGCGTACATCCAAGAAGAGTACAACGCCAAACACCGGAACTCAAAAGGGGAAAGAAAAATTCTGATGAGAGCGTCTGTAGTGGAAGTGCCTCAACAAACCAACCAAACAGTTTGCTGTCTTTACCTTCTGCAATACGTAGAAGAATTTTTCCGAGTGAGAATTTTTCGTTGTCATTGGAGGAGAGGGAATTCTTCATGTAATTAATCAAGACTTTATCTAAAAATATCGTTAACGATTCGACCTCACTAGCCTTAAAGAATTTTCATGTTTGGGAGTTGGATGATACTTTTTGGAAAAATATTATCTAGCACTCATCTGAACCCAGAAATAGGGGGTTCAGAAATAAATATCCCCCCAAAAACAACTCCGTTGTAAAAACTGGCCCGCCAAAAAACCTCAGCCGCAAAAAGGAATGATATCCATTTTGCCCGCCAGCCACATATATAGGATGCTCGGTGCTTCGCACCTCGCTGTTGAGTGTGCATATAGAAACCTGATCCTCCTAACCGTAACCTCCACCGTCAATGTTTTCCTGTTCCCTGTCTCCTTCCCACAACCCCCTCTCACCCTTAGTCACCCTCGGTTTCACCTAATATGTTTCCTCTGTTACACCAGCAGGGAGCTTTACGCTTCTTTCAATGCTGTTGGCGGGAGCTTTTTGCCAGATGAACAAGCCTGAATTGAAGCATTACTATTGTAGTGATCCAAGGTGAGAAGAAAGAACAAGTGACTGCTTGGAGTCGATGTGATGTTCTGAGTGCTTTATTGGTAGGAATACAGCCTTTTTATAGTCCTCTGTACAAGGCCAGAGGGGGTCGAGGAAGATCCCCCACTCTGGGTGTGAGATAAGATATGAGGAGGAGCAGCCGATCATCACACTGCTCCCCCCAGAATTTAATATAAATTAAATTTTCTTGAAGTCGGCGTGAGGCTCGTAGAGGCGGAGTCGATGGCCGAAGGGAGGCTCGTTGAGGCGAAGACTTGCGTGAGGGAGGCAGTTGGAGGCGGCTGACGTGCGTGAGTCTGCAGAGCGAGGCGGCTGAGGCCAGTGTGAGAGGCTGCAGAATGTTGAGGCTGTAAAGAGATATGTTTTTTTTTTTTTTTTTTGTATGTTTTTTTTAGGTATTTATTTTTTTTTTTATTTTTTATTTTTTTTTTTATTTTATTCTATTTTTTTTTTTTAATATTCTGTTTGCGTTATAGCGGTTAACGGCGACGTAAGTTGCTGGGGATGCGTGAGCGAGCTCGGCTCAGGCAACTGCGTGAGTGTTTGGTTGGGCGTCTTGGGGGAGAGCGATGGGGGTGTGGGTGCTGTGTTCCCACTGGCTTCACGGGTGAGGGAGACGGGTTGGAGGCCGCCGGTTGCCGGATGTGGGGTTCCGTGGGCGTTGATGAATTGGTGCAGCGCGGGGACGCTTGTACGGCGGAGTTCATCATCTGCGGTAGGCGGCTGCCGTGTATGCAACAGTTTGTGCAAGTTCCCGTAAATGGAGGTAACGTGAGGGTGAAGGTTTGTCGGTCTTGATTGGCCCTGAAGCTGACTATAGAAGTGCCGGGTACGTTGTCGAGAGGTCGTATCCCTCTGGGGTGCGTTCGAAAACTCCACCCGGGGGTGAGTCGGTGGTGGGGGGAGAGTGGCCGGTCGGGTGGTCCGAGTGTTGGTTGTTCTCGGACGGCACGAATCTCGTCTGCTTTGTTTACATCGGCACGTCCATTCCTTGACTGCAATGGATGTGATAGAAAATCAAGCTCGTAGGAGACGTGTGGTTGTGTCACTGGCAATAAATGCCACCATTAGCTTAATTTATAATATTATGGACAATGAAGAGGAGGCTGACGGGCGACTGTGGCTCATTCGTCTACAACTTTCAATTTTAGAGAAGCGTCTTCGTGGAGAGAGGTTAGCACCCACTAGAATTAATGGATATTTAGGTGTCACTATTCCAAATATGAGTAGCAAACAATTTCGACAACACTTCCGGATGATGCCTGAGGTGTATGAAGCACTGGAACGTCGCCTGGGGCCTCTTCTTGCCAAACATAACCACTATGGACGTTCTGTCATTCCTGTGCGCACTCAACTGCTTGTGACATTATGGCTTTTAGCCACTCCGGATTCTTACAGGTGCGTATTGTGCACAGTAGTTTGTAGTAAATAAGTTGAAATGGCTTTAATCTGTTTGAAATGATTTAGGTCTGTGGGTGATCGCTTTGATGTTGGCAAATCTTCAGCTAGTGATTCATTTTTTCGTGTGGTGAAGAGTCTTTGTAGTATTGCCAGAAATGTAATTAAGTGGCCATCACATGATGAAATACCGGCATGTAAGCAGAAATTTTATGCTTGGGCAAGAATGCCTAATGTGATTGGAGCAGTGGATGGTACTGATATTGAGATAAAAGCACCGAATGTGAGTACTGTCTGGAATCCTACATTATACTTTTGTCTTGCTGTTTGGTTTGGTAGTGACTGTAATAATCTTAAAATTGCAGATTGAACCACAAGCCTACAATAACCGCAAGAAAAGAACAACGATGATACTTCAAGCAGTTTGTGACTCTGACCGAAGGTTTACTGATTGTTTTACTGGTTATCCGGGAAGTGTCGGAGATGTCAGAGTGCTTAGGAATTCAGATTTGTATAGAGCAGTACAACAAAATTATAGAAATTTCTTCCCCAATGAGGAGTACATCATTGGTGACAAAATCTACCCTATTCTGACATGGCTTATTCCAGCCATAAAGGATAATGGAGCTATGACTGCTGTGAGTTTTTCTGTTGTGTCTAATGTAGTGAAAAGAGCAGCATTCAAATGCTGTAAAAAAAAATTCTAAATCTGTTTTGCTTACAGGCTCAAAAAAATTTCAACAGGGTAATTGCTTCCACAAGACAAGTAATCGAGAGGGCATTTGCTTTGCTGAAGGGGCGTTGGAGACGGTTGAAATACCTTGATATGAACAGGATTGATATGGTATCTTATGTAATACTTGCTTGCTGTGTGCTGCATAACATCTGCTTGGATCACTTGGTACATAACAATGAAGATGATGACTTCATAGAGGAGGGTCTTCCACATGTTAATTTACGTGCCGGGCAAGTTGAGGATGCAGGTTTACACTGTGATGATGCAAACGGTCAGGCTAAAAGGGACTATCTTGTAACAGTGGTCCAACAGTGGGTTCCAAGAAATGAAAGAGTTTAATTGCCATGTCACATGTATTTCAAGATAGAAAGTCACAGTTACATGCTTTAACTGGTGCAAAATAAAAATAATACTAAATATATGTGAGTGCATTATTATTATTATTAGCCTTATTATTGCAGCTCACATTAAGTACATAAGTATAAGTATAAGTCTTTACAGTCAGACAATAATAACATCTTTGGAGAGCAGTAACAGAGATAAGAATCATCCATAAAGATATTGAAACACTAATCAATAGTCAATAATGAGAATCAATTTATCACTCATGACAAACACAACAGTCTTTGGGCACACTTTCTTAATCTCACAAAAAACTTAATTACTTGAAACAAATATAATAATATGGCCACAAAATACCCGTACATAAAGGACTGCTGAAAATCAATATAAAAGAAAATAAAAATAACAGAGTTACAACATACCTTTCATACTAGGAATAGTAACAATAGTCATGGTTAGTAAATAGGGACATCTCAAAAACATTTATCTTTGGCTACAATTCCAAAACAATAATAATTGAGGACTAAAATCATATGGCCAAGCAGCACCCATCTATAGGGTGCTGCCAAAAAAAAGGTTTATTTCAACTTTCAAACATAAGGTTAAATTAAGACTAGTAGCCAACAAAAAAAAATTAACAATTTAACAAAGGAAATAAAACTGCTCAACTCCACCTAGATGCTTTTACAAATATATTCATTACAGTACAGCCTAGTGTTATCCTGAAAAAACAGACAATACTAGACAGGAATACCAGTTAATCACAAATAAATGGATGGAAAAACTCAATATGCGTTCTGCAATCTTACAGTTTATCAATCAAGCGATTCATGGTGTCCGTGTAAGCAGCCATAAATTCCCTATGTCGCCGCTCTTTGGCTTCCTCTTGCAAGTTGACAGCCTCACGCAAAGCTCTAACTTCCACCTCCATTCTAGTCTTCTTGTCTTTCTTTTCGCTGCTCTTTAAAATTGGATTCGAGTCTTTGCTGTCAGGGGAGGTTGACCGCTCAGAATAAGACTCAGAACTTGTTGAAGCCGGCGGTGACACTGGGGAACTCAGAGATGACAGTGGTGTCACTGGATTGACTGTCGGAGAGGTGTGACATGCCTCATCCATTTCATCAAAAAAGCGGAATGCTTTGACGGGTGGCTCGCCACTGCACCTGTCACCTAGTTGATCTTTTATCTTGTTATAATGCTTCTTTAAATCTTTATACTTGGCCTCGCATTGCTTCCAGGTGAAATCCCAGAATTTGCTCGTCTTTTTTTCTTTTAATTCATTGGCAACCTTCTCCCATTTTCTCTGGTTGCTGAGAGCTTGGCTACCAAATAAAGACTTCAATTTATTGTGGCGGAGGTAAATCAGGTACTTTACGGCATCATCGTCCTTCCATTGAGCAGGACAATCTGCAATAATTAAGATTTCATCAGACCACAGTCATTACATTGCCAACAAAGAGAGCTATGCAAAGCAACATTTTACCCTTGGAATGGGTGTCCACAGGGCTCGGACTAAGGCTTGGACATGCACTTAGGATGCCCTGGTCCTGCTCTTGTACTACCTCCATGCTTTGAGGTGGGATCATCCCAAAGGCTCTCAACACCTCCTCCGTCTCATCAACAAATAGTAAAGTGCCAGCTGCTAAAACCAACAAGAAATGAATAAAATTAAATCATGGCCTAACCTTCCCCAATCCGAAACAGGCGAATTTCACAGTCTTGTAACTTACGATCATCTTTAGCAACCAAAATGAGCTGGCCATCGTCGTTTCGGACGACCTCCCCGGTCTCCGAAACGCATAAGGAGTGCGTACGACACAAATTTTCCATTTAAATTAAAGTAGGACTCTAGCACAAATAACCAAACAAAGCAAATCACAATCTCAGTTTCCCGCGAAATCCGTTCGAGTGAAATTGCACCTTGCTCGACGAGGAGGGTGAGATTCCACTCGATCGGGTGCTCTCCGGACTGTTCTCGGACACCCCACTCCGACCCCTCCGAGTGCACCCGAAGTGTTCTCGGACGGCCTTCGGGTGGCGGAGTGCACTCGGAGTGCGTTTTCGAACGCAACCCTGGGGGGCGTCATTTGGCGAGGCAGGGCGGGTTCCTTTTGCTTCTTCCGATGTATGGCCACGGCTTGAGCTTTCGAGATGGCCATAAGGTTCTTCACGTTGGGTAGTAGAGGCCTCGTTGGTTTCCTTCTCGCCGGATGTTGAGGTGAGGGGGTGAGCGCCAGGTCTTTTAGTAGGGTTGATTTCGCTGGAGAAGGCATGGTTGTGAATGGTGACTATTGCTTGCTGCTGGTCGTTTTTATAACCCAGTTGAGGTGATGTGGTGGGGGTAGAACCAATGGTGTTGTAGTGTTTGTCCGAGCCAATAGCTGAAGGGAAGTGAGTTCGACCAATGATGTTGATTGAATCAACTGTCGACGGGGAGGGGGCTGGCTTGCATCTGTCAACGGAAACTGACTGTGTAGAGAGGTTGCCCTGTTGAAAGCAGATCGTTTTCCCGTCGTGTGTGAGTATTCGAAATGGTCCAACGTATGGTTGGCTGAGCTTCCCTTGAGGGGTGTCTACTCGTACCTAGACGTGTGTTGCACGGCTAAGGGTGGCTGGATAATATGTGTGGGTGAAACGCCTGTATGGTTCGTGATGAAGTAGCGGGACCGTAGAGGGTGGCGGCTGCGTGAAGAGGTCTCCTGGGAGGCGCGGTGTCGATGAAAAGAGCCGTTGGGATGGTGAGAAGCCATCAGGACCAGGCCTATTTCGGAGACCAAGGAGGAGGCCGTTGAGATCGGAGGCCCAGGTCCGCGATGATGATGTCGCTATTATGGCGTCTTTCAAGACTCGATGGAGGCGTTCCACTAATCCATTTGCTTGTGGGTGATACGTATTGGTGTGGTGTAGTTGTATCCCCATTGCTTCACAGAACGTTTGGAAGGCGTTAGACATAAATTGGGTTCCTTGGTCGGTGGTGAGGTGTTCAGGAGATTGGAGGAGGGCGGCGAGCTGAGAGCCATCAGACGGTGCGTGAGCCTCGACGAGTCGCTTTTTCAACTCCTCATAGCTGTTGGCTTGGGCGGCGGAGATATCAGCGCAGAGCTCGGCTTGGCGGGGCTCGAGGGCGAGGAAAGCGCGGGTGAATTGAGCCTCGGAAGTCGTCAGTCCTTCTTGGGCGAAAACTAGTTCAAGTTGGGCGAACCAGCTGTGCGAGAAGGCCGGATCAAAAGGCCGGAGCTTGAGGGGCGCTGCCTCCGTCGTCCGACTGGTGCCTGATGTCGACTCTGTCAGTTTTGCCTTCCTGGTGGAGGTCATGGCGCTCGTTAACCTGAAATCAGAAGAGTAGCCTCGTAGGAAGGGTTAAAAACCAGCCCTGAAGGTCTGTAGGCCGTGTAGGTCTGCAGCTCCCAGTGAGTCTAGTAAAAGACTGAGGAGTTCCTGGAAACGGCCGTCTTTTATAGGCAGCCGGCGGCGAAACTGACCAATGGAGAGCTTTGTAGCGGTGGGCCAATCAGCGGCGTCGGCGAACCACAGTGATGAAGGCGGCAGAAGATAAGAGCCGGTCTAGTTAGAGTGGGGATCATTAACTTGTGAGCCTCTGTCTGGAGCAGATCGATCGGGCGGTGAGCAGTGGAAGGTGCGTGAACGTCGGTTGTCACCAGTGTAGTGATCCAAGGTGAGAAGAAAGAACAAGTGACTGCTTGGAGTCGATGTGATGTTCTGAGTGCTTTATTGGTAGGAATACAGCCTTTTTTTAGTCCTCTGTACAAGGCCAGAGGGGGGTCGAGGAAGATCCCCCACTCTGGGTGTGAGATAAGATATGAGGAGGAGCAGCCGATCATCACAACTATATTATCTAGGAACGCGGTAGCGTTCCGCCCCGCCAAGCAAAGAAGTTGAGAAAACGAACGGTACCAAGTGTATGTTTACCGGACGTCACGAAACGCGTTTTCGAGGTATCCATATCTCGGCTCCTATTTGACCGATCAACTTGAAATTTGGTGTGGGTCTTCTTTGAGTGTATATTAGAAAGCCCTGAAAGTTTCAAATCGATAGGTCTAAAGGGAGCCGAGCTACA
Organism: Stenodema calcarata; assembly: GCA_963920205.1. Lineage (NCBI taxonomy): Eukaryota > Metazoa > Arthropoda > Insecta > Hemiptera > Miridae > Stenodema > Stenodema calcarata. Next base: position 22,738,864 of record OY986048.1, read on the forward strand.
TAACTTCAAAAACCCGGTTTTACTGCCTTAGATTGTTCTTCTCCTTCTTCTTCTTCTCCTTCTTCTTCTCCTTGTTCAGACAGGCAAGGCTGGAGCCTCTCCACGTTGACCGATTGACTTGAAATTTTGCACAGAGCTTCATTTAACCTTGAGACAGAGCCTTATATAAAATTTAACCCATTATCTCAACCCAAAAAAGTTTTAGAAACAAAAAACCAGAAACTTTAGGAAAATTCTGTCCACTTTGACGAGTCTACAGCCTGGGTAAAAGGACCAATCGACTTGAATTTTTTTACATACCTTCTTTATAGCATGTCTCAGTGCCATTTGAACGAAATAACCCATTATCTCAACCAAAAAAAAAATTAGGGACAAAAAACTAAAATTTAGGGTAATTTAGGCTAATTTTGGCCATATCTCGGCTCCTAGTTGACCGATCAACTTGAAATTTGGTTTGGATCTTTTTGGTGTGGATAAGAGAAAGCTCTGAAAGTTTCAAGTCGCTACGTCTGAAGGGAGCCGGGTTATATAACTTCAAAAACCAATTACCATGTTTTTCTACTTTTTTCAGTCGGTCAAGGCTACTCTCCACCTTCGCCGATTGACTTGAAATTTTGCACGGAGCTTCGTTTCAAGTGTAGCAAGTGCCTTTTGAAAGATTCAAGTCGATATCTTTAAAGGGAGCCGAGTTATATAACTTCAAAAACCCGGTTTTTCACCCTTACCTGTTCTTCTTCTCCTTAATCAGTTAGGCCTTTCCACCTTCACGGATTGACTTGAAATTTTGCACAGAGCTTCGTTTCAACATCAGCCAGTGCCTTTTGAAAGTTTAACCCATTATCTCAACCCAAAAAACTTTTAGAAACAAAAAACCTGAAATTTAGGCTAATTTTGGCAACTTTGACGAGTCTACAGCCTGGGTAAGACCTTCTTTATAAAATGACCCACTTCAACAACAAAAAGATGTGATATCCCCCCAAAAAACACTCCGTGTAAAAATCACCCCGCCTCGCAAATATCATTCTTCAGAGGCCGGAAAAAGTTATGATATGCAACTGACTTGTGGAAGTAATAAAAACGTCTCGCAATAGCACCAAGGGGAGATTTCGAAAGGGGTACGGTGCTTGTGAAGTGGTTAAGCTTTTCATTGTACTTAGCTCCTTAATGAGGAAAAGGGCGGGCGGGGAAAGTGGATATCATAACTTTTTCCGGCCTCTGAAGAATGATATTTGCGAGGCGGGGTGATTTTTACACGGAGTGTTTTTTGGGGGGATAAGTATTACTGGTGGTCACGAGTAATCAGTGGTGGTACACCTAGGTATAATGAAGTATTGCTTCAATTCAGGCTTGTTCATCTGGCAAAAAGCTCCCGCCAACAGCATTGAAAAAAGCGTAAAGCTCCCTGCTGGTGTAACAGAGGAAACATATTAGGTGAAACCGAGGGTGACTAAGGGTGAGAGGGGGTTGTGGGAAGGAGACAGGGAACAGGAAAACATTGACGGTGGAGGTTAGGGTTAGGAGGATCAGGTTTCTATATGCACACTCAACAGCGAGGTGCGAAGCACCGAGCATCCTATATATGTGGCTGGCGGGCAAAATGGATATCATTCCTTTTTGCGGCTGAGGTTTTTTGGCGGGCCAGTTTTTACAACGGAGTTGTTTTTGGGGGGATATCACATCTTTTTGCATGGCTAGTTTTCGAGTGGTACTTATACAATACGGTTCAATTTAACAAACGTACCCACGAGGTAACTAGTAAATTTTTTCCTAAATGAAGTTTTATCCTAGTCAAAATTTAGTAAAAAATTAGTACGCCTACTAATTTGCCTTTTTTTTCTTCTTTTTGTGACAAGAATAATTAATTATTTTTTGGAAATTATTGTTTGTTACCTACCTATTTGAAATGTGTTTGAAAAATAAGTAGTTTTAACATTTTTGCGAATTGGCTAACTAGTAGTCTTAAAATTTTCGATTAATTAAAACAATTAACAATTTTAAAAAAATTATTAAAATTTAAAACAATTATTCTTATTATTACATTTAAAAAAATAGAAAGCATTAGAAATTTGAATGAATTTGAATTAGTAATTTTTTGAAAATTTGTTGCATTTTTTCTTGGGTATTGTGCAAATTTTTGTTGTTGAGAATCATTACAATAATTGTAATTAGGGTAGAAGCACCAGTTACAGACAGGTCTAAGGAACTATTCTCTGTTTTTTCAAGTTGGTGCCCTATTATTAGTAGTTAGAAACATTTCCCATGGACCTTTAGCAGCTCCAGGATCTCCTGTTGATTGCCCAAATGTTAGATTTCTGAAAATCAGCTTTCTTATAATAGTAATTCAAGTTTTTCGAATAGCTCTTTTTGGCTCAGTGACAGACACCCTGAAAATCGAAATCGCCAATTACAGACAGGTTTGGAGACCAGTAACAGACACGTTTGGGAAAATGTCAAAACTTTTTATTTGAACATAAAAATATAATTTTCCTGTGTACATTTGGTATAAAAATCGTTTTTAAATCGTGGAACATAGGTAATTGGTTTTTTTTTTCAACATAAAAGGCACTTGATGAATAACAGTTATTCATCAAGTGCCTTTTATGTTGGAAAAGTGATTACACCTACTTCTAAGTCAACAACAAAAAGACTGTGTTACGAGGTAGTTACTAATCAACTAGGTACTACTAGTTACTAAAATACTGTCTTACTTAGTTATTAATAAAGTGTTACTTAGTTACTGTGTGAGTTAGTTATTAATCAAAAGACTTAGGTAGTTAGTTACTAAGTACCACAGTCTTGTGATTAATAACTAACTAACACAGTACCTAGTTATACTTTATTATTAACTATTAATAAGTAAGACAGTATTTTAGTAACTAGTAGTAGTTGATTAGTAACTACCTACCTCGTAACACAGTCTTTTTGTTGTTGACTTAGAAGTAGGTGTAATCACTTTTTTTTTTTTTTTTTTTTTTTTTTTTTTTTTTTTTTTTTCATGCGTTTATTCAGATAATATAACAACTAGTTACATTGATAAATCAGGTAACTATCTAGCTATTTAGTTCACAAATGTTAACACTTTTTGCGGTGAGAGCTCATTAACTTTTACCGCACTTGAACTGCACGTCACTCATTGTCAGC